>CM061226.1:9656031-10856031 GCA_030844895.1 Ambrosia x helenae | reverse complement strand
AAACAAAACCTATTCATAAACAATGAGTTTTCATACAAAATAACATGTGTTAATGGTGTTTTATGTGATGTTATGCATTGTTTGAGGATTGATTGCTGTATAGATGATATGACAATGATCTAGGACTGTTATTGATGATGATTTATGATTGAGATAGGTTACAATTGATTATTGATGATGTTATGTTCATTTTGGGGATTTTGGGTTAGATCTAGGGCTTGTTCATGATGATAGTGATAAGGATATGATTGGGGGGTTTATTGTTCATGATAATCTGAGTATATTAAGTTGATTATTGATTGATTTCATAAAGTTTCCTAATTGGGTAAAGATTGCATGCGTTTGATGTGACATCTCCATAATTTGCTATTTTGGGTAACTTGTAAAACGGACGGATTTCGGGATAAAATTGGTAGGGTTATGTAGGAATATGTTAATGATAGTTGACTGCTGTGATTGGTAATGTTTCGTGATGTTTTCGGACCGTTTAGATGCGTTTTGGTGCGTTTTATAAAATGCTGATGAAAACGGGCGAACGTGGAATAAAATTGTTTCGAATGGGCGAACGTGGAATAAAATATGGGCGAACGTGGAAAAACGGGCGAACGTGGGAAAAACGGGCGAACGTGGGAAAAACGGGCGAACGTGGGAAAAACGGGCGAACGTGGCTCAAACGGGCGAACGTGGAACAAAATGTGGGAAAAACGGGCGAACGTGGCTCAAACGGGCGAACGTGGAAATGGGAAAAACCACATTCGACCATCTGATGTCCGGAATGAGATTTTTGATGCAAACTAAGTGTTTTATGCTTGAAACTTATGTGTTAAACTTATGTGCATGACTAATTGATGTAATGGGTCACCAACGGGATGTCGGGTCGGTCTGGGATGTCCGGTTAACGTTTAAACACACTTTTTAAGACACGTAGTCAAGATCTGGACAATCGGGGACTAGTTAGCCTTCGGGTTAATAGTCATCACACTTATGTAAACTCATTGATAGGTTGTCATTAGTTGGGATTATCATACACGTGTTGGAATTCTAGTCATCAGAAGACGCACTCTAAGGTGAGTTTCACGGCCCCTCTTTTATACTCTTTTCTCTCGGGGGAGAAGCATGCCACACGTTTTAGCAATGCAACGTTTATGATTCGAAAACGCAACTCTTATGAAACTTACCACTTTTGGAAACATAACGCTTTTGAAACACGACGCTTTTGAAACACAACACTTTTGAAACGCAACGCTTTTAGAAACATGACGCCTTTTGGGAATGTGACTCTTTTAAGAAACGTGACACGTTTGGCACTTGGCATATTTAAACATTGGCACTTGACACTTTTAAACATTGATGTTTGGCATTTGACACTTGACGCTTGGAACTTATTTACTATACGACGAAACCTAAGTCCCTATTGAAACCATGAATGTGCGGGGCACAACGGGAGAAATGTGGATAGATCTATCGGGTGTGACGAACCCCACCTGACGGCTGGGAGCCGGGCGGGTGCATATTGTCTCTACTTGAAACTTGACACTTGACACATGGGCAGCAACTTGAGCAACGTTCGTCAGTAATGGTTTTAGCAACATAGTCGTAGTAGTAAGGGAACGTTTGTTATTTACTTGGAACTTTTGCACACTTGGCACTTTATGAGGAATTGCTTTACACATGAAAACGTTTACGAACTTAAAACCTGTGAACTCACCAGCATTATATGTTGACATCTTTTTGGCATGTTTTCTCAGGTCGCTAAGGTAGCAGCATTGAGTATAGGCGCACGGAGTCTCACGGCGTCTAGGGATCATATGCATGTTTTGTTAAACATTTCAGACTTTGAGTTTTACTTTTAAGTTGTAATAATACATTTTGCTTTCGCTGTGTTAGAACGGTTTTTGAAACTCAATGGTAGTTTACGTTGTTTTCTTATCATATAGATGTCGTTCATTGTGACCGTTGACTTGGATCCTGGTGTGTCACGCGCCTCGCGGTAAAACCCCCGCATGTGGATATTTGAGGGTGTGACATTCAGGTTTTAGGTTGTCGTGAAAGTTGAAAACTTGAGTTGCTACTGGTTAGACTTCTTTCATTTTTTTTTGCCTAAACATTGATATTATGAATATGATTTAATTAATTACCATCTTTTAGTTGTTTGTATTGAAAAGTTCATATCAAAAAGACTACTTACAGGCCCATGGCTGTTGAACTTGAATCCTTTTGGTTCACAAGCTAGAGTATTTAAATTCTCTTGGATAGAGTTGAGTAATTGACCACCTGTACATACACGCTGAGGCTAAGATTTAGCAATATGTTGATTACTTTTAATACTATGGAGTTGATGTCAATTGTTTCCTGGCATCAACACCTAATTAAGACCTTATAGTCATTAATAATTTAATTGGTTTGGTTTTGAAAGACACCCGTAGAAATTGAAACTGCACAGAATGAGCATATGTACTGCTTTAATAAAGACTGACCGTGAACCAAGAGGAAAACCCACACCTAGGCCAAAAGCTCGTGAACACTCGCCCGAAGGCACGGCAATGCAGTGAGGTAAAACCTATCCAGTTCAAAGATTGAACTAAGCGATCGCCGCCAAGTCTTCCATCATCACCCGGTACCGCAGATAGTAATGGGGAGAGTGGAAATCACACTTGGGTCACAAGGAACACCAAGTTTTTCCCCAACCACTCCACCACTACCTCATTGGCAATTGAACACATCATCTAAACGCACGAAACGCTTTTAAAATTTTGAATCATTAAGGCCTTTTTGATGTTGTATTAGACAGGATACATTATAACAGAATGTGTAAGTCAATAGATTTTGTAATTATTATTCAATGATTTAACAATTAAATAATATATTACGTATCCAAAAAGGGACTTGAATGATTCAAGAAAATATGATCTATATTTTGGCTCAGCTTTTATGCACAAGATCAAGACTGCAAGAGTCCTTCATTGGGACGCCTTTGTGATTTTACTGAAACTGAAATGTCTTTGAAAATAATAAGCTACTTCTGGTTTTAGGAATCTGTACTATCTGAGTCAACATATTTACTAAATAGTACGAAGAACATTACTTTAGAACCAGGAAAACAAAGGTCAGTATATCATTGTCTCACTCATGTTTAATCTTTTAATATAGAACCTCAAAATATACAAAGGGTGAACATAGTGAAAGCCTCCACATACCGTAATCAGGTATCATTTGTAGAACACATAATCTTTTTTGATTTTCTTAGTTAAAAGGGACAAATGTATCTTCATTCAGCTTCACATTTCTTATTATAATTTGTTCTTCTTTACAGTTAATGTGTTGTTGATAACACCGAAGAACTGACAAAATAAGCTCCTTCAAAGGCGACAATTGAACAAACCAAGTTTGCAAAACCCACATGTCCTCTCAAGGTTAGTATTAATTTGAGAAGTTTTAACATCTTTACATATTTACTTGAAGGTATCCAACTAGACTGAAAACACCAGCATTTGAAACATCTCACTTTGTTCTTTAGAAGTAAGAGTAGGTTAGGTTGTTAAAAAAAGTATGTTGGAGCTTGATAGAAACAATTATGAAGTAGCAGCGAGTGAGGGACGAAATCCGTAGTTTGAACTTACCATATGGACACTTATTTAATTGACATTTTTAGGAGGGATCAGGGTTATTTAATCTGTGTTTTTTAATTCATTTTGTTTTTAAATGAAAAAGTCGAAATCGGCTTTTCAGTTGCAAGTCTACAAAATGCCCCCGGACTTGAATTGATCCGAGCTTGTCCCAACACAAAACTTCAAAATCAGTGGGAAGCTGAACCCGAATTACAAATGTGGCCCACCGATTCGGGTTAGCCAAAGTGAGTTCCCTGACCTAAGCGGTTTATCTGGCACGACCGTTGTTTCCAGCTGGCAAGTGGTTTGTAATATTACTCAAGCAAAAGGTTCAAGCCCATGATGTTGCGTGTCGTTTTTGGCTGACTATAACGAGTCGATAATGTTGGTATGAGCTCTCTCAAAACACACTCAGAAACTTAACAAAACAATTAAACAAACACAGATTATCTTTATTGCTTTAGAACTTATTGAGAGTACAAGAAACAAAGTAACAACTATGACTTACTTAAATAGATGAAAAATAAACATCTACTTCCTATGAACCAGCTAGATCCCAAATACCCGAACAAACACAACAGCCTTAAACGGCTTTATTGAATAATTCAAAACAGACTTCTTAGGCACGTGCATGACTTCCTTTATGAAGGGAACTTTGAATTACATTTCAACACCCCCTCTTAATTCTAGTCCCCTCATTCCAAACATTCCTCTAAACCTTATAAACTTCTCTTTGCTTACAGCTTTAGTAAGCACATCAGCAGTCTGATCATCCGTTCCACAATACTTAATAATCACTTGATTTTGTCCCACCATATCTCTAATAAAGTGATGTTTCAGCTCAATGTGTTTAGTCATTCCATCTAACACTGGATTCTTGGATAAGTGTATAGCATACCTGCTATCACACCAGATCAATGTGGCTTCCTTTTGACAAACATTCAAATCACCTAAAATTCTTCTCAACCAAATAGCTTGACATGTAGCTCCTATTGCAGCAATGTACTCTGCCTCAGTACTTGACAAGGTTATGGACTGCTGTTTCTTTGTAGACCAAGACACTACACCACTTCCCACATTAATTACATATGCTGATACACTCTTTCTATCATCCAAACTTCCTGCCCAGTCACTATCAGTGAAGCCTTCTAGTTTGATAGCTTTACCCTTCCTGTATTCTAACCCAAACTTTGGAGTTTCAGCAACATACTTCAAGATTCTCTTAGCAACCCCAAAGTGTATCTTACTTGGCATTTGCATGAACCTTGATAAGAGAATCACTGCAAATCCAATATCAGGCATGGTGTTTTGTAAGTACATCAATCCTCCTATCAAGCTTCTATACATCATAGCATCCACAGCTTCAGCTTGATCATCTTTTCTGTGCTTTTCATTGGCATTCATAGGTGTCTCTTCAACTTTGCAGCCCATCATCCCAAACTTTTTCACCAATTCTTCAGCATACTTACTCTGACATATAAAGATCCTATCCTGATCCTGATTAACTTCAAGTCCAAGAAAAAACTTGAGAAGTCCTAAGTCAGACATCTCAAATTCATTCATCATACCTTCTTTTAACTGCTGCAAAAGCTTGTTGCTAGCACTAGTGTAAATTATATCATCAACATATAAACACACATATATGCAGCCAACTTTAGAATCTTTCTTGACATATAAAGTGGGCTCATTATAGCTTCTAATAAAACCATGACTTACAAAGTATGTATCAATTCTGCAGTACCATGCTCTTGGAGCTTGTTTAAGGCCATATAAAGCCTTAGAAAATTTGTACACTTTTTTTCTTCTTTTCCTTCAACTTCAAATCCTTGAGGTTGCTCTACATAAATTTCTTCCTCCAGCCTGCCATTTAAGAATGCAGACTTAACATCCAACTAATAAACAACCCATCCTTGAGCTGCAGCCACTGCTAACACAGTCCTTATGGTCTCAAATCTGGCTACTGGTGCAAAAGTGTCTTGAAAGTCAACTCCCTTTCTTTATGAATAACCTTTTGCCACCAACCTGGCCTTGTACTTCAAAATCTCTCCTGTTGGACCCACTTTTGTCTTGTATAACCACTTCAACCCCACTATATTTTTGTTGACAGGAGCATCGACCAACTGCCATGTCTCATTCTTTTCTATAGCCTTAACCTCTTCAGTCATTGCCTCTCTCCATTCTTCTTTAATCACTGCATCATCATAACATAATGGATCACAGATGTTAAGAGCAAAATCACATACCAATAGTCCCGCATGGGAGTTGTCTGCTCATAGACTTCATTCAAGGACTTGGTCTTTATAACTGAGGATGAAGCATCAACTGTAACCTCTACAGGATTTTGACTTGAAGTCCCAGCTGCACTACTGGTATCACCCTGAGTTGCTTCATTTTGAGTGTCACTTGAGTTAGGGGCAGTGGCAGCATCTTATGTTTCAGCTTCAGGGGCATTGTTGTCATTTGCGAGATCCAACATTGCATCAAATACACTAAGATCCCATAAATGCTTGTTCTGATCAGTTTTCACCTTTGACTAGTCCCACTGCATGTCTTCAAAGCACTTGATATCTCTTCTAGAGATGATCTGCTTGTTGAGAGGATTATACAACCTGTACCCCTTTGATGGGTATGAGGGCCCAATCAAAATACACTTTGTTGATGTTGCTTCAAACTTGTGTTTAAATGGACTTGGTTTTAAACCATATGCAATGCTAGCAAATACTCTTAAATCTTCAACTTCTGGTTTTTCTCCTGACCACATCTGAACAGGTGTTTTATCATCTAGAGCTTTTGTGGGTGATAGGTTTAGGATATGCACAGCAGCAGACACTGCTTCTGCCCAAAAATAACTTGGCATACCCTTAGCTTGAATCATACACTGAGCCCTCTCAACTAGAGTTCTATTTCTTCTTTCACTTAACCCATTCTGTTTAGGGGTATAAGGATTAGTCAGGTGCCTTTTGATCCCATGTAATTCACAAAATGCATTGAATTCATGAGAACAATATTCTCCCCCTCTATCACTTCTTAATACTTTAATAAACTTTCCACTTTACTTTTCCATAAGAGCCTTGAACACTTTAAACTTAGCAAATACTTCAGACTTATTCTCAATAAAATACACCCAAGTTATTCTAGTAAAATCATCAATAAATAGTAGGAAATACTTACTTCCACCTAGGCTCTTCACAGGCATTGTCCCACAAACATCTGTATGAATTAGTTCAAGAGGTTGAGTAGCTCTTCTGGTACTTGACTGAAAAGGTAGCTTGTGCATTTTGCCAAGGGCACACCCCTCACACTAGCCATACTCTTTCATCTTTGGCAGACCTATCACCATTTTCTTGTTATACATTTGTTGAAGGGCTTGTACATTTAAGTGACCCAGTCTGCAATGCCATATCTTAGTTTCTTCCTGGTTCTTGGTTGTACTTCCTCCTTTCACTTTTGTTGCATCCAAAGGAAACATGTTGTTTGCAGTAAGTTGAACTCTCATCAGTTCAATTTGTGTTTCCTTATAGATGATTGAATAGGCCCCATCATCAAATATAAGAGCATACCCTTTCCTCATCAATTGCCCCACACTCATCAGATTATATTCAAGTTTGGGTGCATAGTACACATCATCTAAGAACTTGAAACTACCATTAGCCATTTTAATTTTGATTGTACCTTTTCCTTCAACAGCCGGATTTTTCTTGTCACCAAGCTTGACATTTAACCTGAATGTGTCATCCATCTTAACAAAACTGGACTTATTGCTAGTCATGTGATTTGAGCAGCATGAATCCAGAAACCACAGACTAGGATTATCAGCATCAGCATCTTCTGAGCCTTGAACCATAAACAGATATGGTCCTTCTTCATTGTTTCCTTCTTCTTCATCAGTATTTGCAGCCACCTTGGCCTGACCATCCTCATTGAACCAACATTCTCTCTTGACATGTCCATACCTGTTACAATGGTAACATTGAGGGCCTCTATTTCTATCTTCATTTGTTCTTCCTCTAACTCTGCCTCTATTGTACCCTCTACCTCTGCCTGTACTATTTTGTTCATAGGACAACCTTCTGTTTGGTTGATACACCTGCAGAGCCTGCTCATCTGATATCTCCTTCTCTCCATTCTTTGTTTCACCTGATCGACAATTTAGTCTCTCCTATTGAGACTGGAGACAACCCATTAATTTTACAGGAGTCAAACTGCTTAGATCATATGCCACCTTAATGGATGGTACCACATAGTCAAATCTAGTAGTAAGACTCCTCAATATCTTTTCCACAATCTTCTGGTCAGGTACTTCTTCTCCATAAGCTCTTTGCTGACTCACAATGGCCATCACCCTTGAGAAGTATTCACCCACTACTTCTCCTTCCTTCATACCAAGGTTTTCAAATTCTCGTCTAAGACCCTGCAACTTGACAGATTGTACCTGAGAGTCCCCTTGGAATTCCATCTTCAGCACATCCCAAGCCTCCTGAGATGTTTCAACCCCTGCAATGCGAGAAAACAAGGTGTCATGGACTCCTTGTTGAATCACAGCAAGGGGTTGGGCATCTCTTTTGGCTTCCTTTCTTGTTTCTTCCATATTTTCACCATGATCGGTCATTCCCAAGTTTACTAACTCCCACAGCCCTTTGGATCTCAGAATGGTTTTCATCCTCACACTCCAATGCTCATAACCTTCACCTTTGAATATGGGCAGTGGAGTATGAGTTGTGTTGGAATTCATTAAGTCGGCCATTTGAATGAAAGACAGTGTAATCTCACCAGCTCTGATACCACGTGTTGGTATGAGCTCTCTCAAAACACACTCAGAAACTTAACAAAACAATTAAACAAACATAGATTATCTTTATTGCTTTAGAACTTATTGAGAGTACAAGAAACAAAGTAACAACTATGACTTCCTTAAATAGATGAAAGATAAACAGCTACTTCCTATGAACCAGCTAGATCCCAAATACCCGGACAAACACAACAGCCTTAAACGGCTTTATTGAATAATTCAAAACAGACTTCTTAGGCACGTGCATGACTTCCTGCATGGAGGGAAATTTGAATTACATTTCAACAGATAATACCCTGCCCGACTTGCGCTTGTGGCTGCCCAAGCGGTGCAAGTTCTCCAACATGTAATACACCAGCGTTGTTTCTTCCGCCTCAGGCTTTACTTGTTCCGTTTGACAACCGGACTGAACTCTCGACAGCTTGGGCTAGCATCCAACGCCGATCTGTTCCGAACCCATTGCCATGTGGGTACAACTTTGGGGTCAGTCTTAACTGGCGCTTGCTTACGGATTACCGAGGCGGGTAGACAGCTAGAGTCACTCTCTTCAACTCGGATGATACGTCTTTCGCTGACTGGTTTGTAGCCATGGAAATGGGCAAATCTGCCCCTGGGTTTGAAAAGGCGTACTCGTTTAATGCAAGTTCACTCGAGGTCAATGGGATGAACGACACAATAATCATGCAGGGTCTACCTGGGTTAAACTATTTATTCTTAGACCTTATTAATCTTGCTTTCAATTGTTTTCAGGCCTTCCAAGACAAGTATAATTTGACAAACATTCAAAGCTATACATTCAATACTGATTATACCGTTGATCAACCTCATGTGAGTGAAGCACTTTTATTTTTATGCATATATGGCTATACTTCTATATTATATTTTCTGTCAACTTTGAGTTTTTACCCTCTTTGGGTTTTGTGGCGTTCTGGTACATCTGAATACTTGAGACAATTCCACATTTTGGAGGGCAAGAATGGGAGTATATGTTGATGTGAAATCTAATCATGTGACACTTGTGTGATAATCATTTATATTTTAGGTAAATAAAAGACTTTTAAATTGCATGAAATTCAAGAATGTGATGTCAAGGAATTTCTATCCAGTAACGACTCCTTAGCTGCCTGTGTTGTAGTATTTTTGTTTATGACGAGCATGATGCCAATTTTTGGTAATATTCAAATTACCTATAGTGTTGAAAGAGAGTATATAAAGTCGATCACGTCCCTATTTTTATTACATCAATATGATAACTTAGCATCTCCATTTATGCTTGTTTGATTTTTTTTTTTTTAAATATGAGGTCAGTTTGACACCCTATTAATGGGTCAATTTATTGGTTAAAAAAAGCGCGCCTTAGCGCAACGCCTATCGCCTTTCAACCAAATGACTAGAGGAATTTCAAGAAGCGCTTATGGGATTTTTTAGGCTTAAGTCTTGCGCCTTTTGGACCTGAGGCGTCTTCATGATGCAAATTGTTGTCCCTTGTTTTCGGTATATATATATATATATATATATATATATATATATATATATATATATATTGCGTCTCGAGTACGAAAAGTCCGCCGGTGTTGCGCTTTGTGCTAGGCGCCTCGGTTTTGGACCTTGTCGCTTTTATACGCTTCGCGCTTTTTAAAACCTAGGATTCAATTTGATCTACTTATATTTTGATTGGGCCATATAAATAACCAGACATGCCATTTTATGTTTGTAGTGTAAATATTATGTTTGTTCTTTTGATGTCTTTTTCGTTTTATGTAGTGTTTAGGCCCCCACTGCAACGTGCGGGTGTTCCTGATAGTGTCAGTAATGATTGTAATTTTTTTTCTAATCTTGTACTGTTACTCTATCCATATTATTGAAAATAATTTATTTACCATCTTATGCACATCAAACATCAATAAGTACCATGTCTCGTAGATGATACTGGATTCCACACAGTTTCATCTTATTAATAGAATCATAAATGGTTAATTGATCGTATAAAGGACCTACAACAATCGAGTATTTGTCTAAGAAAATTTAAAAGTTTGTTTGAAGGAAATAAAGTATTGTGTGTAGGGTGTTGCATACACGTAATTATTATTGCTCACTAATAAAACTAGAGGGTTTACCTGCGCGTTGCCGCGGTATCCAAATACAGATTGCAATACATCAATGTGATTATGTACAAATAGCTAACAATGTTGGTTTGATAGTACATCCAAGTGACCAACGTTGTGTTTGAAATAAGCCCTTATGAAATAAATACTTAGTTGCTTTGATGAAATATAAATATATGAAAAAAAAACATGTATAAAGTTTATAGTGTAATACAAAAAATCCACTTTATTGTTAGTCCAATAATATACAAAAGGGGTCAATAGTAAGTAGGGATCTATTGAAAGAACTCAAATGGTATTTCATTTGAAGATGATACACATAGTGCGAATAAATTCTGAGTTAAAATAAGACATAATAGGCAGCATCCCTCATATGGTGTATATAACGATGGTCCATAGCAGGTTGATCGATTGGATATGGTCATGTGTGCAAGTGCAAGTCCAAACCTGTTAATATCATGTGCAGCCCAAAACGGGTTAGATCGTGATGCCAGTTAATTTCTTGTGCAGGCTGAAACGGGTCAGATTGTGATAAGGTTTCATGATAATACCATCGTTTTGTAGTTAGTGTACCAATATGATGAAGAATAATATATTATTAAAAATATTGAAATAAATATTTTAAATAAAACAATTTAGAACATTGTATGTGCGTGAGTACAATTATGTATTTTAACAAACTATTTGCTTAGTAAATACATATTTTAGCCATAGACTACAATTAAAATTAGAATTAAGTACCTTTTGCTAATCATTAATGTGCCAGATGCAAGTTGCTTGCATGTTAATTAAACTTTGTCTGCAAAGTAACCCAAACATTCTCAATGCAATATTTTTGGTAGGATATATCTTATTCATGCGTTGTGTGCTTATTTTTGTGTATCTGTGCGTCTTTCTCTCTCTCTTTTTTTTTTAGCTGAGTAGGGGTCAAGAACTCACGATATCCAAGTTAAGCAGTTTTTGGTTTGCAAGAGCGACAACCTGCGGTTTTTAGATGAAAGAATAAGATAATGGAGACAATGGAATATAATGGGCATAAAATACAAGGGCATAAACAAGCCAAGTCGCTTGTGAACTACTCGAAATCGGCTCGCTAAAGTTTTGAATCAAGCCTAGCTTAAACGCGATCAAATTATATTGAAGTTCCCCGAGCTTCACATATTGAGCTTCTGTTCAGCCTAAGCAAACCTCTTGTGACACCCCAGGAAAATCCCACATCAGTTGTGGCCAGGAGAGATCCTTGGTTCATAAGTAATATCTTGCCTCTTAAATCACCAACGCGTTTTGGGGCTTAATGTTAGTGGATGAGAGGAGAACTCCACAGTTAAGCGTGCTCAGGTGGGAGCAGTATCAGGATTGGTGACCTCTTGGGAAGTTTCCACAGGGTAACCAAAAACCAATCCGTGAGCTCTGGATGGGTGACCCATCGTGGCAAAGCGGACAATATTGGTGGTGAGAGGGGTCGGATGTTACAGATGGATGTGACACCCGGCATGTTTAGGTTAACACTTTTTAAAACACATAAGTCTACCTTAGCGAAAAACGTTTTCAAACATACTTAACTAGGTCAGTTGAGTCGTTATGATGGTTCCGGGAATCATCGGGAGTCGTTACAGTGATCCACGGGATCATTGGGAGTCGGTCCATAACCATGTGAACACGGATTCGTGATTTGTAGATTCGCCGGGTTTAACGCACACACGCAAGTCTCGAGTCCCGTGAATTGGTGAACGGATGTGAATGTGTTAGTTATCATGCATTATGTGTTTGTAATCGTTACGTGACTTGTCGGTATGTGAATACGTGTTTATATGTGTTAAAATAGTGTTTGACGCGCCAAAAACCCGAATAAACATGCTGAGGGTGATTACGTGTAATCACATGACATTATAGGTGATTACGTGTAATTGCATGACATTATAGGTGATTACGTGTAATTGCATAACATTATAGGTGATTACGTGTAATTGCATGACATTATAGGTGATTATGTGTAATTGCATGTAAATAGGGGGTGATTGGCCTAATCGCCTATTGTTAAGGGCGATTGGCAAGTTTTAAAGGCAATTAGAGCCCTAATCGCTAGTAGGTACAGACGATTACACACCCTAATCGCCTGTACTGCACTGTAATCGCCTGACGTGTGTCTAACGACTTGAAACGCCTACAAATACCACCCTTGTGTTGTAAAACATCATTTGTGAAACCCTAACACACCCCAAAGCTATCCCACGCCTTATCCAACCTCTGGAACACGTTTTTGCCCAAGAAATCACCTTTCCAAGCGTTACATCTCATAATCTTGCAATTTCAAGGTGTGTTCTTCTTCCCAAACCTTTGTAATGTTATTGTTTTACTCCCTAAAGGTCCAGATCTGATTTCTAAACAGTTGTGTCTTTGAAAACTTATTAAAAACGGTTTCTAAACAAATCCAAACCTTTATGCTTGTTATATGTGGTGTATTCATGCAAAGATAGGATTTTTATTGATAAAACATGATTGTTCTTGTGTTTTTGATATATTTCTGACTTAAATGAGTTATTATGATGTTAACCAAGGAGTTTGGAGGTTCATAGTTGTGTATTGTTGATAATAGGCGTTTTGACCCGTTTGAATGATTATGAAGGATTGATGATGATAGGATGTGTTTTGTTGATTGGTTGAGGTTAGGGTTTACTCTAGGATGATGCTAGAACAGTAGGATAATGTCGGACAACGTCGTTATGTGATGAAATCTGGATATTTTCTATTTAGGGTAAGTTTTGCATGTTGATGTGTTGTTTACATGCTAATTATGCTATTTTGGGAAAACACTTGCATTTGGGACTATTATAATGATGATAAATTAGGGGTTTTTGCTTGAAATAGGTTGATAAATGTTTTGGATTTGATATTGGGTGTTTCCACATGTTTCGGACCTAGTTTGGAGGGTTAAACGCGCGAAAAGGCGGAAACAAGCTGCAGGGGGCGATTAGGGCATCCTAATTGCCTGAGGAACAGGTGATTGGTCCCAATCGCATGAAGTGAAGAGCGATTGGGAGCCTAATCGCGTGTAATCCATGTGATTACAAGCCCAATCACTAGTTTGACCATTCTAATCACCAGTTGACTTTTCTAATTGCATGTTTGATTCCTAATCGCGTGTACTGCTGTTATATGTGTATTTTAACATCCCAGAACACGGTTTGACGCCTAGGAACATGTTAGGAACCCCGTGACATGTCTAATAACTTGGTAACACGTGTTCAGAATTATTTATGCGTTAATTGGGCGTTATGCTAGACATAGTGAACTTTTGCGCATGCTAAGTGTTTAATTGTATATGTTGCATGATATCTTGTATTTGGCTAACACGTGGAATGTCGGGTCACCAATGGGACGTCGGGCCTTGTCTAGTCTGGTCGGTTTAACGTTCAAACATGTTTTCAACATACACGGTCACGGTCTGGACAATTGGGAACTGATTAGCCTTCGGGTTAGTAGTCAACACACTTATGTAAACTCATTGATAGGTCGCCACTAGTTGGGGCTATCGCACGCGTGTCGGATATTTCTTAACACATCAGATGCAACCTAAGGTGAGTTCACGGCCCCACATTTATCAGTTTTGTTTTCGGGGGAGAAACATGCTTACACACTTTTAACACATGATTTCAAGTTATACTATGGCTATCATTATATTACTATACGGCTCATCTAAATCCCAAGGAAACCACTAATACGGGTATGTAGCGGGGAAATGTGGATAGCGTTATTGGGCCTGACAAACCCTACTCGACGGCTGGAGGCTGGGCGGGTGAATATTGTCTCAAACACACAGGGCCTACCGGGGATGATGGTAGTCCGAGGGGTATCACACAGTAACAAACACAGTCAGCAATGGTTTCAACCGTAGTAGTAATTAACTTAACGCCTAGCTAGCGTTCACACAACATAGTAGTAACGGTAACGGTTTTCAATGGATTTACGAAACGCTTATTATAAAACCTGTGAACTCACCAGCATTTTATGTTGACATCTTTTTGGCATGTTTCTCAGGTCGTTGAGGTAGCAGCATCGAGTCTAGGCGCACGGAGTCTCATGGCGTCTAGGATTCACTTGCATGTCTTTTAGTACTTTCAGACTTTTATGTTTTACTTCTGGATTGTAATAAAGTTTTACGCTTCCGCAGCGATGGTTAGATTTTTGAAAACTCAATGGGCAGTTTACATTGTTTTTTGTATCATATAGTTGTCGTTTGTTATGACCGTTGACTTAGATCCTGGTTTGTCACGTGCCTCGCGGTAAAACCCCGCACGTGGAATTTGAGGGTGTGACACCTCTTATTTATATTAACTTTTATTTAATAAATTACAGTCGAGGGGAGCTCACTTGTTGGCTCGTTCAAGTTAAGTAGGTCATTTAAGAAGTCCAACTATAATATGCAAAAAAATATCACCTTTTCTGTTGGGCTATATTTAAGTAGGTTTACGCTTGTCTTTATTAAGCCTATTTGTGTTAGTTGGGCTTAGTTTAGTTAATGGACTTGGGTTAGGCCATGTGGGCCAAGGCTTTAGTGGACCCTATATATTGTTATGTTCTAGTTCATGTTAGGGTTAGACCTTTCATTTGTAGTTCTTTAGCCACCACCTTGTACCAGACAATCCTAGAGATTGTGTGCAAGGTGAAGCAGCAGTTCTATTGATTTCATCGGTTTTAATCTTTTGTTCTTCACATTCAATCTTGTTTTCCGCACTCGATTGTTTGTTTGATACCCGGTAGAGAAGATCTTGGACTTACAATTGGTATCAGAGCCTAAGAAGTCTTTCGAAGGCTCGGTTCGGCATCATTCGAAGATCAAAAGAAACGTTTTTGCTGCTGCGTTTTGTCGGTTCTAACAGGTTTAATTCGCATATCTTTTAATTTTATTTATTTTAATCGTTTTGGCGTTTTTAGAATTTTTGCAGATTTTTTATTAAGAATACGAAGAACAGGTGATAAAGATGGGTGTTTGATCTATTTTGATTATTCATAAAGTGTTTCCAAGGATTGCAGATCTATTTTGGTTGTGGTCAATTTGTTTCCATAATTCTAGGGGGTCGGTTATTGAAAAGTTATCATCAACAAAATTTTAAGATGGAAAATTAATAGGTGGACATTAATTACAATTCGGTGTGGCCGGACAACTTCATTGGAGAACTACACTCGAGAACACAAACACCTTCTTATTTCAAGAACTCATATCCATCTTGACACTCGACAACCCGGATCCGAGAACACAAACAACAGGTCATTCGAACTCAGTCCACGTCACGTCGAACTCACCCAGGTCGAACTCAGGCTTGACTCGAACTCTTCATCGAACTCAGATCTGGAACTCGAACTCAGTTCTTAACCTCGAACTCACCACCTCATCGAACTCAAGGTCGAACTCAGCTATCAAGGTCGAACTCACCACCTCATCGAACTCAGATTCCAAGTCGAACTCCGATCTGTACTCGAACTCACTACTCGAACTCCTGACCCGAGGTCGAACTCGCTACTCGAACTCCTGACTCGAGGTCGAACTCACAACAATAGAGATCTGTGCTCGGAAACCCAACCACACCCGTACTTGAGTCTGACCGGAAAACCAACCCAGAAAACAAACACCCCACCCTACACCGAGCTCAACCTCGAGAACAAAAGCATCCACCACCCGGACATAACCACCAAACCCGTAACCTTCAACCCGAGCCATCAACCTGCAACCCGAACCCAGATCCAACGCGTCACCACAACCACCTGCTCCAACAACCCGACCACCCATACCGTACCTGCAACTCACCCATACCGTACCTGCAACTCACCCATACCGGACAACACCCAACTCAACACCGTTAAAACTCAACCCAAAACCAGAAAAACCAACCCGAAACCAGACCCAACCCGCTCCTATCTGAACACAACACCCACCTCGGAAACCACCCCCTGCTTCTGCCTTCACCACCCATCCTCAGCTCGGAAAACCCCCCACTGTATTCAGCCATCACCTACCTCAAAACCTATCATCAGATCTGATCCTATTTCAACTCGGACACGACCGGACACCACATCGAACCAGATAATTAATTCTTGACTTTGGTGGCTTATTTGGTGAACCTGACGTGAAGGTTGCGTGTTAATGAGAGATTGTGTGAGTTCAGATTTGCAAGAAACAGATTAGAAGGTTGCGTGTTAATGTTTATTAAAAGGTAGAGGAAGAAGTTGACTGTTGTTGTTGTGCTTGTTGTTCACGAGTAGAGAAAGGAAAGAAGGAGTGTAGGTTAAAGTGTTTGGTGAAGGAAAGAAGAGAGAGACATTGAACAGTCATTTGAGTGTTGCAGGGGTGTTAAGTTTATAGAGGATAGAGAGAGGGACTGGAGTGTTATTGTCGTTTGAGAGAGTCATCGATATTTGAAAGAAAAGAGAGACTCTCGAGAGAAACAAAAGAAAAAGGAGTGAGTAGTGGAGTTGGAAAGTCAAGTGAAAAGATAAGAGTGTTAGGGGATCAAATTTTTTATCCCGTGAACTTGAGAAGTTTAATAATAATAATAATAATAATAATAATAATAATAATAATAATAATAATAATAATAATAATAATAATAATAATAATAATAATAATAATAGTGGTAGTATTAGTTGGTGTGCACAAGCTCAATTTGGGGAGATCGAATTTATTGAATACGGTTTGACGGTTGACTACGGTTGAACGTTCTGTGCTCGGTGTGAAATATTTTTTTAACGTCTAGATTTTTGGGGGATCACTACTCAATATAAAAATGTCTTCTCAAAGTGAGGTGTTTGAGCAGAGACTTGAGGGTTTCAGTTACATTGTTGGTGAAACTGTGGATGCACTAATTGACCGATTTACCGAAATTCTGTCAGAAATGAAGAATGCAGAGATCGTGATGACAAATCGTTGGGTCAACAAGATTCTTTTGGACGCATTGAAAAGAATTCCAAATCAGCCAACATGTAGCTGGTTTATGAACGTTAATCGGATCATTTCGGAAACAAACTGGTCCAAAATGACGCCAGACGAGTTAATATCACTTATCAAAGAATTGGATAACATCACCTCTGCTGCAACATGCTCATCCAATTCTGCTGCTCCATCATCGAATTCAGATTCAAGCTGTTCTGCCATTCCCGCTGCTCCTACTGCTCCCGCCATTTCTGTCGCTCCTGCTGCTACTGTCACACCTGCTGCTTCTATCACATCTGCTGCTCCTGCCGCTCACGCTGCTCAAGCTTTCATGGCACAACCGGATGATCACGTGCCATCCGCATCTGAGGTACACGCTGAAATTTTAGCTGAATCATGTTGTACTGAACGATGCAGGTTAAAAATTAAAGGTTTTAGAGAAGAAACTCTCTCTGCATACAAGCAGCTTGAATACGAGAAAATGGCCACTTGGGATATTAAAAAGAAATTTAATTCTTATAAAGAAATGGTCGAACAACAAAAACTCGATATCAAGCGCTTGCATCAGGAGGTGAGTGATCACAAGTGTCGATATTTACATTTCAAACGACTGTCTGATACTTTGACCGCGGAATTGATCGACTTAAAATCTAAATTTGAAAATGCCGATTTTCATTTTAAAAAGTTCGATTGCTCTAGTCCCAAAGTTGAAAAAATGATCAATACCCAGTTAAGGTTAAGACCAAAGGACGTGAGGAATAAGGGAATTGGATTTGTGGAAATTCCTCCACCTTTCAATGAAAACTATTCTTCAATTCCTATGTCGGATGAAGAGTTGTTGGCTCTGCCTGTTAAAGGATACGGTCCTCCAATAGAAGAGCCAACCAGTCGACCATCGAGGGATCAAGATGAGATCTCCAAACCTAAATCAGTCCCTGTCCGAATCTCTAAACCCAAGAACAAACAACCTAAGAAGGAGCAGGCTCCATCAAAAACCTTTGTCAAGTCTCAAGATGCTTCAAAGCAGACCGAGACGTTAAATTTTGAGAAAAATAAAGAAATTGACAGAGTTTTTGATGTGAGGAGAGATGAAGTTCCAGTTTCAAATGACACAAATGAATTGAATAATGTCTTAAAAGAAACCGTTTTTGAAACTGAACCGAAAATTGAGCAAATTGAACCGACCGGCCAATCAGACTCAAATGTGCCCTTTGAGTTTGATTTCATGAAAACATTCAAAAAGATTTATGAAGAGTACAGGGCACCACAGACCGTTGAACCAGCTGCCCCACCAACTTTTGAAAGTGACTCCAAATGTGAATCACCCGAAACAACCGAATCTGAGAAATCAGTAGCAGTTGAATCGAGTGAATCAAACTGTGAGTCCTCTAGAGCAGCTGAGTCAACGGGGGATTCAGCAGAGCCACAACATGTTTCTGAATCAAGTGGCTCGTCTGAATCAAATGACACACCCTCGACTGAGCCAGAATCTGAAAAATCTGTGTGCACAAGGCCAGTCGAGATTAAACAAGAATGTGAGGATCCCTCATCCAAGACTGTTGGCACAGGTGTGGTAAAGCCAATAGTCACTGAATTTAAATGTGTGAACGTTACTGATACTTCTACTTCATGTGCAGATTCAGTTAAAGTAGAAGTTAAAATTGAGGGGGATGATATTGTTTGCACTAACAATGCAGGTGTTTGTGTGAAACAATCTAATTTGTCTGCAGATGCTATACCATATGTGCAAAAGACTGTTTTCGAGCTATCTGTCAATGGCACGACCGATAAATATGTGCCACCACATAGAAAAACTACCTGTGCTAACTCTTCTGAACAGGTTCATGAAGTTAAACAGAAAGCTCGAGGACAGTCATCATCACAAGCACAATCTTGTTCACACGGGTGTTCAAGATGTTCTAAGCAGAGCAGAAACTTTAAGAAGCCTGCAAACAAATCATCCAACAGATCCCATCACTCACATTCATCAGTGGGATCAAACAGACCGGGATATGCTTCATATGCAAAGAAGCAGACATGCTACAACTGTGGAAGACCCGGTCACATTGCAAGGAATTGCACAAGTCGTCCTTATGTGCCCTATTATAGACAGAATCAGAGGGTTACACCAAGGGATAACTACTACTCCAAGCCAATGAAGGTTGAAAAACCTAAGGCAAGGAAGAATGCTAATACCAAAGGTAAACCATCTGATGGAGACTGGAATGCTGCCAAGAGCAAACGGAAGGTTGTTCAACCACAGAAGTCGAAGCAACCTGAGAAACAGAAAGCTGCTACTCCAAAAGTAGCAAAACCGGTTATTAAGCCTAAGCAAGTTTGGAAAGCAAAGGCGGCAGCAACACCATGTCTAAATGAGAAGCAGGACATGTGCTTGAGAGAAGTGTCTTACATTGACGCTTCAGGAGTGCCCAGGACCGCGATGGCCTGGGTACCAATGTTTAATTAATCTCTTTTCTTAGTGCAGGGACATCCAGGGAGGATTGTCGACGACCACTGGTATGTTGACAACGGTTGTTCCCCGCACATGGCAGGTGACATCTTTCTGTTATACGTTTATTTTAAATTTTCAAACAGTGAGTATGTTTCCTTTAAAGGAGATAATGGAGGTAAAATCAGCGAAAGAGGTACGTTCAAAACCTGATGCTTTTTATTCTGAACGTAATTGGTCTTTGATTCGAGAATGGTTTAGAAAAACACAAAAAGATTTTTCTTAGTTTTAGGTTGTAAATTTGTTCTTTAAATTTTCAATTATAAGCACAAATTTAGGGGGATATACCCTCAGAAAAATACAAAAACAATAGAAAATTCAGAAAATGAGAATTTCATGGTGCGAAAAAGAAGAAATGATAGTACATCAGCTGTTGAAATGACACACCTTAAAATCGAAAAAAAAAAAAAAAAATTAAATCAGGTGTGATTGCAGCTCCATTATATGATGTACTGGCAGGCAAACTGCACTACGAACTCAGTCCAAAATTAATGATAAATATAAAGGACTGTGTAACTTGTGGGGAACACATCATCGGCGTATGATTTTATGGTCTTAAATCTTGCGTTGATAGATTGCCAAAGTCTGAGATTTCAGGTCTTTAAATTGTTGATACATCTGGGGATGTCCTGGCTGCCCTTCTGCTGCATCCAGATATATGCTGACCTAGGCACAGTCAGGACGTCTTAAAAGAGCAATAAGGAAATGCCAAAACCCATATTCTCAAAGAGAATTCAAGCTAAAGGCACAAATCAAAAGCCTAAAGCGATTATCATACCGAAGCATTTGGTATTTGCCCTAACCCTGGTTGAGAATCCATTGGTCTCTCTGTTGCATCCAGATATATGCAGACCTGATCACCGATGATCTTGACCTTGTAAAAATTACAGATGTCAGCAATTTACTCACCTGTTATGAAGAAGCTTTGTGCATACCTAGATCGCGGGGGTATGTCATGATGTGGGACACACAGTTATTTCGGTCTAACACACGTTAAGAAAATAAGAAAATATCGGACTTGAGGACGTGTGTGTATGTTTGTTTAAGTGGATAAACGATACTGGTAATCGTCTTGGACTGCTTTCTGGCACTTTAATAAGTATACCAAAACAAATGTACTAACGGTGTGTTGCATTTTGACAAAGCTGATATGATCTTCTTGCACATGATTCTCACAAAAAGATGCAATGTAATTAGTTTGAATTTTTATTTTAATTTGTTTGTTTTCTTTTATAAAAATTAACCATTCTTGAGGATTTGACCAATTCTCGAACAAAATTCAGGTTGTTTTTGAGATTTTAAAATTGAAGTACACTGATGTACTTAGTGTTCATGTAAACTGGACCCTCTGTTGCATAAATTGTTTGCTCACAAAATTCTGAGAATTTGCAGAATTTATACAAATCAAGAAACAGGGGTTGATGAAGAATGAAAGAGTTCCAGTTGCTGACAAGCATGAATCACCACACTGAGAAGATGTACCTGAGTCAGAAGAACCTGAAGTGAATCATTTTTTTTGACAATGAAAGTACAACTGAAGAAGTACCTGAAAAGTTGCTTGAAAGAGAAGATTGACAAAGAAAAGAGCTTCTGAGAATCCTCCTCTCACGTTCTCTTTTAGCAACATGTTCAAGCAAAAGCTGATGATGATTAAAGTTGTGAAGCTACCTCCAAGAGAACAAGAAAGAACCCAAGATTGGAAGATCAAGATCTGAAGATTCTTCCTACTAAGCCATGATAAAGACAGCATAAACCTAGGGGGATATTGTTGGGCTATATTTAAGTAGGTTTACGCTTGTCTTTATTAAGCCTATTTGTGTTAGTTGGGCTTAGTTTAGTTAATGGACTTGGGTTAGGCCATGTGGGCCAAGGCTTTAGTGGACCCTATATATTGTTATGTTCTAGTTCATGTTAGGGTTAGACCTTTCATTTGTAGTTCTTTAGCCACCACCTTGTACCAGACAATCCTAGAGATTGTGTGCAAGGTGAAGCAGCAGTTCTATTGATTTCATCGGTTTTAATCTTTTGTTCTTCACATTCAATCTTGTTTTCCGCACTCGATTGTTTGTTTGATACCCGGTAGAGAAGATCTTGGACTTACATTTTCTATATTGTAATATATAATTCATATGTGCAAGAAGTACAAAATATTCAAATACGAGTCCACTTGAGCTTTATCTAAGCAAAACTCAAACTCAATTTTCAACTCGTTAAGAATAAACGGGCGTGGCTGGGTCATATAAGTTCGAGCGCAAGATTAAGCTAAAGCTACCTATGCTCAGTTTGCTAGGTAAGCGGCCCTAATAGTCCATCTAGTTATTTTGTGAAAGTTGGAAGTTTGGACTTACCTCATCCATCTTGCCAATGTCCAGGCCCTCAAAGTTCTTCAATGTCAAAAATGGTGGTAATGGCATGAACATGTCTTTGATGTCAGCTTTTTGGCGCTCGAGCCTAGGTGTATCAATGGTAAGAGTGATAGCCTTAAAACCAGCGCGCTCGGCTTTTCTCACAAACTAAACAACCACATTCATGTTCTTGTGCACCTATTATCGCTATCCTAAAAAATTACTTGCAGTTTAAGTACCAAAAAAGAAGGTTAAATAGAGTACTGCTCACATGAAGTTGTATGAAACAATTTACATATCCTATTGAAGCAACCACCTCAACACTCAATGTAGCCCCTGATGACAATGTCTATAAAATGAACAAAGCAATAGTACATGTTACATCTGTTTTGTGAAGCTTAAAGTAGAGATGTACAAATGGTCCTAGGCTTGTTATGATCTTGTTCTTGTTATTCAATCCCGAACCACGGCTTCAGTCAGTTACAATGACGGCAGAATTGGGAACACATGCTTAAATCAAGCTATACAAGAACAAACGTAGGATAAGGGAAGCAATTACCTTGCAATAAAATGCCAGAAAAACCTACTTATAAATTGCGGCAACTTTCTCATCAAACCTGATGTCCTCTCCCTAACTACCGCTAGATCTAGAGTGATTCCAAACTCAACTGCATGTAAGACTCCACAATTCAAACTGGTAGGCATCATCTATCACTAAAACACAATAAATTACATTCAATTCACAATCAAGTGAAAGAAACATAAATCAATCCACAACCCAAAAAACGTAATTGAAGAACCGACACTAAGAAATAAAAAGATCACAAATTGGAATATCAGTGATGAACTAAATTGAAAGATTACCTAACCTTGGCTTTCTTAGCTGCTGTAGGATCGACAAACGTGTCACCCGACTATCACGAGGGTTATATTCAAGGTGCGGAATCCCTTGAATATGCTTTAATAACAGAAACAATGATAAACGAGCAATTACAACACAAAAACAGGTCAAAAGATTAACGTTTATATCATTAAAACAGAGCACGAGTGTTACAATGATAAAACCAAGCAATCTCAGACCTGGGGAGGGTGTTTGGAGAGTGTGTGTGGCAAAAACTGACTATTAGGGCAATGATTGGGCCTATTTATACCTCCCGTACTCGTACAGGTCAGTATTGGCGAGTAGGGCCTATAAGACATGTTCCTATAGGCGATTGGGCTATAATCGCCTATAGGAAACCTTCTAATCGCGTGAACAGTAGAGGTGAATAAGGTGTATTCGCCTATCACTATCTATACTCGCCTATACCCACAATCACTCCCAAAAACACGTATAAACGTCTCCAAACACCCCGAAACTCGTCCAAACAACATATATACTAGCCTAGGGACATCATGCACTAACAGACTCCCCCTTGGACTAGGCTAGTATACGTACAGAGAATTCAAAAGACATCGTTTATAACAAAAACCAACAACTTTACAGACTCAAAAATTTGAAAAAAAACATAACACAACATAACAAGACAAGTAGCATCTTCAGTCTTCTCATCAAATCGACATCGTCCTGATCCCTGATAGTCTCGACCAGTCGCATCCAGCATGAACTTTGTTGGCGTGACAAAAGCGAATCACCCTTTGATACTTCAATGCTTGATCAGCTTCGGCCTTCAAATGCTGAACGGGATACTGGAACAGTGTCTCCACATCTTTCTCTGAACAGTTGATAAGCCACATCAGATCCCAAATCCTGATCTTTCTGCATGGTTTAGGCGAGTTTCTCAAGACAATCACTGCCTCAGTAGTCACTGCATCATGGTGCCAGTAGTAGAACTTTGAGGAGAAGCCTTGCTCAACCGGGACAATAGGAATCTTCGATACACAGTTCGGTGGCTTGATCTTATGTTCCCAAATAGGACTTTTGGTGCGAGGATGAATCTTGTCGGTTTTGTATGACTTGGGATACTGAGGTTTAAAGGATCTCCATTCAGTTCAGCTCTCATCAGCTAGAAGGTTGTAGAAAGTATCTAGGCTGGATTCTTTCTCATAGTATAGAGGAAAGTCTAGTCTGATCAGATCTTGGATATACCAGAAGGGGAGACTAAGGACATTCTGGTAGGGACTGAAGTATAACAAACCTTCTTCCCATTTCACGACCAACATCTTCGTTTTCTCCACATAAGCCCAACTGATAACATCTCCAGACATCTTAGACAAACGTTTCTTGAAGATAGAAGCTTGTACTGGTCCCTTCTTCTTCTTTTCCTCTTCAGCTGATGGAAACCAATTTGGATATTTCTGCCTGATCTTGTCGTGTCTTTCTTTTACCTTATCAGGAACAGGAGTAGGATTAGACTTGAGCTTTTCTTCACCCTCATGAGCCATCTCCTCAGAAATATTAGGAATCCCAGTGCCCGTATGATCAACCACATATTCGGGAGTTGGCACACTGGTTCCTTCTTCCAAATTTACCTCATTGTTCTCTGGATGCATCTCTGGTGGTGGACTTTGACTCGGACCGGAAGATTCTCCGTGTGTGTGTGTCCATACACCTCTTTCATGTCGTCAGATGTCATCTCAGGAGGTATCTCGCCTTCCTCTAAGTCATAATCTCGCATAGCAGGTGGAGGAAGTAGGTTGCCTTCATCATAAGCAAAATAACAGTTCAATGGCTCAACATACTCCACTGGAACTACGGCTTTCTTCATTGCATCCCGTAGCTGCTGAATCTTGCTTTTCACGGGACCTGGCTCCCCCTAAGCAGAAGAACCTGCTGCGGGATCCTTGCCTTGTCTGTCGTGATTTTTCTTAGTACGTCTCGACCCCGATCCAGCTGATGATCCGCCACCACCTGTTGCTCCAGGATCACCACCATCACCGCCTTTACCGGCATCATCATTACCATAATCCGATTCATCATCATCGTCGTCCTCGTCATCATCTTCTTCATCATTACTTTCTTCATCATCATCATCACCAGCACCAGTCGCAGCTTCTGAACTAGCACCACCAGTGAGTCTAGGTTGAGTTCCAGTTAACTCATTTAACCTAGTTCTCAAATCTGTGTTCTCTTTCTCTGTTCTAGTGATTCTACGTTCATTGTTCACATTTGTAAGTTGAAGCTCGCTGTTCTTGGCTTCAAACCTGCAAGTCTCTCCAAAGTGCTTTGGTTCGACTGTATCAGTTGCTGGTGAGATTCCATTAGCTGCCTGTTTGATTCAATAACCTGCTGATTAGACAATGTAAGCGCATCGACTGTCGCTTGCAGCTCTTTGTTAGACTGGATTGTTTCCCCGATCAGCTCCAGCATCGCCATTTCATTTTCTTCAATATTTGCATTCTTGGTTCTCAACTCAGCTATTTCACGCGTTTGAGTAGCAACTATAGCAGTTAACTTGCTGATTTTGCGCTGAAGTTGTTCATTTGTTGTTGATGCTGAAGAAGAGGAGGTCTGATCGGTCGACCTAGAAGCCGAAGGTCGAACTTCTTGTCGCATCTTCCTAATCCGGTCACCAATTGGATTGGAAAAAATTTGGGAACTTGTCGCTGCTTCGGTAACTGAGACTGGCTCAGTGAAGATTACCGAGGTAGGCATTGACATGGTGACTCTTGCAGGCATAGCTGCACTAACAGATGTAGGAACTGATGATGTTTCTGCTACTGTTGTTGTTGTTACTGTTGTTGTTGTTGTTGTTGTCATTACTGCTGCTTGGGAAGATTGAGTGTCTTGAACCCCAAACGCTTCAGGAAGATTAAAACGTCTTTTCCTTGAAGTCTTCTCCAGGAGAGTTCTCACCTAACTCTGCTGTCTGTCACCCAATATTATCCCCTTCTTTAAACACCAACTTATGAATTCGGGCGTCATCTTGTGAATCGCTATCATCATGTCTCCACCTATACCCCGGTGGTGACACATAATCATCTCTGCTCAAATGCCCATATACGCGCCTGCTCGGAGGATATTCAGACTTCGGTCTGTTCTTATAACTTCTCATCCTGTTCATCTCTTTCTCAGTTATATCTTCAATCACAATTAATTCTGCAGGATGCTTTATCAAGCCTGGTACTTGGCGATCAATAATCATCTGCAGAAAACGAGGATAGACGATGAATGAGGTCTTCGTCGTCTTCTGCAATATGATCTCTTTCAGATGATGTAGGATCATTTTGGAAAAGTTTAATGGCTTGTTGAGAGTCAAGGTGACTATCGCAAAGGCTAACGTATCCCTGATGGCATCAAAAGTTCCTCTCCTCGGACCAATACACTTCAAGACTACATGCGTGAGATACTTGAGTTCGGGCGGTAGTAGTCCTTTCATGAGCATCTGCTATTTCTTGACTATTCCCATGTATTAAATCCTCAGGAAACCGCCACGAATCAAGATGGCGTCAAATACTATAGGATCAGTATCAGCATCGCCAAACTATAGCTCTTCTCGAATGACTTCTTCAGTAATAACAACTTCTTTGCCTTGTATCGAGCTTGTAATCACTATCGGTACAGCTTTGTAGTCTACTTTGGCGTTCTGGTAAAACTCCAGCAAGATATCCTTATACACTGCGTGTTGCTTGGTTATCGCATAATGAATTCTTGACCACTTCAAAAAGTCGATAACTCCTTGGAAAGTTTTGCATTTCTCCATTGTGACAGGTCCGAGAAAAGCACAACAGTTGTGCTTGGGTGATGTTTTCCAATTCATCATCCTGAACATCAAAGCAAGTTATAAGTATCACAAGCAGTTCAAATACGCATAAAACGGACAAAACGGACTAAAATCGGACAAACATAGGTGATCAGCCTGTTATAGGCGATTACAACTTGTAATCGCCATTAACACGGAGCGAATAGGCCAAGACTGATGAAGTTATACGCGATTGACTCCTAATCGCTGCACTATTCACGCGATTAGGAGTTCACATTGCCCGTTCGCTACAATGTTCACACGATTAGAAATTCTAATCGCATGAACTGTTGCCACGATCACCAATTTTCATCAAACTCGAACACAAGTTGATTTGAGTCCGGATTTTTGTCACACTGAAGTCTAACACACCCGTCTAGCAAAACCTCTAAACAATCTTTCAACATCATGTTCGTTTAATGGGTCAATTGAACCGGTTTTAAAAATTAGGGTTCTTAAGTTTAAAATCGGGGCTTTTGATTTTGTGATGATTTTGTTTAAAGTTTTTGTATAAAAAGATCCTACAATCCCCGATTAACAAACCCCAATCAAGATTTGACCTTAACAAGCATGTATTAGTAACCACTGATCACAAGAAGCGAACTAAGGTTTCGGTTCATAAACACGATGAAAAACCCATTTAAAACATGATGAAATGATCTGAAATTATGTATGGATATTACCTTGATAGTGTAGAACAATTATTCAAGATCAAAATAACACGGGCAGAAGGTTTGATTTTAGTCGGGTAAGAGGGTATGAGAGAACAGTGAGGGTGTTTTGAAATAATGAAGAGAGTTTCTAAGTGTTGGTTTTATACCATCCTGTAATCGTATGACTTAACTAGCGAACGGACTTCTATTCGCTTGACCAACCACACGAGTGGGACTACTCGCCAACAAAATGCATGAATAGAAATCCTACTCGCCTTTTATGTTCAAGAAAGTTATAAGTTACCAAGGGTCCTAATCGCATATAAATAAGGGCGATTGAGATGCACACGCTTTAGCTGTTACACGAATGCGTTATAATCGCCTAACTTACACGCGACTAGAAGACTAAATGTGTGAACTTTTCACACAAATTACCAAATTGCCCCTGCAGCACCAAATCTCACATTTTTGACCCGTTAAGGTTCAAAACATGCGTTTTTCACCCCGTTTTAACACATAACACAGATGATGACTCATATCTTTGAAAAGTTTTCATTTTCAACCCCTGTACTTAAGAGAGTACGGTTTTGACCCGGCAAAAACACAATTTTCAACTAGTTGATTTTTGGCGTTTTATTTTTGAAGAAGTAAGATTACAATGGATTAGGATTCCATCATCGGCAATCAAGAATGATTAATCAAATAAAACTAAGCAAAAATAAAAACAAAAACGGGTGATCAACTAACTGTAGACTATCATATTTTTGCGAGTTTCATCAGTTAGGGAATCATATCAGTGTACAGACTTTACTAGAACCCTTATATATACAGTTTTTTGTGTAAATTACCAATAAGCATCCTACAACAACTGCCGATATTGTTGTCCACCTAAACTCAAAATCAAGTTTTATCGCTAGCCACTTTAGATACGTTAAGGTAATATTAAGACTGATGTACAAGGTGTTCCCCGCCACGCGACACATTCCCGTATCAAGTCATGCACAAAGCTTCCTCGTAACCGGTGAGTAAGCTGTTGTCATCCGTATTTTACAAGGAATGGACTCAGTGGTGATCAGGTCTGCAGAAACGCTACAACAGAGAGATCAGTGAGATCCAGACCAGGGTACAAGTCAAATACCGTATATTTGATTTTTCACGGTACGATGCTTTAGGTATATGATTTGATACCTTTGAGCGAATTCTCTTTGAGAATAGGGTTTTGACATTTATGAATCTTTTTGCTCTTTTAGGATTCCCGGACGTCTCCTGATCAGAATTTATTCTATTTTTTTTGTTTTTTTTTCCAGGAAACGACACAGAGGCGTCTCAGTTGTAGGCTGCGAACCCAACGTACGACAAATGTGCCGCTCCTATTTAATCTGAGAGACGTCCAGTTCACCCCGGATGTACCAACCTCTTAAATACCATGAAACCTCGGATTTTGGCATGCTATTAAACGAGATTTCGGTACCAAGACCATATGCCAACGCACGTTAATCCACACATGTTTAAGTTGATTTAGGTTTATATCACCATGCCGAACTTGGAAATGATTTTGAGCCTACCGACACATCATTATAGAGGCTACTTATCAGTTCCAATATTTTTAAGATGATAAGAGTCCAGACAGTCCGACTGATGGGTTAATATCATCTTCCCTATTTCACCAAAGAAACTCATTTTTGCATTTTTCAATTTTTATTTGATTTTGGGATTTTCTCTTTTTTTTTTTTTTGAATTTTTTTGCATTTTCTGATGTTTTTGTATTTTTTCTGAATTTTCTCCCCCTAAAAATCTAAAAAATTTACAAAAAGACAATATTTTTGGATTTTTCTGATTTTTGAAGAAAAAATATTTACAAAAACGATTACCGATGAGGGTCTAATCCTGCTTTACTTTAATGTCGTGTAAGATTAACATGTACTCAAAACGAGGACCGTCAAAAGCTTTGGTGAATAAATCAGCACGTTGGTAATCCGTGTGGATTTTGACCATATCGATAAGTTTCTTTTCATAGCAATCGCGTATGAAATGATACTTAACCAAGATATGTTTCGCCTTGGAATGGTTAACTGAGTCTTTAGCAAGTGCTATAGCGGACTCATTGTCACAGTGAATGGGAGTATTAAGAAATTTCAAACCGTAGTCTCTCATTTGTTGCTGTATCCAAAGAACCTAGGAGCAGCAGCTCGATGCTGCTACATATTCTGACTCACAGGTGGATAAGGCTACCGAGGCGTGCTTCTTGCACTGCCACGAGACTAGTCTTGGTCCCAAAAACTGGCATCCAGCCGATGTGGATTTTAAGTCTGTCTTGCATCCGCCATAGTCAGCATCACTAAAAGCGATGAGGTCAAACTTATCGTCATTAGGGTACCATAGACCTTTGGTCGGACAACCCTTTAGATAACGTAAGATCCTCTTCACATCAACCAGGTGGGACTGTTTCGGCCTTGACTGGTATCTTGATAGTAGACTGTTTCGGCCTTGACTGTTTCGGCCTTGACTGGTATCTTCACATCAATCAGGTCTTGATGCAGTGAGGTACATGAGTGAGCCTATCATAGCTCGATAGAGAAAAGGATCAATGGTTTGTCCTTTCTCGTCGGGACCAATCCCGTGATTGATCTGAATTGGTGTGCCTACTGGAGTAGATTCTTCCATCTGGAACCGGCTTAAGATGTCAGCAACGTATTTTGTCTGGTGGATGAAGATCCCCGACTCTTGTTGTTCTACTTGTAGACCGATGAAGAATTGCATCTCCCCCATCGAGCTCATCTCAAATTTATCCTGCATAAGCTTTTCAAATTCCCTGCACATGACATCATTAGTAGACCCAAAAATAATATCATCAACATAAACCTATACCAGAAGACGGTCACCACCCTTTTCCTTGGTGAATAAGGTGCAATCCACGAGTCCATGTTTGAACCCGTTGGATATAAGATAGTTTCTAAGCACTTGATACCATTCACGCGGAGCTTGATGTAATCCGTACAACGCTTTGTTCAATTTGTAAACTTTTTCGCGATGAAGCGGATCCTCAAAACCCGGTGGCTAAGCAACATACACCTCTTCCTTCACGATACCATATAGAAAAGCACTTTTCACATCCATTTGATACACCTTAAACCGTTTGTACAAAGCGTAAGCTAAGAACATCCGGATAGCTTCAAGGCACGCAACTGGAGCGTATACTTCGTTGTAATCTATTCCTTCGATTTGACGGAAGCCGAGGACAACTAATCGAGCCTTGTTTCTGATAATCACCCCGTGGTCATCCCGTTTACACTTATAGACCCACTTTGTTCCAATTTTCTTCGAGCCTGGAGGTAAGTCAACTAAGTCCCACACTCCTAGCTTTTGGAACTGCTGAAGTTCGGCTTGCATTGCTTCAATCCATAGTTCCTCCCTCAATGCCTCTTGCACAGTTCTTGGTTCAGTTTGAGATACATAAAGAGCGAAGGACCAGTCGTTCTGATGACCTGCTTTCCTGATCTCCGAATAGAGTGCTAAGGTACCTGTATTGTCACTTGGACTAGCATTTATGAGCTGACTGCGCGTCATGACTCTACTAGCCGGATCACCAATCACATTCTGCATCGGATGAGTGTCGTGAATCCGAGATTCCGGATGTGCCGGCACTGGATCATCCGAATGCAAATTAAGGTTCTCCAAACCTTGAGATAAATTTGTCTCTACGGTGCTTGAACTGGAGGGAGCAGCGGGTTGCATATTAACACCTGAGAGATCGATCCTAAGACCTATCCCTGGAGCTGCTGAAGAAGAAGGACCAGCCTGATTGTTTTCTTGTCGGAATAACTGGAGCTGTAGTAAGAGTTTCATGAGACTCTGCAAAATCGTCGTCTGAAGATGAAGATTCGAGAACCTCTGCTGACGCTTCTTGAAAGACTTCCTCAACTTCTGCTGCTGCGGTTTTACCAGGGGGACCCGTGGATGCAGAGGCATTAGATGTTGCTGGCGCAGGTGCAATGACTACGATCGGACGCATTAGCGGTGAGCTAGCTGCGTTTTCACACTCGTAATACATTTGCGCTATAGCATCATCTACCAAATTATCAACGTTGAAGGAATCAAATAGACTCTTATAATCGAACAACCAATCAGGTCCAACACCAGGTGCAATTGGTTCTCTTGTTGTACACTTTTTTATTGGGAGTGTTGTAACCAACAAAGAAACCTTCTTCTACCTTTGCACCAAACTTCCCATCGGGATGTATCATGGTGCATGGAGCTCTGAAAGGTTCCAGAAACTCTAAGTTCGGTTTCCTCCGGTTCAGAAGCTCGTAAGAAGTCCTGCCAAGCTTCTTTACCGTTAGAACCCTATTTAGAGTGTAACACACGCAGTGAACTGCCTCGTTCCAGAAGATCACAGGCAAGTTTGAGTCTGCGAGCATTGTTCTGGCTGCCTCAATAAGAGTCTGATTCTTTCTTTCTGCAACCCCATTTTGCTGAGGAGTGTACGGTGCTGTAAATTCATGATGAATACCCTTTTCTGCACATAACGACTCCATAGCATGATTCTTGAATTCTGTCCCATTATCGTTTCTAATCCTACGGATCTTTAGCTGATATAGATTTTCCAGTTTAGTGAACAGATTCTTCAAGTATTCAAAAGTTTCACTCTTGTGCTTCATGCACACGACCCAAGAAAACCTAGAATAGTCATCCGTAACCACCAAGCAGTATAAGTCATCGTTCTTGCTGTTCCGATTGACTGGGCTAAACAGGTCGATGTGCAGTCGTTCGAGAGGTAGACTAACTGAGTTTGTCTTCTTAGGCTTGTGAGACTTCCTTTTCTGCTTCCCTTTCTTGCATGAGACACAAACATTGTTTAGATGAAAATTTTTAACAGAAACACCTTCCACCAGTTGATTCTGAACCAGATGGTTCATTTTTCTCAGGTGGATGTGCCCCATACGTCTGTGCCACATGATCAATTTCTTTTCCTATCGCCTTAGACAGAAAACAAGTGACTTGACCTTTTGCTGTCATGGCTCGGCTAATATCCAGGACGTATAAGTTTTTGACTCTGGGAGCTGAGATCATAACCCACTCTTTCGGTATCTGAAATCCAGGTTTCAGAATGAAACAAGCATTGTCATCAAAGAACACAGTGAACTTTTTGTCACATATCTGCGAGACGCTCAACAAGTTGTGGTCTATTTGTTTGACAAAGCTTATCTTCTCAAAGCTTACAATTCCGTTACTCATACTGCCTTCTTTAGTAATATAACCCCCTTTATTACCAGCAAAAGCAACATACCCCCCGTTGATATTCTTTATGTCAAAAAGCAGGGATAAGTCGCCTGTCATGTGCCTAGAAGCTCCACTATCAACAATCCATAGGCTGCTGATAAGGCCCTGTGGAACTCCCTGCACAAACATTCAAAGTTCAGTGGTTAAGGGGGACCCAAGCCTTCACGGTCTTGGGTCTACCGTCTTCATCTAATGTCGGAAAATCAACCCATCTTCCGTTTGGAGTTGGTGTTGTTCCCGATGGTCCGTCAGTGTTATCACCTACAGATGATTCTCCACTTTTGGTTTGTGACTTGGGTCTCCAAACCTGTTCCGGTTTCTTTGGCTTGGGCTTCTTCTTCGCTTTTGGGCTAGAAGATCCAGCCTTAGACTCCTTAGGAGGAACAGATTTTGGATCCACTTCAGATTTAACTGTACGTGGAACAGTTTTGGGGTTGCTCTGTGGTTTAGCTGCAGCCTTTGCTGGTGGCTTAGGCGCTGCTTCAACCTTTGTGGGAATAGTGCTCCCCCTCAACTGTGGACCCCTGCCATCAACTGGCTTTTGGTTCATAGCAATCTTGTTTCGGTTGCATAAACAATCTGTTTTCCCTTTTGTTTTTCAGAAAGTTTAGGGGAAACAGGTTGCTTAGTTTTGCTAGAAGTGGGAGCATCATCCACCTTGATCCTTTCACGTCTAAATTCAGGGCACACAGCAACTAAATGCCCACGTTCCCCACATTTATGACAGGATATGTATTCTTCAAATCTAGGAGATTCGGACTTGTTCTCCTTTTTGTTCTTTCTGTTAGATGAACTGGCAAATGAGTTTTTGTGTTTCAGATCCTCAAGGCATTTTCCTTGAACATCGACGTGAGGATCGTCGTTTCTCTCATTTCCGATAGATCTAACAAACTCAGTGACATGCTTCTTCGAGCTTTTCCTCGGAGCATGACTTTGAGGATTAACGGTGTTTATCTTTTGATTTTTCTTGTTATGTTCATTTGGCTGATTACCCTGGTCTTTTCTACCCTTACCCTTACCCTTCTTCTTATTCCAGGTTTCCTTTTCAACGGTAATGACAGATTCTTGCCAGATTTTAGCAATGAGACCAGGGGCGATACATTTGAGAGGGACTTCCTCATCAGCACATACCCTTTCAGACCCTTTTAGTTTGTAAAACACCTTAATCCTTCTGCCATCCTCGGTTTGCACTTTCGGTTCAAGTTCACTCAGGGTTTCAGTAGTAATGATATGGTTTTCAAAAGGAACTTTTTGAGTTTTGACAGGTGCATACCTAGGAGGCTGATCAAGCTCATCATCCGACGAGTCTGTGTCGTACACACTAATATCATCAGCTTTCTCATCAAGATTGACAGCTTTAGCAGATGTAGCAGCCTTAGTAACATCAGCAGGTTTAGCTGCTTCAGTTGCTTTGGCTGCCTCTGCAGCTTTTGCTGCTGCCACGTCCACAAGTTCCTCCTTCGGTAAGACATCAAAATTGTGATTTTCGAATCTCACCGGAGGTGGACACTGAGAATATTTGGGACTGGTGGAAATGTTTTCCTTTTCTGAGTGTTCAACTATGTGATCAAGAACATACTTGCAGTTTAGGTAACTTTCAAGTTTCTTCTTGATCTTCTCATAGCCACAGTTGACAATGGCCAATTGTTTCTGTTGGATCAGTTTGCTCTTGTTTGCTAAGTAAGAACTTGCTATCTTGACACTTAAGTGTTTAGCAAGTCCTAGTAAATCAGATTATAAGCACAGCGGAATGTTATAAGTTAAAGCAACACTTTTTATGCAAAGGCAGAGTTGTAACTCCCCCTTGATGTTTGAAACAAGATAAATGACAAAGTATTTATTATGAATCTAAGTTGTAAATGAGAATTAGATACTTAGCAAGATTCACAATAAATACAGAAATGGAATAATAACAATGAGAGTGTTTGAAGGATTTTTCTGCTTAAAAATCAATGTCTAAAATAGAAGGTTGAAGTCTTCTATTTATAGACGATTACATGCATGTATCTTGCCTGAAAAGCAAGTACAGAAAGTCCAGTTACAAGTTGCACAAGTTGCAACATTGAAAGAAACAAATAAAGCTAAAAGTAATATTAAACAACAAACTACTGATGCAAATGGGCGGTGGCAAATATCTTCTGCTAAGTGCTGATGAAGGACAACTACTGAAGAGTAGTTTTGTCTTCAGTACTTCTGAAGTGAACTTGTCTGGTTTGGACTTCAGAACTTCTGCAACTTCAGCACTTCTTCATATCTTCTAATCAGCAGTTTCTTGTCTTCTATTCAGTTCTTCTATTTAGCCAAAAATGACAGAAGTGAATTAGACTAAGGTTTACAAAAGTGGTTTCACCAATCCTCTTTGTCCTAACAATCTCCCCCTGGATTGATGAAGCCAAAACCTTACTAATTCCTTATGTGTTTCTTCTGTCTTGAACAATCTTCCATATCTCTTTGTACATGGTGTTCTTGAGCTGGTTGTACAGATCATCAGACAGAGATCCTCTCTGTGGATCTAGATGTTGAATTGTGAGCAGGTCTTGTGTTGACAGTTTCTTCAGATCACTGATCTTTTTGTAAGCCCTGCTTGAGAAGTCTCTTCTTGTCAACAGTACTGAGTTGTTATCAGTAAGTGACCATCTGATGATAGGGATCTTTGACTTGTTAAAGTCAGAAGAATAGGGAACCAGACTTGTCCCTTGGGTTGATGGTCCTGAGTGCTGGATGTCTTCAGTTTCAGATAGCCTCAGGTGGGATTCTCTTCCTTGTTGATGTTGTTGCATACCAGGCATCTGAACAGTTGGGAGATGGTGTTCAGTCACTACTTTGGTATGCATCTTTTCTGTGATGGTCTTTTGTATTTGATAAGCAAAAGTGGAAGGATCCCTAAACTGTGTTAACAGAGGTTTCTCCTCAATATCAAAATCTGAATGGACTATTGAGCTTCCCTCAAGTAGTACCATTTTGAAATCAGTTTTGACATTGTCCTCTGTCTTCTTCTTCTGAGCAGCAGATCTTCTAGATACACCAGAAGTTCTAACTACTGATCTTGAAGGATCAGCAGTTTGAAACTTCTCAGGATTTGCAGCCTTGGCAGCCAAATATTTTCTATATGTATCCATTAGTCTTTCTTCTTTCCATCTGGATACAGAGGCTTTTGAACCATATCCTTCTGCTACTAGCTCTTCTATTATCTGGGCTCTCTTGGCCTTTCCTTCTTTGCTTGTGGCCATTTTGTCTGCAAGCAGTTGTGCTCTTCTAGTCAGCTCTTGCATGGAGAGTCCTTTGAGTGTAAAGGCTTTAGTCTTGCTGTTCTTGGTGATATAAGACACCAGTTGTTGTCTTTTATCCTGTTCAGCAATCTCATCAAGGCTAGCCTGCCTTTGTAGTTCAGCTGCATAAGCCTGAAGTTTTTCTTCATGGCTTAAGTCTAAATCATCCCTTTCTTCCAGAGATTTCCAAATCTGATCTTCTCTGGCCTTCTTGTTGGCTGCAATTAAACTCTTCTCTAATAGTTCAGCTGAGTGAGAGATGGGAGAAGGGTTTAATACAGTCATTGTTGTAACAGATGTAGGCCTGATGGGGTCAGATGTTGGTTGAGTGGGAGCAGTGGTTCTGGAAGGTTCAGTTGTTTGAGGTTGGGAAGTGTTGACTTCTGATGTGCTGACAACTGCTGATGGTTTGTCAGCTACTGAAGGATTGTCTTCAGTACTTTCTGATTCTTCAGAAGTTTGGTAATCAGAAGTTTCTTCATTACACCTTAGGGAATCATCAGAACTTTGGGTCTCATCTTCTTTTTCAGCAGCTTCAATTTCTTCAATAGAGACACCAAACTGTTTGGCCAATTTTTCTTTTCTGGCCTGATCTTTCTGATCTCTTTCAAGGAGTGCCACTCGTGCCTCTACTCTGGCTTGGAATGACTCCTTAGGTTCCCTGATCTTCTCCCCCTTTTTGGATTCATCAATTCTAACCCTTGAAGCAGAGGGTTGGGAGAAGTGTCCTTGAAGATGAGCAATCTGCTGGCTGTTGTAGTCTATTTTGTTAGACAGATCGTTCATCTTGGTCTTGATCACTCCAAATTGGTTCTTGATTGACAGCTCCAAGTCAGCTGTATATGTTTGGAAGTGATTTTTGATGAGTGTGTTCATCATGTGGTACAGGGGACCCTCTGGGCTGCATAGCTGGTTCAGGTCTATGCTTGTGTGCCCAGGGAATTGGGTAGGCATTTGCTGTGAAGGGGGTGTTTTTGGGAGATCCTCATATTGTACAGAGGATGCCACTCTAGGGGTTTTAGGGATTGAGTGGACTTTAACCTGTGCAGAGGTGACTGGCTTCTTGAGCCTGGATACCTTTGCAGCAGGACCTTCAGAAAGTGCCGTCAATTCAGTAGTTGGAGTTTTTGAAACATCATCCAAGTTAATGGAATCATCTGTATCCCTGATGTTGCCCTCAGAGAGGACTGTCTCAGTTAAATCATGAGCTGAGCCCAACTCAGTTCTCTCATGAACCTCTGTTTCTTGGTACTGAGGATTTCCTACCTCAGGCATTAAGCCTTCATCAGTAGTTGCCACATCTGAGGTCTTAGCTATGTTACTTCTGTCCTCAGATCCACCACTGGGTGGTAACTGAGTAGTAGCAGCCTCAGATGCCCCAAGAGTCTCTAAATTTGGGCTTAAAGACTCTGGTCCACCCTCATCTCTTGGGATAGGGCTAGAGATGTCCACATCCATGTCTGATGTTGTGGTTATGTCCCCTGTTTGTTGTGGTTGTAGGGGACTGACATAATCAGATGGGACCTTCTCTTTTAGCCCAGAGAGAAGTTTGGCAATTTCAATTGCCTCTTGTTCAGAAATTTGTGGGGAAGGTTCAGTAGTTTGGGCAATAGTTTGTTGTTCAGCAGTTTCAAAAGAAGAGTGTGTTTGATATGCTTTTCTGAGTCTTTTTCTTTTGAAATGAACAGATATGGGTGCTCTTTGTGGGGTTTGAGATGGATGAGACTGAGAGGGTGTTTCAGTCTCACCAATTTGAAGAGCAGAATGCTCAAGAGCATGTTCAGGTATCTCAACCTCCTGAACAGCTTTTCTTTTGGGTTGGTGGGTTACAGTTTTTGTTGGCTTGGGCTTTTTGGCTTTTGGTGGAGTAGGTGTGGAAGATGTGGGCTTCAGGGGGACTTGTTGTTGTTCTCCCTGATCATCTTCTGGCCAGGCAGCCGGTTTGTTCAGTCTTGAGTATGCTTGTGATGTTAAAGGGTTTAAAGTTGAAACTTTTCCCACAAGCACCTCATTACCCAGTTCCCCTATTATGCATTGCATAATGAACCTTGGGTACAACAAAAACTTTTTCTTGGTATTATTATGATGTAACACCAACTCATGGAAAAAACAGTTTTGATGCCCTGTATTTGGTTTCATTCACAATGGAATGAAATATTGGTTGAAAAGTGGAGGGCATCTGGTCATATGACCCTGTTTTTGGACTCAAACACATAATTATATAATGAAACAAAAGTTTGTATTTTGGTTCAAAATATTTTTTGAATATTGTTGCATGGGAGAGAGTACCTTGATAACCACACTCAGTCATGGTTAGATGAATATCTTTGTTAGCAACATGGTCAGGGGCAGCTACATCATCCAGACCCAGTCTTGTTGCTAGTGTGGCTGGTGTGATGGTCAGTTGTTTCCCTTTTATCTTTGAGTTGAGGGAAATGACCTCACCACCCATTGTAACCGTCTCAGCATTTGCCCAGAACTCATTCAGAGTTTCAGTATGAATTGGTGGGTTAATTGTGAGAGCAGTAAAGTATTGGGATTTGACGACAAGATCAATGATCTCATCGTATTGGGACCAGCCTTCTTGTTTTTCAAGAAAAGCTCTTTGATTGTGTCCCTGTTTTAGAACAAGATCCATTGTGGTTTGGGTGTTTTGATCGAACAGTGAATTTTTAGGTGTAGGTTTTGAGAGAGTTTTGAGAGAGAAGGTGGGATATTTTGTGAGTTTAAAAGGATAAGTGTGTGAAAAAGGTATTTATTAGAAGTTTTAACCGCTTGAATCTTCTTTATTAGAAGTTTAAAAACCGCCTTTGGTAAAAAATCTCTTTATCAGAGGTTTTAAACTTATTAGGTCAAACCTCTGATGATGGGAAAAGTCAGATTTGCCCTTTTGACTTAAACTGCTGATGAAGGATTACTTCATCAGTAGTTCCCATTTTCTCTTCAGCAGTTTTAACATCTGATGAGAAATGTTTTCATAAATACTTTATTCATAACTTCTGAAGTTTATTTTATCAGAAGTTACACACTTTTTCAGAAAGTTATCCCCATACTGATGATTTTTGTTCATCAGTAGTTTCTCTCAAACTGTTTTTGTTTTTCAGAAGTTCTGTTTCAGACTTTTGACATTTGTAAGTGAAAACCAGAAAAAAGATGGAAAAGGTTAACCTGAAATCCACCAAGGTAAACAGGATGGAATCAGGGGTGGAAAAAGGAAAAATAAATTTTTCATTTTGATTCCACCATGGTAAGCAGGATGGAATCAAGGATGGAAAAAGGAAAAAGAAAAATTTTGATGCATATCAGTAGTGATTGATGTAGAAGTTTGCTGTAGAGTTGGGTAGAATCAAGTGTTAACTTGGATTCTAACTGATATGCAAAATAAAATAAACACTTACAAATTTAGCATTCCAAGCATGGAAACTAACTTCTGAAATGTTGATGTGTCAAGGGGCTTAGTGAAGATGTCAGCTATTTGATTAGCTGTTGCTACATGCTTCACCTCAATCTTGCCTTTTTCATAGCAATCTCTTATGAAATGGTACCTGATCTCAATATGTTTAGTTTTTGAGAACTGTACCGGATTTTGAATGATGCTAATGGCAGATTTGCTGTCTACAAACAAAGGTGTCTTGGTTTCTTTGATTCCATAATCAAGAAGTTGATATTGGAGCCATTGTATCTGTGATGTACAACTTGCAGCTGCAATGTATTCAGCTTCAGCAGTTGAAGTTGCAACAGATGTTTGTTTCTTTGATTGCCATGACACTAGACAGTTACCCAGAAATTGACAACCACCAGATGTTGACTTTCTAGTCATCTTACACCCTGCATAGTCACTATCTGAAAATGCTGATAACTTGGTATTGCTTGAAGCAGGATACCAAATTCCCAGTGTTGGAGTTCCTTTCAGATATCTAAAAATTCTTTTGACTGCAATAAGGTGTGATTCCCTTGGTGCTGATTGATATCTAGCACAGACACATGTTGAAAACATAATATCTGGTCTAGAAGCAGTTAAGTATAAAAGGGAACCTATCATGCATCTGTACATGGTTTGATCAACCTGTTTTCCTTGATCATCTGGTTCAACTTGTGTGATAGGTGTCATGGGAGTGGAACATGATTTACAGTCATTTAAAGAAAATTTGTTCAATAATTCTTTAACATATTTTGATTGATGTATAAAAGTTCCATTTGTTTGTTGTTTGATCTGCAGTCCTAGAAAGTACTGCAGTTCTCCCATGGTACTCATCTCAAATTTTGATTGCATGAGTTTCTTAAAATCATCACACAATTTTGTGTTTGTTGAACCAAAGATGATATCATCAACATAAATTTGAACAAGTAAGACATGATTTCCAACATGTTTAATGAAAAGTGTTTTATCAATGGCACCTCTTGTAAAGTTATTTTTGAGTAAAAAGGTGGAGAGTGTATCATACCAGGCTCTTGGAGCCTGTTTGAGCCCATAAAGAGCTTTATCCAGTCTGTACACCCACTCAGGATGAGTAGGATCCTCAAACCCAGGTGGCTGACAGACATACACCTCCTCCTTGATTTTACCATATAAAAATGCACTTTTCACATCCATTTGATAAACTTTTATTTTGTTGGAAATGGCATAGGCCAGAAATAACCTGATGGCCTCAAGCCTTGCAACTGGAGCAAAGGTTTCATCATAGTCAATTCCCTCTTCTTGAGAGTACCCTTGAACTACCAGTCTTGCCTTGTTCTTGATTATCATACCAGCTTCATCTTGTTTGTTCCTGAAAACCCATCTTGTACCAATTGGTTGCTTGTTTTGAGGTAAGGGACAGATTTCCCAGACCTGTTGCTTGTTGAACTGTAGTAGTTCATCTTGCATAGCCTGCACCCAATTGTTATCTTTGAGGGCTTCCTGGTACTTCTTTGGTTCCAACTGTGAAATAAAGGCTGAGAATAGGCAAAAGTTGGAGAGCTGGTTTCTGGTTAGAACACCTGTAGCTATATCACCCATGATTTGATCAAGTGGATGATCTCTGTGTTCAATCAGTTGTTGTAAACCACTGACAGGTGTAGGTGGCTCTGGTTCTTCAAACAAACTACTGAGGTCTATGATATCTGGTTCAGCAGTTGCAGCTTCTTCAGTAGTTGCAGGTGCTGGGGCAGATGTTTGAGTTTGGCCTTCAGTATTTGTTTGATCAGAAGTTTGGAAAACTTCTGATGGTGTTGTAGTTGACTTAATGACTGTTTGAGGAGTCCATGGTGCAGGATCCTCATCTTCAAACCTTTGATCACCATAATAAGTAGGTTTGGAAGAAGTAACAGCCTTTTCAGGTCCAAAGTGAAAGTTGTCAAGGTCAAAGAGTTCAGCAGGATGTGCTGGAATAAGAGTGTGTTTTGACTCATTGAACTTGACATTCAATGTTTCTTCTACTATCTTGGTGTGAGAATTAAAAACCTTGTAGGCTTTTCTAGTTGAAGAGTAACCAAGAAAGTAACCTGAGTCAACTTTGGCAGCAAACTTTGAGATAGATTCCTTGATGTTCAAGATGAAACATTGACACCCAAAAGCCCTGAAAAAGGAGATAAGGGGCTTCATGCCATGAAGAACTTCATAGGCAGTCTTGGAATGTCTCTTGACCACAAGAACTCTATTCTGAACATAACATGCTGTGTTAACTGCTTCTGCCCAAAAGTACAATGGCAGTCCAGAATCAGCTAACATTGTTCTTGCTCCTTCTATTAGTGTTCTGTTCTTCCTTTCTACTACACCATTTTGTTCAGGAGTTCTGGGAACACTGTATTGTCTAATAATCCCTTTAGACAAACAGAATTCATCCAGAGTTTTGTTCCTGAACTCTGTCCCATTGTCACTTCTAATGGTTTTGACAGATAGAGAATATTGTTTCTCTACTTGTAGAATGAAGAACTTGATGATCTCAGCAGCCTCATCCTTGGAAAACAAGAAGAATACCCATGTGAATCTTGAGTAGTCATCAATGATGACTAAGCAGTACTTCTTTTTACCAAGGCTCATAATCTTGACAGGCCCAAATAAGTCCATATGGAGTAGTTGAAGACATGCAGTTGTTTTTGATTCTTCAATAGACTTATAGGAGGACTTATGCTGCTTTCCCTTTAAACAGGATACACAGTGTTCTTGACACTGGTATACTTTCAAAGGTAGACCTCTGACCAAGCCCATTTTTGTGACTTTATTTATGGTTTTAAAGTTCACATGGCCAAGTCTCCTGTGCCAGAGATCTGTTTCTGAAGTTGATGCCCTTGAGAAGAAACAGGCAGTGTTGTTCAATACTTTGTCTTTTTCAATGTCCACTGCATAGACATTGCCACATCTTTTGGCAATCAGCAAAGTATGATCTTCTATAATCTTCTCAATCAACTTCTGGCCTTCTGGTGAGATGATCTTGCAAGCTGTCTTCGTGAAAAAGGAAGAATATCCTTTATCACACATTTGTGACACACTCAGCAAGTTGTATTCAAGGTTCTCCACCAGATTGACCTTGTCAAACTGTATTTTGCCAGAGGAGACATTGCCATGTCCTAGCACATATCCCTTGGCATTGTTCCCAAAGGACACAGATCCTTCTCTTTGGCTGATAAAGTTGTTTATCAGGTATCTGCATCCAGTCATGTGCATAGAGCCTCCACTATCAACATACCATATGCTGTTTAAGCCCCTGGAAACTCTCTGCACATAAAAGCAAATTAGTTAGATTTGGAAACCCAAGCCTGTTTGGCTTTGGGTTTGCTCTTGGGAACAGTTACAGTTTGTTTTTGACCAGGTTGAGAAATCCATGTCTTTTTGGCAATGGATTTTTCATGAAGAACTATGGTGGTATCCTTTTTAGGACCACCATCAACCTTGGTCATCAGTAGTTCTACCATGTTCTTTAGATTTTGAATCTCAGCAGTTTGTGAAACTGCTGATGATTCTGGTCTAACTACTGACATGGAATTTTGAGAAAAAGATTTTGGTTGAGATATTATCTTTTTCTGAGAAAAGGTGTTTTCAGGTTGTTTCTTGGGTTTAAAGACTTTTTCATAATCATTTCTGATTTGATTTCCCACAACCTGTTGTTTAAATTTTTGATTGAACTGAATTCCTTTTCTGTATCTACAAAATTCAGTTTTGTGGTTGAACAGGCCACAAATTTCACATGCTTTTGCCTTCTGTTTTTGTTCTGAAGGCAAATTTCTGACAGTAAAAAGATTTTGCTCATCAGTAGTTTTCAGAGTCTCAACTCCTGAAGTAGATGAAACTACTGATGGCTTGTTGTCAGTTTTTGTAAATACTTCTGAAGTACTTTCTTTAAAAATGCCAGGATTTCTATTTAGAAAGTTTTCATGGAAAGATGTGCATTCTTTCCCTTCAGAAGTTTCATTTGAAACAATTCTTCTCCCATCTTCAGTAGTTTTGGGAGAAAAATCTGTTGGTGTTTCAACATGATGGTATCCTATGCCAAACTTCACATTTGAAGCACTTTGTTTGTTTAGCAGTAGTTGATACCCCTACAAGATTCAACCCATTTTTCACAAGTGATCCTGGTGTCAGCAAGCTCTTGTCTGACATCTCCCAGGTCATTTAGCATCATTTTGATTTGTGCTTGGGTTTCAATGGCAGAGTCAGTTAATTTAGAAACCTCTTTTGTTTTAGCACACAGTTTTCTTTCCAAATCACATTTTATCTGTGTGTATTTTCTTTCTAAATCATTGGCTTTGCCTTGTAGGTGCACGTTTGTCTCTCTTATGAGAGCAAAAGTTTCTTTGCAAGAGTTTGAACATAGTTTTGTCAAAGATTCTTTTGATACCTGAGACAATGCAGATCTTGAGGTAGAGCCTTCAAATGCCATTAAGGCAAAGTTCTTTCTGCCATTGTCTGGTTCTCCCCAGTTGATGTCAAACACTTTGTTGTCTGCATCAGGATTACACTCTGTGGTGTCATATGGGAGACTGCTCCAGTCAACATACCCCGAGGTAAAGAGGCTTTGTTGAGGGGGTTGTTGAGGCTGTGGAGGAAGTTGAGCAGCTGGAAAGGGAGGGATTGATTGTTGGCCCTGCATCTGTTGAGCAGGCACTTGAACATATTGTACTTGAGGCATATATTGCTGTTGAGGAGCTTGTGCCTGTACAAAATGAGCACTCCCTTGAGTTCCATTGTTCCTATTATAATTGGGGTTATAGTTATTTCCAGATTGTGATTGGTTAAAGCTAGAGCTTCTACACTCTCTAGCAAAGTGTCCCAACTTCTGACACTTGTGACATCTCAGTTTAGATTTGTCAAAACCAATTTTTGTGTTACTGGTCAATCCTGGAAATTTCCTTCCTGACCTTTTATAAAACTTGTTAGTTTTAATGCTTAGCATGGCCAGTTGGTGAAGTATGTCCATTTCTTCCAAGTCATCACTGCTAAAATTTTTCAAATCATCCATGATAAAACATAGATTATCAGCAGTTTGACCTTGGTCATCATTGTCATAACCTGGGAAAGATCTTTCTGATGAGATCCCAGTGGTTATGTCAATATTGTCATAAGATCCATAGGAACAAGTTGGTGAATCTTGTCCCAATAGTGCTGTACTACCTGGTAGGTAGTCATCAGCAGTTTTACCAGAAGTTTGTAATTTCTTCTTTTGATCGATTTCTCTTTCAAAAGTGAGTAATCTCCCATGGAGTTTTGTAAGAGTGAGGGAGCTAAAATCTGGTGAGGATCTTAAGACAATGGAGTAAGTTTCCCATTTGTCAGGCAGAGACCTTAAAAATCTATGTAACATAGATACTGTTGTATAGGTCTGCCCATTTAACTTTAGCTCAGAGATTAATGAGGAGAATCTTTCAAATTGTTGTGTCAAAGTCTCCCCATTAATATAAGCAAATGTTTCATATTGTTGAGCCAAAATTTCTCTGGTGTTGGCAATCACCTCTTCAGTTCCTCCAAACTGTTCTTTAAGACAGTCCCAAAGTTCTTTGGCACTTTCACAATGTAAAAGGCCAGAGTATATTTCATTTGGGAGAGCCATTGCCAACATAGAGAATGCCTTAGCATCTAGCTCAAGTTTTAGGAAATCTTCATCTGTATAGTCTTTGGGATCCTTAGGAATCCCTTCTTTTGTTTCAAGGTTTATGTTTACTGGTTTGTGTGGACCATATATCACAGATCTCCAACAACCAGTGTTGGTTTGTGACAAGGTATGTGCCATTCTTTTCTGCCATATATTGTACTCATTTCTCACAAGCATGGCAGGTTTGGTGGCAGAACCAGTATTATGTGGATCCATTTTTAAAGAGTTATAGATTTGTCTGATGACTCTTTTAAGTGATGGATATTGATAAAAAGTGAACTTTTGATCTTTTTATTGAATATCAATAAGAGCTTTGTGTCTGATTCTCAATTTGTTAGATTGATATGTGATCAGATAAACCAATGCTCTGATACCAATTGTTGGATCAGTTTGCTCTTGTTTGCTAAGTAAGAACTTGCTATCTTGACACTTAAGTGTTTAGCAAGTCCTAGTAAATCAGATTATAAGCACAGCGGAATGTTATAAGTTAAAGCAACACTTTTTATGCAAAGGCAGAGTTGTAACTCCCCCTTGATGTTTGAAACAAGATAAATGACAAAGTATTTATTATGAATCTAAGTTGTAAATGAGAATTAGATACTTAGCAAGATTCACAATAAATACAGAAATGGAATAATAACAATGAGAGTGTTTGAAGGATTTTTCTGCTTAAAAATCAATGTCTAAAATAGAAGGTTGAAGTCTTCTATTTATAGACGATTACATGCATGTATCTTGCCTGAAAAGCAAGTACAGAAAGTCCAGTTACAAGTTGCACAAGTTGCAACATTGAAAGAAACAAATAAAGCTAAAAGTAATATTAAACAACAAACTACTGATGCAAATGGGCGGTGGCAAATATCTTCTGCTAAGTGCTGATGAAGGACAACTACTGAAGAGTAGTTTTGTCTTCAGTACTTCTGAAGTGAACTTGTCTGGTTTGGACTTCAGAACTTCTGCAACTTCAGCACTTCTTCATATCTTCTAATCAGCAGTTTCTTGTCTTCTATTCAGTTCTTCTATTTAGCCAAAAATGACAGAAGTGAATTAGACTAAGGTTTACAAAAGTGGTTTCACCAATCCTCTTTGTCCTAACAGTTTCTTAGTGTCTTCTACCTCATTTATGTAATTATTGATAGCAATTTGCTTGTTAGCTAAGGTTTTCGACAGTTCAGAAACATCCTTCTTGTAATTTTCAGTTGTACTTCGAAAATTTTTCTCTTTTTGTCTTAAGGAATCAATTGACCTTTGCAATGGACCAACATCAACTTTTAAATTCAGATTCTCTCCAGTTAATTCTTTAATTCTGAACTTTAGCTGATCACACTCTACACACTCTATCTTAGAATTAGAGGAAGAACTTACCTTGTTTGACGATTCTGTAATGGCCATCAAAGCATAATGAGCTGCAGTCTTCTGAGCTCCAAAGAATTCGCCAAAGTTCATCTCAGTACAGTCAGCATCCACAAGAAACGATCTTTTGCCAATCAGCGCATCTGCTTCAGCTAGCAAATCTTCCAAATCTTCTCCCATATCAGAATCACACTCAGAGTCACAGTCAGACGCTTCAGCTTCAGAAATAATAACGCCAGACTGACTTGAGCATTCTTCAACTTCAGCTAGAGCTTCAGACGATTGTTGGGCAAAACATGCAGCACCACCCTGGGGAGCTTCTTCTCCAGTGATTAGATGGTTCCAGTTGAAACCTTGATTAGCTTGAATTACCAGGGCTTGTCCTTGATTGTTGTTTCCAGGAGGCCTCTGGTTCTGGTTCTGGTTATTTACTAGGACAATAGCTCGCTCAGTATTTGGATTAGGTTGTGTCTGAGCTTGCTGCCTCTGATTCTGATTTGCTCTGTTGTTGTTGAAGGGATTCTGATGACCTTGTTGCTTCGGTCGGTCACATTCTCTTGCAAAGTGCCCTTTGATGCCACAGTTGTAGCACGTGACCTTCGTTTTGTCAAACCTAAACTTAGTGTTGTTGTTTATCAGAACATCTCTCCTTCCTGTCCTGTCCATATACTCCTTTGCCCTTCTCACCACACTTGCGAAGTGCCACTGGATGTCTATCAGATCCATGTCGTCTTTATCGATCTACGAGTAATCCTCTTGTGTAAGATGAGGATTCCCAATCTGTCCAGCAACCAATCCACTGTAGGAGTTGACTAAGGTTGACAGTAGAGCCATGTGTTCTTGAGCTAACTCTACGGTCACCTTCTCTAAACCTGCGGTGTTCAGCTGCTCAAGGACTGGGTTGGTCCGATTGTTAGTGCATGTTTTGTGACTGATGATTATCAGTGTTTGTTAGAGTTGATAGCAATGGTCAAGGGGGAGTTTGTTGGTGCATTTGTGACCATGGCTATGCAACTCGTATGGGCTTAGTCTAATAGAACTAGAGTAGGGGCAATTGTGGTAGCCCACGCAAGTGTGCCTGAGGCCCAGCCCAAACTTAGTTAATTAGTTAGCCTATATATTTGTGTGTTAGGTTTAGGGTTTCTAAGAGAGAGTTGCAACAGTCTCTAGGAGAAGACTACTGTGTGTGGTCTAGTCCAGGTTGGCCTGAGGTTGAGCTCACCTCAGGCCGGCATCCCATTCAACAACGTATGTATGTGTGTATGTATGAAGAATCTGTGCCGACTTGTTTATCATATATGAAAGTAAGATTTTTGGTTCTACACATATATTATTAATTGTTTTATCTATTCGGTTTGATGTCTTGTGGAGATAATCAAGAGCGATTGGTGATGTAGTATCGGTCCTACACGTTTTAACAGTGGTATCAGAGCATGGTTACGAATCGGGAGGTCTAACCGCCTCTCAATTCACGACTGCTCTTGATTTTGGGTTTTATTTCCGCTAAAACTCGTAGAAGACGTGATACCGAGTAGTATTTGTGGTTCGCAGCATGTTAGTTTGTATAAAAAAAAAATTATATGGTCGTGAATAATGTTCTTGAGTATGATCATATATTGTTCTTTAGTTGTTCATCTTGATTTAAAATAAACTTGTCATACGTGTGGTTTGAAGCTTGTTTTTTATTTGATGATTAAGTTTGATTTGGAAATTTGGTTGGATGGTGTTAATCGGATCGGGTAGAATCTGAGTATTGATTAGTGTGACAATTGGAAATTTGGTTGGTGTTGTTTGAGCCGAGGAATGGGTTGATCGATTTTGGTTGTTCACGTTCGTTCTTGGTTAATATTTATGGCCGAGGTTTGTCTAAGAGCTTCGGGTTCGTTTGATCGTTTTCGGGGATGGATGTTCATTGTTCTTGGATTGAATTTGAGCTGAGTGTTGATGGTGGGTGTTTGTTAATGATCGAGATTAAAGAAGGGGTTGGTGTATGAGGTTTGTTTTAAATCTTGAGGATGCGATTATTGTTGATGATAATTTGATATTCATATGATCCTCATGAAGATTTAATGTAGAATGGTATTTAAAGTGGATTGGTTTTGTTTGTTGATTTGATTGCATGGTGCTGCAGTGTTTGGATCGGATTTTGTTAAGGATCCGTAATATTATTTTTAGAGGCATTAAAATTTGGGATTGGCTTTCCTAAGATTGAGCTACAAATTTGGAAAAGTGCTTAATACCTTTTGAATGCAATAATTTCGAATATATGACTTTGGCCGAAAGATATGGGGTTTACAATAAACTTTGCATGGAAAAAGGAATGGATTATGTTAATGATTTTGGCGCTCGATTTATTTTCTCTTAAAAATGGAATGATTGCAGATTGTCAAATTATGAATGTGGTCTTCTTTGAAGCTGAGTTCATTATTTAGGCTCATAATAGTGGAAGGTTGTTATGGCACAATTATTGGATATTATTATTGTGGATTGTTGAGCAAGTCTCGAAGTTAATTTTTTTTTCCTAAGTCATAGTGGGCTTTAGTGTATTATTGGATATTAAGATTGGATGGAATTTAGGCCGCTGAATACAGGGCATGTTTGTTTTGATTGAATTCTATTGGGCCGAGTGTTTGTAAAGGGTGGTTGGATTGTTTGTACGTGGACCGAGAGTTTTGGGTTGTGAATGGGGGAAACCAAAAATATACACGTCAATGTGGTAATATTTTGCTGAGAAAAAGAGGGAGATAATTATTTCTTTGGCAAAATTATTAGAGCATTGTTCTCTGACAAATTAGATGTGCGAGATTTTGTTGAAATATTTTCGCAATGAAGCTGGATGTTCGTTACTGATTAGTTGAAGATTGAGCCTTATCACATGCCGATTACTTGGGTCCTTTATTAATCAGGCGTAAATTCTTCATAGGAGGAAAGATGCAGATTATGGTGGATATAAAAGTAATTTGGATATACTTACATTGAAGGGGAGATTGGATGTGAAAGGTTTCGGGTATTCGGTGAATTTGTGAAGATATCAGACAGAGTCAGACACAGCTGATTGGGAGACGAAGATCAAGTCTTATCAGAGAAGAACTGAAATCATCAGTCAAGGGGAGTTTGTTAGTGCATGTTTTGTGACTGATGATTATCAGTGTTTGTCAGAGTTGATAGCAATGGTCAAGGGGGAGTTTGTTGGTGCATTTGTGACCATGGCTATGCAACTCGTATGGGCTTAGTCTAATAGAACTAGAGTAGGGGCAATTGTGGTAGCCCAGGCAAGTGTGCCTGAGGCCCAGCCCAAACTTAGTTAATTAGTTAGCCTATATATTTGTGTGTTAGGTTTAGGGTTTCTAAGAGAGAGTTGCAACAGTCTCTAGGAGAAGACTACTGTGTGTGGTCTAGTCCAGGTTGGCCTGAGGTTGAGCTCACCTCAGGCCGGTATCCCATTCAACAACGTATGTATGTGTGTATGTATGAAGAATCTGTGCCGACTTGTTTATCATATATGAAAGTAAGATTTTTGGTTCTACACATATATGATTAATTGTTTTATCTATTCGATTTGATGTCTTGTGGAGATAATCAAGAGCGATTGGTGATGTAGTATCGGTCCTACACGTTTTAACAGTGGGTGAATCTGAAAATCATGATTTTTATTAACGCGATAAAAGTTTTTGGGTGAATCTGACGTGAAGATAAGAAACAGCGACTAAACTGGCATCTTCGCCAACCACCAACCATCTTCTCCTACAACATCTTCTCCTTCAAGCATCTTCTCCTACAAGCATCTTCTCCTTCAAGCATCTTCTCCTACAACCATCTTCTCCTACAGCATCTTCTCCTTCAAGCATCTTCTCCTACAACCATCTTCTCCTTCAAGCATCTTCTCCTACAACATCTTCTCCTTCAAGCATCTTGTCCTACAACCATCTTCTCCATTTCTTTTTAGCATCTTCGCCATTTAAAAAAAAAAATCTGGAAACCGTAAAAAAATATCTTTCGTGAAAATTTTTCTGGGGATTAAGGATTCGAAAATTATACTCGGGAAAATATTTGGCGAAAATATTTTTTTTTGAAAGTTTTCGAGCGATTTTACGGACCGGAACGTTAATATTAAACAATCCGAGGGTTTTTATTTAGGCAAGTTGGACTTAGATTTTGACTCAGATTTTGACTCAGGTATACCAAAATCTATTTGAAACTTTCGGCTGCGTACTTTAAAAGAATTAAAATGGACATTAGACTTGCAATTAAAACTGCTCCCAAACTGGTAAAAATTGAGGATTTTGAGGACTGGCGAACCAAATTCGAATCATTCATCAAATGTGACGATGAAAGAATGTGGGACTGTATCATCTATGGGTATTTCAAACCGGCCTATGAAGGAATTGACGGCATCAAGCGAGTACCAACGTACAGCAAAATGCAAGAGTCTGATAAACAAATGTATGATGCTAAGGGCAAAGCTTTTGCAACTTTGTACAAATCTCTACCAGATAAGCTTCAACATGATTTTACGTTTAAGAGGCAAGACAGTTTAAAAGCACTGTGGGACAATGTGAAAAGATATCTCACAGTAAATGGTTACATTCATCCAAGCCCTTCGGGACAGAGCTCAAGTAGTCATTCTTCGAAAAGTAGTGAGAGCCCAAAGGTGTTAGTGCCAGATCAACAAGATAAATCATGTGAGGGAACAAGTGCTTAAGCTTTAATGACAGACATGGATGTGGATAAGAAAGAGGAAGCAATGGAAGCTATTGATGCTAAGGAGATAAATGATGCGAGTGAAGTTAAGACTGACATCATTGATCTCGAGGACACAGAAGGAATGTCTACCAAGGAGTTCATTGCATACATGTCTGAACTTGATTCTGTCGACAATAAGGTACACATTTCTCTCTCCTCTGTTGTTAATGCATGTAAAAAATGTGTAGATTATGCAGAGAGAATTACCTTATTAGTTGCTGAAAATGATAAAGTGGCTAAACATAACACTGAGTTAGTTGTGCTGCTAAATCAGGAAAAAGAGTTTAATCTGAGCAACAGGATTAGAGAGGGTGATCTTAAGACAAAGCTAAAAGCTGTAGAAAAGGACCGTAAGGTGTTAGACCTTGTAGTTAAGGATAAGATTGCTTATCTGGATCTAGCTTATCTAGCTATAGCTGACAAACAAAAGGTCATTGCTGAGAAAAACAAGGAGATAGATGAGCAAAAGGTTAAGATAGCAGAACTTAACAGACAGGTTGAACAGTGTCGCAGTACCAAGTACCTACATAACATCATCATAGATTCACAAAAGGATAGGAATGAGTCAGCAGGGTTAGGATACAATGATGTTCCTCCTCCCTTTAATGGGAACTACTCATTCTTGCCTTCTAAGGAAGAGTTCATTGTTGCGGTAAATGGTAAACCACCTGTTGTCGAAACTGAGGATATCGACTTGCCTAAGAGTCCTAGTTCTGCAGAAAAGGAATCTGTTGGATCTAACAGCAGTTTAGAAAAGATGAATGAGTTTGTAGAAGTCAAGAAGAGTGAAATTAGGAAATCAAATCAGAAAACAACTGTTAAGAAGTTGTATAAACTTAAGGGTAATGACAAGATATTTTCTGATAGTGAAATCCCAATGTCGTCTATTGCTCAGGGACAAATAGAAACTGTTTTTACCGAAGTAGTTTCCAATGTGGTTCATGACTCTAGACCCTCTTCTTCCCAGTCTACTCCTCAATCTAAGCTTAAGAAAACATCCTGCTTTAATTTTCGTATTAGAGGGCATGTTGCTAGTTGTTGCCCGTTTAAGATAATTGAAAAATCTGGTGAGAGGAACTTGAATAAGAAGTCTGGTCAAACGCAACAACAGGGAGTTGCAAAGGATGGGAATCGGGTTGATAAGGGTACACAAGAAGTACCATGTTCTAATAATCAATCTAAATCTAATCCCCAGACTTCATGTTCGGGACAGTTTGATAGACCAAGAGATCAGTTGCCAAGATACAATAATTACTATGGTCAATCAAATAGGTACCAACATCAAAATCGATACCAGAATGATGGTTATCAAAATTTTCACAAAAGAAATTATCAAAAACAATATGTAAACTCTCGAAGAGATGATTATAGGAGTTTCCATAACTCAAATAATCAACCAAGAATTTTCAGAAATTCAGGGTATGATAATCGGATTCAATACTTTTCAAGTAATCACTATCAAAATCTTTCCAATTATCAGTCTCAAAAATCAAAAAGCAACAGATCCAAGTCACCTGAAATGTGTAATGGACACTTAAATGAGTTTACTTATGTTAATGAACGAGGTCAAACCAAGACCACTAAGGTCTGGGTTCCTCGTACTAACTGATTTGTTGAGTGAGTGCAGGACGACTGTGGAGGACTGTTGATTTGTTCGACAGTGGTTGTTCCTGTAAATTATCTGAGGTGAATTATAGGTTACCAATGGTAACGAATGGTTTACTTCGATGAAGATATTAATTTTGCTTTGTAAAGTTACACATATTATTCTTCTTTTCACATTGAAAACCTTTTGTCGGTTTAAGGGGGAGACTATTTGTTTTTAAATTTCCGTTTTTTTTTCAGAAAAACAAAAATTTAGGGGGAGAAATTTCCCTAAGTCAAAAAGATTTAGATGTGTGCGTGTGTTTAGGGGGAGTTATATAATTTAATTTGAAAAATACAAAAACATTGAAAAATTCAGAAATGAGAAGTCATGGTGTGAAAGAGAAGAAATGATAGTACATCAGCAGTTGGATTGTCACGCTTAAAAATAAACTTAAAATGCGCTTAAATGTGATAACAGCTCCATCATATGATGTATCGGTATGCAAGAGACACGAATAGATCGGCTTACCAAGTGATATAAATATAAAGGACTGTGTACCAAGTGGGTAACATATCATTGGCGTATGATTTCATAATCTTAAATCTCGCGTTGATAGATTGCCAAAATCTGAGGTTTTGGGTCTTTAAATTCTTGAAACATCTGGGGATAACCTGGCTGCCCTTCTGCTGCATCTAGAAATATGCTGACCTAGGCACAGCCAGGATATCTTAAAAGAGCAAAAAAGAAAAAGGAAATGCCAATACCCATATGTGCTGAAAGGCTAACTCAAAAATGCCTCAAGCTAAAATTCGTACCAAAATATAATGGTACTTCTCCAAACCCTGGTTAAGTTCACATTGGTAACTTTGCTGCATCTAGATATATGCTGACCTGTACACCGATGTGACTTGTACCTTGTAAATAATACGGATGGCAACAATATACTCACCCGTTACGAAGAAGCTTTGTGCATACCTTGATCGTGGGGATATGTCATGTTGTGGGACACACTGGTATAACGGTATAAAATACATTTAATAATATCACAAGGTGAAAGCTTTGAAACTTTCGTGTAGCTTGTTTATGAGGATAAACAATATTGGTAATCATCTTGGATTGTTTTTCACAAAATTAAATTAAGAAAATTTACTGAAAGTGTGACACAGTTTAACAAAGCTGGTATGATCTTCTTGCACATGATTCTCACAAAAAGATGCATTTGTAAATATTTTTAGTTTGTGTTATTTTATTTAAAATCAAAATACCAAAAATATTTTTCTTTTTAAGGTCTTCCAATTTTGAACTGATAAATTGTGTTTTTGCATATGCATTTTGCATATTGGGATAAATTATTGGTTAATCTTTAATGCGAAATTGGCTAATGTGTCTTTTGAGGTATTGTTTGTAATAGTGCACAGATTGATGTTGATGTCAAAGTGAAGTGCATAAATCAAGATGCATAGATTGATGCTGTTATCAAAGTGAAGTGCAGAAGTGAAGATTTCATGCTGAGATCCCCCATCTCCAAATACATTAATGCTCACTCATACAAGTCAGAGTTGAAAAGATGAATGATTTGCTCACCAGCTGAAGAATATGAAGATCATGATGATCAGATGACTCAAGTGGTTAAGAAATTCAAAGATTGGATTTGTCAGCTTAGGGGGAGTCTGTTAGTACATTGAAGCTGAAGCAATCCAAAGACTAAGAGTCATCCAATTGCATAAAGATGAAGACATCTAGAAGCTATTGTCAAGGGGAGTTTGTTGGTGCATTTCTGTGTGACAACAGCTTACTAGATAGAATAGCTAGTGGATAGTATTATTGTAACATACTTGACGGAGTTATAAGTCAAGTATGATAGTCTTTTGTTTGAATCCTAGCTAACATAGTTGATGAACGAAGATAGTTTAGGAAAAGATACATTTGAGTATCTTCTCCTGAAGGAGAAGATAGTCATCTTCTCCTGAAGGAGAAGATAGAAAAAGGAATCTTTTCCATCTTCTCCTGAAGGAGAAGATAGTCATCTTCTCCTCAAGGAGAAGATGGACAAAGGGAATCTTTGGTGGGCTTCTTCGTTCAAGCCCATGCACTATATATAGGTGCATGGGGTGTAGGCTAGGGAAGTGAGTTTTTTAGAGAGTTTTGGAGAAATTGGTGTGTAGAGAGTTGTCAGTGTGTCTACAACGTTGTCTTGGATTGATTGTAATTCGTTTATAATCAATAGAAGACGGTTTAAAGTATTCATCTTGTTCTACGTTTGATTCATTGTTTGCATAAACATCTATCAAGGGATTCCGCACCTTGATAGATCTGATCTTGCTTGTATCGATCCATTCAAAGGACCTACACCGATAGCCACCTTGACTTGAAGTCGAAGCACCTCCATATCCACCATAACTTGTAGTTGGAGCCCCACCAAACCCTGAAGGAGAAGGTCCACCAAAGTTTGAAGTTGCCTGTGCTGGTGCTGCAAGATGAGAAAAAGGGTTAACACCAAAATGGTTAGTATTATAATTCAAAGGATACTGGTTTCCTTGTCCGAAGGGATAGGTTGGAGGAGGAACATCAGTTTGGGGACCATAGTTGTCAAATGCATAAACTGGGTCCGGGTTAACCACAAAAGCAGTTTGTGGTTTGGATCCAGCCACACTGGCATCCTGAAGAGGGTTCCCGTAATAGATACTGGGATTCTGTGGAATGAGCGCCTTGTTTGCCCTCCTGATCTCCTCTATCTCCTTGTTCTCCAGCTCGGTTATGAACTCATTGATGGTGAGTGTCTGATAAGCATTGCTTGACTTCAGGATGTCCAACCATTGATGCCAATGAGGAGGTAGCGCCTCAGCAAATCTTTCCACAAGATCTGCAGATGAGTACAAGACCCCGTACTGGTACATTTCAGACATCAAGTGGTAGTATCTTGCAGTCATGTCTCTTAGCGATTCGTTCCCAATAGCATTGAAGTTCTCGAACTCCTTCTTGCGTTGATCCATTTTGACCTTTCGAGTCTTCAGATTTCCCTCATTACGCTCAGCAAGTGCTAACCAAAGCATCTGTGACGTAGTGCACTGAGCGAATTGATGAAGTATATCCTTGGGAAGAGCTTGTTTCAATGCTGCCATCGCCTTCTTTCCATAGTTAAAATTCTTCCTCTGATCTTCATTCATATCTTCCAGTGAGATCGGAGTATTCGAATTCTCAACCATCGGCCTACTGTACCCTGTCTCTATTGCTGACCACACGAGACCATCGATACCCTCAACGTATGTCTGAAATCTGCCCTTCCATCCATGGTAGTCGGACATGTATTGCAGTTTCGGTGCCCTATTCGAACTACCCGTCTCTAAGTCACTCATGAGAATGGAAGACAGATGATTCGTCTGTGAATTCGCAGCAGCCGCGAGTGCCCATGGATTCGCATTCATCACCTGTTGTTGAACCGCTAGCGCCGACGGATTGATTCCGGCAACATTCGCATGCATTTGCGCTTGTTGCATCCGTTGCGCGTTACGCTCGGCTGATAATTGCCAAGGGTTCGTGGGTACGTTTGTTTGATTGTTCATTTGTTGATTATATTGTTGCCTTGGTTGGTTCAGATGTCCCTACGGGTTTGCCAGATGTTTAAGTTCGTTAAAAGTCCGATACTTAGTCAAATTTTCAGTTTCAGGTTGTTATTGGCGATTGGAAACTTTAATTGTGTGTTTATAGGCGAATAGGGATTTTTACAGGCGAGTACAGCTGTAATCACTAGTATTACACGCGATTAGGGTGTAATTGCTAGTGAACAGTTGAGCGATTACAAATTTACGGGCGATTGGTGTTCTTCAGGCGATTAGGGGTCTATGCCACATAAGGTAATGGCAATTAGAGCCCTAATCATGTGTAGGAGGGGCGAATGATCTTCTAATCGTGTGTACTTTGCTGCTAATCGCCTATAGATAGGCGATTGGGAAGGAACAGGTATTGTAATCGCCTGATCTGATCTGTAACTTCACTTTTGCTCAAAAACCACCGTTTTTGCCTCAAAATCTAATCCAAAACGATGTGTTTAATCCCCAAATGATTGGAAAAGTTTCCAAAACAATTTTAGAACAAAACCTAATAAAAAACACACGTTTTCATCAATAAACACACACTAAGAATTTGAAAATAAGGGTTTTTGTGAAAAATTCAAAGTTTCAAAGTTCAAAACAGGTTTTTGATTAAAATCACAACTTTCACACAAAAACCTACCTGTTTTCACTCGTTTTTGTTATCAAAACGCTCGTGATAAGAGCCTCGGCTCTGATACCACTTGTAGGATCGACAAACATGTCACCCGACAATCACGAGGGTTATATTCAAGGTGCGGAATCCCTTGAATATGCTTTAATAACAGAAACAAACTTGAAACAATGATAAACGAGCAATTACAACACACAAACGGGTCAAAAGATTAATGTTTATATCATTAAAACAGAGCACGAGTGTTACAATGATCAAACCAAGCAATCTCAGACCTGGGGAGGGTGTTTGGAGAGTGTGTGTGGCAAAAACTGATAACTAGGGTAATGATTGGGTCTATTTATACCTCCCGTACTTGTGCAGGTTAGTATTGGCGAGTAGGGCCTATAAGACATGTTCCTATAGGCGATTGGGCTATAATCGCCTATAGGAAACCTTCTAATCGCGTGAACAGTAGAGGCGAATAAGGTGTATTCGCCTATCACTATCTCTACTCGCCTATACCCACAATCACTCCCAAAAACACGTATAAACGTCTCCAAACACCCCGAAACTCGTCCAAACAACATATATACTAGCCTAGGGACATCATGCACTAACAGCTGCATCAATGGCGACGGTGAGAATCTCAATGAAGGAATTTGAGATCGAAGATACAAAAAATTATTACAAACCAAATTGGAATGTCTCACCCTTAGTGATTTTGAAGAGGGCGATTCGTTTTGGTTTCCATTATGAATTCATTGAAACGCTATAAATTTCATAATAATCAAATTTAATCGGTTTCGTTTCCTGATCATTGAATAGGGTAAGCGTAAGGCATCAAGATGTTTTGCAAAGGATATGCGTAAGTCAATTTTTAGGTCATATGGTTATAGTACAAGTGTATAATGCAAGAAGGGGTATTATGGGGAACTTTTACATGACATATCTATGTTAAAGCATGAGTCTCTTGATATCCCATCTTAAAATGGGTGTAAAATTACTTTTCTAGACGTGTCTCCTCTTTAATAAGGTAACATAGATATTAACATGGACTACCATACTTGGTTGAACCATCTTTATATTTTCATTATGTACCCATTAAATAAAACTAGTCTATATTATATTTCACCTATCTTTGTCCAATATTCTTAAGCCATCAAAAACCTTAGAAACCTTGTCTTGTTTATTTATTTTTTGTCTTATTCTTCTTCTCTTAGTTAGATTTATTTCCCAAGATCAAACCTCTTGGTAAAACACTCCTTATAGATGATGAGATAATATATATCGTTAATAGATTATATATTTGAATTATATTTGAATTGTAAATAGAGATAGCATTTAGCATTTATGATGTAATTATCCCTTCCCTAATATAGGGCAATGTATCTTGTATATATTGATTGATTAAATGGAATAACCTCAAGCATTGAAACCATAATATTCTTCATGGTATCAAGCCAAACCCTAATCCCATCTCTCCAATAATTCTTCCAATATTCTGCCGCAACCTTACTCTTCACCACATTTTTTTTCCGATCTCTTTTTGGTCTTCTGACACAAATATTCTTCAACCACAATTTTTGTTTCAACCACAATTTTATTTTCCGATCCCCTTTTAGTCTTCTGCCACAAACCTTCTTCAATCAAAATTTTGTTTTCTAATCTAATTTTGTTTCAACCGTACATCCACACTCTTCCACATCATGTCTTCAATTCACCCTGCCGTCACTGTTACCAACATTAAAAACTTCATCCCCCTTATTCTTGACCGCCAAACCGAGCACTACAACACATGGGCTGAACTCTTCATCATACACTGCAAGGCGTACGATGTTTATGAGCACCTTCTACCGCGTGTACCACCTACCAATGTTGCCGCTGACAAACAAGCCGAAGGCTCTTCCGCGCCCATGTTTCGTGAATCTTGGGAGCGTATCGATGCAATAGTTCTTCAATGGATTTATGGTACTATTACTCAAGACCTTGTTCATACTATCATGGTTTCTAATACTACCGCCTATGATGCCTGGATTCGCCTTAAAAACCTATTCCTAGATAACCAAGCCTCTAGAACCATTGCCCTACAAAACAAATTTTTCAACACCCGACTTGACCGTTTCTCTGACATGTCTTCCTATTGCCAACATAGGAAACTACTATATGACCAACTCATTAGCCTAGGAGCCAACGTCACAGAAAACCAACTTGTCATGCAAATCCTCACCGGCCTAACCGAACAATATGAAACCATCAAACTAATCCTACAACAAACCAAACCTTTACCCGATTTTACAACACCCGCTCACAATTGTGTCAAGTAGAGGATCAGAAAATCTCCCAAACTTCCCAAGCGGCTCAAACCGCGGGAACCGCTCTCAACACACTCACCTCCAACTCCTCTCAAACCCACACCAAAACCTAAAACAACACCCAATCTGATCCTCGCGGGAGCACCCGTGGCCGTGGACGCGGTCGTGGACGTGGGGCCTACGGACGAGGTCGCTACCAACAAAATGTTTGGCAGCAACCATCGAACTCATGGCAACCCCCTCCCTGGGCCAACAACCAGCAAACCCACACACCATTTAATCCATCTAGCCCACTGACCTACTCACCGTCGCCCACCTGGAACTACCCTCCTTGCCCTTTTCCCTCAAGCCCAATCCCTTACTACCCCAACCACTATCCGGCCCAACCCCCTAATTATGCCAAAACCGTAAACAATTCCCAACCTCCCTCGTCCACTAATCAGGCCCAACAACCCAACCAAGGCAATCCAGCAGGCATCCTAGGCCCGAAACCAAACACGTCCCAGTCGGCCCAGTCATACGCGGCATCTTATTCTCCTACGGACATTGCTCAGGCCCTCTACAATTTGGCGATTCACAACAATGAATCCTCTTGGACCATGGACACCGGAGCAACAAGTACAATGTCTCCTCAATCTGATAAGTTCCCCTCTATTTTTAATTCTAGCATTATTCGCAACATCATTGTTGGGAATGGTAAAACCATTCCGGTTTTAGGCCAAGGCAACATTACCTTACCACCACCATTCCCACCATTTAAACTTAATAATGTCCTTTTTGCCCCTAACCTTGTCAAAAACCTTATCTCTGTGCGTCGTTTTACAACTGATAACCAATTGTCTGTTGAATTTGACCATATGGTTTTACTATGAAGGACCTCCAGACCAAGAAACCTATCCTACGGTGCAATAGCTCTGGGGATCTCTACACTCTCAGCCCGTCCAACATCACCAATCTCACAACTGCTTCCACTTATGCAGCTATCTCTCAAGACATTTGGCATCAACGGCTCGGTCACCCAGGCCCAGCTATTTTGAATAAATTAAAAACTTCAAGTTCTATTTCTTGTAGTTCTTTGAATAATAAAACTTGTAGTGCTTGCATTTTTGGTAAACATACCCGACTTCCTTTTGTTACTTCTAATACAAGTACTCGTATGCCATTTGATCTTGTTCATAGTGATGTTTGGACCTCCCCTATTATGTCTAACGGGGTCATCGATATTATGTGTTATTTTTAGATGACTTCACCAATTTTTTATGGGCATACCCTCTTGCCCATAAATCTGAGGTCTTTGCCATGTTCACCAAATTCCATAATTTTGTCCACACACAATTCAATACCAAAATTAAACAACTACAATGTGATAATGATCGTGAATATGCCAATAATCAATTTTTTAACTTTTGTAACTCACATGGCATGCACTTCCGTTTTTCTTGCCCCCACACCTCCTCCCAAAATGGCAAAGCCGAACGTAAAATTAGAACCATCAACAACCTCATGCGTACCATACTAGCCCAGTCATCCATGCCCACAACCTACTGTGTCCATGCCCTTGATACCGACACCTACCTTCTTAACATCATCCCTAGTAAAATTCACCATTTCCAAACACCAACACAACGCCTCTACAACTGCATGCCCACCTATGACCACCTTCGTGTGTCCGGGTGTATATGCTACCCACTCATCCCACATACTACCATCCATAAACTAGCCTATCACTCTCTCCCATGTGTCTTTTTAGGTTACCCTTCTAATCATCGAGGGTACAAATGCCTAGACCTTAAAACCCGCAAAATCACCATAAATCGTCATGTCCTATTCGACGAAACCATCTTCCCGTTTGCCAAAACTCACAAAACTACTCCTCATACCTATCAATTCCTTGACGACACCCCTCACCCATCCATCTATACCCCACCGCTCGCCCCTACCTTTGACCAACAGTTCCCTCCCACACCCCTTCCACACCCACAACCTGACCTCATATCCACTCCCATTCACACAGACCATCCCATCCCTCCCTCGGCCATGTCACCTACCCAATTCCCAAGCCCAATTACACAGCCCATCCCACCGTCCAATACTACGATCCACAGCCCAAACTCCACTACACAGCCCAATACCTCACAACCCCTCCATGACCAATCTGCCCCAAACCATGCATCGGCCCAAGACCAATCCCACTCCTCTACTGGGCCGTCGCAGCCTACATCCAATCCGTCTCCAATACCACACCCACCACCACCTCCACCACCCGCCACCCGCACCGTTCACACACGGTCCATGTCTGGCATCTCCAAACCCAAACAAATCTTCAACCTCTCCACCACCATCATCGCACCTTTACCTAAGAACCCTAAAGAAGCCTTGTCTAAACCGGAGTGGCATAACGCCATGAAAAACGAATTTAATGCTTTAATTAAAAACAAGACTTGGGAACTTGTCCCGAGACATCCTGATATGCATATTATTCGTAACATGTGGCTATTTCGCCACAAATACAGGTCTGACGGCACCCTTGAGCGTTACAAGGCTCGTCTAGTATGTGATGGCAGTAATCAGGAGATTGGGGTTGATTGTAGGGAAACTTTTAGCCCGGTTGTCAAACCGGCTACTATACGGATTGTGTTGACTTTGGCACTATCTCAGTCTTGGCCCATTCATCAATTGGACGTTACTAATGCTTTCCTACATGGGCATCTCACTGAGACAGTTTATATGTATCAGCCGATGGGGTTTCGACATTGGGACTATCCCGATCATGTTTGTCGTTTGACAAAATCTCTTTATGGTCTCAAACAGGCACCGCGGGCATGGTACCAACGTTTTACTGATTTTGTCACATCTATTGGTTTCGTGTAGAGTAAATGTGACAACTCTCTCTTCACCTATCACTACGGGGGTGATATCGCCTACTTATTAATTTATGTTGATGATATCATACTGACCACTTCTACAGATTCTCTAAGGAAGAAGCTCATGGGCAGCCTTGCGGCTGAATTCGCCATGAAAGATCTTGGACCTCTTAGTCATTTTTTGGGTATATCTGTCTCTCGCACAGGTAACCAGATGTTTCTCTCACAGAAATCATATGCATTGGATATTGTGAGTCGTGCAGGTATGGACTCATGCAACCCGGTTGCAACCCCAGTTGACACCAAACCCAAGTTAAGTACTGAATCAGGCGCACCCTTTGAAAATCCATCTTTGTATCGCAGTCTAGCTGGTGCTCTGCAATACTTGACTTTTACTAGGCCTGACATTACCTATGCGGTGCAACAAATTTGCATACATATGCACAGTCCTAAGATTGATCACTGGAACGCCCTGAAGCGCATAATTCGGTATATTCAAGGCACTTCGGCATTCGGATTTACCCATGTACACGTCGCTCCACGTCAGGTTATTGTGTCTACATGGGTCCTAATGTTCTATCATGGTCGTCTAAACGACAGACCACTATTTCTCGGTCCAGTGCCGAAGCTGAATACCGAGCTGTTGGAAACGTTGTTGCTGAAGTTTGCTGGCTTCGCAATCTCCTGTTAGAATTACGTCGCCCTCTGTCCAAGGCCACTTTAATATACTGTGACAACATCAGTGCCATCTATCTCTCACAGAATCCAGTGCAGTACCAGCGAACGAAACATATTGAATTGGATATTCATTTTGTTCGAGAACACGTTCAACGTGGTACCATTCGAGTTCTGCATACTCCTACTCGTCTTCAGATCGCAGACATCTTCACCAAGGGTCTACCTCGCATACTTTTTGATGACTTCCGCTCCAGTCTCAACATTCGCCCTCCTCTTGCTTCGACTGCGGGGGTGTAATATATTATATATTTGAATTATATTTGAATTGTAAATATAGATAGCATAAAGCATTTATGATGTAATTATCTCTTCCCTAATATAGGGTAATGTATCTTGTATATATTGATTGATTGAATGGAATAACCTCAAGCATTGAAACCATAATATTCTTCAATCGTTATGGTTTTTGTGTTTTATATAGAGTTTGATTTTTTTTCCGGAAAAAAAGTGAACCAAATTTACAAAGTTCAAAATCGAATAGAATTCAGTTTGGGTTTGAATAGAATTCAAGTTTTACAAAAACGGAGTCTAAAACCTAATTTGGTTTTGACCTAAAGTACTAAAACAAAAACCGAATATGTAATTTTTCTTCGTTTGAAATGATTTTGGCTAAGTAGTTTTTTGGTATTATCGGTTTAAAATTGAATAATGAATACCCCTAACGTGTTTGTTACTAAGAATCATGATTTCTAACTAATTGAATATTCTTCCTACTAGATTATACCCCGGGAGCGTTCCAAGTTGAGAAAATTAATATGATACATCAATTTTACATATGAAATAGACTGATGTATAACTCTAATATTAATATCTAACCTAAAACAAATTAACAATGAACAACTCCAATGCTAACACCTAACCTAAAAGAATGTAGAACTTTAATGTAACTCTAATATTAACACATATCCTAACGACTAAACAAATGTACAACTCTAACATACTAATATTGATACCTAACTTAAAACAACATATAACTCTGTTAACCTATTCGGCTCTGGTTGAAAAAAAAAAATTCATATTTACTGATTTGAATATAATTAGTGACTTGCCTATACATGATTAATGATTTACCTAAACACTTTGTGTTCTTTTTTCCTATATGAACAAAACCTCACAAAAAAATTTCTCTGTTTTTTATATAGCACTATGGTACTCGTTGGAAAGATAATAAAACGCTCGTTAATTTGGTGTAATTTTTTCTTTAAAAAATCTCGTAGATTAAAGATATTAACGTTTAAAAATTATGAGAGGAAAAATGAGGGTGCAAAACCCAATTTTGTTTTTAAATTACTTTTTTCTTAAAATATTTCAATGCCACATGGGATGACACATGGCACACTCAAAAAAGAGAATGCCTTATTAAGTGACATGTCATTAAAATGGCTTTGGTTTATTATATGTATAGATATGACGAGGAAATATTTTTGATCATAACAACTGTTACTTCATCACGCGTAAAAGTAGGAAAATGAAAATAACTCGTCATAAAAAAAGTTAGTCTAATGTAAATAACTAAATATCATGGATGGAAATTTAATCTAACTTATAACTTTCTTTGCTACTCTGCATATATAGTCCTAAAATAGTTTTTATGTTCCATGTGCATTTTTCAATAATGGGTTACTAAATTTTAAAAATCATTTTATTTGATTGTGTTCATGTAATTAAATTTATATTTTGCCATAAAGATATAGTTTGTAGAGTATAAAAATCCTTGTATAATTTTTAAATGTGTAGATTATTTAGGAATAACTAGTATATTATGATGAATGTTTCCTTAGCAATGATGTGTCGAGTTACGTAAAAAATGATTTTAGCATATCACTAAAGCTATAATTGTTTGATGGTTAGTAGAGGTGGTTTTTTCGGTCAACAGCCAAAGGGAGATAACGAATGATTAATCAAAAGAAACAATTGTGTAAAACAAGTAGAACTCTCAAGGTGTCAATCATCAAACACTTCAATCAAGATCATAGATTAAAAATGAAAGGATATGGTTAAAACGTACATTGCATGTGGACTGTGGAGCAATACCAAGATTACAAGTTTGCTAAAGGGAATTCGTATTCCTGGAATTTAATAGATGTCACATACATATCTGAATGATTTGAAACAAGAAGTCAAAAGTGTCACTAAAAATTGTTTTTAGTTTTTCATAAATTGCCTAATTAAATTGACAACAAAATCTTAGTATAATACATTTTTAGGATTTGTTTTATTTGATTGTGATTTATTTCTACCAAACAAACGTTACTTTTTCTATTTTGTTTCAATATATGAATCACATCTCTTTTTTTTTAGTTTTCACTGTGACTTTCCCGACCACTCGTCTATTGAATTTACTCTTCGGCATATCGTCCACAAACCAAAATTTCATTCAAAAGTAGCATAACTTTAAAAATAACACCCAATAATCAACCGCCGTTAATCATACCTCCCTTAACGCATGCTTAAAATAGTTTTTGTCAACCAAACTGATCGGTAAGTCCGTGTATATGTTATTATTGAGCTTCCAATACAATACATTATACCAAACCTTCATGACTACTAGCTCTTCGTCTAGTTACATTGCTATGTTCGACCCCGTAACTTTTTTAATCATGATAGATATTACTGGCCAATATATTAACATAGCCGGATAAGGATTAATCCTTCCAAATACTATCTACTTATCACTCGCTCCTCTACAATATTAATGGTATGTATTTTTTTTCACACGCAAATATTTGAAAAACAATAGAAGCATGTATTCCCTCAAAACAGTTTAAAAAACAGTAAGATAGTGAAAAGTTGGGAGTTCACAAAACTCACCTATCTCTCTTCGTTATGCTAATGAATATTGTAGGATCGATTTTCTTATCAAACAAGAAATGATTCCCGGGTTTTCATGCAAACCGAGGCGGAAACAAGGCACGCGTGTATAGTAGATCTAGGAAATGATAAGGAAATGAACACACAAACAATACTCAAATATTTCCATATTTGATTAGACACTCGGACATTGTTACAGGACAATTTACACTAAAAAAGTTATAAATATGCCGAATTGGATGAATTAAAGACGGGCTATATATGGGTAGCCCACATTCGCTCATGGCTACCATGCGAATGAGGCCTTCATTCTCATGGAGCCTCTCTTATTCTCCCTTACCTTCACAAAATGACTAAACTACCCTTTAGGCTATACAAATCACGTTTAACCTAGCCAACGACCTATACTAGCGTATCACTAGTTGAGGACATACACAACATGCACTTACAGCCTCCCCTTTGGACCATGCTAGTGATTTACGGACTTAAACTTTCCCCTAGCTAGGAGATACATATAACATACATTTACAAACTCCCCATTATGCCTAACTAGTGATCTTCGGTCTTCAAATCTTCAAATATGGCATTCTTCAACTTAGGGATATACACCGTAGTGTGCTTACATGCTCCCCTTGAAGACTTGAATACTTTCTATTTTAAACTTGTGTCATGGCTTCATGAGATCTCATCTTGGTTTTTTGTAAGCTTCGATAACTTGGGAGGATTCAAGAAATCTCAGTTGTTTCGAATGTTAATTATGTGATGAAGACGGAGATCAACATAAGAATTATGTTCAATTTTAGTAACTTGTCTTTGATTTCTCAGTAACATCTTCTTCAGATTCGGTTGCTAGAGCTTTAGCAATATCTTACTTACTCTAAAGATGACATCTTAGGTTACTGATTGTTCAGGCTTGGGTCTTCTTCATCTTCATATTTTGCTGTTAAATCATGATGACTAAAAAACTGCACAAACTACAACTTTCGTTAGAAATGGCAAAAAAATGGACTTAATCAAAATTTTCAAATTTTAAACTCTTGAAGTCAGTCATGCAATAAATTAATTTCCAATAGTTGTCCATTCTGAACCTCAATTATCCGACCATTTGGAGAAATGACTCATTAGCTTGTTGGCTTTGGGCAAATGTGCATTCCCCCGTGAACTTTTGAATATTTTTAACTTGCACCCTAGACTTTTAAACTTGTCAAATTTTAAACCTTCATTCTTTTAAAGTAGTGTTAGTGACACCTGACAAATTCGGGTTAACTTTCTGCAAACATTTACTATTTACCTTGGTTAACTTTTATATATTTAAATTAATTCGGATGATTTAACTTGGTTAAATATATACGAAACGGCATGAACAGATAATCCGAAAAATTATCGAGACATAGATACGAGTAACTGATCCCGAAAGCTGATGAAATAACAAAACTAATAATTGTGGAATAGCTCGGGTGATATTAATTGCAATTATGTTCTTTCGTGTATTTAAATGTGTATTTATGTGTAAGTCCGTGTATTAAGCGAAACACGTTACTGAGTCCATAACCGATACCCGACGAACCGAGAAGGTAATTAGGGTCTTAAAATATTGGATTGGTGATTTGTGGGGTTGGATATAATATACTTGGCCCAATTATTAATCAAAACAATAAAAAATATAAATAAGCCTAGCCCAGACCCAAAGGTCCAAACCAGGCCTGTCAGAAAAGCAACACGCCGCGAGGCACGAGGAGAAAGGGGGTTCCCCCATGTACCACGAGGGGATACCAGATTTTCCTAACATGAGGTTTTGTTATAAAAATCGATTTTTAACCCACTTAACGCAACCCTAAAATGTGTATCTCAGCCCCCATACGAAAAATATTACTCCTAACCTTTGTCATAACCATAATCAACTGATTTTAGGAGCTTGAGATGTGTTAGAATCACTAGATCAAAGAGACTAAGGTTTCTGGTAGTGGGTCTATTTTACGAAACGCTTGATTTATTTTAGCACGCAAAGCTAAGGAGAGTTTCACAACCCCTTTTACTGTTTTTCTATTGGGAGAAACATGCTACACAAACATACGGGCATTGTAGATCACATAGCTTAATTTCCATTATTAAGTCCTTACATTATAAACCATAGTATGTGTAACATAGTGAGAAGATGTGAATAGATATATTGGGTTTGACAAGCCCCACCTGTATCGACTGGAGGTCGAGCAGGTGCATATTGTCCTAAACTCTTAGTCACCGTATAATGGACAATGATGGACGGAAACAAACTACCAACAGTCATCAACGGTTTATGTACGCTTAGTAACTTGATTAATGTCTAACTAACGTTGGATATAACTAGTAAACTGCCGTAGATCTAAACGGACAAACGAATTTACTTATATTACTACTTGTGAACTCACTTACTTAATAGTTGACACACTTTAGCATGGTTTCTTAGGTATCTAAGGTAATTGTTGCTAGGATGCATCTGGAGTCACACTTGAATGCATACAAACACTATTTGGTTATCTGATATTTTAAGGTTGTTTTTATGTTAGTTTTGGTAACTCGCGACTGTTAATGTGGGACGGTTTACAATTGCTTCAGCTGAACTTTTAAACTCGAACTAACTAGTTTTATTTACGTATGATTTTGAAAGCATACAGAGGTTATTCATTCGACTATTTTCTAGATCTTGGTATGTCACGCGCTTTGCGGTAAAACCCCACAGTGGAAATTTGAGGGTGTGACAATGTTTGTTACCCTGAAATTTTAAAACTTCAACTTATCCTACTTCGGCTTTGGATCCGAAATTCCAATTGAAAATTTTAGTATTCTAATATCGGTCAATCAAAAATAAGATAGATAAATAAAATCTTTTTTAGATTTTTTTTAAAGAAATGAAAGAAAAGTAGTAAATAAGTATTCACATGCATTATTTATGTGAGTTCATGGGTAAGAGAACTATATCATAATATGGAAAATCTACTCACATTGTGGTTCACTTAATTAACTTTAAAAGACAACAGTTCAAGATGATTACTGGTATTGTTGTCCACCTAAACTCACGCAAATACTATTGTGCATTTTTAGTTGTGATATCTAATTTATTCATTGAGCACCAATTACCAAGTGGTCACCATACACATATTCTCGTATCAAGGTATGCATAAAGCTTCTTCGTAATGAGTGAGTATAATAAATCCATCTGTGCTTACAAGATAAGACCATTAGTGACAAGTATGTACCACCGTACTACAAAAGCAGCCAACATCATAGTAAGGGCATAAACTAGAATTGATTATGAATTTTGCTTTTATGTATTGTAATGGAGTCTCGTGAGAGCCTCAACATCATAGTAAGATTTTTGCCCATCATAGGGTTTTTTAAGATATACCGGTCGAGCCTAAGACTACATATATTTAAATGCAACAGAAGGACAACCACTGATATTCACGGACAGTTAAATAGCATAAAGACTCAAAACCTCAAATTTTGGCAATCTCTTAAACGAAATTACAATACACACACCATATGCCCATGAGATGTTTAATCACTATGCTAGAAGTTTATTATCTTTATATCACCTAGTCAAGCTTAATAAGTATGCGGAGCCTGCCAGCATGTCACATAATAAAGCTACTAATCCTAATTAGGCATTACACATCTTTGAGTGTGATAGACAACGCATTGATGTACTCTCATTTTCTCTTTTCACGTCGGCACATTGGCAGTCAGTGTGAACCATAGTTATCATTGGATCTGTTGGGAATCCCGTGACCCGTTAATATCCAAAATAACCCGAACCCGATCATCGGGTTTATTATAAAATTATTATATATATATATATATATATATTATTTTAACACAAACTAATATCAATAACCTTTATTAATGAACAAAGTGGAAGTGTGTTATACCAAAAACAATATATATTATTAACCAAATACGCAATCCCATTCACAGTGATCCAAATACTAATCATGAAAAATAATATAACTGTGATAATCGTCACCCTCATCTTTTAGCAAGTTGTCAACTTTATCCCTTCATCTATTTTGAAGCTTCACCTTTAGTCAGCATCAATTATTATTTTATTTTATCATTTTTTTAAATGGTGTATGTATACATTTTGTATACGCACACGTTGACATATAAAACGTATCATAATCGTATAATCATGTTGTATTATAAAAGTTCTATTTATTTAAAAAAATAGTTTAAAAGTCATAAAGTTAGTTTAACTTAACTTAGTTAAGTTTCTATAAGAAAAACTATCGAAATCATAAGGAAAATAAATCTAGTTAAGGTTGAGGAACTGATTATGACAAAACATAAAAGTTTAAAAAAAAACTCTTTGTTCCCTCCCTGCTCACACGCCTTTCGGCGGTTTTTCCGGCAAGAATCCGGTCGGCTCTCCGGCAAGCTTTTAACCATTTTAATGCACTTAATCAACCGATTTTGAATTCCATGTGTTTCCTCACTCTTTTATCTTGATTTTCTATCAATAATCAAACCTTAAACGCGACAATAACTGGACTTTAATTTGGGTTTATAGAGTGTAACTCCGGAATCTTTGAACGACTTAAAACTCGTGGTGTACTTATTCATTATATAAATCGTCGATAGCATTTGTTTTCTGCACCTAATTTCCACATTCCAAACCCACTAAAAAACATTGCAAATCACATCCAGAAGGTTACCAAATCGGTGTACAAAGTTTCGACCCTTATTCTTCATTTTCGGTTATCAATCGACATTGTAAGACCAATTTGTTTTTGTCGTTTTGTTCTTTATAAGTGTTTCTATTATAGCCCTATGATATCATGTTGTTAACTCAACGAATCGGGTCGATTAGATTTTGAAGTAGAGTTAGGGTTCTTGGCTAGGATATTAGGGAAGACGATAAACTTGTATTATTGTTTAAATATAATTTTGCTTCTTTGAAAACAACAAGTTCATAATCTGGTCTAGTGGTTAAGTCACATGCTCTCTGAACCAAAGGTCACAGGTTCCAAACCCAAACAACCTAGCATTTTCTGATTTTTTTTTCTTTTAATATTTCCTTTATTAATTCTTCATTTTAATAATTTAAAATCCATTTAAACTGAAAATATTCATAATAAATCCAATTTTTACCAAAAAATATTAAAATTTAGGTGTAACATCTTGACATCCTAAATAAAATTATCACATTTTTATTTTCTGAAAAATAAATTATTTTTGTATTTTTATTGATTTAAATTGTTTTAATCATATTTAATTGATTAAAAATTCGTTTTAAATGATTTTAATCTCAAAATTTCTGGGAAATTATTTCTAAGTATGATAAACTGAAATAAAATTTATTTTCTCATAAAATAGTTATTTTTGCTGTTTTTACCATTTTTAATCATTAAAACACTATTTAATTTTATTAAATCTGTTTTAAATACATTAAAGTGAGAAAAATTATGGAAAAATTATTTTCATTAGTTTACATCAGAAAATAATCATTTTTCATAAAAATATTATTTTTTGACCATATCTTGTATTTTTAATCTTATTTATGTTCAATTAGATATAATTAAAAAAAATATTTATTTATAATATATAAAATATGTTTTGTGGATATTTTCTTATAAAACAGAAATGTTTCTATGTTTTTAAAGTCATAATCTTCATTTTTTTGGATCATTTGTGTAACTCATAATTATTGTACAAATACTTATAATAATTGTATTTATTTACAATTTTAGTTAAAATAATTAATTAAATTATTTTGACTTAATTATTTGAAACATATTTTTTTATCTGAATATTCAATTTGAAATATTTGTATTACTTAATCATGTTCATAGACCTTAAACATATTTAAAAATATAATTTTGGTTATACGCGCTTAATATTAATACCATTTATCATAAAGACTCTAATACCTCAAATCGACTTAGCAAACTCGAATGCCTTAGAACCTTGGATGTCTTAGACTTTTTAAGTCATTTTCCGTCATTAGTATTCTTATACGTATAGGTTGAATTCTTCGGAATTCACAAGTTTATCTTGTGACGAGTTTCGTTGGATTTATCGCGCTTAGCAAAACTGTGAGTATATTTTTCTCCTTTTTTATGTTTTACTCTTTTGAGGCTATTCATGTACATTATTATCAAATGTTATTCTTATACTTAACAATATTCTCATGTGTGTTTGCTTTATGTGAATTTGTGTGTATCTATGCTTAGTCAAAATCATTAACCGTTCTACGACCTTGCATTTCAATAAATAGTACTATGGTATATACCCCTTGTGACTCTGTTGAGAGACCTTGGTCATTGTCTTATGATTCTATACTAAAAATGGTTTTCATGTGTTAGTCTCATTCTATTAGGTTTGGTTTTGACGGATACTGTGTAATACAAATTGCAAACGGTATACAACACATGAATTGCTAAACAATTTTTCTAATATATGTATTCAAAACAGGGTATGCTTACCAATACATTTTTGAATTGACATATACTATTTTCGTACATGTTTCAAGTTATTTATGAGATGACTTTTTAAGCTTCTAGAATTTTTACTTAGATTTTGGATTCATTGTATTATTGTATCTTGTATTTTTCTTTCAATATAATAAACTACTTAAACAATGTATCAATATTTGCACTTTTAGTCCATGAGCTATCGAACAATCGTCACTACGTGACACCTCGATGATTCCGCCATCGGTTGGGGTGTTACAATAACACAATTAGGGTGTTTAGAAAACTAACTTGACGAAGCACCAAATAGATCGCACGATGGATGTACGAACGTCACACTAGTTTGCAAAATCACCAAGCTTCGAATCACCTAAGAGACGACATGAGGAGTGGCACATGGACCAAGATGGCCATGACACCCAAACCGAGGCTACACGTTCCTCGGTTTGGTGGCGCGTAATAGCACGTGGCCGGGAGGGGAACAACATGGGGTTTTGGCGCAATGGTGGGGTGAGGCCGAGGGTGGTGGTGTCGAGGGTGGTGGAGGTGGCGGCGGCTTAAGGTTTGTTTCGATCAACACTTAATAAAACAAAGGAGGTGGCAAGAACTAGCTTAGGGTTTGTGGTTAATAAGATGATTATATAATAATCATTCTTGCACACAAGTCTCTAGACTATTGGCTTGTTTCTCAAGGACTTGCCTAATTAATAATTAAGATTTAATTATTAGTCCATCATTAGTTTTATAATTAACACTTTAATCACACACCTTTTATATATTATGTAATATTATTATCATGTAATAATATTATTATTATTTAACACTTTAAATAATAATAATCCTAATATTCAACCAGACATCGACCTTTGTTTTATTGATGAGCATGAGTAGATCTTCATCCCCTAGCCGCTGCAGCAGCTGATACCTTTTTGTGGATTAGCATATTGAGGTGGTTACTAAGGTAAAGCCTAATGTTCCTCAGCAGCCCGAGCCGCAGGATTCGTCGGATTCGCCACAACATCCTCGATGCGTTTACCGAGTTGTTAGACTACTTGCTCGGATACATCGTGGGATTCGTCAACTGCTCGTCAAGTTGCCTGGATCAAGCCGTTGGTTGGCTGGATGGTTGACTGGGAGATAGACAGGATGTGCAAAGAGGGTGTCAACTCTGTGCTAGTTGTACCACTGCCACCAGAGGATTCATAAGAGGGCGCATCAGGTGAAGATTATGATGCTTAATTTAGGGTTTTTTATTTTATATTGTATGGTGAAGATTAGCATCCATGCTTGCGGTGTGCACATATAATGTATATATGTGTGGACTCTAGGGGCAAAAGTAAAATTGCACAAATTTTAACGTTATTTTACTAATCGTGAAAATAACGTTAAAACGACGGACGGTCAATAATGCATCACGTGGTGGCGTTGATATCCAAAAGACAAGGGGATAAAGGAAACAATTGGGCTTGTCTCAATTGCTAAGTGATATGTGTGTTCTGTCCATGGCTTGATATAAAACCACTATCAAGCAGGTGATCTCACTGGAAGAAGTCTCTCTATGATGATGATGATGTTATGTACAAACCTGACTTATTATATATGGATAATTATATTTTGGTTATGTATATGAAATTTTAGTACGTTTGATTTGATTTAGTTTGTTTTACATTTTTTATAAAACTTGTTAGAAAACCATAATATTGAACAAACATCTAAAAAAACCTATTATTTGTCCTTTTGAACAATATTACTACTTTTAAACTTTGATAAAACAGATAACTATCGAATATATGTTGAAAAAAATTAAAAATGGTAATACGTATATAAGGCGTATGTAGAACGTTTAAAACTTTAATAAAACAAATAATTACCGAACTCTCATATTTGAAAAATAATTAATAATCAGACCTATATGTCGTATATACAACGCTTAAAACTTTATAAACATATAAATACCGAACTTTTGATTGAAAAAAAAAACAGACTTATACGTGTTAGTACATGTAATCTAGATTTCCCTAGCCTAGTATAGGTGTTCGTATGTTGTTTTGTGATTGCTTATATGTAATTTGTGTGTTTTTATGGTGCTTAGGGATGTAGGGCCGACTATGATTGGATTACACGACTAGTCGTGTGCTTTTCTAGCGACTATGGCCATAGTCGTGCAGAATCTAGGCGACTATGGTTCATAGTCCCCTAACGTATTTCTAGTCGCCCCCTGGGCCTGGGCCGACTAGATCAGACTATAAATACATCCAATCATTGCCCTAATCATTCAGCTGTCATTTCACACATTCCCTATCACCTAGTACCTCGGTTTCAGTGTTTGTAGCTCCGTATTGTACACATGTGCTCTGTTTTTAATACGAAAACAACTTTGAACCTTTGTGTGTGTGTTTTGATATATCGTGTGCGTGTTTGTTGGCGTTTTTGTTAGTCAAACATCGTCCAGAGGATTTTGTACTCTAGATGAACCAGCTCGTGATTGTCAGGTTGTTTGAAAACGATCCTACAATACGTGGCTTATAGAAGTATACACCACATATAGAATCAGAAATTTCACCCGTTGAAAAATCCATGTCCACCTATATGCCACGTATAGGGCTATACATAGCGTACATGGTTTGTCAAAACAATCCCTACCAGAGAACATTCCTTGCCACTAAATCATTGGACCACTACGCGTCCTATAGGTCAACCAGGGTGTGTCAATATTTAAGGTGGTGTCCAAATAACCAAAGCCTTAACTAAAGGTACACTCTTTGTTTGTTTTTCTTCCAAAGAAGTGCTAATAAAAAAGTCTTCATGGGTGTGATATGATGGTACCTTTTAGTGTATCTTTTTTCCAACTGATTAGCAGAAGTGTATATATTTTGGAAGATGCGGTTCACCTTCAAATCTATTAGAAGTACATTAGTGTTTAAGTTCAGGCGAACCCTTAGCTTTAACTTAAACTAAAGAATATTATGATTTTAAGCACTTAATAAATGTCTCTTTCAAATCTTGTTTCTTGATATAATGTTTCCCTCAAACCCTTTTCCACAGCTTTCTAATTCAACCATCCATGTCTTCCCTACATCCAATTCCTTTTTTGATGAAGAAAAAGATGATCTTTACACCAACCCATTTCTCTCCAGCCATTGTTTTCCAGCCCATGAGAATATTACTACAAGTGAACAAGATTCAGTTGAAGGACTAGGGTTGGAACAATGTGATGTGTATAAGAATCATCTTTTCTGGTCAGAAATCATGCACAAGAAAACTTCAAAGAAAGATCATCATAGCAAGATCCATACTGCTCAAGGGCCTAGAGATAGGAGGGTAAGACTGTCTATTGAAGTTGCAAAAAAGTTCTTTTATCTTCAAGATTTGTTAGGAGTTAACAAAGCAAGCAAAACCCTTGATTGGCTCTTTGAAAAGTCCAAGGTCTCAATTCATGAGTTAATTAAAAGAAAGAAAGAAAGCTCATCTTCAACTGTTACTGACCAATCGGAAGCTGTGTTCCTGGAAACTGGATCAGATGAAAAAGATAAAGGGCTAAACAAAAAGTGTATTGAAGAAAAAAGAAAGAAGAAAACAAGAAAATACAAATCTGGATTTAGTGTTAATCAGTCAAGAGCTGAGGCAAGAGCAAGAGCTAGAGAAAGGACTAAAGAGAAACTTTATATTAAAAAGCTTGATAAAGAGTCCAAGAGTCTTGTGGAGTGTTGTTCTTCAAATTCAATACTCCAGCCAAGCTTTTGGGATTCAGTTCAACCGCCAAAAGATTATAATGACACTATCGGGGAGTCGATCACGGAAGATAAGATCTCAAGGTTTTATAGTTATGAAAACATACTTACGGTGTCGAATGATTCTAGCTCTAAGTTCTCATGTTTGCCTCAATTTACAGATGTTCATGAGCAGCCTTAGATCTAGTGAAGGTACAATTACTATTAGAACACCAGTACAAACATGTTTATTGATTCAGTTATTCATAGTTCGATGATTTATGCAGGTCCTGGTCAGCCAACCAACAGCAATAAAATCTAGATCCTGATCCGCAATCATAAGTTCCTAGTCGGGCTCCGTTGGATCGCTATTGTGAGGATGTAAGTCCATACATATAATAACATGTTGATATATTAATAAGCAATCTATCAGGGTCTTGTATAATGTGTGTAATCAATTTTTATGAATAACAAGCTTATTCTCACTCGGACGATACCTATATTTTTATTTTTATTTTTATTCGTTCGTGTCAAACCGTGACGTCTTATTCCTAGTGTACAACCTGATAATTGTGCATATCTTGTTAAACATTTATTAATAGTAGTTGTTAGTGGGTTCTTTAGTAATTTGAGTTCTTTTGTGAGCCTGGTAATTATATACTGTTCTATCATTTTTTTTAAAGATCAATTGATACATCTTTTGGTGAAGGTTTGCTTGTAGCAATTTTGTGGATCATAACCAGACCTAGGTGGGTTAACCTGAACTAGAAATTAAGCATGTCCAGGTTATTAAGTTGTGAGGTTTACCTTGTTGGAATAATCGGGTTAGTTTACGGGTTCTCGGGGGTCGACACCTTATCGGGTCATGGTTGATGGTTATAGTATTATAGATCATCTACTTAATCTTGGTTTGGTTGATGCATGGATAAGTGTTCACGTGAGTTTGCATGGGTTGATTTTAGATGGTTTTGAAGTTAGTCAAATGGATGCATTAAACAAAGATCAATGACTACATGCTTCACGTGTACATGCAAGCTATAGAAGATCAAGTGGTTTGTATTATGGTTTACTTAATAGTTTATTATAATAAGTGAAGTGGGTATTGTAGTTTGACCAAGTCTCAAGTGTAAGTCTAGTTTCCTTCTGTGACCGTTGGAGCAGCCTTTTACCAGGTCACATGGTGACCGTTCGAAAACCACTAAGTTAGGATATATAAGGGTGTGTGTAGTGGGCAACGTTGTCCGGCGTTTTAGCCACCCATAGCGCCGGGAACACCGCCTCCCCAGGCGCTATGATGGCGTTTTGGTGGTTTCAGCCTTTCTCATAACGAGCGCTGTGTTATTATTATTATTATTATTATTATTATTATTATTATTATTATTATTATTATTATTATTATTGTTGTATTTGTGTGTGTGAAGAGGAAGAGAAAGAAGTGAAGAGGAGGAGGAAGAAGAAGAAGAAGAAGAAGTGAAGAAATGAAGAAGAAGATGATGGAGAAGAAGAAGTAGGTGGGGAAGGGGTAGGTGGGGTGGGTTATTATTTTTTATTTTAATTAATATTATTTTTAATAGTAAATCTTATTTTTTATTATTGTTTTTTAACTTAATAAATTTCTTTTATTATTATTATTATTTTTTTTATTATTATTAGGTATTTAATATATTCTTATTTAAATAAAAAACAATAGTTAACCAATCATTATTAATCATTTATAACCCTCTCATAACCTCCCTTCCCACTACACCATTTTTTTCCATAACCCCATATAACCTCCCTTCTATTATTTTTTAATATTTTAATACATAACCCCCACCACTACACACAAGTAGTTTCTTTTTTATTGTTGTTTTTCTAGTTTACAGTAGGATTGTAAGTCTATATACAGACATTCATAATTAATAAAACAACAACCTTTTCATTTTCTATCTTCTTATATTCTGTTACTTTCACATATACATAAGAGAGAGTTGTGAGTTTGGGGCCTGAACCAACATACCTGTTTCTAGCTAACAAGTAGTAAGTCATGGAGTATTGGTAACAGTTGTTACTTTTCCATAACCTACTAATCCACCATCTAGGTTATTTTCATAGTTCGATCATTAGTATAAATACTATATATATTTTATTCATGTAACGCAGATTAGTAGTTTAGCAATCTGTGGTTTTCCATATTATAATCTATTGTTCTCTTGAGTCAATTTCAATTAATTGTTTCATTCCGGCATTAATTACCTTCTCCTGACTAAGCTTCGTCCTTTTAAGAACGGGCCAATACACATGATCCAAAATTCATCAAATTTCACTCAAATGTGAAATATAATCCTAATTTTGTATTGTCGATGATGATCCCTTTTACCTGGATTTGATTTATTGATGCACACTGAAGTTGTTTTTCAAAGATAGCAAGTATTTGCTTTTTCTATTTTCCTGAAAAAAAAAGTAGTTATTGAAATTGGTATGAATATTGCTTAAAATGAGAAAAAAATTAGGTTTAATTACCTATATCCCCTTATTTTCAACCTTAATTACATATATACCTAACCTAAAATTTTAATTACATATATCCCCGTGTTTCACACACTGACAAATATACCCTTTTTAACACAAAAAAAAAAAAAAAAAAAAAAAAAAACCCTCAATGTTTCATATTTCCCTTCTTCCTCATTAACAACTGATCTCCCTATTGCCCTGCGATGATCAATCATTAAGAACTAATCGGCGACTTACTATGATGAGAACTAACTGACATGTACATGTGTTTTTGTTTGATTGTGTTTATGATTGGAGATTGGATCCACGACGTCGTGGTTACCGATCAATGTTTCGGAGTGGTCTAAGATACCAACAGGGAAATTACTGTCAAAAGCAAAGTAGGAAAAGACGTCGTCAACACGATTTGAGTTGGATTCGAAATGTTTTTTTTCTTGGATTTTGAGAGGAGAGGAAAGGAAGTTGACGAAGTTGGGAAAGATTTTAATTTCCCGTCATGTATTTGATGAATTTGACAAATGAATGAAGCATTTGCTCTTTCTTTTCTATGGTTCTTAAAGATGTTTTAGAAGTCATCTTAGTGGGATTAAATGTGGCAACCGGAAAATTTTCTTCTCTTTCGTCTCTTCCTTTTTGGCCTTGGGCAATTTTCGGGACGAAAATTCTTTCAACAGGGGGATGATGTGACACCCGGCAAACTCAGGTTAGTAACGTTGACTAAACTAGTAAGTCTACCTTAGCGAGTCATGCATATTACGTCCTTAACAAGGTCAGTCGAGTCGGTACGATGATTCGGGGGAATTATCGGGAGTCGTTATGATGATCCGCGGGGTCATCGGGAGTCGGTCCATAACTATGGGTACAAGGATCGGCGATTCGTGGAATCGCCGGGTCTAACGCACACACGAGTCTCGAGTCCCGGGAATTGGTGAACGGATGTAAACGTGTTGGATATCATGCATTATATGTTTGGAATCATTATGTGACTTATCGGTATGTGAATACGTGTTTAAATATGTTAAACTAGTGTTTAACGCGCCAAAAACCCATTTCAGCACATTATAGGCGATTAGGGGCCTGGGGGACCCCTAATCGCGTGTACTAGGGGCGATTACAGGATGCTTGGGGCGAGTAGGAGGCCTACTCGCATGAATAGAGGCGAGTAGGGTCCCTACTCGCCTGATCTGAGAGCCTACTCGCCTATACTGCAGGGTCCGGGTCAAAACACCTATAAATAGAACCCTTAACTCCCCAAACACCTCTAGAACAACCCTAGCAGCTCCCAAGTCGCCCACACACCTTAGAACACCTCTGGAACTCATTTTGCTACAAAAATCACCATCCCCAAGCTTACACACCTTTCTTTAGCAAAATCCAAGGTGTGTTCTTCATCCCTAACCTTTGTAAAGTTGTTATTTTGAGTTCCCCTAAAGTTCCAGACCTTGTTTTACCAAATGTGTCTTTAAAAACCTTTCAAAAGAGTCTTAAATCAAGTTTACACCTTAATGCTTGTTATATGTGAAGTTTATATGCAAATGTTGGTCTTATTGGTGATTTTAACATGAATGTTTCTAAGATATGATTGTACTTCTGTTATGTAGAGGTCATTAGGAAGGTTGTCTTAGAATCTTAGCCATTATTATGGTGTTTTGAAGAAAATGCATATTTTGACCCATTTGTATGTTCTTGAGGATTTAGGATGATTATGGTGTGATTGTTGATGCAATGTTGTTAGAATTCACACTAGGAAGATGTTAGATCAGAGATTTTATGAGTCACATGTTGTAGAGCTTGAAATCAGATTATTTCCATTTAAGGAAAGATAAGGTTGGTAGAAGAAACCTAGTACCTTGCCATTTTAGGAAATAATTGCATAGAACATGCTAGATCAGTGATATGTTGGGGGTTTTTGCTTGAAAAGGGTTGGTAAATGATTTAGGTTTGATATTGGGTGTTGTTGCATGTTTCGGATCTGATTTGGAGGGTTTAACGCGCGAAAACTCGTTGTACAGCAGCTGCAGGCGATTAGGCATCCTAATCGCCTGAGCTATAGGCGATTATGCAGACATTGGGGGCGATTAGGGCCCTAATCGCCCATACTTCATGCGATTAGACCCCCTAATCGCCTATAGGCTATTGCCTACTCGCGTGTAACCTTCCTGATCGCATGTACTGCTGTCGTGAACGCGTTTTGACATCCCGGAACACGATTTGACACCTAGGAACATGTTAGGAACCCCGGGATACACCCAATGACTTAGTAAGACGTGTTCGGACCTGTTTATGCGTTAATTGGACATTATGCTAGACTAGGTGAATTGTTGCGCGTGCTAAGTGTTTAATTGCATATGTTGCCTGATGTCTTGCATTTATCTAACACGTGAGATGTCGGGTCACCAATGGGATGTCGGGTCTTGTCTGGCACGGTCGGTCTAACGGTTAAAGGTGTTTTCAAACGTTTATAGTCACGGTCTGGACATACGGGGACTAGTTAGCCTGCGGGTTATTAGTCCAATACTTATACACATCTTATGATAGGTCGCCACTATTTGGGACTATCGTAACATAACTACTTAACTATTCACAAGTAACGCAAACCAAGGTGAGTGTCACAGCCCCACTTTTACCGTTTTACTTTCGGGGGAGAAACATGCTACTTATTTGATTACTTATCATAGATCATGTTATACTATGGTTACTTTACGTACTATGCGGCTTTTACAGAAAGTCCCAGGGGGAACCATGAATGTGCGGGGATGCACAACGGGGGAAATGTGGATAGATCTATTGGCCCTTACAAACCCCACCCGACGGCTGGGAGCCGGGCGGGTGCATATTGTCTCTAATACTTTGGGGGTTACCGAGGCATCGGTAATCCCGTCCGTCTGGGCTGGCTTCAACACTTATACCGGTTTAGTAATGGATTCCCAACCGCAGTAGTAGCAACACTTAACGTCTAGCTAACGTTCTTATAACATAGTAGTAACGGGAAATGATCTTACCGAACTTATAACAACACTTTTATGAAATAAAACCTGTGAACTCACCAGCATTATATGTTGACATTTTTGGCATGTTTTCTCAGGTCGCTAAGGTAGCGGTTGTCGGACTAGGCGCACGAGGTCATGCACGGCGTCTATTATTTTGGAAACATATTAAACAATGTCTTTGTAAACAATGATATGTCTTTTGGTTGTAAACAAGAATGCTTCCGCTGCTGGTTTACAGCTCAAAGCATTATATTTTGGTTTTAAATATAATCTTGAATGCATGTTTGTTGTATGTTTATTGTGATCGTTGACTGAGATCCTGGTGTGTCACGCGCCTCGCGGTAAAACCCCGCATGTGGAATTTGAGGGTGTGACAGATTGGTATCAGAGCCAACGGTTATAGTGAACTGAGACTGCATGTAGAGTCTAGTCTATAACTGAGTCGCACACACTAGACGGTCACAATTAGTCGAGTCTTAGCAAGTGGGTAACAATATGACTTGTCGGGGTGTCGGTGTCATCGTCTACTACGCTACGTCATCTATTTACTCTTTATCATTCTATTTCCTGACTCATCCTTACTATGATTCGATGGCGAACGATATACTATTGAACTTTCTTGACGGCAGTGTACATTGGGGTAGCTTCGGCGTACTCTCGAGATCTGTCCAGAGATTTGGACATCTCCCTCTTATGCCCTAATGAACACGCCCGTTCTGATGCATACTATCTTGTACTTATATTTATGATAATACCATGATTGGGCGCTAGTGTTCGGTGACTTGAACTTCAAACTTAAAGCGCGCCTGGAAGACCATGTGAAACAGTTTATCATGTCGGGTGCACACGAGATCATAAACTGTGATGCATGGGATCCCTGGCGGACTTTGGGCTTGGACGGATGGACCCGAGCTGGGCTCTATCTAATTTCTTGAAATTCCTAATGGGTTATACCACGGGCAAGCCTAAATCTTTTGTTTCATGTTGTGACAGAAGATGTCGGGAGCTCGTGGAGGTCGCAGGGGCGGCCGTGCTGGCGGTCGCGGTGGCGGCCGTGGTGGCGGCGGTGGCCGCGGGAACATTAATATGACCCAAGCTGAGCTAGATAATCTGACGCAGCAGCACGTGAATATTGCTTTGGCTGCATTCCAAGCCGCTCATAATGCTATGGGTGGTACGTCGATTCTCATCTATTCTATCTCGCTCTGGGGTACTTTACCTTTTCTTGATACTCACCTGTGTGTCTGTTCCAGGTGGTGCTGTCAATCCTCCTCCATCCCAGTGTTCCTATAAAAAGTTTATGGACTGTAAGCCCCACAACTTTAGCGGCACTGAAGGGGCAGTGGGACTGCTCCGATGGTTGGAGAAAATCGAATCTGTTTTCTCGATGTGCAGCTGCCCGGAAGGCGACCGGGTGAAATATGCTTCTGCGACCCTGGAGGGTCAAGCCTTGACTTGGTGGAACTCCACCACCCAGACTATGGGCATCGGGGAAGCTCACGCCATGCCCTGGGCAGAATTCATTCAGCTGCTGAAAAATGAGTACTGCCCGAGGGATGAGATCCAGAAGCTCGAGCATGAAGTCTGGAACCGTAAGATGGTGGGTTCCGAGATTGAAGCTTATACTGCTAGGCACAATGAATTGGCGGTGTTGTGCCCCGATTTGCACACACCGGAATACCGAAGAATTGAGCATTATGTTGCTGGGTTGGTACCGGAGATTGCTGGGTTAGTTGTTGCGGGTAATCTCACTGTTTATTCTGAAGTAGTTCGGTCGGCTCACAGGCTGACCAACATGAAGGTGACTGAAGGGGTCTTGCCTCCTCGAGGCGCTGCTGTGAAGACCTCCGATAGTAACAAGCGGAAGTGGGAAACTGTGGGGAAAGGCTCGAGCTCGGCTCAGCCTCAACAGGTGAAGAAGACTGATACTGGGGGATCGTCGTCTGAGCGACAGCCGGGGGTTTATACTGGGAAGTTGCCAAAGTGTGATCGGTGCAACTATCATCACACCGGTTCTTGCGATGATAAGGACCGTTGCCGTCGGTGCCATAAGATTGGGCACCAAGCCAAGGATTGTAGGTCCAACCCTTTGGGGAACCGAAACCCATCGGTCACACCAGCCCCAGCCCCTCAAGTCGCTGCTCCTCAGGGAAACCAGGGGAAACAAGGGTTCTATAACTGTGGTGAGCTTGGTCACTACAAGCGTAACTGCCCCAAGTTGAAGCAGGGCGAAGCTGGGAAGAATGGGTCGGGCAATGGAAACAATGGGGGCGGAGGCAGGAATGCTCGCGCCTTCGTGATTGGTTCAAGTGGTGCTCGACAGGATCCCGACACTGTTACTGGTACGTTTCTCCTCGATAATCGCTATGCTACGGTTTTATTTGATTCTGGCGCCGATAAGAGTTTTGTATCTCTTGGGTTTAGTCAATTGCTTGATAGGGTACCTACACCTTTAGAGGCTAAGTACTTGATAGAATTGGCTGATGGTAAGAAAGTTGAGGCGACGCACGTCCTTAGGGAGTGTCACCTTGAGTTGTCGGGTTATTCCTTCCCTATTGATCTCATGCCGGTGTCGTTGGGTAGTTTCGATGTTGTCGTGGGTATGGATTGGTTGTCCCTGTATCATGCCGAGATCGTTTGTTTTGATAAAGTCATTCGACTTCCTCTCCCTGATGGAGAAATTTTGTTGGTGCACGGTGAGAAGAGCGGGGTCCCATTGAGTATTATTTCGTGTATGAAAGCCTATAAGTATCTTCGGAAGGGGTATTCTGCCATTCTGGCACTTGTTTCGGTTTCGTCTGAGGAAGAGAAGAAGATTGAAGATATTCCTGTTGTCCGCGACTTTCCCGATGTATTTCCTGAAGACTTACCTGGTCTTCCTCCTTATCGCCAGGTCGAATTTGGTATTGAACTTGCTCCGGGTGCGGCCCCTATTGCTCGTGCCCCTTACCGTCTTGCACCTCCCGAGATGCAGGAATTATCGAACCAGTTGCAGGAGCTGTTAGAGAAAGGCTTCATCCGACCTAGTTCGTCCCCGTGGGGAGCCCCTATTTTGTTTGTCAAGAAGAAGGACGGAAGCCTACGGATGTGTATCGACTACCGGGAGTTGAATAAGGTTACCATCAAGAATCGCTATCCTCTTCCTCGCATCGATGACTTATTTGACCAGCTTCAGGGTTCTAGTTTCTATTCGAAGATTGATTTGAGGTCGGGGTACCATCAGTTGAGGGTTCAAGAAGCTGACATTCCGAAGACCGCCTTTCGAACTCGCTATGGCCATTTTGAATTCCTGGTCATGCCTTTTGGTCTCACCAACGCACCTGCCATCTTTATGGATCTGATGAACCGTGTCTGCAAGCCTTATCTTGATAAGTTCGTGATTGTCTTCATTGATGATATTCTAGTCTATTCCAAGAATGAGGTGGACCACCAGGAACACCTACGTCTTGTTTTGGAACTTCTGAGACGGGAACAGTTGTACGCCAAGTTTTCTAAGTGTAGCTTCTGGTTGCGTGAAGTTCAATTCCTTGGTCATGTGGTTAATGAGAAAGGAATTCACGTTGACCCAGCGAAGATTGAAGCCATAAAGGACTGGGAAGCACCAAAGACGCCATCTGAGGTGCGGCAATTCCTAGGCCTTGCAGGTTATTACCGTCGTTTTATCGAGGGATTTTCGAAGATCGCTCAACCCCTCACCTCGCTTACCCAGAAGGACAGAAAGTTCGACTGGGGTGATTCGCAGGAGTCGGCCTTCCAGTTGTTAAAGGCTAAACTCTGTTCTGCTCCTATCTTGTCCTTGCCTGAGGGTACGGACGATTTTGTGGTTTATTGTGACGCTTCTATCCGGGGTCTTGGTTGTGTACTGATGCAGCGCGAGAAGGTCATCGCCTATGCTTCTCGCCAGCTTAAGGTTCATGAGAAAAACTACCCCACCCATGATCTGGAGTTGGGTGCGGTGGTCTTTGCTTTGAAGATTTGGAGGCATTACTTGTACGGTACCAAATGCACTATCTACACCGATCACAAGAGCCTCCAGCATATCTTTGATCAGAAGGTGTTGAATATAAGACAGCGTCGTTGGGTCGAGCTTCTTAATGATTACGAGTGCGCCATCAAATACCATCCTGGCAAGGCGAATGTGGTCGCAGACGCCTTGAGCAGGAAGGAAACGGCTAAACCTCGTCGTGTTCGAGCTCTTCAGCTCACTATCCATTCCGGCTTACCTGACCGAATCCGTTCAGCGCAGCAAGAAGCTTTGAAGGAGGAAAACCTTAAGGCTGAAACCATGCACGGTGCTGATAGCCATCTTGAACTCAGGTCCGATGGGTTACACTATTTCGCTGAACGTATTTGGGTTCCTTTATTTGGGGGCTTGCGGGAGCTTGTTCTCGATGAAGCTCACAAGTCCCGGTACTCCATTCACCCTGGCTCCGATAAGATGTATCAAGACCTAAAGATACTTTATTGGTGGCCGAACATGAAGGCGGACGTAGCTTCGTATGTAAGCAAGTGCTTGACCTGTGCTAAGGTCAAGGTTGAGTATCAAAAGCCATCCGGCCTTCTGCAACAGCCTGAAATCCCCGAGTGGAAGTGGGAGCGGATTACGATGGACTTTGTGACCAAACTCCCGAAATCGCCCAGTGGTTGCGACATGATCTGGGTAATTGTCGATAGGTTGACAAAGTCTGCGCACTTCCTCGCTATCAAAGAGACCGATGGTCTCGAGCGTTTGGCACGGCTATATCTCAAGGAAGTGGTCTCTCGGCACGGGGTGCCCGTCTCTATTATTTCTGATCGTGATCCTCGGTTCGCCTCTAACTTCTGGAAGTCTTTGCATAAGGCTCTGGGTACTCAGTTGGACATGAGCACAGCATATCATCCGCAAACTGACGGTCAAAGTGAGCGGACAATCCAAACGCTAGAAGACATGCTTCGGGCATGTGTGATCGATTTTGGCAAGGGGTGGGAGAGTCATTTACCGTTGGTGGAATTCTCCTACAACAACAGTTACCATTCTAGCATCAAGGCAGCTCCGTTCGAGGCTCTTTACGGGCGGAAATGCCGGTCTCCTCTTTGTTGGGCCGAGGTGGGTGAGAGTCAACTCACCGGCCCGGAACTTGTGTACGAGACCTTCGAAAAGATCGTACAAATCCGTAACCGCATGGCAGCAGCTCGGGATCGTCAAAAGAGCTATGCCGATCGTCGTCGCAAGCCTTTGGAGTTCGAAGTGGGCGACAGGGTTTTGTTGAAGGTATCTCCGTGGAAGGGCGTTATACGTTTTGGGAAACGGGGCAAATTGAATCCTCGGTATGTGGGACCGTTCGCAATCCTGGAACGGATTGGACCGGTAGCATACAGGCTTGATCTGCCGGCTGAGCTCAGTAATGTTCATAACGTCTTCCATGTTTCTAATTTGAAGAAGTGTTTGGCGGATGAATCTTTAGTTGTTCCTCTCGAAGAGATCAAGGTGGATGATCGTCTGCGTATCGTGGAGGAACCGGTTGAAATTCTTGACTATAAAATCCGTAGCCTTCGCCGGAGTAAAATCCGCATTGTTAAAGTCCGTTGGAACTCTAATCGTGGACCGGAGTTCACGTGGGAACGGGAAGATCAAATGAAGGCTAAGTATCCCCATTTATTTCCTAAGCGCGCGTTCGAATCAAGACATGCCTCTGCTGAAGCTGAATGAATCTCGGGTCGAGATTCCTTTCAACAGGGGGATGATGTGGCAACCGGAAAATTTTCTTCTCTTTCGTCTCTTCCTTTTTGGCCTTGGGCAATTTTCGGGACGAAAATTCTTTCAACAGGGGGATGATGTGACACCCGGCAAACTCAGGTTAGTAACGTTGACTAAACTAGTAAGTCTACCTTAGCGAGTCATGCATATTACGTCCTTAACAAGGTCAGTCGAGTCGGTACGATGATTCGGGGGAATTATCGGGAGTCGTTATGATGATCCGCGGGGTCATCGGGAGTCGGTCCATAACTATGGGTACAAGGATCGGCGATTCGTGGAATCGCCGGGTCTAACGCACACACGAGTCTCGAGTCCCGGGAATTGGTGAACGGATGTAAACGTGTTGGATATCATGCATTATATGTTTGGAATCATTATGTGACTTATCGGTATGTGAATACGTGTTTAAATATGTTAAACTAGTGTTTAACGCGCCAAAAACCCATTTCAGCACATTATAGGCGATTAGGGGCCTGGGGGACCCCTAATCGCGTGTACTAGGGGCGATTACAGGATGCTTGGGGCGAGTAGGAGGCCTACTCGCATGAATAGAGGCGAGTAGGGTCCCTACTCGCCTGATCTGAGAGCCTACTCGCCTATACTGCAGGGTCCGGGTCAAAACACCTATAAATAGAACCCTTAACTCCCCAAACACCTCTAGAACAACCCTAGCAGCTCCCAAGTCGCCCACACACCTTAGAACACCTCTGGAACTCATTTTGCTACAAAAATCACCATCCCCAAGCTTACACACCTTTCTTTAGCAAAATCCAAGGTGTGTTCTTCATCCCTAACCTTTGTAAAGTTGTTATTTTGAGTTCCCCTAAAGTTCCAGACCTTGTTTTACCAAATGTGTCTTTAAAAACCTTTCAAAAGAGTCTTAAATCAAGTTTACACCTTAATGCTTGTTATATGTGAAGTTTATATGCAAATGTTGGTCTTATTGGTGATTTTAACATGAATGTTTCTAAGATATGATTGTACTTCTGTTATGTAGAGGTCATTAGGAAGGTTGTCTTAGAATCTTAGCCATTATTATGGTGTTTTGAAGAAAATGCATATTTTGACCCATTTGTATGTTCTTGAGGATTTAGGATGATTATGGTGTGATTGTTGATGCAATGTTGTTAGAATTCACACTAGGAAGATGTTAGATCAGAGATTTTATGAGTCACATGTTGTAGAGCTTGAAATCAGATTATTTCCATTTAAGGAAAGATAAGGTTGGTAGAAGAAACCTAGTACCTTGCCATTTTAGGAAATAATTGCATAGAACATGCTAGATCAGTGATATGTTGGGGGTTTTTGCTTGAAAAGGGTTGGTAAATGATTTAGGTTTGATATTGGGTGTTGTTGCATGTTTCGGATCTGATTTGGAGGGTTTAACGCGCGAAAACTCGTTGTACAGCAGCTGCAGGCGATTAGGCATCCTAATCGCCTGAGCTATAGGCGATTATGCAGACATTGGGGGCGATTAGGGCCCTAATCGCCCATACTTCATGCGATTAGACCCCCTAATCGCCTATAGGCTATTGCCTACTCGCGTGTAACCTTCCTGATCGCATGTACTGCTGTCGTGAACGCGTTTTGACATCCCGGAACACGATTTGACACCTAGGAACATGTTAGGAACCCCGGGATACACCCAATGACTTAGTAAGACGTGTTCGGACCTGTTTATGCGTTAATTGGACATTATGCTAGACTAGGTGAATTGTTGCGCGTGCTAAGTGTTTAATTGCATATGTTGCATGATGTCTTGCATTTATCTAACACGTGAGATGTCGGGTCACCAATGGGATGTCGGGTCTTGTCTGGCACGGTCGGTCTAACGGTTAAAGGTGTTTTCAAACGTTTATAGTCACGGTCTGGACATACGGGGACTAGTTAGCCTGCGGGTTATTAGTCCAATACTTATACACATCTTATGATAGGTCGCCACTATTTGGGACTATCGTAACATAACTACTTAACTATTTACAAGTAACGCAAACCAAGGTGAGTGTCACAGCCCCACTTTTACCGTTTTACTTTCGGGGGAGAAACATGCTACTTATTTGATTACTTATCATAGATCATGTTATACTATGGTTACTTTACGTACTATGCGGCTTTTACAGAAAGTCCCAGGGGGAACCATGAATGTGCGGGGATGCACAACGGGGGAAATGTGGATAGATCTATTGGGCCTTACAAACCCCACCCGACGGCTGGGAGCCGGGCGGGTGCATATTGTCTCTAATACTTTGGGGGTTACCGAGGCATCGGTAATCCCGTCCGTCTGGGCTGGCTTCAACACTTATACCGGTTTAGTAATGGATTCCCAACCGCAGTAGTAGCAACACTTAACGTCTAGCTAACGTTCTTATAACATAGTAGTAACGGGAAATGATCTTACCGAACTTATAACAACACTTTTATGAAATAAAACCTGTGAACTCACCAGCATTATATGTTGACATTTTTGGCATGTTTTCTCAGGTCGCTAAGGTAGCGGTTGTCGGACTAGGCGCACGAGGTCATGCACGGCGTCTATTATTTTGGAAACCTATTAAACAATGTCTTTGTAAACAATGATATGTCTTTTGGTTGTAAACAAGAATGCTTCCGCTGCTGGTTTACAGCTCAAAGCATTATATTTTGGTTTTAAATATAATCTTGAATGCATGTTTGTTGTATGTTTATTGTGATCGTTGACTGAGATCCTGGTGTGTCACGCGCCTCGCGGTAAAACCCCGCATGTGGAATTTGAGGGTGTGACATTAAAGACTTATTTGGAATATTTTTTTTATGGTTTAGTTAAAAGAATCAGGGTAAAATGGGAATTCCATAATCTAATTTTAACACAATGGTTATATTGATATTTTTAGTTTTTAAGAAGGGAATATATGTAAATTAAATTTTGAGTCGATTATATATGTAGTTTATTAAGTTTTTAGGGATATATGTAATTGCCCCAAAAAATTATATTCATTTACAATTTGGATAGTTTGTATTTTGTAATCATTCCCTATTAATATTGATCAATCTGTAAGATCACTTCAGTTTCTATTTTGTAAATTGCTATGCTATCTCTTTACGTAGGCTTTACACAAACTGAACGTTTAGCCAACCATTTGAAAAATAAAAGTTTGTTTAATAAGTGAATAAACACAAACAAAGGAGTTCGTTTAGCTAATTAAATGAATAAACATGAACAAAGGTCACATTTGTTCAATTATTTTTGTGAATGTTTGATAATGTGTTTGTTCATTTATTTTTATTTATGTCGTTTACATCCTTTTGTTTATGTCTGGTCTTTAAAGGTTTTTCTTTATTTCTAGGCTTTTTTATTTTTTTTGAAAATACACAACTTTTTGATTAAAACGAAATACAAAAGTTACATTACATTTTAAAACATTTTTACAATTTTCTAATTTTTATTAGTGTATTAGCTTAGTTAGCATTTATACTAGAAACCATAGTCCTCACTTCTCGCAATTCACATCGCTGCTTCCCCTTTCTTTTTTGACATCGGCATCCATGTTCCGCAAACCGTTTGTGTTTGTATGTTCATTTATATTTTTTTGTGTTCGTTTATGAAATTAATGAGTGACCACAAACATAATCTTATCCTTCATGTATGAACATGAACAAAAAGTTTTGTTCCGTTATTATTCATTAATCGCCAGTTTCTACTATAAATGCTTCAGGTATATTGGGCTCATTGAGTTTGCGTTAATCGTTTACGTCCCTATCTAGACGGCGTAAATCATATTTGAAAGACATGGTTCGGACGTACCATAAATTATATTGGAAACTTATATTCAGTTAAATTATTTTGTAACGGATTTATATGTGCATGTGTGTGTTTTTCTAGCTTATCTTGTGATACCCGGCAAACTCTGATTAATACTTTTTACAAACATATAAGTCTACCTTAGCAAAACATGTAAGGCCCTTAAACCAATTTACAGAAAACGTGCAGCGGAAATACCAACCGAAAAATTCATTTCTTTTAAAAACAACCTTAGATGTTTAGAACCCAAATCCACTAAGCATTTTAGGTATTACATCCTTTAAATATGTTCTATTACATTAAACATGACCCTTCTATACCACGTTATGGGGTCGTGTCCTCGTACAATCCGCCTCCTTGCTCGATCTCCATCCTTTCCTTACTTTATTATGTAGACAAGACAACCTGCGATCACCAAATAACCGTTTCATTAGTTCATTTAGTGACTTAATGCACACTACTCAAAATGTGGAGATAATATCCATAGATACTCCATGATCTCGTTCCAACGCCTTTTTGCAAGTTCGGGTGTGGCACCCCGAGCCGAACCTACAAGTCTCAAGCATTCACACTTATATACCTGCATCTTCATTACCAATCACATAACAAAGGTTAATAACCCCACAATTCATACAAATATACAATTCCCTCAATACCCAACAATACATACAAGCATACAATTCCCTCATATAACCCCACAATACATACAAGCATACAATTCCCTCATATAACCCCACAATACATACAAGCATACAATCCCCTCATATAACTTACTCTGACCTGTCATGTTACTCTTTCTTCGCCAATCTCTAAGACGAACATGACGTTTCCAATCCTATAATCAATCTACATATAACTACCAACCCTTACATACATGAAGCTCTCTCTCAAACCCGAGCATCAATACACATATGTACTATAAATGAGGTTTGGAGTTGCTCGGGCAAGGTACGGAAGCATAAACAAGCTGAAAAATCAACATCCAAGGCCGAAGGGGGGGTTTGGCGTAGGGTACGCCAAAAGTGGCGTAGCCTACGCCACTTGCGTAGGCAAGGGGTGACAGAGTGGCGTAGGGCAGCAGGCTTCTGTGTAGGCAAACCAGACTTGGCGTAGCCTACGCCAAAACTGGCGTACGGTACGCCAACAGCAGGTTTCGGCCAACGCTTTCCTTTTTCAAGCCATATCTTTCATGCCATTCTTACCCGCAATTTCCGACATTCTAGCCGCTCATTTACTGGCTTTCCCACCCATCATTCCACACATACCTCGATCAAGTCTCGGATCGAATGCACGCCCTACGAGCTTCCTGTTTGAGTTCAAGTACCTACTATACTTGATTCGCTCAAACCTTGTCTACACTAGTTACATTTACAAAGGACAATGTCCAAGTTAACTACCATGTGAATCCTTGACCCATAACCAAAACCATGTACTCCTTCAAGATTCCCATTCTATGTGAACATAATTCAATATCATAGATGCGAGTTAAGTTCGGGAATCACTTACCTCAAGTCCTCCAAGTTCATGCTTGTTTATTTGCCTCCTTTTGACCTATTAGCTTCCCATGGTTGAGTCCATCCTTCCTATCCTTTCATATCGTCATGTTCACATCATTGTTAGCATACATGATCATAACACACTAACAACCATTCTCAACCAAATATCACATTGACTTTCATTAGTCAACTTCTATCATATCTAAAACATACATTCACAGCCACATTTATTCTCACATAGTAATACCACTTATTATCATATACGTCTCATAGTTTTAACATGTTATGCGTCACATAGTGTTTCTAATCACACAATTAAGTTTGGGAAGCATAACCATGTTATTTTAACTTTGTTGACTTTCCAGAAAGTCAACTTTCAACTATACCAACATCCTACTTAGAAACATATGTCCATATTGATGTACTAGATCATATAAGATTCATCATAAACATCATATTCACATCTCATTAAGATACAAGATCATTCATCACACCAATTAATCAACACATCGTGTACATCATAATATTTAAGCATAGTGTACACACTACTAATGCATACTTCTTACCAAATCATACAATCAACTAATTCCCACATGATTTCTCTCTAAGACAAAATCCCCATGTTAACCTACTATCAATTGTACCAACTATCACATTACTTTCATACTTGTCAAGTCTTGCATACAAATTCACACATTATAGGACACACAAACAACCATAAGATCACTTGTGTACATACATACATACCTACATACAATCCATTATAATGCACACATGGTTTCCATCAAAACACATCCTTTATATTAATTTCCTACAATCATCATATTCCATTCATTCTTCATCAATTACTTGCACGCAAGTTCATCTAAACATTTCATCAAACACATGGTGTGCGTACAACATTCTAAGCTCAATGTACAATTACTTCATGCTTAGTTTCATAGCTCATAACATCAATCATCATATTATTTACCTACACCACATATCCTTCATTCCATAGTTATCAAACATAGCAAATCACCACTTTCTTTTCAAAATATCCAATAACTAATTAAGAATGGTCTTGGATTACACTAAGACCAACACCCACTTCCAACATAGGTGTAAAACAATCTAATTAGCACATGAATCAAGCATAGCCTTATGTAGTATCATGAATTATGGTTCCTTTAGTGTCTATCAACATCTAGACACCTTCATCCATCCTTGATTCACATTTTTCACATACACCCTAAATTTTCATCGAATCCAAAATGAATCATAACATCAAATTCTACCAAATAGAAGGTATCTTTGGGTTCAATCGACCTTAAATGGTCCATTTCTGGATAATGCATCGATTTCCCCTTTGAATTCTTGCTAAATCAAGCTTGGTAGTTGGACTAGGGTTGGAGCCCTTTTCTTCTTCCCTGATGTCGACCAAAACACACACAAGTGTGTGTGTTTTTGGTGTTTGCCTCTTATTTAATAATAATAACATGGACTTTTGGTATTTGGCAATTTCCACCCTCCAACTTATAATCCCTTGACCCAATATCATTTTATTAATCCCGCCTATCAACGTCTTTAAATGAAGCGGGTTTTCAGGGCGTTACAAGTCTACCCCCCTTAAAGAAGGTTTTGTCCCCGAAACCGGTTTCATTATTACCCTACTAGGCATTCGCTACTTATTTACTCTGACACTTCATTCATAGTTTCATGCCGCATCGCAAGCCTGTATTATAGACTATCCTACAAATTTAACCGTGAATAGACACAATTATATATCCACACTTTCTACTATTAACTCTAGCCTTGATGCAATTATCAAGCATACTACACTATCATAACCTAACTACTGTTTCACCTTCACTTAATCATACTTAACTTGAGAGTCCGACATCGTTCTATAGTCCCTACCGGACAAATATATCTACCATACTCACCCCACCCCTTTTTGGTAGATTTTAGAGTCTTTTTGTTCATACCTATTTGGTTGTTAGTTCATTTCATGCACTACCTACTATTGATATGTATGCCCCTTGCTTAACCACACCAAATCTAAGCTAAGACTCATTCATCTTTTTGACCTTTAAAAGTCAAACCTCCCGAGCTACAACATACGTAAGATATCATTCATTCATACGTGGGTACTATTCGACATATCAATTTCCTACTTAACAATCACAAAATAACCGAATTCACTAACCTTCCTTTCGCAACATTAACCGACCATCTAGACGTCAGCTTGACTTCCTCCCTAATAATTCCATGCCATACTTATCTTGCTTTAGTTCATTCACAAGGAGTTCCAACTCGTTAACTTCATATCACCTATCTTGTAGATTTCATCGAATCCATAATTTCGACCATTCGTATCTACAAAATTTATTGGTTAGGCATATACCTTACATTCAAGAAAATTGACCTTCTGTCACACCCTCAAATTTCCATTTGCGGAGTTTTACCGCGAGGCGCATGACAAACCAGGATCCAAGTCAACGGTCACAATAAACAACTCTATATGAAGATACATGACATTCAAAAAGACATAGTTTTCATAATCTTAAAATTAGTAGCGGAAGCATTTAACAAGTTACAAACCATAGACCCAAATGTACCAAGTGTTTATTACAAAATATGAACTAAGTCTAGACGCCAATGCAGACCCGTGCGCCTAGTTCCTTTTGTTGCTACCTTAGCGACCTGAGAAAAACATGCCAAAAGACGTCAACATATAATGCTGGTGAGTTCACAGGTTTGTTCAATAAGTTACCAAAATGTTACCATGTCCATACTATACCAATGTCACCAAGTACGCTAGGTAGGCGTATGTTTTATTACTACTACGATTGGAAACCATTACTGGACACGTTTAGCAATGTTTAGCATATGTTCAAGCAGTCCGAATATGTTCAGCATGTTTAGCAAAGTTCGAGACAACAAGCACCCGCGCGGCCCTCCAAGCCGTCGAGTGGGGCAGGTCACGCCCAATAGATCTATCCACATTTCCCCCGTTGTGCATCCCCGCACATTCATGGTTTCCCCCGGGACTTCCAAATATCGTATAGTAATACAAGTTAAAACCATAGTATGACATATGTTACCAAAATAGTTTAGCGCATGTTTTCTCCCCCAAAAGTTAAAGCTGTAAAAGTGGGGCCGTGAACTCACCTTAGATAGCGTTCTTCGGTTACTAGTAAAAATGCTAAGCTCTTGATAATCCCTCTACCGGAGATCTATCAAAATGTTCACATAAGTGTTCCGACTAATAACCATAAGGTTATCTAGTCCCCGATTGTCCAGATCGTAACCAAGTATGTTTTAAAACGTGACTAAATGTTTAACCGACACACTAGACCGACCCGACATCCCGTTGGTGACTCATTACCCTAACTAATCAAGTACAAATAGATTACACACAAGGTTCAAGCATAAAACACTTAGTTTTTATCAAAAATCTCATTTCTGTATCAGAACGGTCGAACCAGTCAGGTTAAATCTCCTTCGCCCGTTTTTAAGTTTCCTTCGCCCATTTTACCACGTTCGACCGTTTTGATGTCTCCTTCGGCCGTTTTACCATGTTCGCCCAAACATAATGCAGGTTCGACCCTGAAATCTCTCCTTCGCCCATTCGTTTGGTCGAAGGAGTCCAGGTTCGCCCCTGTTGTACAAATTTTCCTAAAAACGCTTCAAACACATTCGAAACACCTCGAAACATCATCAAACACAGCAGTCAGGTATGATTAACTTATCCCTACAAATCCCCACCAATTTTGCCCCAAAACCAGCTTGTTTTAATACTTTCCCAAAATGACAAGATTATGGAAATGTCACATCATGCATGAAATCTTTACCCAATTACGAAACTTTTTAATACCAACCTATATTCATCTACAAATGCTCATTTTATCTTGTAATCGAAAACTCTCATTCATTTTATCACTAATACTTAACATGCACAAGCCCTAGATTTCATAAAACCCCCCAAAATACCCATAATATCACCATCTATCAAATTATAACCCTAAACAACAATAAACCAACATCAATAGCAACCTTAGATCATGTTTCTAGCATTAGAACAGTAGCAAATCATTAAACAACACCTATCATCACATAACACATATTTAACATATGTTTATTGATACAAAACTTATGTTTAATGATAGGGTTTTGGTTTAGAAAGATGTTTAAAAGGTTTTTATTGATAAAATCTTCCTTAGAACAGATCTGGACATTTAGGGTTAGATAAAAACGGATTAAAATGCCTTAAAAAGATTTAGGATTAAGAACACACCTTGGATTCTTGTTTAGATGTTGTAGATAGGTTAGATTATGAAAAAGAAGAGCAAAAACTCCTTCCTTAGTGATTAAAATCGTTTGAGAGTGTTTTGAGACGGTTAGGGTTTGTGAAATGGTGAAAAATGACAAAGTTTGGTATTTATACTATTCCACCTTCGCCCCCTTTCAGTGGTCGAAGGTAGCCTCCTTCGACCCTTTCACAGGGTCGAATGAGCACTGTCCTGGTCGAAGGGAATTCTTTCAATTCCACATCCCAGGTTCGCCCATTTACAAAGGGTCGAACCAATACATAGTTCCACCTTCGACCACTCGAAGTGGTCGAACCAGACCTATGTTCATCTAGTTTTCCAGTTTGTCGTGTTTAACGCATTTTAACACACCTTAACACATGAGCATGCAACCTTAGTCTATGTTTAACATATTTAAGCACGGATAATCACATACACACCATTTAAACACATCTATGTATATAATCCACCACACGACCCATAATCTACACATACACTTAATTAGTTCATGTAATGTCACCAACAACGGGACCCGGTACTAGTGTATTCCCAAAATGACTCCCAATGATCCTCCAGATCATTGAACCCTGGACAATCCTAACTTGACCCGACTCAACTAACCTAGTTAAGTCCATTTATAAACGTTTCCCGCTAAGGTAGACTTAGGTGTTACTATAAGGTTTAAGCCAAATATTCCGGGTGTCACACCTTCATTGGTCCATACAAGTTTTCTTTCACTTGTAATGTCTAATTATATACATTTCCTTCCTGGTCTCCTGTTTACGTGCTATACTACATTACTTATTGCATTTTCCTATGCCAAATCTTTACAAATTATTCATCATCTTGTAAATTTTCTACAATTTGACTTTTCGAGGTAATTGCGCCATATTCTACTATTTCATAATACTCCCTACATAACATTCTGGCATCTCACCACATCATTCATTTTCTGCATATAGGGGTATAAATCTTTCAAAAGATCAACCGTTCATTCGTTTTCTATAGGTTTCTACAAAATAACTCACACTAATACCATGCCTTACCACCATCCACTACACATATATATGCATTTTACATGCCACATAACATGAATATCTAAATTAAGTTACTAACTTGTGCTTATCTTGGTTAGAGAGAATAGTGTATTCTCTCCTTCATTCCTACCCAAATGACTCACTTCATAGACTATTCTATATTTCTACAACTTTCCAACGAATCTGACCCATTACTTGGGTAATTCTATATTTTTACATTTCCACTATTTGACCCGTTCAAGGTTATTTCCACAATTTCTATAATTTCACCCCTTTTGACCCTTTATGGTCTTCCCAACCGTTTGACCCGCTAAGGTCTTTCCAGCCTATTTTACATGGTTTCAACCATATGACCCGTTAAGGTCCTTCCAACCTCTTGACCCATTGAGGCCTTTCCAACCATTGTGACCCATAAGGATCTTCCCAACCATTTTGACCCACAAGGATCTTTCCCACCATTTTGACCCATAAGGGCTTTCTACAATTTTGACCCATAAGGGTTTTCTACAATTTTGACCCATAAGGGTTTCCTACAATTTTGACCCATAAGGGTTTTCTACAATTTTGATTTGATCCGTACTTGCTTACGGACTCAAACCTTTCATTTCAGGCTTTCATTCTGTTGATGCACTTTCTGTGGACGTCACTGTCGAATAGACTAGGGTTGAGTCTTAGTAATGTGTTACATGAGATTGTGGTGATCCATAAGGGCATTTTATGGATCTGACGCATTTGTAAAATATAGGACAATACCACAGCTAGATTCGACCTATATACACTGGGCGAATGTGGAAGTTTTCCACATTCGACCATTACCAATGGGCGAATGTGGAAATGCTCCACATTCGACCATTCAAAAGGGGCGAAGGTGGCTTTTGGGTATTGGACTATAAATAGCAATCTCATGTGTTATTGTTCATTTGGTGATTTGAGTTTGTACTTTGAATGCTCTCAAGGGGGAGGTCATGCCCGACCTCCCCCGGCCCCGAGATAGATGTTTATCCTACTGATGACAGTGTCTGTAACCGTTTCTGAATTAATACGAATCTGTGATGACTTTGTTATCGTATGTTTCTGTCTCGTCTCGAATCTCCCGTCTGAAACCGAGTTGTTTTCGCTTAATCGATCCATGAATTCGGTTGTTAACCGGACTCTCACATTCATATAGGTTTGATCCGTACTTATCTACGGACTTCAACCTTTCATTCCAACCTTTTATTCATATTGGTTTGATCCGTACTTATCTACGGACTCAAACTTTTCATTCCAACCTTTTATTCATATTGGTTTGATCCGTACTTATCTACGGACTCAAACCTTTCATTCCAACCTTACATTTATTGCCATAGTTGATTTATAGGCACAATATACATACGTTTAGTTGGATACCTTCTAAGGGAATCCCCCTTCACATTCACATTTTTATAGAAGTTTCATTCCACCCACTTACCCACACGACCACTTACTTTCCAAGTTTACCAGGCATACCTGTGATGATTCTCACGGTCTCACGTGCATCGCATGCTTCTTGTGCACTGGCCAGGCGCACAGTCCACATGCTATCCACGTGCCTGCGTGTAATCATTACCTTATGCCTAGGGACTGGTTTTCAGCTTCGTGCTACATTTCAATTTCGTTCCTAAACAACATGGTTATTTTTTCCCTTCTATGTTTTACCATCCCTGAGGACTTTCCTACCACCGGTATCAATAGTTAATTATCGCGTACCTGTGATTATTCCATCTTATCTACAATTCCCGCGATCTATCTTGAATCGTGTCCTTGAGACCTCTTCATTATCCACAAAAGCTCACCTTAACATAAACACCGCAATTAGCTTTTAACATGTCATGTGAGTTAATATAAAATTCTACCTTTGGGCCTTGATCGAGTCTTGGATTGTACGGGTCACTGCATTCAGGAGCACACAAGTTTGAGTTCAAGTACTTACTTCCTTGTACAAGATTTCACTCAAACCAGGGCTCTGATACCAACTTGTAAGGCCCTTAAACCAATTTACAGAAAACGTGCAGCGGAAATACCAACCGAAAAAATCATTTCTTTTAAAAACAACCTTAGATGTTTAGAACCCAAATCCACGTTATGGGGTCGTGTCCTCGTACAATCCGCCTCCTTGCTCGATCTCCATCCTTTCCTTACTTTATTATGTAGACAATACAACCTGCGATCACCAAATAACCGTTTCGTTAGTTCATTTAGTGACTTAATGCACACTACTCAAAATGTGGAGATAATATCCATAGATACTCCATGATCTCGTTCCAACGCCTTTTTGCAAGTTCGGGTGTGGCACCCCGAGCCAAACCTACAAGTCTCAAGCATTCACACTTATATACCTGCATCTTCATTACCATTCACATAACAAAAGTTAATAACCCCACAATTCATACAAATATACAATTCCCTCAATACCCAACAATACATACAAGCATACAATTCCCTCATATAACCCCACAATACATACAAGCATACAATTCCCTCATATAACCCCACAATACATACAAGCATACAATCCCCTCATATAACTTACTCTGACCTGTCATGTTACTCTTTCTTCGCCAATCTCTAAGACGAACATGACGTTTCCAATCCTATAATCAATCTACATATAACTACCAACCCTTACATACATGAAGCTCTCTCTCAAACCCGAGCATGAGTACACATATGTACTATAAATGAGGTTTGGAGTTGCTCGGGCAAGGTACGGAAGCATAAACAAGCTGAAAAATCAACATCCAAGGCCGAAGGGGGGTTTGGCGTAGGGTACGCCAAAAGTGGCGTATCCTACGCCACTTGCGTAGGCAAGGGGTGACAGAGTGGCGTAGGGCATCAGGCTTCTGCGTAGGCAAACCAGACTTGGCGTAGCCTACGCCAAAACTGGCGTAGGGTACGCCAACAGCAGGTTTCGGCCAACGCTTTCCTTTTTCAAGCCATATCTTTCATGCCATTCTTACCCGCAATTTCCGACATTCTAGCCGCTCATTTACTGACTTTCCCACCCATCATTCCACACATACCTCGATCAAGTCTCGGATCGAATGCACGCCCCTACGAGCTTCCGGTTTGAGTTCAAGTACCTACTATACTTGATTCGCTCAAACCTTGTCTACACTAGTTACATTTACAATGGACAATGTCAAAGTTAACTACCATGTGAATCCTTGACCCATAACCAAAACCATGTACTCCTTCAAGATTCCCATTCTATGTGAACATAATTCAATATCATAGATGCGAGTTAAGTTCGGGAATCACTTACGTCAAGTCCTCCAAGTTCATGCTTGTTTATTTGCCTCCTGATCCGGGGTTGAAAGTCGTTAATTTCTCATGATTAAAATTGTGTTTTTATGTTATTTTATATTTTAGAATGTATTACTTTGATATGATTTGTGTTCGTAGGCTTATAAGAACTTAAAGTGCATTTTTAGGGAGCTTAACGAGGTTTTAGATTGAAGCCAGGAGTGACCGGATGAAATAAACTCAAGCATTTAATTACGTTTGACTTTGATTTGAAACAATGAGTTACATGACTCAAGGAGTTAACAAAAAATTGATAGCACACATCATGATTATTATCATTAGTAATTAAATTGTCTTGGGGGTTATTGTTTTATTCAAGTTTGACTCAAAGACTAAGGAGCAATTTTTGGGTTAGTCGAAAAATTATGAGTTGGTGGACCAAGGCAATTTTCTTAACCATTTATTTTGTGGACCATATCTGTTAAAAGGAATTAATTTCCTTTGACCAAAGACATGATGGGGACTTGATAAAAACGTGATTGGGAGACCTCTAACATCATCTTTCATTCTCCTAACACCTCCATATATAACAATTCATCTAAAATCATCATTTAGGGAAGAGATTCAAGCTCCTACAACCATGTTTGGTTAAGTTCCCCTTCACTTCCGGGTGAAGGATTGTAAGTTTCTAGATTTGTGATGTTGTTTTGATTGTGTATTTGTAAGGAACAAGTGTTGTACTCAATGAAGCATTGATATTGGGTTGAACTTTGTGTATGTTTATGTTGTGCTTGAGCCATGGGGATAAATTCCATCAATTAACTTTTGATGTTGGGTTGGACCTTGTGTATGTTTCTTGTATGCTTTGTCAATTAAGTTTTGCTTCAACATTATCTTTAGACTTGTGAGATAAATCCTATCACTTAAGTTGGGATATTGGGTTAGACTCATTATATGACTAAAGGTTTTTGTATCCTTGCAAATCTATTTGTAATCGTGACATCATTTGTATGAATTAATTGTTGTGCTTAATTGTCTTGGTATTGGGTTGGACTTATTGCATGTTTAGAGACCATTGTGTTTTTTTAAGCTCATAAGATGAATTCTGCCAATTATGCCTTAACTCGACATATAGGATTTGGTGAACTAGATAATGAAGCATACTTAGGGCCTAGTAGCTATTTGTTGATGCATAAGTCTTGATTCTCTGTCCTAGCGATTCATACAAGTGAAATTGCAAATCTATCATAATAACTCTTGAATCCTAGTTACTCGCATATCCTAGCCCGGAGTGAATGTGAGTTAGAAATTATTGTTACCTTAGTTATTAGTTAATTCCAATTTCTTATTCAAAACAAACAACTAGTGTGACGTTAACCACATGCTCCTTGGATTCGATACCCTACTTACCCTAGCTACCTAGGTTATTTAGGTTTTGTATGACCCGTGACGACCGAGGTCATCAAATGGCGCCGTTGCCGGGGAGCTAGTGCGCTTAGTGTTGCATTGAGTGTTATTTTTGTGTATATTTAGTTGTTTTGAAATTCTAAAAAAATATTTTGTTTCTATATTTTTATTTATTTTATTTATTTTGATTTCACTTGGGTAGTTGAGTTGTTAGTGCAGATACAACATTGCGAACACTTACTTTACCATGAATTGGGTAGATGATAACCCATGTGAATGTTGTGGGAGCGGGGAGCATTACTTACAAGATTGCTTAATATTTCATGAAAGAGTCCAAGCAAACAAGGAACGTGCATTGTACGACAACATTTGGAATAGGACTTCCTAATATGGTGAAAGTTTTTCTCCTTGGACTGACAAATATCCAATGCCTCCACCACCGGAATAATATTCCTGTTTTTGTTGTGGGAAAATTCACATAGATGAAGATTGCACAGTGTTTTGGAGTAATCCAGAACATTGGAAAGAAAAGTTTAAGTCTGGTTACCGGGCACGACCCTGTCAAGAAAACTACCAACCACAAGTCAATTGCAATTACAATTCAAATTGGAACTATGAATATTATGAACCCGAAGAGGAGTCATTTTCATGTTATCAAGAAGAATACTATGGGTATTATGATGAATATCCTCAGGACACATATGAAGAACCTCAAAATTCGGTGAGATCTATACTTGAAGAAGTCATGGCTCGTAGGATTCAAGTCCTAGAAATGAAAAAACATGCCGAATTACAAGATCAAGCAATCGAAGCTTTGACTGATCAGGTTCATCTTCTAATTGAGGAAATTGCCCAAATTAAACGTGAGCAAAATGAGTTGACTAATGAGGTTGTAGTTAATATTGAAGTAAATGAAAATGTTACAAGTCTTTCCATGCATGAAAATGAATGTTTAAATCTAAATGAAGACTTAACATTTTTCAAAGAACTAGAAAACAAAGCAATCTTAGTACTTCCCATTTCTCCTATTGTGTCAAAAATTACAAATGAGACTAAGGAGGAACCAATAAAAACAAAAGATCGGAAGGTGGAAACAAAAGACATTTGGCAATTTATTGCTAAACGACTCCACAACAACAAGAAGGGCCCAATTCTCATGCCAATCTTTAAACATCTAAGGAATTGGCATGTAAACTACCGAGCTTATCTTGGTAACTCGGTAGGAAAATGTTCATTTCAACCACCGTGAGTAAGAGGTACTTGTTAGTTTTTGTTTATTTTTGTATTTTTATTTGTTTCTTTTTGTTTGTGTGTGTTTTTTTTATTATTTTATTTTGTGTGGTAGGTAAATAAACGTTGTGGGTGTGTTTCCTATATAACCCTCACGAGACCTTACTGGTCCTCATAACCGGGCTACCGGGAGGTTTAAAGGATCTATCTTAGTTAGTGTATATTTTGTCCACTGATCAAAATTAAGTAAAAGATTACCTGATAATGTTTTTCAACAAAAAGTAAAACCGACAACTCTTAATGTTTTTGTGAGAAGTTTGCTTCTACACACTTGCAAGTTGCAGGTTTATGTATGATGTAAGTGGAACTATTTTGTTGAAGAACACATAGAATTGAAGAATGAAGAAAAACCAGGTGCATCTATTTCCATATCTTTAATTTTGATCGTTTACTTAGATTTAATAAGTGGATTGTAAACTGTATATTGTTAATTGTGGTGAATTCTTTGGCTTGGTTTTATCACATTCCCTTGCATACTTTGAAACTTTCCCTACACATTGAGGACAATGTGGACTTTAAGGGTAGGGAGAAGAGAAAAATTTAAGAATTATGAAATCCACCATTTAAACACTACACATTGAGGACAATGTTGACCTCAAGTGTGGGGATGGGGGAGAGAATTTAAAAAAAAAATCAAAATCGTCCTCTTTAAAGCATTCGAAAAAAAAGCACAATTAGCAATGAGTCAACAAGGGATTTTGCAAACCATTTTGGTCTTTTGTCATGGTTGGGTTACAAGAATTACATGATAAGTTATCGTCAAGTTTTTATAAAAAGAAAAATACGAGTGGTTACTTGGGAATAGCTTACTTGAGGAGTGGGTTTACCATGTGCACATCAGAAATCCCACCTATTTTTTCATGTGAGATATTGAGCCACTTTTAACATGCTACACTTTTAGATTTATATATTTATGCATGTTTCTTTGAATTGAGTGTGCCATTATAGCAACACCTTGTAGAACTTGCACCTTTTGATGCGTTTGAGACCATAGGCCAATTTTGAGCACAAGAATGATTAAGGCATTAGGATAAACCTTTTTATTTTTAAACCATTTTATATCCTTACCCAAAAAAATATCCTTTAGTCAACCATTTTTTGAGCCTTAACCTTTCGTTTGATCACCTAACTTAATCGTTTGACCCATTTAGCCTTTTTATTTTAAACCCGAGTGATGAAAATTCGATTTTAGGAGTATTTATTTATTGTGAACCATTTTGGTTAGTTATTTTGTTTGAATTGTAAAAAAAAAAAAACAAAGGAAAAAGAAAAAAAAAAGAAACCATTGAAAATGCAATGAGAAAATGAGTTGAAAATTGTTATGATAAAAAAAAGAGGAATGTGTTAGTGTTTAGCAAATAAAAGGCGTAATTTTTGCCTTGTAGAGTTGATAATTTTTTTATTTGTAGATAGTTGATGTAATAAAAATTGAATTTCGTCACTTTAGTCACTTTCAAAATATCTCATTCCATATCCATTGCCTAGCCCCATTACAACCCTTCTAAAGACCTTTTGACTTGTGCCTTAATTTTGTGCAATTTGGTGGAGAATGATTGAGTTGCAAGCATATGCTAATGTGTGTTATAATCGGTTTTGAGTGTACATTATTATATATACTAGCACATCTTTGCTAGTTAAATCATAAACCGATTGGAGAGATTATTGTGAGGGATATGCACATTTGTTTATCATCTTTAATGGTAGGTTAATCATGGGTAACTACTCTGCTTTTGAAAGATAGATTCATTTGATTAATTGAGTGACTTTTGACTGTGAAACGTGTGACCCGGGTATGACTCTAAACCTTAACTTTTATTAAGAATGGGATGTTTTTTCTTTTTGTTTGGCAAATGCGAAAACGAAAAATAAGTTTGCTTGAGGACAAGCAAAAAGATAAGTGTGGGGATGTGATACGGGGTTGAAAGTCGTTAATTTCTCATGATTAAAATTTTGTTTTTATGTGATTTTATATTTTAGAATGTATTACTTTGATATGATTTGTGTTCGTAGGCTTATAAGAACTTAAAGTGCATTTTTAGGGAGCTTAACGAGGTTTTGGATTGAAGCCAGGAGTGACCGGATGAAATAAACTCAAGCATTTAATTACGTTTGACTTTGATTTGAAACAATGAGTTAACAAAAAATTGATAGCACACATCATGATTATTATCATTAGTAATTAAATTGTCTTGGGGGTTATTTTTTATTCAAGTTTGACTCAAAGACTAAGGAGCAATTTTTGGGTTAGTCCAAAAATTATGAGTTGATGGACCAAGGCAATTTTCTTAACCATTTATTTCGTGAACCATATCAGTTAAAAGGAATTAATTTCCTTTGACCAAAGACTTGATGGGGACTTGATAAAAACGTGATTGGGAGACCTCTAACATCATCTTTCATTCTCCTAACACCTCCATATATAACAATTCATCTAAAATCCTCATTTAGGGAAGAGATTCAAGCTCCTACAACCATGTTTGGTTAAGTTCCCCTTCACTTCCGGGTGAAGGATTGTAAGTTTCTAGATTTGTAATGTTGTTTTGATTGTGTATTTGTAAGGAACAAGTGTTGTACTCAATGAAGCATTGATATTGGGTTGAACTTTGTGTATGTTTATGTTGTGCTTGAGCCATGGGGATAAATTCCATCAATTAACTTTTGATGTTGGGTTGGACCTTGTGTATGTTTCTTGTATGCTTAAACCATAGAGATGAATCTTGTCAATTAAGTTTTGCTTCAACATTATCTTTAGACTTGTGAGATAAATCCTATCACTTAAGTTGGGATATTGGGTTAGACTTATTATATGACTAAAGGTTTTTGTATCCTTGCAAATCTATTTGTAATCGTGACATCATTTGTATGAATTAATTGTTGTGCTTAATTGTCTTGGTATTGGGTTGGATTTATTGCATGTTTAGAGACCATTGTGTTTTTTTTAAGCTCATAAGATGAATTCTGCCAATTATGCCTTAACTCGACATATAGGATTTGGTGAACCAGATAATGAAGCATACTTAGGGCCTAGTAGCTATTTGTTGATGCCTAAGTCTTGATTCTCTGTCCTAGCGATTCATACAAGTGAAATTGCAAATCTATCATAATAACTCTTGAATCCTAGTTACTTGCATATCCTAGCCCGGGAGTGAATGTTAGTTAGAAATTATTGTTACCTTAGTTATTAGTTAATTCCAATTTCCTCTTCAAAACAAACAACTAGTGTGACGCTAACCACATGCTCCTTGGATTCGATACCCTACTTACCCTAGCTACCTAGGTTATTTAGGTTTTGTATGACCCGTGATGACCGAGGTCATCACCTCCTCTTGACCCATTAGCTTCCCATGGTTGAGTCCATCCTTCTTATCCTTTCATATCGTCATGTTCACATCATTGTTAGCATACATGATCATAACACACTAACAACCATTCTCAACCAAATATCACATTGACTTTCATTAGTCAACTTCTATCATATCTAAAACATACATTCACAGCCACATTTATTCTCACATACTAATACCACTTATTATCATATACGTCTCATAGTTTTAACATGTTATGCGTCACATAGTGTTTCTAATCACACAATTAAGTTTGGGAAGCATAACCATGTTATTTTAACATTGTTGACTTTCCAGAAAGTCAACTTCCAACTATACCAACATCCTACTTAGAAACATATGTCCATATTGATGTACTAGATCATATAAGATTCATCACAAACATCATATTCACATCTCATTAAGATACAAGATCATTCATCACACCAATTAATCAACACATCGTGTACATCATAATATTTAAGCATAGTGTACACACTACTAATGCATACTTCTTACCAAATCATACAATCAACTAATTCCCACATGATTTCTCTCTAAGACGAAATCCCCATGTTAACCTACTATCAATTGCACCAACTATCACATTACTTTCATACTTGTCGAGTCTTGCATACAAATTCACACATTATAGGACACACATACAACCATAAGATCACTTATGTACATACATACATACCAACATACAATCCATTATAATGCACACATGGTTTCCATCAAAACACATCCTTTATATTAGTTTCCTACAATCATCATATTCCATTCATTCTTCATCAATTACTTGCACGCAAGTTCATCTAAACATTTCATCGAACACATGGTGTGCGTACAACATTCTAAGCTCAATGTACAATTACTTCATGCTTAGTTTCATAGCTCATAACATCAATCATCATATTATTTACCTACACCACATATCCTTCATTCCATAGTTATCAAACATAGCATGTCACACCACGCCAATGGCGGAAACACGCGGCGCAACGCTCGAAAGCATGTCAAAGTCAAGATTAACACAAACTATATTTAATTAGAAAAGATCAATTTATTAGAATGTCGAAAATGAGTATCTCGTTCCATTATTGCACAATGCATTACATAAAACGATAATCATTAAGTTTTCAAGGTGGGGTATTTCCGTTTATGTTCCAACCCGATGGTAACAAGGAATGAAACCCCGACCAGTATCCGACATTCCGAATTCCACCGCACTAGCCCCATATCTATCCAGCACTTAGTTACCTGAAAGATATGTTTAAAAAGACGTCAATATATAAAATATTGGTGAGTTCACAGGTTTTAGTTTCATAACAGCAACATTTTCACAACCATCGACTCGACTCACTTTACCGTATAATTACTTTCCCATTAAGTAATTATACTAGGATCTTGTCGATCGATATTCCATTTTTACAACATGTGCGAAACCTGCACAACTTGTGGCCTTTGTAAGGAGTAGCTAGCTCCTACAAACTATAATGATGAGCAACCCCTTGAGCCCCATAACCAAACCAAGACTAATAATAATGCCCCGCTCCAAGTCGTTCCTCGGAACCCAACGACTTAAGTTCAGAATATATGCACCCCAGGCATAACCTAATGCATAATCGACGCTATCGATTAGGGGTGGGCCTTGTCAGGCACCAATAGTACTATCCAAATATTCTTTCGGTTTCATTTCCCTGAATTAATGATTACGGAAGAGAGGACTCAACCCCGAGTGGCGATCACTGCTCAAGTACTCATCATACCACTTATCACATTTTACCCTTTGAAAACATTTCAACATGTGACAACGTTTGACAAACATATCTTTCCCCCAGTTAAAACAGTAAAATGGGGCCGTGAAACTCACCTGAAACACTGTCTGGCTTACTAGGCAGATAGCAAGGAGGGTCTCGCACCTACAAACGTCCTAGACGTATAAGTCACTATTCCTATAGTGCATGTGCCTTGGCAAGTTGTACACCCAACTCCCGACCACAAGTTATTCCAAATCCCGTTTAATTGAGCGCGTATCCTAGGTTTCGTTGGCGTTACATTACCCTTTGTGTTACAAGTTATATATTACTGTTGTTAATATTTCCTTAACTTGTATCTTATTATCATCGACTCGACGTCACTTAACATATAATTATTTTCCCATTTAAATAATTATACAAAAGATCGTGTCGCTCGATATAATATATATTTCGACCCTCGACCCGACTCACTTTGCCGCACATTTGTTTTCCCATTTAAACAAATATACTAAGATCTTGTCGTTCGATTGTATATTCTTAACGCCCGATTCAACTCACCATACCGTGTATTTATTTTCCCATTCAAATAAATATACTAGGATCTCGTTGATTCGGCATACACATATATATATCTTTGTCTTTTCGTCGCGGCTTCCCTTCCCACATATCTACTTTCCCATTAAGTAGATATACTAGAATTTTGCCGAGACGAGCGTACATATATATAAATGTGCAATTTTCCTTGTTAAGCATATACGTTTGTTTAACGTCTTATTTGTTTATGTCATGAGTTTCTCCCACGAATAATTCCTTGACACTTAGGAAAGTGTTTGTTAGTTTTCACCCATGTATATATATATTTTACTTCCCAAAAATATATATTTTCTCATCTTGCCGCAATGGCATTTTTCTCACGTTTTGTCCGTGTATGTCTCGTTAACGCGCCTTAGTTCGATATCTTAACTCGATTAGTTAATTCTTCCAAGTCTTTCCCAACATGTGCTTTATAGAAATATTATCCACATTTCTAACCCATGTTACTTGGAAGGTTTGTATTTTAGCCCAACTTGTTAACTTAGATACAAAAATGCTTCCAATACTTTTATATTCCCATTTATATAAAAGTATTCATTTTTGTATAAGTTTCTCAAGTTTGATTAATATTTTTATAAAATCTCTATTTTATAAAAATTCTTATTTTAAACCCTTTGTATTTTTATAACTTTCAAAAAAATACACTTTTATACAAAATACCCAAGTATTTCTACTAGTATTTACAAAAATCATCCTTAGACTTTATTACTTACATTTTTGACACCAAACTTTCCATACTTGTATTTTTGGACTAATAGTTTCTAAAATACCCATTTTAGTCCTCTAACTTTCAAAGTTACAACTTTAGTCCCTTAACTTCCAAAAGTTGCATTTTTCCACTCTAACTTCCAAAGTTAATATTTTTCACTCAAAATAGTAAACTTTGAAGATTCAACTTTTTATTGGTAAGTTATTTTTGTATCAAAACACTTATGTTAGTCTTGTATTTCATATGGAAGACTAATTATATGTGTGTTTTATGTATTTGTCCATTTTATCAAAATATCATTCATCTAAGTAAGCTAACTTAGATTTTCCATCTTCTTCATTTATGAACTTCTAATATGTTTTACCACATATTATAACTTAGATGATCACAATAAGATGATTTAAAGTTACCTTTAACATATTCAAGTTCATCCCAAAATCTTAACCAAAACATCATCCTACTTAGTTTTAGATGCAAACTTTACATATTTTCAAGATTATATCTCCATCATCATCAAATCCATGATTTATTTCCATATCTTTAATCATCCATTTTACATATGTAAAACCTATTAAAGATTATGTTCAAACCTCTTTTTAAACCCTTCATGTACAACTTGCTACTAGGAACACATACATGAATAATAACAATCAAAAACAAGATTAAGAATGCTTACTACTAGCACAAGGCTAGGGAAGACAAACACCTTGGATTTGAGAGGGGTTTAGTGTGTTCTTCCAAGTGGTTTAGCTCCAAGCTCTTGAAACACACAATAGGGGTTTGGATGATGGATTGTTTAGGAGTAATTTGGATGTGTTGAACTTGAAGAATAATGTGTGGGTGTGTGTGCATACCTACGGCCACAAGAACAAAGAGAAGAGAAGTGTTTTGCTTTGGCATCCAACTCTCTAACACATGTATATATATAATTATCACATGTAATCTTCCATAGATTATGTAAGATATCATGGAAGATTGTAATGTGTACTTGGGATCTTTGGAAGGATATGAAGTGTGTGTGTATGTATATAGCCGTATGTATGTATAGGGATGTAGGATTTTGCTTGCAAATCTCACTAATATCTTGCAATCTCTTATAATCTTCTCATGGATCCTTGTAATTATTACCAAAGCTTCAAGAGATTTTATGATTTACTAAAAATGATCTTGGGTGGATATGGAAAAGGTGGTGTGGCCGTGGGGTTCTTGAAGGGACAAGGGAGGGGTTGTAATCTTTCCAAGATCTTTGATAATTATGCTTAGTCTTACACTTGGATTTTATATAAGATTTCCCACCCATGCATGCACATTTAGGCTATGATGGCTAGCCTTGTCTTGGATTTACTTGGCCTATGGCCGAAAATTACCAAGGGGGGGGGACAAGATTAAGCATGCCTTGTACTTGTTTTAATCATATGCTTTATCCTTTTGTCCATGCATGCTTTTTACTAGGCTAGGGGTTATTATTATTAAGACAACTTGCAAGGGGATTGGCATGGCCATTAGGCCGGCCCCTTTGTGGGTTTAGGTGGGGTCCACAACTCCAAATATTTACCCAATATTAGTTAAGTTAAATCCCCCGTCGTTCGGGTGTCGTTCGGGTATTTTTCGGGTTTTAATCGCGCGTTATTCGGACATTAAAAATACCTTTAATAACCCTTAAATATAGTCTAATTTAAGCGTTGATTGGTTATTTAGGCCTTCGCCGGGTGAATTTATGAGTTATACGCGTATCGGGTGCGGTACGCGCTTTTTATTCGTTACCGGGAGATTTGTACAAGACGTTTTCATTTATGGTTTTGGAGTTCCAAAACTCATTATATCTTATGAAAATACCCTTTTTTTTTTTTATATCCTGGGTGTCCGGGATCCGTTTCGTTTATTTGATTATTACCGGGTAATTGCCAACGTCCATACCGGACAGCTTATTTACACATGATCCAATCATGCTTTACCATTAAACGTATGCATTCCTATGCACTATTTGGAAATTGCTATCTCCTAAGGCCTTGATAATTAAATCACACATAATTGCGTTTAATTACGTTAATCATATACTAATTAATTTGTACGGAATTACCTTATTTTTGCCGGTTGTTACATTCTCCCCCCGTTAAGAGAATTCCGTCCCGGAATTCAATTCAAGTTACCCATCACAATAGTATCCTTGAACAGGGCGGGGTGTTTGCGCTTCATGAGATCTCCCTTTTTTTTTCCTAGTGAGCCCAGATTCATGCTTGGCTCACGCTTAGTGTTCTAACAAACACAATGTCATAGTTCAACTACGACTAAGCTCTTGGTCATCCCACCTTGACACATCTATCGGTTTCCCGAAATAGTAGAGCTTATCGTCAACCGAACTTCCGTCGGTCGAGGAGTTGACCGAAACTTCCTCAGTCTGGGCTTGCAGGATTCACCTAGAGTCCCACCAAGCCCTTACGATAGTCCGAGCTTAATCATTACGAGACCAATTTCGATTGATATCTCCGTATCACCGAAGTATTAGGAACTTGGTCTACCACAATCTCTAAGCTTATTGACACCTTCTCGGAGTATGATACTCCGTGAAAACCTATTATTAGACCGAAGTTCTCAAGGCCTATGCCTTGTCTGTATGACTTCTTAATAGGTTCGCATCTCATCCAAACAGTCTTTAACCTGCAAGATCTACTGGCCATCTCTCGGATAACCTAAACCAGGTTATGTATCTATCTCCGTCTGTCAATCGACGCACTGGAGATTTACACGTATGCCCTCCAAGGGCTTTGAGTAGTATACCCCGAACATTGGGATGCGAATTCCTATCACATAGGAAATTTTGGTGAGGAAGCTCATGGGTTCGATCTGCCACGAACATCAATCGTGTCAACACGGAACAATTCCGTCAAGTACATTCAATTTGTCCGAGAATGACAAACCATACTCGTCTCAAATCGAGTATCCCACGCTTGTGTACAAAGTTTGTCGAACTTGAGGTAGAGTGACCACTACAATCCGATATAATGTAAGTCGGCAACTCGGTGTCTAGCCACGACTCTCCGAGATTATAGGTAGCTATCCAAATGCCTCATCTTAGAGCTATGGGTGAGTAAGGAATGTGAGGGCTCCAAACAACAATCAATCATCACTTGGGTCACTTCTGACCCCGGGACACCTCGGGTGTCATGGTGATGTTAAACAGGTGATCTTACCGCACCACATAAAAGTCCCCTTGGAAAACTCGTCGGGTATTCCATTTTATTTATCCTTCGGCTCGACTCACTTTACCGTATATTTACCTCCCCATTAAGATAAATATACTAGGTTCTTGTCGACCGAACAACTACATTCAACATGGGACTTTTATTTCCGTAGGATCCCCTAGGCACTGATTTGCTACCTTCCTCCTGAGAAATTGTGGTTAATGGTACTAGGACGCTTAGTATGGACTGATGGAGGCCGAAAGTCTTTGCGTCGCTTTCACCCCTCAGTTCCCTGACAATAAGCAGTGTATACACGACGCCCGGGCCGTACGATTCCACAATCCTCGAAAATTTTCAGTCGACTCAAATGACAATGACCAGATGCTTCCAGCCCATAGGTCAATACCGGAAAGAGATATACGAAACATCTTAAATTGTTGTCGCAATGAACAGAGTGTAAGGTTTCTTAAGACATATCAACACGTTGGCCCCCATTGCGACAAGTATACAGAACACCAGTAGCTACCCAAAACATGGGTATCCAGTACTAGTTCTGTTATATGTGCTTCCGGTGCACTAGTGTCCTATCGTCATTAGCAACCTAGTAAGTCAATTCTGGCTAATACAGGCCACACGCCCTTAAATTGACTTTCAGATCTTTGGCAGAGATCTAAGTGAAAGGAGTCCTGAAACCGGAACCCTTACTCATCGAAGGTTCCATCCCTTCGGAATCTTTTTATGTAAATGGTGAAATCGGGTCATAGATGCATGCATTTAGCATAGATTTCACATTCGGCTTGACGGCTTCATGCGCTCAAGCCGTTACTTAAACAAGCGAGCGACTGATATCGTACCACAAGTAATAGTCCTGAGCCTTCCCATAAGGCATCCCATTTAATGCCTCAGTAGTCACACATATGGGCGGAATATGTAAGCCTTCAAGCTCGTTCTGATTAGTCCGGTGCCATACGCCCTGACCTGGCAGCTCACATTACTATGGTGCCTCTAACAGCGTCTATCAAGGATAAGGGGTTTTGCTCTAGCGTGAGCAATGCTACTTAAAGATGACTGGGAACACCACTATCGACTCAAGGTCGAAATTGTATTCCATTGTTCCAAGAATCTACGCCACGACACCAAAGTAGGATAAACCTTCCATCAAGGGAATAACAACATTAATCGATGGGTCGAGACGATCGACCATCTCAACCCAGTAGTGTGGCACCTTTAAAGAGTAGATAATGCTGCACGCCCTTCTGGATTCAGGGTTCATAAAACCTCTTAATCATGTACCAGGGACTTCACCAATGCACGCCCATGGGTGGGTCCACGACGGTATTCCCATAACCATCAGTATGGTACGTATGACTCCCATTGAATCCACTGGTGTGAGCAATAAATGAATCGAACCTTTCAACTCTTGCTAGTCCCAAAGGTATAGATCATAATATCGCTCATAATTACTCGATACCTTCAGGTTCGAGACGTATTCGAAGTCCCTTATCACGAAGGCAAGTCTCGCCTTGTCACGTGTAGATCGCAGGGTTTCTTCCCGACATTGATTTGCATAACCGATCGCTGGGCGACCCAATTGCACGTAAAAGGTTAGGGCTGGGCATAGCGTCACTGGTGCCTCAGATTCTGAAGATGTACCGCTCACGAAATGCGTGAGCATATACAGGGGTCGGCACATGATTCGGTCACTTACTCAGACGACCACGAGATTCAGACTTTAAGGGAATACACATGTAACCACTAAGGTTAGAGTGTCTAAGCACGACTTTTAGAAAGTCCGTTGGACACCTGAAATTCTACATAATCAATGTCGGCACTACACAATCAAACAAGTAGAACAATGACGGCACGAGGGGTTTAGGCGATGTCTCCATTTCGAGAGAAACAAGAGCGATGCAAACGACAAATCATCACGTCATCGAGGTAATCCAACCGCTGTAGTAATACGCCCTCTGAGCAACACGATAGTAGAAACAACATGGCAATGTCAGCAACATATCCACGAAGCACATCAACTAGGGAACACCACACAGGAGCAACACGACAACAGAGAAGTATGACGACAAGGCAACACCGCAATAGGAACCGTACGACACCGAGAAATATGATGGCAAGGCTACACTACTGCAGGAGCAGTAAACAACAGGAATGCATCATTGACAATGCAGCGTAACCACCTGGATACGCAACTAGCAAAATTAATGCAACTGCAAGCATGCACAATGGCTGGGGGGGTAACATAGTAGCACGAATGCACGCGACAATATGACGCTCAACATGGAGAACCCATAGTCCACACTACCATAAAGCTCTGTTATAGTGAGCACGCATCCCCGTGCGTCTCAGATCACTTGTGGAGGTGGGATTTGCATTCGTACCTGCAGCCTCGAGTCTATCCTCCATAGGCCCAATGGTAGGGTTGGTTGGGTTGGCCGGCGCACCAATCATCATAACATGAATGGGAGCGACGGGTTCCACATAATTTAGCTGACTTCTCAAGCCGATATTGTTCATGGAGAGAACGACCATAGGCTTGTTATGAGTCACTCAAACAATGGCAACAGAAACATCGGCAGTTTCCACTGAGGCCTGAGAACCATTGACAATGTTAGGCTTCCTAAGAGCCCAAGGAATGATAACTAGTAGTTCAATGAAAGCCTCAAAGAGAATGGAATTAATAACAACAAACTCCACAAAGACACATAGATGGTCATAGCGGCCTGGAAAGGGTCATAGAGGCGTTTTCGTTAATATCATTTACTTCTGCAGGAGCCTCAAATATATCAACAACGTCCACCCGAGCAGAGCCATAGAACAACATCATCAAGCCCAACATGGACCGTGTAGGCAACGACAACAATGAACTCAACAACAACATAGAAACGATGACATCAAGCTCGATAAGTGCTATCGAACCGCTGACAACAACAAACTCAGCGAGAGCTACACTTAATAGCGTCAACAGGATTCGCTTGAGCCATAGGATAATAATAGGAGCAGCAACGTCAGGCTTGACTGGAGCCTTAGACTCGTCGTAGCTTTTATACGGGTGGTGACTGGTATCCATAGGACCTGGAAACCAACCTACATCTTTCCCGATACAAGGGTAGTGGTCACAACGAGCATAGCAAGTAGCGGTAGAAGAATCACGATTTATCGATACACCACGATAAAAGGAAAACGATACCGACTCTGGTAAACCAGCCGAGTCATTCTTCTCATTAGGGTCTCCTTTCATGCTATCTAGCACCGATAGTAATTAGCTGGAATGCCTCTCTGTCACTCAAGCGAGGCCGGTGAACTTTCTTCCTGATAAGCCACGCCGTGAGAGTATCGAAATATGGCAAGAGATTATACAGGTCACCGTGTCCACAACGAATGGACCTTGCAACCTTAGTTTATAAGTCACCGCAACGTCTCAATATCTATGGGGATTGATGGAAAACACTTCGCGTCATTTGCCGCCCCTAATAGATTACTAGTCTCGTCGTCATGACGAGGGTGACGAATGTTATTGCCACAAGAGCAATGGGATTTCCGTCCCATAGGTAAGTTTACCAGATAAACGTGACCACTTCCAGTAGTCCGTCGTTCGATTTTCGAGGGGGGGGGGATTTCAATGTCAGCAAACGCGTCTTGCAACATTCTGACAATCACAGAACACTTTCACGATTACGATTCCCAAAGTGTGGTTCCACTTTCTAGGATTTATGACGGATTCAGGCACAGTACATGTAACGAGCCTACTCTGGCGTTCCTCGACTGAAGCGAGACCACCAACAATCCTTGAAAAACAAACAGGAGGTAGATAGAGGAGTCTTATGATAACCTTTGCACCTCAGGAAGGTAGTATGACATAAGTACCAACATGCCGAGTCCATCACAATTCATCTTCCGAACATGATCCAGCGCTATTGCAAAGGTTGTTAATCCATACTTGAATACTCAATACACCGAGTAGTGGCTTCCCACGAGTTAATTGTATGCACTTCCGAGTGAGTCCATTGCCAAACGCCGACTGGGGCTTGCTGTTCTACTACACGCCGTCATCCTTTCACTGGCAAACCATGTCGCAGTCATGATTAGTGGCCGAAATTCTGACATCATCAGAGCTTAACAAAGCACTTATGTTTTGTGCAATGCGGCATGCTGCTTTCATCAGCAGTCCATGACTGCATGGGAACAACCAATACTGTTGTTTCAGACAAGGGCTACCGAGCTTTCAGGGTAACAATGATCAAGCTTCCTAATCCCGTAATTTCGATTCTGTCTCCCAACCGGAGAGGAAAAATATCCAACCCTTGAAGACAACCTGGGCATGCGTTAGGTCGAACATGACTTATTCACCATGATAACACCGCAGCACACGGCCGCGAGTCTCATATTTAATCCACGCAGGGTCCCGCTCTCTAGACGCACTAGTCTAGCAGGGACGCACCCTAAGTCTTCACTGGGTTCCAAGTTTAGCATTCCTCGCATCGTTCCAGGCATTTAACTCCCATGCAAGGATGTTTTCGTCTCCCGTCTCTATCCGATGCGAAGATTTACGTCAGATTGCTCCAAATGAGTAGACGTTCGAGCTCCTCCGTGTTCGTACCTTAAAGGTAATGTCGAAGAAAGCTCATTCGGTTTGCTAGGATCGAGATCAAGGAACATCGGCGAGACCTCTCATTTAACCCATTGGCCGATCAAAACTAAGACTGAATCTAAAGAACAAGAACAACTAAGACAAGGGGTGATCACCAATCCCGGCCCTAGCGCCCACCAAGGTTACCGTGCACCCCAAACTATTATTACGTGTGCACCCGTAATGATAATTTGTGTTGCCAGGTAATCTTGTTGCCCGCTAGTTCCGAGCTTCCTGATCCAAAACCGAGATCTCATACCACAAGACTTGATCTAGTTTCGCCTCCAAATTATAAACAACGTGGCGACATCCATTAACGCGATAGAGGTTAGTCCTTCCGATCATCCCGTCTACAGGCAAGCAAGTGAGCTCATCGTAGACCACAGCATTCTTCCCGCTTGCTGGTACCGGTGATCGATGCAAGAGCGCGGACTATCGTGAAGCGTGACACAACAACCTTACTGGCAAGATATCCGTACTACGTATATGTATTAACTTAATCTTAGAAAATCGGATTCCTACTATAAGCATCTTATCCGCATTTTCTAATACTTCATATATTGACACACATGGCTAGTCGGTCGGAATTTCCCCTTGTACAATCCATGTACAATCTTCTTTCTTTTCTAAACATATTTCGTTGTGTTTTATTTTTGAAAACTTCGTTTTCGAGCCAAAACCGGTTATAGTCTAGATTTTTTCAAAAATGCTAGTTCGCTACAACCTTGGCTCTGATACCACTTCTGTCACACCACGCCAATGGCGGAAACACGCGGCGCAACGCTCGAAAGCATGTCAAAGTCAAGATTAACACAAACTATATTTAATTAGAAAAGATCAATTTATTAGAATGTCGAAAATGAGTATCTCGTTCCATTATTGCACAATGCATTACATAAAACGATAATCATTAAGTTTTCAATGTGGGGTATTTCCGTTTATGTTCCAACCCGATGGTAACAAGGAATGAAACCCCGACCAGTATCCGACATTCCGAATTCCACCGCACTAGCCCCATATCTATCCAGCACTTAGTTACCTGAAAGATATGTTTAAAAAGACGTCAATATATAAAATATTGGTGAGTTCACAGGTTTTAGTTTCATAACAGCAACATTTTCACAACCATCGACTCGACTCACTTTACCGTATAATTACTTTCCCATTAAGTAATTATACTAGGATCTTGTCGATCGATATTCCGTTTTTACAACATGTGCGAAACCTGCACAACTTGTGGCCTTTGTAAGGAGTAGCTAGCTCCTACAAACTATAATGATGAGCAACCCTTGAGCCCTATAACCAAACCAAGACTAATAATAATGCCCCGCTCCAAGTCGTTCCTCGGAACCCAACGACTTAAGTTCAGAATATATGCACCCCAGGCATAACCTAATGCATAATCGACGCTATCGATTAGGGGTGGGCCTTGTCAGGCACCAATAGTACTATCCAAATATTCTTTCGGTTTCATTTCCCTGAATTAATGATTACGGAAGAGAGGACTCAACCCCGAGTGGCGATCACTGCTCAAGTACTCATCATACCACTTATCACATTTTACCCTTTGAAAACATTTCAACATGTGACAACGTTTGACAAACATATCTTTCCCCCAGTTAAAACAGTAAAATGGGGCCGTGAAACTCACCTGAAACACTGTCTGGCTTACTAGGCAGATAGCAAGGAGGGTCTCGCACCTACAAACGTCCTAGACGTATAAGTCACTATTCCTATAGTGCATGTGCCTTGGCAAGTTGTACACCCAACTCCCGACCACAAGTTATTCCAAATCCCGTTTAATTGAGCGCGTATCCTAGGTTTCGTTGGCGTTACATTACCCTTTGTGTTACAAGTTATATATTACTGTTGTTAATATTTCCTTAACTTGTATCTTATTATCATCGACTCGACGTCACTTAACATATAATTATTTTCCCATTTAAATAATTATACAAAAGATCGTGTCGCTCGATATAATATATATTTCGACCCTCGACCCGACTCACTTTGCCGCACATTTGTTTTCCCATTTAAACAAATATACTAAGATCTTGTCGTTCGATTGTATATTCTTAACGCCCGATTCAACTCACCATACCGTGTATTTATTTTCCCATTCAAATAAATATACTAGGATCTCGTTGATTCGGTATACACATATATATATCTTTGTCTTTTCGTCGCGGCTTCCCTTCCCACATATCTACTTTCCCATTAAGTAGATATACTAGAATTTTGCCGAGACGAGCGTACATATATATAAATGTGCAATTTTCCTTGTTAAGCATATACGTTTGTTTAACGTCTTATTTGTTTATGTCATGAGTTTCTCCCACGAATAATTCCTTGACACTTAGGAAAGTGTTTGTTAGTTTTCACCCATGTATATATATATTTTACTTCCCAAAAATATATATTTTCTCATCTTGCCGCAATGGCATTTTTCTCACGTTTTGTCCGTGTATGTCTCGTTAACGCGCCTTAGTTCGATATCTTAACTCGATTAGTTAATTCTTCCAAGTCTTTCCCAACATGTGCTTTATAGAAATATTATCCACATTTCTAACCCATGTTACTTGGAAGGTTTGTATTTTAGCCCAACTTGTTAACTTAGATACAAAAATGCTTCCAATACTTTTATATTCCCATTTATATAAAAGTATTCATTTTTGTATAAGTTTCTCAAGTTTGATTAATATTTTTATAAAATCTCTATTTTATAAAAATTCTTATTTTAAACCCTTTGTATTTTTATAACTTTCAAAAAAATACACTTTTATACAAAATACCCAAGTATTTCTACTAGTATTTACAAAAATCATCCTTAGACTTTATTACTTACATTTTTGACACCAAACTTTCCATACTTGTATTTTTGGACTAATAGTTTCTAAAATACCCATTTTAGTCCTCTAACTTTCAAAGTTACAACTTTAGTCCCTTAACTTCCAAAAGTTGCATTTTTCCACTCTAACTTCCAAAGTTAATATTTTTCACTCAAAATAGTAAACTTTGAAGATTCAACTTTTTATTGGTAAGTTATTTTTGTATCAAAACACTTATGTTAGTCTTGTATTTCATATGGAAGACTAATTATATGTGTGTTTTATGTATTTGTCCATTTTATCAAAATATCATTCATCTAAGTAAGCTAACTTAGATTTTCCATCTTCTTCATTTATGAACTTCTAATATGTTTTACCACATATTATAACTTAGATGATCACAATAAGATGATTTAAAGTTACCTTTAACATATTCAAGTTCATCCCAAAATCTTAACCAAAACATCATCCTACTTAGTTTTAGATGCAAACTTTACATATTTTCAAGATTATATCTCCATCATCATCAAATCCATGATTTATTTCCATATCTTTAATCATCCATTTTACATATGTAAAACCTATTAAAGATTATGTTCAAACCTCTTTTTAAACCCTTCATGTACAACTTGCTACTAGGAACACATACATGAATAATAACAATCAAAAACAAGATTAAGAATGCTTACTACTAGCACAAGGCTAGGGAAGACAAACACCTTGGATTTGAGAGGGGTTTAGTGTGTTCTTCCAAGTGGTTTAGCTCCAAGCTCTTGAAACACACAATAGGGGTTTGGATGATGGATTGTTTAGGAGTAATTTGGATGTGTTGAACTTGAAGAATAATGTGTGGGTGTGTGTGCATACCTACGGCCACAAGAACAAAGAGAAGAGAAGTGTTTTGCTTTGGCATCCAACTCTCTAACACATGTATATATATAATTATCACATGTAATCTTCCATAGATTATGTAAGATATCATGGAAGATTGTAATGTGTACTTGGGATCTTTGGAAGGATATGAAGTGTGTGTGTATGTATATAGCCGTATGTATGTATAGGGATGTAGGATTTTGCTTGCAAATCTCACTAATATCTTGCAATCTCTTATAATCTTCTCATGGATCCTTGTAATTATTACCAAAGCTTCAAGAGATTTTATGATTTACTAAAAATGATCTTGGGTGGATATGGAAAAGGTGGTGTGGCCGTGGGGTTCTTGAAGGGACAAGGGAGGGGTTGTAATCTTTCCAAGATCTTTGATAATTATGCTTAGTCTTACACTTGGATTTTATATAAGATTTCCCACCCATGCATGCACATTTAGGCTATGATGGCTAGCCTTGTCTTGGATTTACTTGGCCTATGGCCCAAAATTACCAAGGGGGGGACAAGATTAAGCATGCCTTGTACTTGTTTTAATCATATGCTTTATCCTTTTGTCCATGCATGCTTTTTACTAGGCTAGGGGTTATTATTATTAAGACAACTTGCAAGGGGATTGGCATGGCCATTAGGCCGGCCCCTTTGTGGGTTTAGGTGGGGTCCACAACTCCAAATATTTACCCAATATTAGTTAAGTTAAATCCCCCGTCGTTCGGGTGTCGTTCGGGTATTTTTCGGGTTTTAATCGCGCGTTATTCGGACATTAAAAATACCTTTAATAACCCTTAAATATAGTCTAATTTAAGCGTTGATTGGTTATTTAGGCCTTCGCCGGGTGAATTTATGAGTTATACGCGTATCGGGTGCGGTACGCGCTTTTTATTCGTTACCGGGAGATTTGTACAAGACGTTTTCATTTATGGTTTTGGAGTTCCAAAACTCATTATATCTTATGAAAATACCCTTTTTTTTTTTTTTTTATATCCTGGGTGTCCGGGATCCGTTTCGTTTATTTGATTATTACCGGGTAATTGCCAACGTCCATACCGGACAGCTTATTTACACATGATCCAATCATGCTTTACCATTAAACGTATGCATTCCTATGCACTATTTGGAAATTGCTATCTCCTAAGGCCTTGATAATTAAATCACACATAATTGCGTTTAATTACGTTAATCATATACTAATTAATTTTTACGGAATTACCTTATTTTTGCCGGTTGTTACATAGCAAATCACCACTTTCTTTTCAAAATATCCAATAACTAATTAAGAATGGTCTTGGATTACACTAAGACCAACACCCACTTCCAACATAGGTGTAAAACAATCTAATTGGCACATGAATCAAGCATAGCCTTATGTAGTATCACGAATTATGGTTCCTTTAGTGTCTATCAACATCTAGACACCTTCATCCATCCTTGATTCACGTTTTTCACACACACCCTAAATTTTCATCAAATCCAAAATGAATCATAACATCAAATTCTACCAAATAGAAGGTACCTTTGGGTTCAATCGACCTTAAATGGTCCATTTCTGGATAATGCATTGATTTCCCCTTTGAATTCTTGCTAAATCAAGCTTGGTAGTTGGACTAGGGTTGGAGCCCTTTTCTTCTTCCCTGATGTCGACCAAAACACACACAAGTATGTGTGTTTTTGATGTTTGCCTCTTATTTAATAATAATAACATGGACTTTGGGTATTTGGCAATTTCCACCCTCCAACTTATAATCACTTGACCCAATATCATTTTATTAATCCCGCCTATCAACGTCTTTAAATGAAGCGGGTTTTGGGGGCGTTACAAAACATTTATTTACCGCACTTAACTGGGTTTGTTGAGTCGGATCGATGATTCGGGGAATCATCGGGAGTCGGTTTACACTCATGAAATGTCCATGGTTTAATGATTCGGGGAATCATTGGGGAAACACATACACACACATGAGTCTTGAGTCCTGTTGTTGGTGAAATTACATGGTTAGGATAACTTATGAAGTATTATGTGTACTATGAATAATTGACAACTTGTAAATGCATTGTTTATGTGATTTGAATGCATGTTTATGTGATTTGGTGTGATAACATATGTTAAAATGACAAGATTGTGAGTTGAAGGATCAAACAAGAACTCTGAATTTCCATTCGTGCCATCGAAGGCACGAATGAAAAAACAAAGATTCCCATTTGTGCCATGGAAGGCACGAATGAAAGAAAAATGTTTTCATTCGTACCTACGAGGGTACGAATGAGAACATAGTATAAATATAACGCTTTGCCTCATTTTCATCATTTCACAACCCTAACTCGCCTCTAAGTGCTCTCTCTCAAACCCAAACATATAGAAACGAGTTTTTGCCCTTATTTTTCAGATCCTTAAGCTAAATCAAGTTCTAGACCTAAAACAAGTGAAGATTCAAGGTGTGTTCATCATCTAAAACCTTATTAATCCATTTCATCACATTTTTTATAAACCCTAAGTGTCCAGATCTGATCTAAATGAGTTTTCCTAAGTAAAAACCTTTCTAATATCTTTCTAAACTAGATCCATACTTGAATAATGAAATTTCTTACAAAAACTCAAATGTTAATGATGTTGGATGATTGTTTTGTGTGTTATATGTTATAAAGTGATGTGTAGATGATGTCTAGATGATAATTAGGACTGATTTAGAACATGACTTATGGGTGTGTTGTTGATTAATAGACGTTCAATGGATTTTCACCCATTTGGGGGTTTTATGTGAGATCTAGTGATTGTTTATGAATGTGATGATGATGATGATGATGATAAGATTAGGGATTCACTAATACATGTAAATCTATACTTATTGATCTGTACATGATGTTATTTCAAAAGTTTCGGTTTTAGGTAAAGTTTTCATACAATTGATGTGACATCTCCATAATTTGCCATTTGGGAAAAGTTATGATTTTTTATGAGAAATGGATGGATTTATGTGTGTAATAGGTGTAGTTGCATGTGGATAGGATAGATATGATTGACTGCTGTGATTTGTTGCATTTCGTGAAGTTTTTCGATCAGGGTTGATAGGTTTTTGTTCATCGAAATAGTTCAGCAAGCAAGCAGGTCGAATGGAATATTCATTCGTATTGAAGGTACGAATGAAATAAAATGATTCTCATTCGACCCATAAAAAGGCACGAACGAAAATGGGAAAATTTTCATTCATATCCACGACTGCAGAAATGAAACTTTGATGTAAACTGAGTGTTTTATGTGCAATACTTGTGTGAAAACTATGTGTGTTTGATCAACTGATGTAACGGATCACCAACAGGATGGCGAGTCTGCCTTGTGTGGTCGGGTCAACATTTAAACACATTTTCAAACATACACATGTTCATGATCTGGATAATCGGGGACTAGTTAACCTATTGGTTGATAGTCTAGACACTTATACATTTCATGATAGGTCGCCGGTATTAGGGACTATCATTTCATTGTCAGATCATCTATTTAAGAAGAACGCAACCTAAGGTGAGTTTCACAGCCCCGCTTTCACACACTTTCTCATGGGAGATAAAGATGCTACACATTTTTGGATACGCAAAGATCATGTTATACTATGGTTATTTCTTATTTACTATACGAGTCATCCAAGTCCATTGAAAACCACTAATATGGGGGTACATAACGGGGAAATGTGTGGATAGATCTATTAGGCCTGAAAACCCCACCCGGGTCGACTGAAGGTCGGGCGGTTGCATATTGTCTCTAACCTTAGGGCCTACCGGGGATTACGGTAGCCCACACATGCAACAACACATGAAACACTTGTTAGTAATGGTTTCCAATCGTAGTAGTAACATACGTAGCTAACGTTCACATAACACAGTAGTAACGGGATTGATCTTTCTGAAACTTATGAAACGCTTTTATAAACTCTGTGAACTCACCGGCATTGTAGGTTGACATTTTTAGCATGTTTAATTTCTCAGCTCGCTAAGGTAGAGGGTTTTGGATAGGCGCACACAGTCGAACGACGTCTAGGTTTCATGCATGATGTTGGTAGGGTTGTTCATGAGCTGAACCGAGCCGAGCCAGATCATGCTCGCGCTCGGCTTGGTTATAAACCGAGCTGGCTTAGCATGGCTCGGATTTGAAACCGAGATAAAAATCAAAGCTCGAGCTTGGCTTGGTTTGGCTTGAATTTAAAAAGAAAAAAGAAAAATGGCTTTCAAAATTTTGTAGTTTAAAATATTATTCTATAGTTACAAATAACACATTTAAAATAAGTTCAACCTAATACATTACAAGCTAAAATCAAGTTCAAACAAATAAAAAATAAGTCTCAAATGTCAATGGAATACAATATAAGTTCATCAACATACGAATTAACCCCTAAATATGCAAAAGATGTCTGATTGAACTCCTAAATACTGACCTCTTTGAAATCAAATCAGTATTGAGCTTGATAACTTGAGTACTTCGACAATTATCATTATGCTATGATTTAATTAACTAACTTGATTCACTGTAACTTCAATCCCAAACACACAATCTTAATGCTACTATTACCAACTATTAAATATGTAACATGTTCCCCATATTTTTTTTTTTTTACATTTTTATAGTATATTATATGTATATAAAAAATATATATTAAAAATTAGAATTATCCGACCCAGCTTGGCTCGTTACGAATTGAGCCGAGCTTGCCTCACTTTCTAACCGATCCGAGCCGGCTCGGCTCAGTATCAAACCGAGCCATATCGAGCTAGTTTTTTTCAAGCTAAATCCGAACGAGTATAGTTGTTTTTTGACAAACGATTGATGATCCCACACCGTTATAGTTGTTTTTGACAAACGATTGATGTAGTTTTAATTCGGACATGTTTGTATGGTTGTTTTATTGTTTTTGCGGATGTACTTTTGGCGTTTCTGTCTAACTTTTAGTTAGTCACATTTTTAGTGAATGAAAATTTCGCTGGCCTTTCAACCTTTCAAAAAAAAAAAATTATTGATCCCACACAAGTTCCATTGTTTTTTTTTTTTTTGTATGGCCAACAAAATTTCATTATAAATTAAACGGCTAGCAGGTGCTACCCGACACCATTGCCTATTAATTAACCAACTTCTTGCTGCTGTTTTAGTTCTTCACAGTCACTGATTACTATGAAATTAGTATTGGGGCTCCCAAGAACATATATGCACAGAGAGAGAGTGTGTGTGTGTTAAGTGTAGTACTAACTACTGCGATTATATGTGAATTGTCATTTCCGTTGGTTCTCTGTGGAACGTTTAGTTATCTTTTCATGGTTTTTAACAAACATGATCAGTGACAGTTTCAAACAACATATAACAGCTAATGACCCAACCCTAGCTAGTTAACTAACAATAAATTACAAAAAAACAACCTTTTGGTTGTTTCTTAGACCATATGTACTCGAGCGTGATCCATGGCGTTATCTGCAATTTCATGCCCCACACACCGTTACGGTGGGGCGCTATGTGTTCAAACCATGCCCAAGCGTTATGTTTATAACGCCGGATAACAAAATCATCCCCAATAATATGTTGACAACTTAAATCTAATCAAGCGTGGTGCAGGTGGTGGTGCTGATGGTTGTGCAGGTGGTGGTTTCGTGGTGGTGCCGATGGTGGGTGACGTTAATGGGTATGGTGGTGATGATGGGTTGATCTGTGGTGGTAATGGTGTACGGTGGTGATGGTGGGTTGATCTGTGTTGGTGGGTGTAACGAAAAAGGAGAAAGTCTGTGGTGGTGGGTGTAATGAAGAAGAAGAAAGGCAGCATGTGAATGTAATGAAGAAGATGGGTAGATATTCAAGTCATGTTTTTTTTTTAATAATAGCGCCCTTTTTTTACCCTCCCTGTACACCCCATTTTGAATTAACGCCCCATGTTGACTCAGCTGCCACGTGGACTAATAACAGAGAGGCCTTAAGTTTTTCCCCCTTCCACTACCCATGGTCTTATTCAAGTTTAACCCTCACTTTAACCACTCTTACTAGTTTGTTTAATTTTTAAAAGCTGGTAAAAATCTTGTCTCTTTTGAAAATCTGTTGGTCAACAATGTTTATTTTGTAATATTCCCTTTTTTAACGAGTTTTCCGAGAGAGAATATCTTTGTGTGGAATGTGGATTGTTGATAAAATATATCTAGTGATATGTTAAAGTTCACGATATGTTGTTGGTACAACCAATGAAAGAGGTTAACTCAAAATAGAGTGGCCGAAAGTTACAAGACACTTAAATTAGGGGGCATGGCTTAATAGTATAAAATTCTCGGATAAATACACGTAAATTTATACTAGAGATTAAAAAAATAACAAGGGGATCGGGGTACCCTGGCCCTCAAAAGCTTCAACCTTTGTTACAACATAGTAATTACAAAGCTTTAGAGTGTACAACCGAAAAAACATCATTGATTTGTTTAGAATATGCTGTAGAATGTAGATCGAAGAAGGATGTAAACATGATTGTGTTTCATCTGACAATAAAATACAGCTTTTAGTTTTTTTGTTTTTATAGGGAATCCATCGAAGCTGGTTATTTGGGTTAACTTGCGATCATATAGACATATAGATATGCATCAAGTTGTTGTGTGGTTGAGTGCTAAATCTGACGATAGGTTTGTGCGCGTTTGATGTGATATTTAGTTTCTCCTCTTTCATAAAACCGACAAGTTTTACAAGTGGGCGGTAGATAAACGGGTTACAAGTTGCGCCGCTACCCTCTTTTGAATCGATAAACCTACTTTATTCAAAATAAAACTTGGGTCTTTGGTCGCCGGGGAGTTACTCTGCGCCACCTTTGTACTCTCACTAACCGGATTGCCTCAGGGGCAAGACTTCCAAATGTGTCAAAAGCAAAGGACACAAAGACGTGTTGATTCTCCAGACAGACAACTTCATGTTTGGCAACTTTTTTGGATTCCGTTTTCAAGACTGCATGCCCTGCTACAAACCCAGAATCTCAATGTCCCACCAATGGTGATACACCTATGAGATCAACGTATGCATGTTTACCCTGTGCCCACCCGAACATGAGGACATCTGCTGCCTTAGGGTGGACCTCCCTTCAAGTGAGTCCATCAAAAGGTTAACCGGGGCTTTTTTCCTAGCCGAAATCAGTGCCCTGCGCAAGACATCTCATAAAACATCCCTGAACAGCTCATGTTTGTATTTAAAGCTCGGCAGCTCCTTACAGTGAAGTGCATATTCCCTAAATTTATCTAAATATGCTTTTATGCAAACCGGACATGGCTCATCAACTGGAAACATGGGAATCATTAGTCTGTATTTAAGGATTGCCCGATATTCAACGGCTGACATGTGTTGCTCAAGCCAAACAATAGGAAGGACAACCAAGAAATCTTGGCATGCGCTATTTTGAGGCATTCAAACACCGCTTTAATTTCTGGCGCGGAGACATGACAAACTTCTCTCCCATAGTCTGAAGGGTTTTACAGTTAAACGCACTCGCTAAAATTTTTTGAGGTTTGTTGTGGGCGGTGTCCTTATCCATAAAAGCGCTTAAATCTAAAACGGGAAGAGAGCTACGAACATTGTCCAAGGCAAGTTTAGAATCTAAGTCCATCCCCACTATCCCGTTGTTCATTAAAATGTGGTTTTGTAGTTTCCAGGACTACACTCTAGAGGCCACAAAAGCATAGATAGACACGTCATTCGCCGAACAAATGCCAAGCTCTCCCAACCGTATCGACAAACCGCCACCTTTGGTTTCTCATCAACATCTCATTATTATTTTTATTGATATATAAATACACTCCAATACTCCATAGGAACACAATCGAAGCTATATTTTTGTCTTCTTTCTCGTCTCATTTATTTCCTTGACTTAATACTTCATGATTATGTTTGTTATGATGTAGACAAGAGGTGGGTTTGGTGAGATCCAAGCTAGGTAGCACAATAAAAGTAAAAAAGATTTTTCTTTAGGTCCCTTTTGGCCTCTCCACTAGAGATTTATGTATTAACTTTTGAGCTTAAAAGATTTCAAGGATATTACTATCAGACGCATGTCACCAAGTTTGTGTACTTTGTACGTAATTTTGTTAGCTAGCTGAGTTGCTTTATTGTGGTAGGAACCTATAGTTGTGTCCTACAAACAATCTCGTTTTATTGCACATCAATCACTCAAGTCACAAATGCGTATCAAAACGTACTCACAAGTCATTACTCATTTGGCAGATCCTCTTTATTTTTTTTACCTACAAACTTCACTTTATAAGACTATAAGGAGTGGTGGGGGGGAAGAGGTGGGGGGAAGCGCCATGTGGCACTTGTGGGGCCCTTGTGGGGGGGAAAATAAATTGTGGGGAGTGGAAGGGGGGGGGGAAGAGGTGGGGGGAAGTGCCATGTGGCATTTTATTTTTCTTTTTTTTTTTAACTTTTTATATAAAACAATAATAATAATAAATACTTTTTATTAATAACAAACCTAGAAAAATACAAAAAAAAACCTAGAAAATTAAAAAAAATACAATAAAACCTTAAAAAATTAAAAACTACCAAATCATTTCAGATTATATTTTTCGATAATATCACGCTTCATTTGAAGCGTCATCTCTAACTCCGGCCCTTGCATATGGTCGGTGTTCATGGCGAGAAATTTCAAATCCTCGCGTTTTTCGTGCTGCTCTCTGATAGACAATTTGCGCTCTTTCATAGTCAATTTTTTTTCGAACGAGAGACTATCGTTTGCTCGATAGAAGTCTTTTTCCATCAACACATGGAACACTTTGTTGATGTCGTCCCAGAAGTCGTTTTTGTGGCGACTTGTTCCTACAAAAAATATTTCATGTTAAAAAAATTATTAGTAATATTATAAAAATATTTCATGTTATAAAAATTATTACAAATACCTTGCTCTTTTTCGGACTCGCTAATCCACGCTTTGGTTAATGCAAGCTCTTCTTGAGGTGTCCACTTAAGTGGTTGGCGGTTAGCGGCGGCTAATGCTTTCTCTTCCGCCGTCTTCCTCCTGTGACTTCTTTTTGCAGGGGGGTTTTTACCCGAAGATGATCCCGCCACATTTTGAGGTTGTGTTTCGGGTACGGTTTGGGTTAAAGGAAGTTGTGAAGGAACGAGAGAATCATTGAATGGGAAATTCGGATAAATTTGGCCACTAATAAAACCGGCATAACCGGCGTAGTCGGGACAAGGTGAAGGATGGGGTGGACGGTTTGGGATCGGGCGAACCGGTGGTGTATTCGGGTTTGGGACGTACGCGTATGGGTTGTTCGGGTCGAAGCCTCGGTTGTATGGGTTCATTGTTGGTTGAGGAAGTGTATAAAAATTGGATGAGAAGTGTATAAAATTTGGTTGAAAATTGTATAAAATTTGGTTAAAGTGGGTGTGTTGTAGTGAAATGGGGGTAATTTATAAATTTTTTTTTTTTTGACCGTTGCTAATTTGACCGTTTGTAATTTAATTTTTTTTTTTTTTTTTTTTTTTTTTAAATGACCGTTGCATAGTATTTGGCCCAATAGGAAAGTGCCACGTGGCCTAAAACTCCCCCCCACGCCGGTGACCTCCTTCCCGCCCCCACCCTCCACGCCATCTCCACGCCACCTCGCAGCGGTGTTCCCCCCCTTCCCGCCCTCTCTCCCGCCCCACTCCGTATAGTCTAAATGAACAACATACAATTGCAACTTTCCCGTAACACTAAATTTACCCCGCATATCTTATCTTATCTATCCACTTCACAGCACGTCAAAAAGAGCCCACGGAAAATAGCGATCATGTGCCTTCCGCGGATCCGCTAGACGAAAGTTTTTAACCCAAAGGAAAGAGAGGTTTCAATATGGATATGGCCAATAACTACAAGCCTTGCACATGGGTAACATCTCTGAAACACCAATTTGTCACCCTGGTACTCGTTTGATAATAGTCCATCAAAATTAAAAAGGGATGAATGGCCCAAGTAACCGCTTTTGAAAAGTCCATCATCAAATGGACCTTAATGGGCTTGGTCTCTTGGGTCCGAACACATGGGTTAAAAAAATATGCCAGATTACTTAAACAGCACTCTATGAGTGTATGTTAAGGATAAAATTTTATTACTTATTGGTGTTTTTTCATTCTGTTGACAACACTTCACACTTAAAGTAGACAGGTACTTCATACTTGAATACAAAGGGGTGGTGGTATAGCTTGTTGCCAGTGGCGGATCTAGAAACATTTTTCAGTATTAACGTTTTTTATTTTTTTCATTTTAGTAGTAACGTTTTTCAAATTTCGTAAAAAAAAAAAAAACCAAATTTTCCACTAATTTTCCACTACGCGCGCGAAGTTGAGCCGCAATGTCCGCACCCCCTGCTAACAAGCTACATCCGCCCCTGCTTGTTGCCCGCTTATCAACCGTCCACTTGTAATGTGTTATGTTTTTTTTTATATAAATGAAAAGTGATATTACTTACCAAAGCATACCATAAGTTGTTTTTTTTTTTCATCTTCATATTCTTACTATTTAATTAGTTTTTATATATTACTTTTATCTACTTATATTTGATTCAAGACTTTGAATCTTATACCTAACTTAACTCATCAAGACATTAACCCACTCTCCCGGCCGGGGCCTAGAATTTTCTATATGAATATTTTTCTATAAAAATATATATGAAGTTATTAACCCCTCAAGGTCCATTTTTTTTACTAACACAAGGCCTTCGAGAATTCCCGAATCCTCAAAGACGGCCCTAAGGATTACCCTAGGTCCAAAAATTTTTCCTCGAATACCCCTGAACGTTTCTTTTAGATCCGCCATTGTCTATGAGTAGAGGTGGCTGGTGGAGAGTTCAATTTCTATAAAATGCATCTATAAAAGTATTTGAGTATTTGAAAGTGAGTTTGTAAAAAAAAAAAAAAAAAAAAAAAAAAAAAAAAAAAAAAAAAAAAAAAAACAAACCCTTTAGCATGGCTGCTTATTATCACCCACCACTCACAAGTCCTTGGTCCTCAGGCCAGTTGCCAGTTACTATTTCGACACACGGCAAAGAGCATCGTATTCGGTTTGTCGGTTTAACCAGGTTACCAGGGGCACAAAAATATGGGAAACACAGTTGGGCTTACCAAATTTAAATTGGCTGCTTATAAATATTTTGCATTCTAAAGTTAATAACTGGGCTTCGTATATAATAACTAGGCCGTAAATATTTGGGCTCCAAGTTAAATATGAATCTTATTATTATTTATCAACAGTGATATGATAAATCAAATTTAAATCTTATTCAGTGTTACGAAATTCAAATTTGAGTTTTTCATCGAGTTGTAGACAAATAAAATAAAAGCTTTGTAATGAAAATCGTATCCAAAATGTTAACGAAATTATAACAAATCTATTAATCTATTAATTAATTAATATATATAAAAGAATTGAACATTGCTGACGTGGCGTGCAATGATGCCTTCAACCTCTTCATAAAACTGCCACGTGACATCATAATTGAAAGATTTTAGTGTTTTTAAATTATTTCCTTTTTTAATTAAAAAAAAAGATAAACATAAAACCCTAAATTTATCTCTCAATTCTCAATTACTAAAATTAAATTGAGTTATTTTAGGAAAATGTAATTTAAAAACAAATTTAGATTTTTCTTTCTTATGTTCCTCCCATAATTTTTAAATGTTAATATCTTTTATATTCGAGATTTTTTAAATAAAAAAATTACACCAAATTAACGATTGTTATATTATCTTTCTAACGAGTACCATAGTGCTATATAAAAAACGGAGAAAAAAACGACTATTTTTTGTGGGGTTATGTTCGTACAGAAAAAAAAAACACAAAGTGTTCAGGTTATTAATTAATCATGATTTTTCTTTTAAACCAGGTTCTTATCTACGATGTTGAAATTTAGCCCAATCGCCATGCTATCATTGGAATTTTACTCTTCTAAAGATGGATAGGTATACTTCATCAAGAGAAGCTAGGAGAAAGAATTGCGCAACACTGCAACACATGGTGTCACCTTATAACAAGGTTATTTTTTTTATTTATTTAATTACAAGAGTAATAATTATTACTATTAGTATTAGTATTATTAGAATGGTTATATTTTTCAACCCCCATCATGAATTATACATCTATATAAGTCAAAGTCAAATTGTAACATATTTTAAATTACGTGAAGATTGTCCTTTTAATAATGTATTATGTTTAATATGGTTTATGCTTTTTATTTTTTTTTAACTTTTTAAATAAATGTTTTTTTAACTAAGATTGATTATGTTTAAGTTATTTACTCTTTTCGTGATTTGAGTTTTCTTCTTTTATCATTTTTTATTAAATCATATTAAATTTTTCAACCCCGGGACCTTCCCGGGGTAATCAGCTAGTTAAACATATATATGAAATAATAATTTCTTGATATTTGGAATAATGAGATCGAATAGGATGAACATCGCATGGTTTTAAATATTCTATAGTAAAATTCCATGTCATCCATTGTGATTTTGAAATCACCACCAATTTACAAAAATCCTTCAAAATCAAACAAAATGAAATGTAGTGGTTTGAGGTGTAGTTCTCTAATGAGGTCACAGGTTTAAGAGTGGGTAAGAGCGTTTTATATTTTTTTTTCCACAACAGTATTTCATGTTAAACATAATTGGGTTGGGAATAAAACACAAATTGGGTTGGTGGTTGTTGCTACAAGGAAAATGACCGGATTTAGGGTTAGAGATGTCTTAGGTTTAGAGGGTTCCTATGCTGCTGGATGGACCTGCACAAAGAATCAGACGCCGTTAGCCTTAACGCAGGAGGGGACTGGTAACTCACATAATGTTTCATTCATTTTGATAACAAGAATGGTACAATAATATTTACAAGATGACAGCTAACTAATTTCCTCCAAACATGGAAGGTCAACATTCAAAATAATATACATATTAAATATACAATTAATGGGATTGGAGATGATTGGTTCTAGAATATTCCCAATGGAATATTCCGGTTAATACTCCCTCGCAGTCGCATTGTTGGTGGAACTAACACAAAGACTGGATTTGAACCGGTTGAACAGCTGCATCGGTAGTCCCTTTGTAAAGATGTCAGCATATTGATAATCTGCATGTATGTGTAGTACCTAAATGTCCCAAATGCGGACCTTTCCCGAATGAAATGAATATGAATTTCCACATGCTTGGTTCATTGATGTTGAACCGGGTTATCAGATAAATACACGGCGGAGACAATATCACAAAAGATGATGGTAGTGTCACGCGTGGGGATGTGAAGATCCAGAAGCAGATTTCGAAGCCATGATGTTTCAGCTGCGATATTTGCATCTCCTCGGTATTCTGCCTCGGCACTTGATCAAGATACAGTTTGTTAACGCTTGGAGGACCATGAAACCAAGTTGTCTCCCAGAAAAACACAATACCCTGAGGTGGAGTGCCGTGAATCTGGGCACCCGCCCCAATCAGCGTCTGAATATGCAGTGAGTTTGAGTGATTTGGATGGGCGAATATGAAGCACATGATGAGATTTGCCCTTGAGATAATACAAAATGCGCTTTAAATACTGGAAATGAGGCTCTCGAGGGGCGTGCATGAACATGCATACTTGTTGTACGACGTATGCAATGTCTGGTCTTGTAAACATCGGGTATTGTAATGCTCCTACTAGGCTTCGATATAAAGTACCATCGGGAAGAGGTGAACCAGCATGTGCGCTTAGTTTGGAGTCTGTATCGCTGGGAGTGCTACAAGGCTTGCAGTTAGTCATGTTAGTACGGGCCAAGATGTCATTGATGTAGGTTTCTTGTGAAAGTAGGAGACCGGATTTGTTGCGTGTGACTTGGATACCCAAGAAGTGATGAAGATTCCTAAGGTCTGTCATTGCAAACTCCTTGGAGATGGACCGAATAATCTGCTTCAAAAAAGTAGTATCCGAGGCTGTTAAGATAATGTCATCAACATATAAAAGTAAGTAAGCAACCCTGGATCCTGCTCGATAAATAAACAGTGAGGTATCTGTAGAAAAACTGCGAAAAGCACAATTAGTGATAAAAGTTTCAAACCGGTGATACCATGCGCGCGGTGCCTGTTTCAATCCATATAGTGATTTCTGTAATCGACACCCAAAAGATGGATTACTTTTGTCCACAAAGCCGGGTGGCTAGTGCATGTATACGGTTTCATTGACGTCCCCGTGAAGGAATGCATTTTTTTTACATCAAGCTGGCGAATAGGCCAATCACGAGAGACGGCAATAGTGACAACCAGTCGCGCTTTATATCTTTGTAATTGCCCATTTGCATGAAATTTGTGGCGAAAGAGCCACATACACCGTATGACATGAGAATTTGTTGGGCGTGGTACCAACTCCCAAGTGTTATTTTCCATTAGTGCCCTATACTTGTCAGTCATGGCCTGTTTCCAATTTGGATCGGATAATGCATATAGATGGGATTTGGGTAAGGGTGATATGGATGGTGTAGTGGTGGTATGAAGGTTTAGGTGAGTTTTGGGTTTGGTGATACCGGCTTTTAGGCGAGTGGTCATGGGATGGGCATTAAGAGGTGCGGAAGCTTGTTGGGTTTGGTTAGTGGAATGGGTCGGAGTGTTGTTGGGTTGCGGTTGTGTTTGGGCCTGAGGTGGGATGTGGGCCGATTGGCCGGCTTGTGGAGAAGTGAGGGGGGTGGTCAACAGAAGGGTGATGGATAAGAAGATATTGGACCGAAGGGGTAGAGGGTGAGGTTTGGGCCGGTTGTGAGTGGGATGTAGGGGTGGGTTCTGTGGTGGTTTGGGCTGGAGAGTGAAAAAGGGTGGGATTAGAGATGAGAGGGGTTGCCAAGTCATCTTTGAGTGGGGTGTAATAAGGTACGGTGTGTGGGTTAGCAAAGGGAAAGAAGGTTTCCTCAAAAGTTACATGACGAGAGAAAGTGGTTTTCCCGCTGTGAAGGACAAGGCATCGATAACCCCGATAGTCTGCGGGATATCCAAGGAAAACACATGGGGTTGAGCGGTCAGCCAATTTGTGTGGTCGGGTAGAGGACTGCTTTGGAAAACAGAGGCACCCAAACACCATTAGGTGATCGTATGTGGGGTGTCTAAGGTAGAGGGAGACCATAGGTATGAAGTTGTTAAGGAGTTTAGTGGGTAAAATGTTATGAAGGTTAACGGCGGTGTGGACTGCCTCGACCCAATATGAGGTTGGAACCGAAGCATGTGTGAGAATAGATAGCATGATTTCATTTATACGACGTATCATGCGTTCGTGTCACACCCTCAAATTCCACATGCAGGGTTTTACCGCGAGGCGCGTGACACACCAGGATCCAAGTCAACGGTCACAATAAACAACAACTATATGATATGAAAACGATGCAAACCATTCATTAAGTTCTCAAAATGTAAGCACAACAACGGAAGCATAAAACGTCTTTACAACTCGAGAAGTAAAAGTTATGAGACTAATAATGTTCAAAACCATGCAAGTGAAATCCTAGACGCCATGCGACCCCGTGCGCCTATCAAGAGTTTCCAAAGGTCTCCAAAAGTTACCGCAGTTTTCCAAAAGTTACCACAGATTTCCAAAAGTTACCGTTATGCTAAAAGGATGCCAACCCAGGTATATGAAACCACTCATACGATACCAAGCGCATGAAACTTGTGTGCAACCAAACTGCCAACCCATGCATAACTTAACTACCGAACCCCCGGTGAACTGAACGACCGAGCCCAGCCAACCGAACTGCCGAACCACGGCTAACTGAACTGCCGTCTAACGGCAAAACTGAACCATCGTATAGTAAGAACACAAAGTAACACTAGCATAACATGGTCAACATAAAAACGAGTACGTAGCATGTTTCTCCCCCGAAAACGTAAACACAGAAAGAGGGGTCGTGAAACTCACCTTAGGTTGCGTCTTCAAATAAAAGATTAATCCGACACGTGATCGATAGCCCCAACTAGTGGCGACCTATCAATAAGTTTGCATAAGTGTTTTGACTACTAACCCAAGGGTTACCTAGTCCCCGATTGTCCAGATCTTGACTACGCGTGTTTAAAAGTGTGTTTGAACGTTAACCGGACACACCGGACAGACCCGACATCCCGTTGGTGACCCATTACATCAACTAATCAAGCACATAATATTAACACACAAGTTTCATGCATAACACACTTATTTTGCATCAAAATCGCATATACGAAGTCGTAAGGTCGAACCAGAAGATTTCTAGGTTTGGTTCGACCCCTAAGGCTTCTGGTTCGACCCTCATGATGTCCATTCAACCTATTCACAAGTTCATTCGACCTAACACATGTTTATTCGACCCTAACGTATGTTAATTCGACCCTAACACATGTTAATTCGACCTAAATGGTGTTCACTCGACCCCAGGCATGCTCATTCGACCTATTTGAGGTTCATTCGATCCATTTGAGGTTCATTCAACCCTACGAAGGGTCGAATGAGTTTCTGGTTCAACACTTTTGCTGCAAAACTTCATAAAACGCACCAAAACGCATCTAAACAGTCCGAAAAACATCACGAAACATCACCAATCACAACATTCAACTATCATTAACATATTCCCACAAACCCTACCAATTTTATCTCGAAATCCATCTGTTTTACAAGTTACCCAAAATGACAAATTATGGAAATATCACATCATACGCATGCAATCTTTACCCGATATGGAAACTTATCGAAATCATCTATCAATTAGTTCAACATGCTCAGATTATCATGTCTAAGAAAACCCCTAATCATTTCATCAACAATAACAACATGAATCAAACCCTAGATCTAACACAAAACCCCCAAAATGAGCAAAACATCTTTATTAACCAATTGTAACTTATCCAATCACAAATCATCATCAACAACAGCCCTAGATCATTGTTATAACATCTACACAGTAGTAAATCATCAATCAATTTCATAAAAGTTCATAACACATCAATTAACACCATTAACACATGTATTTTGCATGAAAACTCATTGTTTATGTAAAGGTTTTGTTTAGAAAGATGTTAGAAAGGTTTTTATCCATGAAAACATGTTTGAATCAGATCTGGACACTTAGGGTTTGATAAAAACGAATCAAAATGAATGAAAATGGTTTTAGATCAAGAACACACCTTGAATGTTCTCTTGTTTGTGATATATAAGATGATTGTAGGTTAGATTATGCAAAACAAGCTCAAAAACTCCTTCCTCAGTGTTTAAGGTTGAGAGAGAATGTTTAGAGGTGTTAGGGTTTGTGAAATGATGAAAAGTTGCAAAGTGTAGTATTTATAGTAACTGCAGGTTCGACCCTTGCAGGAGTCGAATGGGTTATTTTTGTGGTAGAATGAGATTTCTAAACGGTTCAGTATCCTGGTTCGACCCCCCTTATGGTCGAACCAATATTAACCTTTTCCATATTTTCCAGTTTTGTCGTTTAAACGCGGTTTAACACACCCTAACACATGATCATGCAATCCTAACATATGTTAAGCATATACAATCGTGTATAATCATATAAGCATCACTTAAACACGTATTCACACGTTACTCATCATATACGAATCGGTTCAAGTTTATTATCTAATCCAATTATGTAAGTTCACCAACAACGGGACTCAAGATTAGGGCTGTTCAACGAATCGAATAACGAATTTTTGAATTATACGAATCGAATTTCTCAAATTTTTAATATTTTTACTTGAATTCGTATTCGATTCGTATTCGCTTAGAATTCAATTTTTTCGATTCGAATAAGAAAATCGAATTCGAATAAGAAAATCGAATTCGAATCAAATTCGAATAAATTCGATTTAGTTCAAATTCACCATAAATAATAAAGTGTTTTACTTTAGTTTTAAAACTAATACAAACTCATTATTTTTAACATATAAAATACAAATCTACAAAATTGATAAACAACAATATGTCAAATATGGGAATAGTAAAAATAGTAGAGAGTATAGTTTGTTAGAGTCTTGTGATGTATAAGGTAAATATGTAAAATATGGTTATTGTAAAAGTTGTAGACACTATGAGTTCTTAGAGTTTGACAAAAATTTTGAAGTTCTTTTTTTCAATGTGTATATTTGTGTTTATAATAATGTGCATGTGTGTATATGTATTAGAAAAAAATATACATGCACAGTTTTTATTCGAATTTTGAATCGAATCGAATTTAAAATCATAAATTTGTATTCGATTCGAATTCGATTTACTGGACTCGAATTATTGTTAATCGAATCGAACTAAATCGAATTTCGAATCCGAATCGAATTCTGAACACCCCTACTCAAGACTCGTGTGTGTGCATAAGATGACTCCAATGATCCTTCGAATCATTGAACTCTGGACAATACGCAACGTAACCCCACTTAACTGACCCAGTTAAGTATGTTAAATGAATGTTTTCGCTAAGGTAGACTTATACGTTAGAAAAATGTTACCCTGAGTTTGCCGGGTGTCATAGTTCGGCTCGTCCGTTTTGTTGAGAGGTATGTGGGTATGAAAAACGAAATTGCATGCCTTGTGTGGCTACAAAATCCTTGAATTGGTTGTTGTCGAATTCTCCCCCATTATCACATTGGAATGATTTAATTGGGAGATGAAATTGAGTTTTAATGTAGGTAAAAAAAATTTATGAATTTGGTAACCGTTTCAGATTTATAACGAAGTGGAAAAACCCATGTATAATTTGTAAAATCATCAATCAAAATCATATATTATTTATAGCTTGTATTAGAGATTATTGGTGATGTCCAAAGATCATAGTGGATAATATCAAATGGCAAAATAGTACGAGAAACAGATGAAACAAAAGGTAAACGTTTATGTTTAGAAAGTTGACAAGAGTTGCAAAACATATGGTTTCTCTTATTACAAGAAATGAATTTATTTGAAGCAAGAAAATCAATAACTGAAACTCCTGGGTGGCCTAAACGATCATGCCACGATTTAGGAGCGAAAACAGCAAAAATAGATGGTGTTGTTGGAGAAGGAGCAGTTACGGGATAGATGTTGCTCTCACTGTCGTGACGGCTCAGGAGCTTCCCTGTCTTGAGGTCCTTCACCGAAAAGCCAATGTATCAAAACACTTCCTACAAAAACATATTTTCCTACATGATCCCAATCCTATATATATATTATATATATATATATATATATATATATATATATATATATATATATATATATATAGGGAAAAGTTAATTTGAGAACACCTATATTTCGTGCGAACCGTGAGAACGACATCTAAAACCATTCAAATTCAAAATTTCTTTTTACACTTGTCTTTATTACTAAAATACAATTTCAAAAACACAATTTACGCGTAAAAATTCAAACGTATACGAAAATAATTTGTTTTTACACATGTGTAAATTTACTGTTTATGCATGTGTAAACTGTTTCATTTACACATGTGTAAAAAGTTAATTTGAAAGTGTTTTTGCAAGAAAGATGAATTATTTGGAAAGAAAATTTATTTATTAATGTTATATTTTAATTATAATTAGGTTTGTATTGAAAAAAAATGATTTTGATTAGTTTTCTCACTTGTTCTCACGGTTCTCGCGATATTTAGCGTTCTCAAGATAACCCTCCCCTATATATATATATATATATATATATATATATATGTATATAGGGAGGATAAATTGAAAACCCACTTGAGTTAAAGAAACTTTGCAAACCCAATCCTAACCATTGATTATACATGATCTATGGTTGAGATTAAAAGTCACTTTATTAGTATGATAAAATTCTTTATTTTAATACTTTATGGTACAAAAGGGTAGATTTGTCAAAATATTTTCTTCTCCCCCTCACAACTTTCTATCCCTTTATAACATCACATGCTCATCTCTCTCCTTATATAATTATATAAATGAACCATTGTCTCTTTACATTCTTCTCTCTCATCTTATTTTACGATGTTATAATTTTACAAATAATACTTCATAAAATAATATTATACATGTGTTCGTAATTATTATTTATGTTATAATGTTAGAATGTTATAGTAGAAAAAATTATATATGTTACAATCCTAAAATCAATACTGTTAGATATGTATACGTGTTTTGTTAAATAAAAATGTTATATCTGTGGGAGTCGCTTTTGAGTTTGATGCAGGGGAATGTGGGGATGTGGTTATTTTTAGGTGATTTTAATTCCATCTGTTGGGTGGAAGAAAGAAAGAATTCTAAGTTTAATTCTAGGGTGGCTTTGGAATGTAATAATTTTATTGATGATGCTTGTCTCTAAGAATTTAACATGCAGGGAAACAAGTTTACTTATCTTTCGGGTACATGTGAAGCAGCTAAGATGAGTAAAATTGATCGTATGCTGGTGTGTCAGGAGGTTTTTAACAGGTGGAACATCGCTTGTCTTAGAGCCTTACCAAGGGAGCGTTCTGATCATTGCCCCATCCTCTTGACGATTATTGATTCCAATTATGGTCCCAAACCGTTCAAATAGTTTGATTCTTGGTTGGAAAGGGAAGGGTGTGAAGATTTAGTGACGAGGATGATTAAAAATGTTGTCTATGATGGTCCCGCGGATTTGGTGATTCATAAGAAACTCATGGCTGTCAAAGGTAAATTAAAGGACTGGTGGAAACATATCACCGTGTTCGAAGGGGAGGAATTAGATGTTCTTAAGAATGATATTGTGCGACTTGAAAAAAAGTTGGAAGATGGGGATTTGAATGAAGAGGAGGGTTGGGTTTGGGAGGAGAGGAAAAAAGAGGTTGAACGCTTGATGTTATTAAAAAATAAAGATCTTAAACAGAAGTCGCGAGTGAAATGGGCGTCTTTGGGAGATGATAATTCGGCGTATTTTCACCGTTCCATTAATGGTAGGAAAGCGGCGAATGTTATTTCTGGTGTTCTGTTGGATGGGGAGTGGATATCTAAGCCTTTTCTTGTTAAGAGAGAAGTTTGTCGTTTTTATAGAGAGAGTTTTTGTGAAAAAGTCGGTAGAAGGCCGACATTTTTAAGTGATGATTTGAAACAATTACCGGCTGAAACTACCTCTTCTCTGATTGCGCCATTCACTAAGGAAGAGATTAAAGAAGCCGTATTCAAGTGTGAGTCTAATAAGGCTCCGGGTCCTGACGGATTTAATTTCATGTTTATTCAACACTTTTGTGAGTCATTGGAAGAAGATTTCATGCGCATGTTCGACGAGTTTCATGAGACGGGTTCTATTAGTAGAGAGTGCAGCCTTTCTTATATCACTTTGATCGCCAAAACCAAGACCCCTATGGGATTAAAGGATTATCGCCCTATCAACTTAATCGGGGTGATTAGAAAAATCATTTTAAAGGTGGTGGATGGTAGGATTAAGAAGGTCATGGATTATGTTATCCCCGAGTCGCAGTCGGTCTTCTTAGAGGAATGGTTTATTTTGGATGGTCCGCTCGTTCTCAATGAGATTATTGGTTGGATGAAGGAAATTAGGAAGAAGGCGTTTCTTTTCAAGATAGATTTCGAAAACCATACGATAACGTGAATTGGAATTTTCTTTTAGCTATTATGGAGCAGATGGGGTTCCAACAGCTTTGGTGTCGGTGGATACGAGGCATTCTTCAATCGGCTTGTTCAGTAGTGTTAGTGAACGGGTCGCCTACTTTTGATTTCATGTGTCAGAAGGGGTTAAGACAAGGCGACCTGTTATACCCTTTTTTATTTTTGATTATTATGTATGCATTGGCATGTATGATCTCTAGAGCATGTCAGATGGGTGACATTGAAGGTATTTCTCTTCCAGGTGAAGGTCCAGTTATCTCTCATATGCTTTATGCAGACGATGCACTTATTATGGAAAACTGGATAAGAAAAAACTTAATTATGCTGACTAGATTGCTTCGAGTATTTCATTTGTGTTCAGGGATGAAAATGAATGTTAAAAAATCTCATTTATTTGGTTTGGGGGATGGGACGGATGAGGTGGATAGTATGGCCAGTATATGGGCTGCACTGTTGGTGCTTTTCCATTCCTATATCTTGGTGTCAAAGTCGGTGCGAACATGAAGCGGATTTCTCATTGGGATTCGGTTATAGAGACTATTCGGAGAAGGCTTCAATCTTGGAAGGAGAAGGTGCTATCTATTGGTGGGAGGCTCACGTTGATTAAATCGGTGCTTGCCAGCCTTCCGGTTTATTACTTGTCGTTGTTTAGAGCGCCCACTTCGGTATTGGATAATATAGAAAAAATTATGAGGAAGTTTTTGTGGAATGGTAGTAAAGATGGCAAAGGGGTTCATTGGGTCTCTTGGGAGAATGTCACGAAGCCTAAACGGTACGGGGGGTTGGGCGTTTCAAAACTGTCTGAGGTTAATCCAGCTTTACTTGTTAAATGGGCATGGCGTTTCAAAGCTAATCAGGGGGGTCTATGGAGAAAGGTTATTTTTTGTCTACATGGAGGGCGTAGTAGATGGAGATTTCTTCCGATTAAAAAGGCTCTATCAGGGGTTTGGAAGTGCTTAGTGTCGGTTATGGATAAGACTAAGTTGGAAGGGAAAAGTTTGGATCAAATGATAACGTGTCAGCAAGGAGATGGTAAAAGTATCAACTTTTGGAAAGATAGCTGGTTTGGATCAACCACCTCTTTGTATCAGGTGGCCTGTGTTGTATTCGCAGGATAGAGATAAAACCATTTTGGTTAGTAATCAGTTAAAGCAGATGGGAACGCATGCAGCGGTCAACGACAACTGGAATCTAGGGGTTTCTTCGGTAGAAGGTATTTCGGAGGTTAAAGACGTAGAGTATATGTTGTCATTTGTTTGTTTGAGTCAGAACAAAGATAAATGGGTTTGGGACCAGAACCCAAGTGGTAGTTTCCCGGTTGCAGCGGTTAAAAAAGCCAGAAGGGGAGTTCGGAACGGGTCTGCAGGTTTGTGGATGCGATGGGTTAGCTGGGTGCCGATTAAAGTTAATGTTTTGGTTTGGAGAATTGATGTAAATAGAATTCCTACTCGGCTTGAATTGTCTAAAAGAAGGGTTATTTTGCCGAGCTCCACTTGTCCGATGTGTGGTGTAGATGAGGAGTCGGTCTCTCACGTTTTGGTCTCATGTGGGTTTGCGTATGGGGTTTGGAGCAACATTTGGAGATGGTGCCGTTTGTTTCCTGTTGCGTTTGGGTCAACCGGAGACATGTTTGGCTGGCAAAATTTGGTTCCGGATATTGGTAAGAGTCGGAAGCTGGTTCGAGCTATTATCATGGCTACGTGTTGGGCGATTTGGAAAGAACGAAATATGGTTGTCTTTCAAAATTCGGATCCTAAGGTGATTGAAGTTGTGGCGATCGTGAAATCTATGGCTTTCCTTTGGATTAAGAATAGAACAAATAATGTTAGGATTGATTGGAACAATTGGGCAAAATATCCGTTGTATAATATGTAATTGGTTGGGCGGTCCTCGTCGTTTTTTGAGGGCTTGCTCGGTTTTTTAATGAAATTTAACGTTCAAAAAAAAAAATAATAATAAAGCACAAAAGGGGAAAAAGAAACTAATTTTAAAGCACTTCATATTAAATTACAAAAAAAAAAAAAAAAAAAAAAACCTTAAAAGCACTAGTATCTACTAAGGTGTTACTTAAAAAATTATAACAACCTTTCATTTCATAATAAGAAAAGATTAACCACAGATGGTTTACTTACAAGTAACTACAATGTTGATATAACTATACCTTGTAATCTTTACAAGAAACTACAACCGAATTAAACAAGCATCTCAAGCTATAACGAATTAACAATTTCAAAGTTGTCTCACTGGACATCGAGAATGACGAGTCATCGGCGGCAGAGCCACTTAAACATCTCTGTGATGGTGGCGTCGATAAAACTATCCCTGGTCATCTTCAGATCTGGTTTTGCGACGGGGACGTCGATGAGGGATTCAGATCTGGTTTTGCGACAATGTAGGCTTCAAAACTTGCATCGACGGGAGGGTTGCTAGTGGTGGTTGTAGGAGGTGGTATGCAGAGGTCATGATTGGTGATGTCCAAATATCACAGTGGATAATATCAAATGGCAAAATAGTACGAGAAATAGATGAAACAAAAGGTAAACGTTTATGTTTAGAAAGTTGACAAGAGTTGCAAAACATATGGTTTGTCTTATTACAAGAAATGAATTTATTTGAAGCAAGAAAATCAATAACTGAAACTCCTGGGTGGCCTAAATGATCATGCCACGATTTAGGAGCGAAAACAGCAAAAATAGATGGTGTTGTTGGAGAAGGAGCAGTTACGGGATAGATGTTGCTCTCACTGTCGTGACGGCTCAGGAGCTTCCCAGTCTTGAGGTCCTTCACAGAAAAGCCAATGTATCAAAACACTTCCTACAAAAAACATATTTTCTACACGATCCCTATCCTATATATATATATATATGTATATAGGGGAGGATAAATTGAAAACCCACTTGAGTTAAAGAAACTTTGCAAACCCAATCCTAACCATTGATTATACATGATCTATGGTTGAGATTAAAAGTCACTTTATTAGTATGATAAAATTCTTTATTTTAATACTTTATGGTACAAAAGGGTAAATTTGTCAAAATATTTTCTTCTCCCCCTCACAACTTTCTACCCCTTTATAACATCACATGCTCATCTCTCTCCTTATACAAATGAACCATTGTCTCTTTACATTCTTCTCTCTCATCTTATTTTACGATGTTATAATTTTACAAATAATACTTCATAAAATAATATTATACATGTGTTCGTAATTATTATTTATGTTATAATGTTGAATGTTATAGTAGAAAAATTATATATGTTACAACCCTAAAATCAATACTGTTAGATATGTATACGTGTTGTGTTAAATAAAAATGTTATATTTGTACAACCTAATTATGTTACGTTACATTAATCTTCTTTATACATAAATATTACATAAATTGTTACATGTAACAGACACATGTCACATAAAAAAAATGTTACGTAAACTGTTAAGGAGTGTCCTCTCTATAACTAAGTAAATATGAAACATATATAACTAACTAAAATGTAACATAAAGGTTATGTGTGAAACTTATGTGATAAATCCACTATTATTAACAATAACACATTCTTACAAAATAAAAACAAAACAAGCACTATGTAACACCAATATATTTTGGTTGATGCTTGTCTTATTCGTCTTCAAGTGTTATACATTTACAATGTAACAATGTTTCAAAACCATTTCATTATCTTCTCTATCAAGAGCCCCGTTTACACCACTCTAACCGTTGCCACCAACAACAAATGCTAAAGCTAACAACTGGGAAAAAATTATATTAGTTAATTCATATTGTGAAATTAGTTTCTACTAATGTGTTACTTAAAAAAATAAATTTATGTAATTATTAATATTTTTTATAAAGATAGATGGTACGGTGCTTAATGTTGTTAATGTATACGCGCCTCAGAAAGTTGGGGAAAAACGAGGTCTGTGGGAGTCGCTTTTGAGTTTGATGCAGGGGAATGTGGGGATGTGATTATTTTTAGGTGATTTTAATTCCATCCGTTGGGTGGAAGAAAGAAAGAATTCTAAGTTTAATTCTAGGGTGGCTTTGGAATGTAATAATTTTATTGATGATGCTTGTCTCCAAGAATTTAACATGCAGGGAAACAAGTTTACTTATCTTTCGGGTACATGTGAAGCAGCTAAGATGAGTAAAATTGATCGTATGCTGGTTTGTCAGGAGTTTTTTAACAGGTGGAACAACGCTTGTTTTAGAGCCTTACCAAGGGAGCGTTCTGATCATTGCCCTATACTCTTGACGATTATTGATTCCAATTATGGTCCCACACCGTTCAAATAGTTTGATTCTTGGTTGGAAAGGGAAGGGTGTGAAGATTTAGTGACGAGGATGATTAAAAATGTTGTCTATGATGGTCCCACGGATTTGGTGATTCATAAGAAACTCATGGCTGTCAAAGGTAAATTAAAGGATTGGTGGAAACATATCCCCGTGTTCGAAGGGGAGGAATTAGATGTTCTTAAGAATGATATTGTGCGACTTGAAAAAAAGTTGGAAGATGGGGATTTGAATGAAGAGGAGGGTTGGGTTTGGGAGGAGAGGAAAAAAGAGGTTGAACGCTTGATGTTATTAAAAAATAAAGATCTTAAACAGAAGTCGCGGATGAAATGGGCGTCTTTGGGAGATGATAATTCGGCGTATTTTCAACGTTGCATTAATCGTAGGAAAGCGGCGAATGTTATCTCTGGTGTTCTGTTGGATGGGGAGTGGATATCTAAGCCTTTTCTTGTTAAGAGAGAAGTTTGTCGTTTTTATAGAGAGAGTTTTTGTAAAAAAGTTGGTAGAAGGCCGACATTTTTTAGTGATGATTTGAAACAATTACCGGCTGAAACTACCTCTTCTCTGATTGCGCCATTCACTAAGGAAGAGATTAAGGAAGCCGTATTCGAGTGTGAGTCTAATAAGGCTCCGGGTCCTGACGGATTTAATTTCATGTTTATTCAACACTTTTGGGAGTCATTGGAAGAAGATTGCATGCGCATGTTTGACGAGTTTCATGAGACGGGTTCTATTAGTAGAGAGTGCAGCCTTTCTTATATCACATTGATCGCCAAAACCAAGACCCCTATGGGATTAAAGGATTATCGCCCTATCAACTTAATCAGGGTGATTAGAAAAATCATTTTAAAGGTGGTGGATGGTAGGATTAAGAAGGTTATGGATTATGTTATCCCCGAGTCGCAGTCGATCTTCTTAGAGGAAAGGTTTATTTTGGATGGTCCGCTCGTTTTCAATGAGATTATTGGTTGGATGAAGAAAATTGGGAAGAAGGCGTTTCTTTTCAAGATTGATTTCGAAAAACCATACGATAACGTGAATTGGAATTTTCTTTTAGCTATTATGGAGCAGATGGGGTTCCCACATGTAACATTCAAAAAATTTCAACCATGTATTTTTTTATATAATTTTATATTTTAATTGACCCAAATATAGATTCTTTTTTATACCTTTATCAACTAATGATTATAAATCATTACAAAAAAAAATGATAATTATTCTTTCATTTTCTAATAGTTATAAATATTGAAACTTCTAAGTATCCGAGATTTTATACATAATTTTTTTAGATTCGAAGCACTATAAAGTTTTATTTAAAATCTAGAAAACAATTTAAAATTTTATAAGGCCTTCATATAATATAAACTTTGTTTAAAGTCCATTTACGTCAATAATTTGAATTTTGTAAAGAGTTTTATAAGATTTAGTTTAAGGTTTACGAAGTATAAAATTTGGTTTTTAGAAATAGTTTTTTTTTTTTTTTTTTTGTCTTTTCGTGTTAAAATAAAATGATTTAAATATGGTTACATAACTTTAGGGTATTTTCTTTTCTCATAACAAATTACTATAGTTTGACTTGTATTATAAATAATATATTTGAGGAGCAAAGTGAGAAGTGTCTTAAATAATTACGGTGAACACTAAATGACACTAATTTTTGCCATCTTGCAAGACTTACCTTAAAAAAGGGGAGGAAAAAAATATATTACATTGATAGGTTTTAATGGGATAATTTGTCATGAATTGGTTTGACTTTCAACCTTTAATACACGGGATTTCCTAAATGCTATTTACTACTACACCATAATTTGAGGTCTCAAATTATTCTACTCCATCAATTCTCTTTATAAACAATCCTATAAACTTTCTTGTAAAAAAAAGAGAGAGAATCTCTTCTTTTTGTGGTGGAACATAAGAAACCTTCTGTGACACCCGGCATGTTCGGCTTAAACATAATAGTAACATCTAAGTCTACCTTAGCGAGAAACGTTTATAAACAAACTTAACTGGGTTAGTTGAGTCGGGTCAGATTAGGATTGTCCAGGGTTCAATGATCTGGAGGATCATTGGGAGTCATTTTGGGGAATACACTAGTACCGGGTTCCGTTGTTGGTGACATTACATGAACTAATTAAGTATATGTGTAGATTATGGGTCGTGTGGTGGATTGTATACTTATACTTGCTTAAACGATGGACAAATGATTATACGTGCCTAAATATGCTAAGTATAGACTATGGATGCATGCTTATGTGTTAAGATGTGTTAGAATGCGTTAAACACGACAAACTGGAAATCTGGAAAAAGTTAACATGTGTTAAAAAGTGCTGTTAACATGTGTTAAAAAAAGTGCTGATGACCTGAAAGTGGAAAGTGGGCGAATGTGGAAATGGAACTTGAGAAAGTGGGCGAATGTAGAAACAAAGTGGGCGAATGTGGAAAGATTCCACATTCGACCATTTCAAAGGGGCGAATGTGGAAAAGTTCCACATTCGACCATATAAAAGGGGCGAACCTGGACCTGGTATAAATACCATACTTAGTCATTTTTCATCATTTCACAAACCCTAAACGCCTCCAAACACTCTCTATCAACTATTATCATTGGGGAAGGAGTTTTTGAGCTTGTTTTTCATAACCTAACTCTCTAAATCATTACAAGTGAAGACCTAAGGTGTGTTCTTCATTTCAAATCCTTTTTAAACAATTTTGACTTGTTTTCATCTAAACCCAAGAGTCCAGATCTGATATCAACATGTTTTATGGGTAAAAACCTTCCTAATATCTTCCTAACCAAAACCTATTCATAAACAATGAGTTTTATGCAAATTAACATGTGTTAATGTGGTATTATGCATTGTTTGACGATTACTTGCTATATAGATGATATGACAACAACCTAGGACTGTTATTAATGGTGAGTTATGATTGAAACATGTTACAATTGATTGTTGATGGTGTTTTGTCGATTAAAGGAATTTTTAGTTAGATTTAGGGCTTGTTTTTTATGGTAATGATAGAGTTATGATAGGGGGTTTCTTGTTCATGATGATTTGAGTATGTTGAGCTGGTGATTAATTAATTTCAGAAAGTTTCCTAATTGGGTAATGATTTCATGCATGATGATGTGACATCTCCATAATTTACTATTTTAGGAAACTTGTAAAACGGATAGATTTTGGGGTAAAATCGGTAGGGATTCGTAGGAATATGTTAATGATGCTTGACTGCTGTAACTCATGGTGTTTCGTGATGTTTTCGGACGTTTTCGACGCGTTTTTGGGAAAATTATACAGCAGGGTCGAACCTGGAGCACCTTCGACCAGTCGAACGGGCGAAGGTGGTTCTCCAGGGTCGAACCTGGAAACTAAAGGGGCGAACGAACCACAAATGGGCGAAGGTGGGAGAAAAAGGGGCAAAGGTGGAAGTTCAAGGCCACATTCGACCAATCAAAGTCACCTTCGACCACTCCAAGCTACGTTCGACCCTACGTTAACAGAAATGAGATTTTTGATACGAACTAAGTGTTTTATGCTTGAACCTTGCGTGTAATCTATGTGTCCTTGATTAGTTAGGGTAATGGATCACCAACGGGATGTCGGGTCGGTCTAGTGTGTCAGTTAAACATTTAAACACGTTTTAAAACATACTTGGTTTTGATCTGGACAATCGGGGACTTGTTAGCCTTCGGGTTAGTAGTCATCACACTTATGTAAACTCATTGATAGGTTGTCATTAGTTGGGATTATCATACACGTGTTGGAATTCTAGTTATCGGAAGACGCACTATAAGGTGAGTTTCACGGCCCCACTCTTTTACTGGTTTTACGTTTTTGGGGGAGAAAACATGCTGTGTCCTTTAAACGTGTGTCAACTATGTCTTCATAAAAAGGCGTTTCAACTATGTTTTGGTATTCATGAATTCATTGGGTTTGGAGTATTCATTATGTTTTCACGTATTCATTATGTTTTGCAGTATTCATTATATTACTATGCGATCTTTGGAAGTCCCGAGGGAAACCATGAATGTGCGGGGATGCACAACGGGGGAAATGTGGATAGCGCTATTTGGGCTTGACCCGCCCCACTCGTCGACAGGAGGTCGGACGGGTGCATATTGTCTCTTAGGTATTCAATATTCAGTATACAGTATTCAGTATTCAGTATTCATTCGGGCACGTATTCAGTATTCACAGTATTCGAGTCCAGTAATGGTTTTCCAATCGCAGTAGTAACAGGTATTCATATGATTTGCATGCATGTGGTCTGGATTGATCATGGGTATTCATTTGGGAGTTAGTATTCAGTTGGAGTCGATTTTCACTTGGAATTGTGTGACACCTGGCAAATTCGGGTTAACAACGTGGTCTAGATGAAAGCCTACCTTAGCGAGTCACGCGTATATTGTACTTAACTGGGTTAGTTAAGTCGGGTTATGGTTCGGGAACTATTAGTTAGTCTAGAAGATCATTGGATGTTGGTCTAGAGGTTCATTAGATGTCGGTCCTTAACCAAGTGTACAAACGGTGACGATTTGTAGGATCGTCAGGGCATACGGAACGTACGAGTCTCGAGTCCCGGGAATTGGTGAACGAGTGTAAATATGTGTATTTACTTGTGTTATGTGTTTACAATCATTATGTAACTTGTCGGTACATGAATATACATTAACATATGTTAAAACGGGATTTAACGCGCAAAACACACAAAAGGAACCCCTACAGGCGATTAGGAAGCCTAATCGCCCATAGGGGAGGCGAGTAGAGGGTAATAGGGGCGAGTAGCCCCACTCGCGTGTAATAATGGGCGAGTAGGCCCACTCGCATGGTTGCAAGGGCGAGTAGCCCAATCGCGTGGTCCCAAGGGCGATTAGCCCTAATCGCCTGACTTAAGGGGCGATTAGCCCTAATCGTGTGACTGTGCATGCGATTAGCCTCCCTAATCGCGTGTACTGCTGCTGTAAGTGTAAATTAGCATTCCGAGACCCGATTTGACATATAGTAACATGCTAGGAACCTCGTAACATGTCTAATAACTTGGTAACATATATTTGGATGTATTTCGGTGATACGTGAACTATGTGCTATAAATTGTTGAACGTTAACATGTGTTAAGTGTACTTGCGTTATTGTATGTTTTGGAGCGTAAACATAACACGGGGAGTCTCGGGTCACCAATGGGATGTCGAGTCTTGTCAATTGGGTCAGTTAAACAGTCACGGTATTTTTAAAACGAACTTGGTTATGGTCTGGACATCTAGGGACTAATTAACCTGCGGGTTATTAGTCTAAGTACTTGTAACTGTCGTATGTTAGGTCGCCACTGTACGGGACTAACATAGCAGCTGAGTTTACTCGGGATTAGGAGTAAAGCAACTTAAGGTGAGTTTACGGCCCCTCTTTTAAACTGGTTTTATACTTTCGGGGGAGAAAACATGTGTTAAAACTATATTTGGTAACTACTGTCATACTATGGGTTTCTCTTGTGTACTACACGATCTTTGGAAGTCCCGGGGGGAACCATGAATGTGCGGGTTTGCACAACGGGGAAATGTGAATAGCGCTATTGGGAGTGACCAACCCCGCTCGTCGGCTTGGAGGGCCGGGCGAGTGCATATTGTCTCAAACAGGAACAACAGGAACATTTGGAACTATTCGGGCACAAAACTGGTATTCGAGTTAGTAATGGTTTTCCAATCGTGGTAGTAACAAACGTACGCCTAGCTAGCGTATACTGGTTTTCTATTTGTTATAGTATGGACAGGTGGACTTGGTACTTGAACTGCAAACCTGTAAACTCACCAGCATTTTTGTGCTGACGTAAACTTTTACATGTTTTCTCAGGTCGCTAAGGTAGCACAATGGAACTAGGGCGCACGCGTCTGCACGGCGTCTAGATAGAGTTGCATGATTTCATAAACATTGAACTTTGGTTATTTATGTTGAACTTTATTTTGAATAAGCTTCCGCTGTAAACGGGGTTTTAAAACTATGTTTTGGTATTGCATTAATTACATTTAGACTTGTTTATTGTGATCGTTGGTTTGGATCCTGGTTTGTCATGCGCCTCGCGGTAAAACTCCGCAAGTGGATTTTGAGGGTGTGACAAATTGGTATACATTTGGAGTCGGTATTCATTAAAAACCTGTGAACTCACCGGCATTATTTGCTGACGTATTTAGCATGTTTGTCTCAGGTCGCTAAGGTAGCAGCTGTCGATAGGCGCACGGAGTCTCACGGCGTCTAGGATTCATGTGCATCTCATTTAGTATTTTCAGACTTTCGTACTTTTGATTTCACGTTATAATAAAGTTTTACGCTTCCGCAGCGTTGGATCATTTATGAAAACTTAATGGTTTGATTATGTCATTTTTACGTATCATATAGTGTTGTTTATTGTGACCGTTGACTTGGATCCTGGTGTGTCACGCGCCTCGCGGTAAAACCCCGCACGTGGAAATTTGAGGGTGTGACACCTTCCCACCGAATTCTTGTTCGCTAAAACATAATGATTGATTTCGCAAAGCGTGTTACATTGCTTCGGACTTGTTTGGATTCTCGCAATTTGATGTATAGGTAACGATTTATTTTCAATAATTAGAATGTTTACTTTAGTACACCACAAAATACTCACAGTAAATGGTCTGGTGGAAATTTATTGTTGTCGTTTCAAATATAAATAAAGAAGATGAACCATTCTACTCTTTTTGGTGCACCCAAAGAAAAAAATCTTTTAAGAATTAAGTTTCCTACCAGATTAATCTAGTATTTTATTATGTATATTATTGGTATAAATAAATAATATATAGTTGTGATATATTATATTACTTAAAGAAAATTTTCATAAACTGTTTTGCTAAAGATATGTTATATTTTTCATCCGACTTCTAGAATTTAAATTTAATAATAATGATTATTATTTTTCTTAACAAACCACTATTACATAGATATTTTTTAAACTAAATTGAAAATGTTGTTTTTGAAAGTATTCAAGGTGTGTATGTTTACACTAAATACAAATTCACTTGTTTATAAGGAGTTTATGATAAGTATAATATTGGGTAATTTATTTATCGTTCACATGGCCTAAATGAGTTATTACACCACCAAAATGGCTCACGGCATTTAATATTAAATAAATTCGTATTTAGGTGGAAATAAATCAGAGCACGACGTTTGAAAAATCTTGTTAAGTTGATCTACGCGTTTAAGGTTCAAGCATAATTCATTTATTCTCGTCGATCATCACAATCAAAGTGAGTTTATGTAACCTTGTTTATGCAATTCTTTATACTTGAAACTTTATACTTAAGCAATTCTACGTACATGTCTAGTTGTAAACTTTAATGCCTCATGACTTAGACAAAGACTATTAGACTTAAACTTCAACTTGCATAATCATTAACCCTGATCAAGCCGGCGGTATACAATGATAGATCTATTGGATTGACAACCCCACCTAGATTCGTTGACCATTTCTATGGGGAGCGCGGGTGATTGTTATTGTTCCAAACTTTATAAGGAGAACCGTGAATGCGGGATGGACCTAAACTTTATAAGGAGAACCGTGAATGCGGGATGGACCTAAACTTTATAAGGAGAACCATGAATGCGGGTTGGACCTAAACTTTATAAGGAGAACCGTGAATGCGGGATGGATCTAAACTTTATAAGGAGAACCGTGGATGAGGGATGGACCTAAACTTTGTCGGAGGATTGATTATGTGCATACTATACTTGTTGTTTATTCCTGTAGACTTAAACTTACATTAGACATATGAATTGCTAAACTTTTATTCTAAAACTTAATTTCTTGACTTGGCTTATGTATTCTCACCAACTTCTAGTTGACCCCCCCATTTTTCCAAACTCAATAGGAAATATCGATGCTTAAAGTCTAAAGCTAGCATGAGGAGTTATATGAAGTTTTAAGTTCGTTTGTTTGATTGATGTATTAGATTTCATTCTAGACTTTAATGTGATTCAATATTGTAATGCAATAAAGAGTTATTTAAACATATGTATTACCATGAGCCACTGAACAATCATTCATACGTGACACCTCGATGTTTCCGCCATCGGTTGGGGTGTTACACCACAGCTTTGGTGTCGGTGGATACGAGGCATTCTTCAATCGGCTTGTTCAGTAGTGTTATTGAACGGGTCGCCTACTTTTGATTTCATGTGTCAGAAGGGGTTAAGATAAGGCGACCCGCTATCACCTTTTTTATTTTTGATTATTATGTAAGCATTGGCATGTATGATCTATAGAGCATGTCAGATGGGTGACATTGAAGGTATTTCTCTTCCAGGTGAAGGTCCAGTTATCTCTCATATGCTTTATGCAGACGATGCACTTATTATGGAAAACTGGACAAGAAAAAACTTAATTATGCTGACTAGATTGCTTCGAGTATTTCATTTGTGTTCAGGGATGAAAATAAATGTTAAAAAATCTCATTTATTTGGTTTGGGGGATGGGACGGATGAGGTGGATAGTATGGCCAGGTATATGGGCTGCACTGTTGGTGCTTTTCCATTCCTATATCTTGTTGTCAAAGTCGATGCGAACATGAAGCGGATTTCTCATTGGGATTCGGTTATAGAGACTATTCAGAGAAGGCTTCAATCTTGGAAGGAGAAGGTGCTATCTATTGGTGGGAGGCTCACATTGATTAAATCGGTGCTCGCCAGCCTTCCGGTTCATTACTTGTCGTTGTTTAGAGCGCCCACTTCGGTATTGGATAATATAGAAAAAATTATGAGGAAGTTTTTGTGGAATGGTAGTAAAGATTGCAAAGGGGTTCATTGGGTCTCTTGGGAGAATGTCACGAAGCCTAAACGGTACGGGGGGTTGGGCGTTTCAAAACAGTCAGAGGTTAATCCGGCTTTACTTGTTAAATAGGCATGGCGTTTCAAAGCTAATCAGGAGGGTCTATGGAGAAAGGTTATTTTTTGTCTACATGGAGGGCGTAGTAGATGGAGATTTCTTCCGATTAAAAAGGCTCTATCAGGGGTTTGGAAGTCCTTAGTGTCGGTTATGGATAAGACTAAGTTGGAAGGCAAAAGTTTGGATCAAATGATAACATGTCAGCAAGGAGATGATAAAAGTATCAACTTTTGGAAAGATATCTGGTTTGGATCAACCCCTCTTTGTATCAGGTGGCCTATGTTGTATTCGCTGGATAGAGATAAAAACATTTTGGTTAGTAATCAGTTAAAGCAGATGGGAACGCATGCAGGGGTCAACGACAACTAGAATCTAGGGGTTTCTTCGGTAGAAGGTATTTCGGAGGTTAAAGACGTAGAGTATATGTTGTCGTTTGTTTGTTTGAGTCAGAACAAAGATAAATGGGTTTGGGACCAGAACCCAGGTGGTAGTTTCCCGGTTTGCAGCGGTTAAAAAAACCAGAAGGGGAGTTCAGAATGAGTCTTCAGGTTTGCGGATGCGATGGGTTAGCTGGGTGCCGATTAAAGTTAATGTTTTGGTTTGGAGAATTGATCTAAATAGAATTCCTACTCGGCTTGAAATGGCTAAAAGAAGGGTTATTTTGCCGAGCTCCACTTGCCCGATGTGTGGTGTAGAGGAGGAGTCGGTCTCTCACGTTTTGGTCTCATGTGGGTTTGCGTATGGGGTTTGGAGCAACATTTGGAGATGGTGCCGTTTGTTTCCTGTTGCGTTTGGGTTAACCAGAGACATGTTTGGCTGGCAAAATTTGGTTCCGGATATTGGTAAGGGTCGGAAGCTGGTTCGAGCTATTATCATGGCTACGTGTTGGGCGATTTGGAAAGAACGAAATAAGGTGGTCTTTCAAAATTCGGATCCTAAGGTGATTGAAGTTGTGGCGATCGTGAAATCTATGGCTTTCCTTTGGATTAAGAATAGGATGAATAATGTTAGGATTGATTGGAACAATTGGGCAAAATATCCGTTGTATAATATGTAATTGGTTGGGCGGTCCTCGTCGTTTTTTGAGGGCTTGCTTGGTTTTTTAATGAAATTTAACGTTCAAAAAAATAAATAAATAAATAAAGCACAAAAGGGGAAAAAGAAACTAATTTTAAAGCACTTCATATTAAATTACAAAAAAAAAAAAAAAAACCCCTAAAAGCACTAGTATCTACTAAGGTGTTACTTAAAAAAAATATAACAACCTTTCATTTCATAATAAGAAAAGATTAACCACAGATGGTTACTTACAAGTAACTACAATGTTGATATAACTATACCTTGTAATCTTTACAAGAAACTACAACCGAATTAAACAAGCATCTCAAGTTACAACCGAATTAACAATTTCAAAGTTGTCTCACTGGACATCGAGAATGACGAGTCATCGGCGGCAGAGCCACTTAAACGACTCTGTGATGGGGGCGTCGATAAAACTATCCCTGGTCATCTTCAGATCTGGTTTTGTGACGGTGACGTCGATGAGGGATTCAGATATGGTTTTGCGACAATGTAGGCTTCAAAACTTGCATCGACGGGAGTGTTGCTAGTGGTGGTTGTAGGAGGTGGTATGCAGAGGTCATGATTGGTGATGTCCAAATATCACAGTGGATAATATCAAATGGCAAAATAGTACGAGAAATAGATGAAACAAAAGGTAAACGTTTATGTTTAGAAAGTTGACAAGAGTTGCAAAACATATGGTTTGTCTTATTACAAGAAATGAATTTATTTGAAGCAAGAAAATCAATAACTGAAACTCCTGGGTGGCCTAAATGATCATGCCACGATTTAGGAGCGAAAACAGCAAAAATAGATGGTGTTGTTGGAGAAGGAGCAGTTACGGGATAAATGTTGCTCTCACTGTTGTGACGGCTCAGGAGCTTCCCAGTCTTGAGGTCCTTCACAGAAAAGCCAATGTATCAAAACACTTCCTACAAAAACATATTTTCCTACACGATCCCTATCCTATATATATATATATATATATATATATATATATATATATGTATATAGGGGAGGATAAATTGAAAACCCACTTGAGTTAAAGAAACTTTGCAAACCCAATCCTAACCATTGATTATACATGATCTATGGTTGAGATTAAAAGTCACTTTATTAGTATGATAAAATTCTTTATTTTAATACTTTATGGTACAAAAGGGTAAATTTGTCAAAATATTTTCTTCTCCCCCTCACAACTTTCTACCCCTTTATAACATCACATGCTCATCTCTCTCCTTATATAAATGAACCATTGTCTCTTTACATTCTTCTCTCTCATCTTATTTTACGATGTTATAATTTTACAAATAATACTTCATAAAATAATATTATACATGTGTTCGTAATTATTATTTATGTTATAATGTTGAATGTTATAGTAGAAAAATTATATATGTTACAATCCTAAAATCAATACTGTTAGATATGTATACGTGTTGTGTTAAATAAAAATGTTATATTTGTACAACCTAATTATGTTACGTTGCATTAATCTTCTTTATACATAAATATTACATAAATTGTTACATGTAACAGACACATGTCACATAAAAAAAATGTTACGTAAACTGTTAAGGAGTGTCCTCTCTATAACTAAGTAAATATGAAACATATATAACTAACTAAAATGTAACATAAAGGTTATATGTGAAACTTATGTGATAAATCCACTATTATTAACAATAACACATTCTTACAAAATAAAAACAAAACAAGCACTATGTAACACCAATATGTTTTGGTTGATGCTTGTCTTATTCGTCTTCAAGTGTTATACATTTACAATGTAACAATGTTTCAAAACCATTTCATTATCTTCTCTATCAAGAGCCCCGTTTACACAACTCTAACCGTTGCCACCAACAACAAATGCTAAAGCTAATAACTGGGAAAAAATTATATTAGTTAATTCATATTGTGAAATTAGTTTCTACTAATGTGTTACTTAAAAAAATAAATTTATGTAATTATTAATATTTTTTATAAAGATAGATGGTACGGTTCTTAATGTTGTTAATGTATACACGCCTCAGAAAGTTGGGGAAAAACGAGGTCTGTGGGAGTCGCTTTTGAGTTTGATGCAGGGGAATGTGGGGATGTGGTTATTTTTAGGTGATTTTAATTCCATCCGTTGGGTGGAAGAAAGAAAGAATTCTAAGTTTAATTCTAGGGTGGCTTTGGAATGTAATAATTTTATTGATGATGCTTGTCTCCAAGAATTTAACATGCAGGGAAACAAGTTTACTTATCTTTCGGGTACATGTGAAGCAGCTAAGATGAGTAAAATTGATCGTATGCTGGTTTGTCAGGAGTTTTTTAACAGGTGGAACAACGCTTGTTTTAGAGCCTTACCAAGGGAGCGTTCTGATCATTTCCCTATACTCTTGACGATTATTGATTCCAATTATGGTCCCACACCGTTCAAATAGTTTGATTCTTGGTTGGAAAGGGAAGGGTGTGAAGATTTAGTGACGAGGATGATTAAAAATGTTGTCTATGATGGTCCCACGGATTTGGTGATTCATAAGAAACTCATGGCTGTCAAAGGTAAATTAAAGGATTGGTGGAAACATATCACCGTGTTCGAAGGGGAGGAATTAGATGTTCTTAAGAATGATATTGTGCGACTTGAAAAAAAGTTGGAAGATGTGGATTTGAATGAAGAGGAGGGTTGGGTTTGGGAGGAGAGGAAAAAAGAGGTTGAACGCTTGATGTTATTAAAAAATAAAGATCTTAAACAGAAGTCGCGGATGAAATGGGCGTCTTTGGGAGATGATAATTCGGCGTATTTTCAACGTTGCATTAATCGTAGGAAAGCGGCGAATGTTATCTCTGGTGTTCTGTTGGATGGGGAGTGGATATCTAAGCCTTTTCTTGTTAAGAGAGAAGTTTTTCGTTTTTATAGAGAGATTTTTTGTAAAAAAGTTGGTAGAAGGCCGACATTTTTTAGTGATGATTTGAAACAATTACCGGCTGAAACTACCTCTTCTCTGATTGTGCCATTCACTAAGGAAGATATTAAGGAAGCCGTATTCGAGTGTGAGTCTAATAAGGCTCCGGGTCCTGACGGATTTAATTTCATGTTTATTCAACACTTTTGGGAGTCATTGGAAGAAGATTGCATGCGCATGTTTGACGAGTTTCATGAGACGGGTTCTATTAGTAGAGAGTGCAACCTTTCTTATATCACATTGATCGCCAAAACCAAGACCCCTATGGGATTAAAGGATTATCGCCCTATCAACTTAATCAGGGTGATTAGAAAAATCATTTTAAAGGTGGTGGATGGTAGGATTAAGAAGGTTATGGATTATGTTATCCCCGAGTTGCAGTCGGTCTTCTTAGAGGAAAGGTTTATTTTGGATGGTCCGCTCGTTCTCAATGAGATTATTGGTTGGATGAAGAAAATTGGGAAGAAGGCGTTTCTTTTCAAGATTGATTTCGAAAAACCATACGATAACGTGAATTGGAATTTTCTTTTAGCTATTATGGAGCAGATGGGGTTCCCACATGTAACATTCAAAAATTTTCAACCATGTATTTTTTTATATACTTTTATATTTTAATTGACCCTAATATAGATTCTTTTTTATACCTTTATCAACTAATGATTATAAATCATTACAAAAAAAATGATAATTATTCTTTCATTTTCTAATAGTTATAAATATTGAAACTTCTAAGTATCCGAGATTTTATACATAATTTTTTTAGATTCGAAGCACTATAAAGTTTTATTTAAAATCTAGAAAACAATTTAAAATTTTATAAGGCCTTCATATAATATAAACTTTGTTTAAAGTCCATTTACGTCAATAATTTGAATTTGGTAAAGAGTTTTATAAGATTTAGTTTAAGGTTTACTAAGTATAAAATTTGGTTTTTAGAAATAGTTTTTTTTTTTTTTTTTGTCTTTTCGTGTCAAAATAAAATGATTTAAATATGGTTACATAACTTTAGGGTATTTTCTTTTCTCATAAAAAAATACTATAGTTTGACTTGTATTATAAATAATATATTTGAGGAGCAACGTGAGAAGTGTCTTAAATAATTACGGTGAACACTAAATGACACTAATTTTTGACATCTTGCAAGACTTACCTTAAAACGGGGAGGAAAAAAATATATTACATTGATAGGTTTTAATGGGATCATTTGTCATGAATTGGTTTGACTTTCAACCTTTAATACACGGGATTTCCTAAATGTTATTTACTACTACACCATAATTTGAGGTCTCAAATTATTCTACTCCATTAATTCTCTTTATAAACAATCCTATAAACTTTCTTGTAAAAAAAAAAAGAGAGAGAGAATCTCTTCTTTTTGTGGTGGAACATAAGAAACCTTCCCACCGAATTCTTGTTCGCTAAAACATAATGATTGATTTCGCAAAGCGTGTTACATTGCTTCGGACTTGTTTGGATTCTCGCAATTTGATGTATAGGTAACGATTTATTTTCAACAATTAGAATGTTTACTTTAGTACACCACAAAATACTCATAGTAAATGGTCTGGTGGAAATTTATTGTTGTCGTTTCAAATATAAATAAAGAAGATGAACCATTCTACTCTTTTTGGTGCACCCAAAGAAAAAAAACTTTTAAGAATTAAGTTTCCTACCAGATTAATCTAGTATTTTATTATGTATATTATTGGTATAAATAAATAATATATAGTTGTGATATATTATATTACTTAAAGAAAATTTTCATAAACTGTTTTGCTAAAGATATGTTATATTTTTCATCCAACTTCTAGAATTTAAATTTAATAATGATTATTATTTTTCTCAACAAACCACTATTACATAGATATTTTTTAAACTAAATTGAAAATGTGGTTTTTGAAAGTATTCAAGGTGTGTATGTTTACACTAAATACAAATTCACTTGTTTATAAGGAGTTTATGATAAGTATAATATTAGGTAATTCATTTATCGTTCACATGGCCTAAATGAGTTATTACACCACCAAAATGGCTCACGGCATTTAATATAAAATAAATTCGTATTTAGGTGGAAATAAATCAGAGCGCGACGTTTGAAAAATCTTGTTAAGTTGATCTACGCGTTTAAGGTTCAACCATAATCCATTTATTCTCGTCGATCATCACAATCAAAGTGAGTATACGTAACCTTGTTTATGCAATTCTTTATACTTGAAACTTTATACTTAAGCAATTCTACGTACATGTCTAGTTGTAAACTTTAATGCCTCATGACTTAGACAAAGACTATTAGACTTAAACTTCAACTTGCATAATCATTAACCCTGATCAAGCCGGCGGTATACAATGATAGATCTATTGGATTGACAACCCCACCTAGATTCGTTGACCATTTCTATGGGGAGCGCGGGTGATTGTTATCTTTCCAAACTTTATAAGGAGAACCGTGAATGCGGGATGGACTTAAACTTTATAAGGAGAACCGTGAATGCGGGATGGACCTAAACTTTATTAGGAGAACCGTGAATGCGGGTTGGACCTAAACTTTATAAGGAGAACCGTGAATGCGGGATGGAACTAAACTTTATAAGGAGAACCGTGGATGCGGGATGGACCTAAACTTTGTCGGAGGATTGATTATGTGCATACTATACTTGTTGTTTATTCATGTAGGCTTAAACTTACATTAGACATATGAATTGCTAAACTTTATTCTAAAACTTAATTGCTTGACTTGGCTTATGTATTCTCACCAACTTCTAGTTGACCCCCCCCCCCCATTTTTCCAAACTCAATAGGAAATATCGATGCTTGAAGTCTAAAGCTAGCATGAGGAGTTATATGATGTTTTAAGTTCGTTTGTTTGATTGATGTATTAGATTTCATTCAAGACTTTAATGTGATTCAATATTGTAATGCAATAAAGAGTTATTTAAACATATGTATTACCATGAGCCACTGAACAATCATTCATACGTGACACCTCGATGTTTCCGCCATCGGTTGGGGTGTTACAGATTGGTATCAGAGCCTTGGTTATTGGGAATTAGGTTATTAGAAAAATAATCTAGTCTATAGCCTTAGGACTTTAATCAGTACTTGCTTTGGTTGCTTGTAGCTCTACCTTATCCTTATCTCTATCCCTATCCTCCTCCTTTTTCTTACCCTAGCTTGGTCTTGCCTACACTCTCTTTCACTTGTTGCAATCCTAATGTACTCCTATTTTAATAGGGCAAATTCACTGGGCTTAGATCCGATCTGTCTTGATAAGTCAACGTTTTCGTATATACGTGGACAAATGAATACAATCTTTGTGTTTCATTTTCATTTATATCCCCTCACTCTCATTTAAATTCTAACATTTGAATCTAAAAAAAATTTTGCAATTCAAATCTATTTTCTTCCTTATATAATCCCCTCGTTAGCCTAAATTCCATGAAGCATTTGTGGATCTCACAATCATATTTCATTTTACAAACTTGTAATATTACCCGCTTGTTTAATTATTTTTAACATCCAACCCAAATCATATATTTCTCTTTACAACATATTAAATATTTTACTTCTTATATCGTATTACCTTCGGGCCAATTTTATTTTAAACTTCTCCCCTCTACATTTTTTTAAAGGCACCCTCAACCATCAAATTTAATCATATTCAAGATTTTAAAATCCTTGTTCAAACTATCATCTCGTAACCTGTTTATAGGAGATACTCTAACACCAACATTAAAGAGTACTAAATTTTGTCAAATATTCATTACCTAGAAATTTCACAAACTAAAGCAAATAAATATTCTTGTCAAAAAGCCTTTTATTCCACAAACTCATTTTCTAAATTTCAAATGTTGGTGTAACAATTTACTAGTGTAACAAATGATCTTAAAAAAAGTTTTAATATATTAGGAATCACTTCTTTTTATGGAATGATCAAAGTCAATTATACAAAATACCTTAACAAATTCTTGATTTTTGAAATCCGACATCGTGTTTAAAACCTATGACTCATTGAAATATTTTGATCTAAATCAATTTAGTTGTACTATTTAATGACTTTTGCTTTATATTTTTTTTGAACATTGACTTTCATTAACACAAAGACGGGGCAATCCTCAAAACAAGGATAGCCAACCGCAAAACTTACAACATGTACAATGGACTAATACACCAATCCTCCCAAAGGAGGTCTTTAAAATGAGACCTATTCTTAAGCCAAAGAAACGATAAAGATTTAATATTACCCACAACAAGATTAACCTTAGGATCAATTCCCCTGAACGTCTTTTCGTTTCTAGCTTTCCAAATCGCCCAAAGAGAAACAACCACGATGCCGTATGCAATCTTCTTTCCCCATTTACCTCCTCTAGCTTGCTTGTGTAAAAACAAAAGATCTCGCAAGTTGGAAACTAAACCCGGATGAAAGCCACACCATTTCCAAATGTTAGACCAAACGCCATAAGAGAAGCCACAATCAACGAAAATATGACTTGACGTCTCAAAGAACACTTCACACAGTTTGCATCTATCATTCGGAATCTGAACACCTCTTATCGTGAGAGCTTCCACTGTTGGAATCCTATCCATTTCCGCCCGCCAAGCAAAAATGTTACATTTTAAAGGAACCCAAGCAATCCACTTCAACCTAAAGGAATCAGTGCTGTCAAAACGCGTCTTCATCTTAGCTTTAACCTCTGCAACTGAGAAAGAAGGTGAGCCCGCCCATTCCCAGCTGTCTCGAGCGTCCGAAGTACAAACCTGGGCCAACATATCAGAAAGAGAACACCATTCTTGGGCTTGGGCCAGACTGTAGGGACTGGAGAAATCCACCGGAGCCCAGTTACCATTAATCATACATTCGCGGACCGTAAAACGCTTGCTGCCGGCATCCTTGTACAAGAGAGGGAATTTCTGCATCAGGGGAACATCTGTGAGCCAGATGTCCTGCCAGAAACGAATACTGCTGCCGTTTCCGATCTTTCCTTTCATAAGCTCAAGAAAAGACCTATCGCCACATCTCATTTTTTCACAACTTTTAACAATAGCAGACCAGCAACCTCCTTTCCTGGCGATACGAGGAAGGCCAGACCAAGCAATTCTGCCAGAATGGAAAGATTTAATAACAAGATTCCACATAGAGCCATCCTCGGTCCTGAACCGCCAAGCCCACTTCGAAAGTAAAGCGTCATTTACATCTCTAAGACGACTTATTCCCAACCCTCCACTCTTCTTGTCCCTGATAACCCTCTCCCAGGACACCCAATGAAGTTTATTCTTATCCCCCGTAGCAGACCATAAAAAACGTTTCATAAGTCTTTCCAAACTTTCGATCACCCCAACCGGAGCCTTATACATAGAAAAGTAATAAATGGGTAGACTTTGGAGCACCGACCGAAGCAAAGTAACCCTCCCCCCAATAGATAGGAGCCTAGCCTTCCAAGAAGAGAGTCTAGAAACAAAAACATCAACAATCTTTCTCCAATTGTTAATTCGATTCATATTAGCTCCTACCATAACACCCAAATAATCAAAAGGGAAACTTCCAACTCTACAACCCACGATATTGGCCATAGACGTCACATCTTCATTTGAAACTCCCGTACCGTAGAGGAAGGACTTATGTATGTTAATCTTGAGCCCCGAGCAAATGTAAAAGATTCTGAGAATTCTTGCAATTCTTTTAATATTTTCAACAGACCAATTCCCCATATTTAAAGCATCATCTGCGTAAAGAAAATGAGAAATTACCGGACAACTTTTAGATAATGTTACACCCTCGAATTCACGAATCTGAATTGCTTTATTAAATAAACAAGTCAGAGCTTCCATAGCAATTAAAAATAGAAACGGCGAGGTAGGGTCTCCTTGTCGTAAACCCTTATGACACTGAAATTCGAAAGTGGGCGACCCATTCACTAGGATAGATGATCTCGCCGATAACAAGATGCCTTTAATCCACAACCTCCATTTCTCGGGGAACCCCATTTGCTCCATAATTGATAAAAGAAAAGCCCAATTAACATTATCATAGGCCTTTTCAAAATCAATTTTCATAAAAAGAACACTTTTAGACCTCCTTTTACACCAGCTAAGAATTTCGTTTACCATGAGAGGGCCATCAAGAATGTTCCTTTCGCTCAAAAAACCCATTTGAGAATCAGAAATAATATAACCAATGACCTTCTTCAATCTATTGGACAAGACTTTTGAAATAACTTTGCTAATTATTCCCACCAAGGTTATCGGTCTAAAGTCTTTTAGCCCTTGAGGATCTTTAATCTTTGGAATTAAAGTAACAAAAGAAGAGCCACACCCTCTATTAATAATACCCGTTTCATGAAAATTCGAAAGAATATTCATAAAATCTTCTTCAAGAAAACTCCAGAAATGTCGCACGAAGCTAAAATTAAATCCATCCGGGCCTGGAGCTCTATCTTTCCCACACTCGAACACGGCTGATTTTACTTCAACTTTAGAAAATGGAGCAGTCAGGGCGTCTATAAAGCCATCCGGAATCTTCTTTATCCCTTCGCAAAACAAATACGGCCGGATGGGGACCCTTTCTTTGAAATGGTTACCAAAGAACTTTAAGACCTCTCATTTCACTAAAGTAGGCTTTGAGATCCACTCACCATTCACGGAAAGGCCCTGAATAGAATTAGACGCCTTTCTTCCATTAATAACACCATGGAAAAAAGCCGTGTTATCATCCCCATGCTTGGCCATTTAACCCGAGACTTTTGGAGCAAATCTTTGGCTTGAAGAAGTTCAAATTCCCCAATACCCTTCTTACACTCTGCCCAAGCCCACTCCTCTTCTTCAAGTAAATCTCTCTGTTCCATATCAGTTTCAAGCTGTTCTAAGTCATTTTTTAAAATTCTTAGCTGCTCGCCTTCCGCTATATCCATCCTTTTCTTCCAGTCCCGCAAAACAGATTTCAAAAATCTAAGTTTCGAGGAGAGCACAATATCTGGCGCGCCTACCATCTGAAAACTCTGAAGAGTTTTAATTATCACTTCTTCACAACCTTCTCTGTCGAGCCATGAGTTAAACCATCGAAACGGCCGGGACCCATAATTTTCTTTAACCAAATTGAGAAGCAGCGGACTATGATCAGACAGATATCTAGGTAAGGCTCGTAAACAAGCTTTAGGCCATTTATTATAAAAACCGGAGCAGACCAAAATTCTATCGATTTTACTCATTTTAAATTTAGAACCCTTCTTTGACAAACAAGTAAACAAATTCCCTTTCATCCCATATTCTCTAAGATCCGCATTATCAATAAAAGAATTAAAGTCATCTGCTTCTGACTGATCAAAGAACGAATTTTTTCTGTCTTCAATGAACCGCACAGCGTTAAAATCCCCCATCAAACACCAATAACCCGGACTACCCTGAATAATATTCAATAAAACCTCCCACAAAATACGTTTATCCTTCAACTTATGAGGAGCATAAATATTAAGGACATTCACGAGAGAACCGTCTTCTTTCAAGGTACCGGTAACAAGAATAAAAGATTGATGCTTAACCGAAGACACTTTGAAAAACTTATTTGGATCCCACAATGACACCAAACCTCCTGACCGCCCCTCAGCTTCCACATATTCACACTCTACCTCAGAATTACCCCAGAAATTAGAACATTTGAACCCAGACATTTCCCTAAACTGAGTTTCCTGAAGGGAAATAAAAGAAACACCGTTTTCCTCCTTCATACGCCTGACCCAAGAACCTTTACCCTTCACCCCCAAACCCCTAATATTTAAAGAGAGAAAATTCATAACGTACCCTTTTGTAAACCTTCTTCGTGAATAGACTCTCTGATTAAATCTTCTTTGTCATGAATTTGGGCTCCCAAGGAAACCCCAAGTGTAATAGTAGCTTCCACCTCGGATTCAAGGTTCGGCTTCTCGTTTCCGGCTTTAGAAGCTCCATCTTCATCCGATTCTTGTAACAGTGAGACAAACGATTGAAGGTGGTCTGAGGTTTCTCTTTCAAAATTAACCCCACCAATATCCTGTGCAATTGAAGGACTAGGACTTCCTTTATGGGCTAAAACCTCAGAAACCTCCATGGGCCCAATCAAATCATTTAGCCCAAAAGGGTCCCCACTATTGGGCTTATCCCCACTATTGGGCTTATTCCGGTTCTTTTTTCTCTCTGGGCCCGAATTTGAAGTAGACCCACCACCAGATTTTTTGAAACGTAACTTCTTCCTTTTCTTAGACAAAACACAATAGAAGCCCTTTTTGTTTGAACTTTTAACACATGCAGCCCCTGATCCCATAATCTCGCCCTCTTCAATGTCATAATTAACATTCAAATTATTACCTTGACTGTTGCATTCAAAATTTGAACGAGGAGTATTCAAAGAAACGTTTCCCGAATTATCAGGATTGACCGGAGATTTAGGATCCACATTAATGTTTTCCTCCTCGACCACCTCAGCTGAGTTTTCCTCCGTCGCCGGCACCTGTTCCTCCCCTGCCGGAGTGTCCTCCGGGCTACATTTTTTACCAAACATAAAGTCCGGTATCCAATCCCCACCCTCCTCGGTAATAGAAACACGGAACTTTTTCCCCCTCCATTGTAACGTGACCTCGTCCATAATCCTTTTTCCTTCACCGATGAGCACTCCAACATATTCAAAAGAGAGATCACCACCATCGGACTGTACGTTTGCTTTATGAATGATTTTACCATATCTTCCACCTATCGTATCAACCGTCTCATTACACAAAAGATTAAGAGGAATACCATGAATTCTCAGCCATGCCATCCTTTCAAAAGGAAAAGATTGCCCCTCCCAGATTTCTACAGAGGAGAAAAAATCATCGAGGAGCAATGCTTTGTTACGAACTTCCGCTGCTTCTTGGTTATTATTGAACGTGACCAACACTGCAAGGCCCCCTAAATATTTAATACACCCTCCAGATGGACTCAACTCACGAAACATATCACCCACCTTCTTAAGATTATCAAAATTGATAACCGAAGCCACCAAAGCTTTACCAAACAAACTACTAAACTCATTGACATGATCTGGAATATTAATCACCTCTTCAGACATATTATTCTGTTTAATACCTGTCAAGGCTTCAATGAATGGAATCCCTTCTGATCTGGTTCTGTATTCCTTGACTGGATCAGATGTCGTTGCTGGCTTATATTGTGTATCATCAGGCTTGTATCTATATTCCGATGACCGAGTTCCATTGTCATGAAACTCGGTGAATCGGGCAATATTGATCTGAAGCTTAAAACTTCCAATCCATAAAGTTCTCAATGATCTTTCCAAATCGCCCTTATCCCGGACCCCAGAAAACGTTACAAAGCCAAATCTGTTACCCAGCTTGTCTCGTTTTCTAGCAATGTAGATCTTAGTTATCACCCCAAACTCCTTTAGCACATCATCCAGATCTTTGCCGCTACACTTATCTGGAAAGTTAGAGACATAGAACTTCACAATCCCGTCGTTGTAGCTTTGCTCCGGTTGTTTTCCTGGTCTTCCTCCTTGATCGCCCTTATCGCCGTGATCGCCCTCCATTGAGTTAATAAAAATGACTTTTGCTTTATATACAAAACCAATTTTGAAAATAAAATCTTTCCATCCACATGAACAAAATTTACTCTACAATTTTTCCATTGACACCTACTTATTTTAAACTTGTTCGAACTATTACAAATTTTTGGCAAATACCACAATCATGTTTTCTCATACGCTTGTATCTAACCATTTATTCAAACCCCACGATTATTCTGCATGATTACCTTACTACTTGCGTCTTTTTGAAACCCTATAAATTAAACTCTTTATCAACCATCTACACATTCACCATTTTTCACAACCTTGATGATACTTCAAGTTCCTCATCACCCTCTCAAGAACTAAATTCATATTCCTTACATGAACTTGATCCATATGACAACCAAACTATCGAAAACTCGATTGTTCGTTATACATGACGATTTGTTTATCTACTTGAACATTTGATTATTCATGATACTTAAAAGCATGGAACATAAACTATTTGCTATAGACACACCTAGAGTCATTAACCTTGTCTAGGGCAACTCTATTACAACTCGCATGCTATACTTGATACTTGATACATTTACGAACTTGCTTACATGTACATATTATCAATTTGCAATTTATGTGTAAAATAATTGGTACACTTAATCAAACAACTGGTAGAGGATGAAGTACTTGCTCAACAGTTAGTAGAGTACCAAATAACCTACTCAACGATTGGTAGAGGTCATCATGCCTGCTCAACAGTCGGTAGAGGCCCTAACAACCTGCTCAACGACTGGTTGAGGCTATCGCACCTGCTCAATAATCGTAGAGGTTCTTACTCACTAACTGGTAGAGGTCTTTTTCCTGCTCAACAGTTGGACTCAATTTTTTTGATACATTGTATACGATTTAATCACCAGGTTAATTGCATTATTTTACATGTGTGTTTAGAGTCATAGAAAGATAAAAAACCCTAATCATGAATTTACAGGTACGTTAAGGTAGTGTGAAATTCTATCAAGGTTTTCGGTAGATACCCAATTACAAACCCTGGTAGTTGGTAGTTCATTTAGTCGATCAACACATGCGTAGGATTGGGACTTTTATACAGACTCTTACCCTCCTAGTTAGTTCAGACCCACGTAATCCAACTTTTATTCCTATTCCCTTCACCATACATAACATCCCATCATTCAAAACACTTTATCGTAGCACCTATAAAATTTTAACATACTAAACGGTTGACGTTCAAACATTTACCCAACCACCCTCAACCTGCATTTTTTTATAACTTCGGGACGAAGTTTCCATAAGTAGGGGAGACTGTAACATTCAAAAATTTTCAACCATGTATTTTTTTATATACTTTTATATTTTAAATGACACTAATATAGGTACTTTTTTATACATTTATCAACTAATGATTGTAAATCATTACAAAAAAAATGATAATTATTCTTTCATTTTCTAATAGTTATAAATATTGAAACTTCTAAGTATCCGAGATTTAATACATAATTTTTTTTAGATTCGAAGCACTATAAAGTTTTATTTAAAATCTAGAAAGCAATTTAAAATTTTATAAGGCCTTCATATAATATAAACTTTGTTTAAAGTCCATTTACGTCAATAATTTGAATTTTGTAAAGAGTTTTATAAGATTTAGTTTAAGGTTTACGAAGTATAAAATTTGGTTTTTAGAAATAGTTTTTTTTTTTTTTTTTTTTATCTTTTCGTGTTAAAATAAAATGATTTAAATATGGTTACATAACTTTAGGGTATTTTCTTTTCTCATAACAAATTACTATAGTTTGACTTGTATTATAAATAATATATTTGAGGAGCAAAGTGAGAAGTGTCTTAAATAATTACGATGAACACTAAATGACACTAATTTTTGCCATCTTGCAAGACTTACCTTAAAAAAGGGGAGGAAAAAAATATATTACATTGATAGGTTTTAATGGGATAATTTGTCATGAATTGGTTTGACTTTCAACCTTTAATACACGGGATTTCCTAAATGCTATTTACTACTACACCATAATTTGAGGTCTCAAATTATTGTACTCCATCAATTCTCTTTATAAACAATCCTATAAACTTTCTTGTAAAAAAAAAAAGAGAGAATCTCTTCTTTTTGTGGTGGAACATAAGAAACCTTCCCACCGAATTCTTGTTCGCTAAAACATAATGATTGATTTCGCAAAGCGTGTTACATTGCTTCGAACTTGTTTGGATTCTCGCAATTTGATGTATAGGTAACGATTTATTTTCAATAATTAGAATGTTTACTTTAGTACACCACAAAATACTCACAGTAAATGGTCTGGTGGAAATTTATTGTTGTCGTTTCAAATATAAATAAAGAAGATGAATCATTCTACTCTTTTTGGTGCACCCAAAGACAAAAAAACTTTTAAGAATTAAGTTTCCTACCAGATTAATCTAGTATTTTATTATGTATATTATTGGTATAAATAAATAATATATAGTTGTGATATATTATATTACTTAAAGAAAATTTTCATAAACTGTTTTGCTAAAGATATGTTATATTTTTCATCCGACTTCTAGAATTTAAATTTAATAATAATGATTATTGTTTTTCTTAACAAACCACTATTACATAGATATTTTTTAAACTAAATTGAAAATGTGGTTTTTGAAAGTATTCAAGGTGTGTATGTTTACACTAAATACAAATTCACTTGTTTATAAGGAGTTTATGATAAGTATAATATTGGGTAAGTTATTTATCGTTCACATGGCCTAAATGAGTTATTACACCACCAAAATGGCTCACGGCATTTAATATTAAATAAATTCGTATTTAGGTGGAAATAAATCAGAGCACGACGTTTGAAAAATCTTGTTAAGTTGATCTACGCGTTTAAGGTTCAAGCATAATTCATTTATTCTTGTCGATCATCACAATCAAAGTGAGTTTATGTAACCTTGTTTATGCAATTCTTTATACTTGAAACTTTATACTTAAGCAATTCTACGTACATGTCTAGTTGTAAACTTTAATGCCTCATGACTTAGACAAAGACTATTAGACTTAAACTTCAACTTGCATAATCATTAACCCTGATCAAGCCGGCGGTATACAATGATAGATCTATTGGATTGACAACCCCACCTAGATTCGTTGACCATTTCTATGGGGAGCGCGGGTGATTGTTATTGTTCCAAACTTTATAAGGAGAACCGTGAATGCGGGATGGACCTAAACTTTATAAGGAGAACCGTGAATGCGGGATGGACCTAAACTTTATAAGGAGAACCGTGAATGCGGGTTGGACCTAAACTTTATAAGGAGAACCGTGAATGCGGGATGGATCTAAACTTTATAAGGAGAACCGTGGATGCGGGATGGACCTAAACTTTGTCGGATGATTGATTATGTGCATACTATACTTGTTGTTTATTCCTGTAGACTTAAACTTACATTAGACATATGAATTGCTAAACTTTTATTCTAAAACTTAATTTCTTGACTTGGCTTATGTATTCTCACCAACTTCTAGTTGACCCCCCCCCCCATTTTTCCAAACTCAATAGGAAATATCGATGCTTGAAGTCTAAAGCTAGCATGAGGAGTTATATGAAGTTTTAAGTTCGTTTGTTTGATTGATGTATTAGATTTCATTCTAGACTTTAATGTGATTCAATATTGTAATGCAATAAAGAGTTATTTAAACATATGTATTACCATGAGCCACTGAACAATCATTCATACGTGACACCTCGATGTTTCCGCCATCGGTTGGGGTGTTACACCACAGCTTTGGTGTCGGTGGATACGAGGCATTCTTCAATCGGCTTGTTCAGTAGTGTTATTGAACGGGTCGCCTACTTTTGATTTCATGTGTCAGAAGGGGTTAAGATAAGGCGACCCGCTATCACCTTTTTTATTTTTGATTATTATGTAAGCATTGGCATGTATGATCTCTAGAGCATGTCAGATGGGTGACAATGAAGGTATTTCTCTTCCAGGTGAAGGTCCAGTTATCTCTCATATGCTTTATGCAGACGATGCACTTATTATGGAAAACTGGACAAGAAAAAACTTAATTATGCTGACTAGATTGCTTCGAGTATTTCATTTGTGTTCAGGGATGAAAATAAATGTTAAAAAATCTCATTTATTTGGTTTGGGGGATGGGACGGATGAGGTGGATAGTATGGCCAGGTATATGGGCTGCACTGTTGGTGCTTTTCCATTCCTATATCTTGGTGTCAAAGTCGGTGCGAACATGAAGCGGATTTCTCATTGGGATTCGGTTATAGAGACTATTCAGAGAAGGCTTCAATCTTGGAAGGAGAAGGTGCTATCTATTGGTGGGAGGCTCACATTGATTAAATCGGTGCTTGCCAGCCTTCCGGTTCATTACTTGTCGTTGTTTAGAGCGCCCACTTCGGTATTGGATAATATAGAAAAAATTATGAGGAAGTTTTTGTGGAATGGTAGTAAAGATTGCAAAGGGGTTCATTGGGTCTCTTGGGAGAATGTCACGAAGCCTAAACGGTACGGGGGGTTGGGCGTTTCAAAATAGTCAGAGGTTAATCCGGCTTTACTTGTTAAATAGGCATGGCGTTTCAAAGCTAATCAGGAGGGTCTATGGAGAAAGGTTATTTTTTGTCTACATGGAGGGCGTAGTAGATGGAGATTTCTTCCGATTAAAAAGGCTCTATCAGGGGTTTGGAAGTCCTTAGTGTCGGTTATGGATAAGACTAAGTTGGAAGGCAAAAGTTTGGATCAAATGATAACGTGTCAGCAAGGAGATGATAAAAGTATCAACTTTTGGAAAGATATCTGGTTTGGATCAACCCCTCTTTGTATCAGGTGGCCTGTGTTGTATTCGCTGGATAGAGATAAAAACATTTTGGTTAGTAATCAGTTAAAGCAGATGGGAACGCATGCAGGGGTCAACGACAACTGGAATCTAGGGGTTTCTTCGGTAGAAGGTATTTCGGAGGTTAAAGACGTAGAGTATATGTTGTCATTTGTTTGTTTGAGTCAGAACAAAGATAAATGGGTTTGGGACCAGAACCCAGGTGGTAGTTTCCCGGTTGCAGCGGTTAAAAAAACCAGAAGGGGAGTTCGGAACGAGTCTGCAGGTTTGCGGATGCGATGGGTTAGCTGGGTGCCGATTAAAGTTAATGTTTTGGTTTGGAGAATTGATCTAAATAGAATTCCTACTCGGCTTGAAATGGCTAAAAGAAGGGTTATTTTGCCGAGCTCCACTTGCCCGATGTGTGGTGTAGAGGAGGAGTCGGTCTCTCACGTTTTGGTCTCATGTGGGTTTGCGTATGGGGTTTGGAGCAACATTTGGAGATGGTGCCGTTTGTTTCCTGTTGCGTTTGGGTCAACCGGAGACATGTTTGGCTGGCAAAATTTGGTTCCGGATATTGGTAAGAGTCGGAAGCTGGTTCGAGCTATTATCATGGCTACGTGTTGGGCGATTTGGAAAGAATGAAATAAGGTGGTCTTTCAAAATTCGGATCCTAAGGTGATTGAAGTTGTGGCGATCGTGAAATCTATGGCTTTCCTTTGGATTAAGAATAGGATGAATAATGTTAGGATTGATTGGAACAATTGGGCAAAATATCCGTTGTATAATATGTAATTGGTTGGGCGGTCCTCGTCGTTTTTTGAGGGCTTGCTTGGTTTTTTTAATGAAATTTAACGTTCAAAAAAAAAATAAAAAAATAAAGCACAAAAGGGGAAAAGAAACTAATTTTAAAGCACTTCATATTAAATTACAAAAAAAAAAAAAAAAAAAAAAACCCTAAAAGCACTAGTATCTACTAAGGTGTTACTTAAAAAAAATATATAACAACCTTTCATTTCATAATAAGAAAAGATTAACCACAGATGGTTACTTACTAGTAACTACAATGTTGATATAACTATACCTTGTAATCTTTACAAGAAACTACAACCGAATTAAACAAGCATCTCAAGTTACAACCGAATTAACAATTTCAAAGTTGTCTCACTGGACATCGAGAATGACGAGTCATCGGCGGCAGAGCCACTTAAACGTCTCTGTGATGGGGGCGTCGATAAAACTATCCCTGGTCATCTTCAGATCTGGTTTTGTGACGGTGACGTCAATGAGGGATTCAGATCTGGTTTTGCGACAATGTAGGCTTCAAAACTTGCATCGACGGGAGGGTTGCAAGTTGTGGTTGTAGGAGGTGGTATGCAGAGGTGATGGTGGTGATGGATCGTAGTGACGATTGCTCAATAGCTCAAGGTACTAAAGTGTAAATTTGAATACATTGAATTAAATAGTTTATTACATTGAAAGGAAAAAAATACAAAGTACAATGATTCTAAAGCGTCAAGTCTAACTAGATTACAATGAAATCAAAGCTTAAATATAAATCCAAAAGCTTAAAAGAAACGTCTCAATAATAACCTGAAACATGTACGAAAATAGTATATGTCAATACAAAAATGTATTGGTGAGCATACCCTGTTTTGAATACATATAGTAGAAACATGTTTCGCAATTCACGTGTTATACTGTCTACAATTTAGTGTTCAAGCTATGTACAAATGCTACCCAAAATCAAACCTTTCGTTCAATGAATCAAGAGTCACATATATATAGTATTCGCTCATAGTAGGCGATGAATAATCGTTCACACATAACAATAATTAAGTACTATTTATTGCTATGCTAGGCCGCCCAGCGGTTAATGATTCAGGTCATAAGTACACACTATCAGCGAATCAACAAGTAAAACACATACAAGAATTGCGATTGTGAATATAGAATAAACCGTGATTAAGTTAATGAAGTAATAAGCGTACATGAGTCACCCCAAAAGTGTAAAACATGAAAAAGGGGAAAGATATACTCACCTTAAGGCTTGCATAGATTCTAGAGTTCTTGATTTAAGTATAGGTGCTTAATGTTGTGACCCTTAAGACGGTCGGTCCGGAATTGGCAAAGTGTTATAATATCTTTCTCAAAATTAGGACAACCTATATATAGATATTATTCGAGATTAGGATTGCGAAAATGAGTTGAGATGATTTGTGTTTATGGTATATTTTGTTTTAAGCACAAATACTAACTTCATATGATATAGTATAAACGTAAATTCTAAAAAGAATTATTTATAATAGTAATTCAAATTGATTAGTTATGTAAACAAAATAACAATATTAGCTAAAATTAAGTGACTTGCTCGTAAAGTTCCGAATAGGTGATTACAACAAACAAATATTTATTTATACATTAGTATGTAAAATAACATTAGTATAGTTTTGTGTCAATATAAAACTTAATAATTTATTTATACCAAAATAATAATAATAATAATAATAATAATAATAATAATAATAATAATAATAATAATATTTTTAACTTCTCAAATTTTGTATAAATAGATCTAGGATTACAATACTTGAGATATGATACAATTCATTTGCACAAACGATCATTTTAAACAATTTGTTAATATATGAATTTGTGGTTCGTTTAACAAAAGTGCAAATACTTTTACTAAAAAAAACTAGCAAAACTGTAAATATTTTAGGTGGCTCTTCCGAAGTCACCGTCTTTGTGTATTGGTTTAGTAAAAAAACGACTTAAAACGGAACCACAATTATTTTGGAATAATAAGAGAACATATTATCTTACTAACGACGAGTAACAATTATGCAATAAAGAAAATCTTAAGCTTGTACAAAGTTTCATGAATACCTTCAATCCAAGCAAGAAAAAGTGACCAAGATTCAAAGCGATTGTTGGACTTTCTAATATGATGATTCAAAGTCAAATAAATTGAAGCTTGGTAATGTACAAAGGATTTATATTTTTTTTTTTTGTATGACTACACAAAACATAGGAGTCATTTATAGGGTATATATTTACATAAAAGATGTTTCAAGTATCCTCAATTTATTTCATTTCTTTAACTCTTTTTTTATTAATATCATTCATGTTTTCATTAAATATATTAACATTCAAAGTTACTAATGTAACTTATAAGTAATTTAAATATTTTGTATTAATCCATTTTTTTTAAAAAAAATATGAACATCATTCATAGCCCTTTTGTAATATATATACATACTAACAAAAAGATTAGTATAGTTTTATTGTTATATTTTTTTTGTCATATTAGGTCTTAAAGTTGTAATTAAAATAAAAATCACGAATGTTACAGAATACAAGACTGTAAATGTAGATGTAAGAAATAAGGGGACTAAAGTTGTAAAATGATAAAAGTGAAAGGGGCGGATGTCACAGTCTCCCCTACTTTAGAAAATTTCGTCTCGAAATTTCTTTTAAGTGGAGGTTACTATGAAACAAAAGGCATTGTAAAAGTCAAGTAGTTTTTTTTTTTTTAAATATTGCATGAGTCATGTTTTGACAAAATTCAAGGTAGTTGTCTAATATCCAAAGTAAAAAAAAGTTTCAAAATCCTTGGCAGTTGACCCAAAGTTAGAAAGTTGAGAGTTTAAATGAGAAAGCTTTTGGGAATGTCTAACTGGTGAGGGCAGAGGTACTAATGAAGCAGTCTCCCCTACTTTAGAAAGGTTTCTGACTAAATGTTATTAAGGTCATGCGACAGGATTTCGACTAACAGAAGTGTTAGAGTTTACAAGGTTTAAGGTTTTCAGTAGAGATGGTCAACAAGGAAGGCTCCAACTAATTGAAACTCACGTAAGAACGTTCTTATCGAAAATTCTAGCTATTAGTCAACGGTCTATCGAAGAGGTAATCATAAAGTAATGGGTAGATTCTTGGTCAGACTCCTAGTCCGTTCCCACAGCATCGTTTATGCTTATATATAGGGTGTACCGCAGCTAACCCACCACACTCCCGATACTTTGGACTCGTACTGATTGCCTACCAACAACCTAAATAGAATTACACACCACCCCCATGTACCTGTAAACCCATGATTGCGTTCCGGACCGTAATCACCGATTTACCTTACACTGAGGTGTTATGCTTTTCCATAACCTTAACATGAAATAAATGTGTGCAACCAATATGTAATAGCCACTGTAATGAAATAATGTTTAATCATGTCATGGTTAGAGGTCCTTCCCTTTCGGGTTTTTCCTTTAACCGTAACTTCTGTTCACATCGTTGGGCTCAAAACACCTATACTGGTAAACTCCGAGATTTACACTGTTCCCCTCGGATTAAAGAAATACTCTAATCCGAGTCGTACGTGGGCACTGGCTTAGATCTCATACGAATTATCAACTAGTATGTTCCTTGGCCATGATGAAGAACAAAAATAAAGTATGTATAACAGGGTTTTGCTCAAAACAGGAAAGAAAATGTGCATACCAAATATGCGTTCAAGTAAGTATATAAGTATAGCATAAAATTCTGACTGAAAGAATTGTATAACATAAATTGAGTAAATCGCACAATTGCACAAAATGAAAGTAAACGAGTTGAATTAATGCAAATACGCAATGTGAAAATAATCACAAATAATGTGTTAAAAATAACTATGAATAAAATGGTGTAAGAATAAAATGATGAATTTTACGATAAGTGAGAGTATGCAGAACAAACGTATAGTCTACTGATATAAGGGTTTAAATTTAGTTAGTTTTACATATATGCACTATGTGATAAAAGACAATTAGTGACATTTTGATAAGGATATGTCCAATATTTTGTTAGGCCAAAAGTTTTGCGACTGAAAGAGTGCGAGTGTAATAAGATAAATTTCCGTTTATCAAAAACGTAGTTTGCTCGAACTTTGTGATATAGTTGAAAGGATAATAGTAATGCATGGGGATAACTTTTTAGAAGTCGATGTGTGTTTTAGATTCAAAACAGGTTCATTTGAAAAAAATCTTCGCGAATACACATTTTCATGTGTATACGAGACGTCAAGTTTGAAAAATGTTATAAGGCTTATTATTAGTTGCTAGTTTCTTTCGAAAGTATATATTGGTTATGTCATATGAAAACAAAGGGTTACATTTGTCCTTTAAAATATGCAGTACAAGTTTGTAAAATGCAAAATGAAACCATTTCATGAACTATGTGTAATTCTAATGTGCTCTAAAAGACCATGATTTAAAATGACGTGAATGATAAGATTATAGTATGTAATAGATTACCAACATTTAAGAAAATTCATAATCAACGAGATGTAGAAATAAATCATTGAGATGTGGATTTCACTCCTAACTCCAAGATGTATTTCAAATTTGAAAACGATTGTGGAATGAAACCAATCACTAAGTTAAGGATATCACTCCCAGCTTAGTGGTTAAGTTTTTTTTTTTTTAAGGAAATACTCTTTGAGGTGTGGATGTCACTCCTATCTCAAAGACACATTCCTAAGATAAATAACATATAGAGGAGTGAAACTAATCACCAAGGTATGGATGTCACTCCTAACTTGGCGCTATCGTTTCGTTTGTGAAATACGAGCGTATTCTTTTCTAAGCAAAATACCGAAAGAATAACGAGAAAAATATCATAGCAAAAATACCTAAAAGGAAAATATAAGAATAAAGAGGAATATACACGAGAGGACTCGTGAATGTAAGCTTAGTTATAGACTAGGCTAAAAGGCATTCTAATAACCTAATTCCCTATAACCATGGCTCTGATACCAATCTGTAACACCCCAACCGATGGCGGAAACATCGAGGTGTCACGTAGTGACGATTGCTCAATAGCTCATGGTACTAAAGTGTAAATTTGAATACATTGAATTAAATAGTTTATTACATTGAAAGGAAAAAAAAAAATACAAAGTACAATGATTCTAAAGCGTCAAGTCTAACTAGATTACAATGAAATCAAAGCTTAAATATAAATCCAAAAGCTTAAAAGAAACGTCTCAATAATAACCTGAAACATGTACGAAAATAGTATATGTCAATACAAAAATGTATTGGTGAGCATACCCTGTTTTGAATACATATAGTAGAAAAATGTTTCGCAATTCACGTGTTATACTGTCTACAATTTAGTGTTCAAGCTATGTACAAATGCTACCCAAAATCAAACCTTTCGTTCAATGAATCAAGAGTCACATATATATAGTATTCGCTCATAGTAGGCGATGAATAATCGTTCACACATAACAATCATTAAGTACTATTTATTGCTATGCTAGGCCGCCCAGCGGTTAATGATTCAGGTCATAAGTACACACTATCAGCGAATCAACAAGTAAAACACATACAAGAATTGCGATTGTGAATATAGAATAAACCGTGATTAAGTGAATGAAGTAATAAGCGTACATGAGTCACCCCAAAAGTGTAAAACATGAAAAAGGGGAAAGATATACTCACCTTAAGGCTTGCATAGATTCTAGAGTTCTTGATTTAAGTATGGGTGCTTAATGTTGTGACCCTTAAGACGGTCGGTCCGGAATTGGCAAAGTGTTATAATGTCTTTCTCAAAATTAGGACAACCTATATATAGATATTATTCGAGATTAGGATTGCGAAAATGAGTTGAGATGATTTGTGTTTACGGTATATTTTGTTTTAAGCACAAATACTAACTTCATATGATATAGTATAAACGTAAATTCTAAAAGGAATTATTTATAATAGTAATTCAAATTGATTAGTTATGTAAACAAAATAACAATATTAGCTAAAATTAAGTGACTTGCTCGTAAAGTTCCGAATAGGTGATTACAACAAACAAATATTTATTTATACATTAGTATGTAAAATAACATTAGTATAGTTTTGTGTCAATATAAAACTTAATAATTTATTTATACCAAAATAATAATAATAATAATAATAATAATAATATTTTTAACTTCTCAAATTTTGTATAAATAGATCTAGGATTACAATACTTGAGATATGATACAATTCATTTGCACAAACGATCATTTTAAACAATTTGTTAATATATGAATCTGTGGTTCGTTTAACAAAAGTGCAAATACTTTTACTAAAAAAAACTAGCAAAACTGTAAATATTTTAGGTGGCTCTTCCGAAGTCACCGTCTTTGTGTATTGGTTTAGTAAAAAAAAAACGACTTAAAACGGAACCACAATTATTTTGGAATAATAAGAGAACATATTATCTTACTAACGACGAGTAACAATTATGCAATAAAGAAAATCTTAAGCTTGTACAAAGTTTCATGAATACCTTCAATCCAAGCAAGAAAAAGTGACCAAGATTCAAAGCGATTGTTGGACTTTCTAATATGATGATTCAAAGTCAAATAAATCGAAGCTTGGTAATGTACAAAGGATTTATATTTTTTTTTTGTATGACTACACAAAACATAGGAGTCATTTATAGGGTATATATTTACATACAAGATGTTTCAAGTATCCTCAATTTATTTCATTTCTTTAACTCTTTTTTTATTAATATCATTCATGTTTTCATTAAATATATTAACATTCAAAGTTACTAATGTAACTTATAAGTAATTTAAATATTTTGTATAAATCCATTTTTTTTAAAAAAAATATGAACATCATTCATAGCCCTTTTGTAATATATATACATACTAACAAAAAGATTAGTATAGTTTTATTGTTATATTTTTTTTGTCATATTAGGTCTTAAAGTTGTAATTAAAATAAAAATCACGAATGTTACAGAATACAAGACTGTAAATGTAGATGTAAGAAATAAGGGGACTAAAGTTGTAAAATGATAAAAGTGAAAGGGGCGGATGTCACATAAACATACATACATACATACATATATATATATATACATACATATATATATATATATATATTAAAGAGTTCAAATAAGAAGAAAATAAAAATTTACACCAATAAAAATCTTTCATTTGATAATTTTATAAAATGTTAAATAAATAATTGACTTTTTGTAACCCCTAAATTAGTTAAATAAATAAAAATCATAATTATTTTTAAAATATATTATTTCAAATCAAACCTAGTTTAAAGTGAAGGATAATTTTGATACATGTAAGATATACATATTACTATTTTTTATATGTGTAGGATAACCTATATTAATCTCAATAGCATATGATGAATTTTGATATGGGTAAGACAAGTTTTCACAATGTGTAGGATATAGTGTTAATAACTAATTAATTAGAGAGATAATAATTAATGTAAAAATAGTTAAAGTATTTAATGTTTTACCATTATGTTATTTCTTCTTTTTGTTGTCCTATAAAGATTCTTCTCATTTGATCATTCCCGTATATATATATATATATATATATATATATATATATATATTTATATATATAGGGGAAAGTTAATTTGAGAACACCTATATTTCGTGCGAACCTTGAGAACGGCATCTAAAACCATTGAAATTCAAAATTTCTTTTTACACTTGTCTTTATTACTAAAATACATTCCCAAAAACACAATTTACGCGTAAAAATTCAAACGTATACGGAAATAATTTGTTTTTACACATGTGTAAATTTACTGTTTATACATGTGTAAACTGCTTCATTTACACATGTGTAAAAAGTTAATTTGAAAGTGTTTTTGCAAGAAAAGATGAATTATTTGGAAAGAAAATTCATCTATTAATATTGTATTTTGATTATAATGAGACTTGTATTAAAATATTGATTTTGATTGACTTTTTTTACTTGTTCTCACGATATTTAGCGTTCTCAAGATAATCCTCCTCTATACACACACACACACACACACACACACTAGTTTATTCTCCGGGAGCGTCTCGGGATATATAAATCTAATATGAAGTGACAAAATATGTGTACCATAAAAGGAATATGCCATTTTTCATATTTTTTAGAAAGGATCAAAACTCGATAACGCATAAAACGTACTTTTAATTTTACGCGTGCACCTCTTGCTCGAGTGAAGTCTCTGTGCCTAGACATGATTAATCAATTACCTAAGTACATTGTGTTTTTTCCTGTATGAACAAAAACTTACTAAAAAATGGATTTTTTTGTTTTTTTATAACATTATGGTACTCGTTGGAAAGATAACATAACGATCATTAGTTTGGTTTAATTTTTTTTTTTTTAAACTCTCGTATAAAAAGGTTAATTATTAACGTTTAAAATTATGGGGAAAAACATTAGAGAAAAAAAGACTTTTGGAGGGAAATTAGGGGAATAAACCATGTGTCACTAAAGGCTTTTTTTTTTTTTTTTTTTTTTTTAATAATCATACATAGTATCACGTGGCACACTCAAACGGGATGATGGTCTCATTGAACGTCATGTCAGCAAAAAAAATTCTTTTTTATATATATATATATATATAGATATAGATATGTTATCCACATTAATTACTATTTTTTCAAAAAAAAATTTAATTAAAAACAGTGACACGCATAATGAAAGTTATAAATATGTGTAGGATCGAATAACGCTAAATCCAACAATCACGGGGTTTATACTAGAGGTGCGGAATCCCTCTAATATGCTTTAACAACAGATACGATAATGAAACTAAGACAAACGAGTAATCACAACACACACACGGGTCAAAAGATTAACGATTTATCACTAAAAACAGAGCACGAGTGTTTACAGAGATCAAATCAGACCTTACAGACCTTGGGAGGGTGTTTGGAGAGTGTGTGAGGCCAGAACTGATGATTAGGGCAATGATTGGGCCTATTTATACCTCCCGGGTACGAACAGCTGAGAACTGGCGATTAGCAGATCATTATGGGCGATTATGGCTAATCGCCTGTGAAACCAAGCCCAATCGCATGCATATTCACACGAGTAGGGCCCTAATCGTGTGAATGCAGATGCTAATCGCATGAAGCTGTCCGAACTCTCCAGAACGCGTCCAAACGTCTCCAAACACCCTGAAACTCGTCCAAACAACTGATATACTAGCCTAGGGACATCATGTACCAACAATATGTGTCATAATTGTATGTTATAAAAGTGTGTCATAAATGTGCATCATAAAAAGATACACAAATGCATGTCATGTTAGTTTTATTTTTGAAAGGTTGGGTTTCAGCGGTAAGCTCTTGGTTAGAAAGCCACCTCTGCCCAGGATCGAATCCGTCCCCACACAGGTTTTTTCTTTCAAACATATGGTTATTTTTTCGATGGAAGATAGAATCGAACCTGAGACCCAGGACAAAAACCCCACAAATGTGGGTAAACTTTCCCACCTCCATTGCAACCACTGGGCTACAACATAATTGGTCATGTTAATTTTATGACATTCCCTACACTTTATTGTGTGTTCTAAACACCCTTTTATAATGTGCAATGGACATCAAGATATTTCTAAATTGCCCAGGAAGGCATGTGGCCGGTTTGGATTATGATCACCTTACAGGCTTAGAGCTTGTTCCAGACGTTACCTTTCAAACATTCATAATCATATATAACTTTTTATGAACTATTTACATAAAAAGAGAACGAGTAACAAATGGACAGATATAACAAATGTTAGCTAGAAAAAGAGAACGGCTAAGCGATTAACCTCCGAAAGCGAAACTTACGGGTACATTATACATTTTTCGCAATTCCTAGTTTGAAATTGGTTGTATATATGTTGATGATGATAGTTAAATGTATAAACTGCAACTAATTGAAACTAAATCACCTATTAAAACTAAAATCTTTAATATATTAAATCACTCATTGAGACTAGCTAGTTTCTTGAATCATTGACAAATTCTCCCAAACATACGGCCCAAGTAAATACTAGAACAAATAAAATGACCAAATGTAGTTTCATTCAAAACAGAGATTTGTTTGTCTAGTTACATCGCTGTCTTTATAAACATTTCTAAAAATGATAGCTTTTTTGATCATGTACAGTGTAACATATTTCTTTCTGTTTACTAAAGTTTGGAGGGGCCGAGCTGCAAAGACTGAGCTGCTTCCCTTCTGTTAACAACAACATTAATCTTTGAAGTTTGATAATGAGATACACAATTGACCTAATTATCCAAAGGTCATAAGTTATGGTGACTGAAAGCTAGATGCATTCCTATTTTTATCCTATATCTAGGTTTTGAAATATATTCTTTTAATATAATAATCTGGAAATTTGAAAATAGTACATTTTTAACTTGTTTCTTTTCCTTAGTAGCAGTACTCTATACCTTTTTATTGAGGGAGATGACTTGTGCCCTAAAAAGAAAGATTTACAGTGCAAAGCTTAAGAAAGGAAGTGGTCACTTAAATGCAACTTTACCCTTAGCCTCATTTGGATCAATGAGCTTATATCTAACCTTGTTTGTTAACCATTATTGTTTTATTATTCCACATTTCATATCCAAATTACAATGTTTTCCTCAAACCCTTTTGCTCAGATTAATCCATCCCCCATCCATGTCTCCCATCCTTTCAATTCCTTCTTTGACCTTGAAAAAAATGATGTCTATTTCACCCATCATGTACCCAACAATGACCCACTTGTTGTTTCTGGTGATTCTTTTTTCCCACAACCATCAACCCTACCTTGTTATAATATTGCTTCAAACACTGAACATCATCTTGAAGGGTCTGCTTCAGGGTTGCAGCAATATTGTGACAATTATAGTGATCTTTTGGAGTCTGTGGTGTACCCATCTAATAAGAAAAAAGCGGTGACATCTAAAAAAGATGGGCATAGTAAAATCCACACCGCGCAAGGCCCGCGAGATCGGAGGGTGAGATTGTCCATTGACATTGCTAGAAAGTTTTTTGTGCTTCAAGATTTGCTAGGGTTTGATAAAGCAAGCAGAACCCTTGATTGGCTCTTTACGAAGTCGAAGAAGGCGATTAAGGAGTTGATTGAAGAAACAAAGCAGTCTTCATCTTCCACTGTTAGTAGTAATCAGTGTGAAATGGTTTTTTTAGAGACCATTAATGGTGGATCAGGATCAGAAGAAGAAGATAAAGGCCATAAAAAGTCAGCACTTAAGTTTCTTGATGCTGAAAAGAAGAAAATGACACAAAGAAGCAAACCTGGATCTCTTGCAAGAGGCCAGTCAAGGGCAGAGGCAAGAGCAAGGGCTAGGGAAAGAACAAAGCAAAAAATGCGCAATAAGGAGCTCGACAACGAGTCGAAGAAAGTTCCTAATGATTACTCTTGTCATGGATTAAGCCCCTCAAACACAACACTCCAATCAAGCTCTTGGGGTCATTTTGAATCACAAAGTGATTATAATAACAATCTTGATGAATCTATGCTGGAACAAAGGTTTTCGGTTTCATACAATCACAACTTTGTTGTATCAGATGAGTGGATCTCCCAAATTTCATCCAAAGGTATGCCTAAATTTAAAGAAATTCATGAGAAGCAGGGTGACCGTGCAATGATGTAGATCTATCTTCAAGAGGTAGTTTAATTATTTATTTTATTTTATTTTATTTTATTTTTCTAAATATTTACAAAAAGCAGTAGATGATTACCAAATATAGTTTTTAAGATTTCATATACCTTTATTTGTTTGTTTTGTCAGTAGAACTCTGAGGAAGTGATGGAGAAAATCTAGCAGATCTAGTAACCACCTCTCTGCACTAGTTGATTGGAGGAGCTGGAGATATGTTATCAGGATGTAAGTGTAAAATTTATGATGGTAAATTTACCAACATGATATTTTGGATTCCTTGAGTTGTTGTAATGTTCCTTAAATGTCTTTGTTGTCAAATTTATTTAATTAAAAACATAAATTACAAATGATAAGAACCCTTGGAACTATTATTGTATCCTCATCTCTTTTGGTTGCTATTGCTAAAGAGTGGATGTTGATAATTTCTGCCTAAAAATCAATGTCACTTGCTTGTGGTGTTCTTAATTGGTTTGATGTGAATACATACACATAAGCAGTATTTTCGAATAAATGTTGCTAGGTGATGCGAAACCGGATGATTTTCTCGTTTCCTCTTAATCATGAGAATCAAGATTACTTTGCTTTAAGGTTTTTGTATGTTAATTCTATTTCATATTCATTTAGTACTTGCACTTCTTGTCACACCTTTGAAGCCTAAATATACACCTCAATAATTGTTTTAGAAAATCTAAGATGGGAAACACACTTAGTGACTAACATGTTTGCATCATACCCATTTAGGCACCCATGGTAATTTACTAGGATGTACCCAATGGTTGGATAAGAACTCGGTGTATCTATGTTATCATGGGCGTATTCGATACAAGAGTTAGGACAAGTCCAAGTGAATGCTTCTCATGATTATATTAACGTTAATGGTATCAGAAATGCAACCCTAATTTTACATTAAGTATTCTAATTCCCTTTCTCTTCAGCCTGTTTGAAAAACCTTGATTCAAGTTTCGGAATTGAGCAATCAATCATATTGTTGTGAAACCTTCTCAAAAGGTGGTCCTTCTTATCGCTTAATGGTACTCATGATCCATCCAAATAGATATCCATTTTGTATTTCATACCAATATATGCACTTAATATGAACTTTGAAGTTTATGACAAGAATAAATTTCCTCTTGTATTGGTTTTGTTAAGCTGTAATTCCGATATAATAGTAAAGAAACGCACAACAACAACAATAACAACGTACCTAGTAAATCCCACAAATCAAACCTAGCTATTAGTATAGATACACATACATAACCCTTTAATCGTCTCTGCATTGATCATTACAAAATACTTAGCTCAAATTTACATCATACCCATCATCTTATTAATCTAGTACCCAAGTTAAGATATGATCATACACCCTTCAACATGTTACTGTCTTATTTTGATATAGAACATTCATTGATGCATTTATATACATAATTTTCCTCCTGTTAAAGAATTAGATTTCTTTTTCCATTGGCATATGTAACAAAAGTTCTTCAAATTAGGGTTTCAAGAAATAATAAGGGTTCCTGTTACTATAACACAATGTGGTATTTTCGGTCAATGAATTATGACCTTTTTCGTTGCCTTTTTGTGTTTTCCAATTACATCACACAAAAACCTACTGTTCATAGATAATAAGAAAGAAGGAAATTTATGACCATGTGATAATGGTACTCTCATAGTACCCAATGTGGAGTGTTAGGTTAACCGTGTAGAGATCACATTTATGAATAACAGGAAGCTACAGTAACATGTCATTGCATTTACATACACTAGTATACCACCAAATATTAGGGTTAAAAAGTAATCTTAAGTTGTCTTTCTCACGGATTCTTCTTGAATATACCACCAAAGTGCTAGGCTGGTGATACCAAAGAGTATTGTAAAGTGCTGCCCCTTCAAATGCTGCGGGCTCTAATCCGTAGTGGACATTGGTATAATATTAAGACTAGGATTAATGAGTATGTGACTTTGACATTCTAATAACATAAACCTCTCCATGAAACTGCCACGTGGCATCATAATTCAAAGATTTTAGTGTTTTTAAATTATTTCATTTTTTAATTAAAAAAAAAAAGATAAACATAAAACCCTAAATTTATCTCTCAATTCTCAATTACTAAAATTAAATTGAATTATTTTAGGAAAAAAGAATTTAAAAATAAATTTAGATTTTTCTCTCTTATGTTCCTCCCATAATTTTTAAATGTTAATATCTTTTATATTCGAGATTTTTTAAATAAAAAAATTACACCAAATTAACGAGCGTTTTATTATCTTTCCAACGAGTACCATAGTGCTATATAAAAAACGGAGAAAAAACGACTATTTTTTGTGGGGTTATGTTCGTACAAAAAAACACACAAGGTGTTCAGGTTATTCATTAATCATGATTTTTCTTTTAAACCAGGTTCCTATCTACGATGTTGAAATTCAGCCCAATCGTCATGCTATCATTGGAATTTTACTCTTCTAAAGATGGATATGTATACTTCATCAAGAGAAGCTAGGGGAAAGAATTGCGCAACACTGCAACACATGGTGTCACCTTATAACAAAGTTATTTTTTTATTTATTTAATTAGAAGAGTAATAATTATTACTATTAGTATTAGTATTATTAGAATGGTTATATTTTTCAACCCCCCTCATGAATTCTACATCTATATAAGTCAAAGTCAAATTGTAACATATTTTAAATTACGTGAAGATGATTATATGTTGAATGTTATCCTTTTAATAATGTATTATGTTTAATATGGTTTATGCTTTTTATTTTTTTAACTTTTTAAATAAATGTTTTTTTTAACTAAGATTGATTATGTTTAAGTTATTTACTCTTTTCGTGATTTGAGTTTTCTTCTTTTATCATTTTTTATTAAATCATATTAAATTTTTCAACCCTGGGACCTTCCCGGGGTAATCAGCTAGTATATATATATATTGCAAAGGGATTAATCCTACATGTTATACTTTTATGCAATCTCTCATTTGAGAGATGCCACATAGGATGTGATGTGGCAACTCTAAACCAATTAAAAAAAAGAAATAGATATGATTTTACCTAATCTATTATAATCTTTAACCTAATCTATTAAATACCTAATCTACTAAATATAAATATTAAACCTTTATTATTTTATCTCTCGTGTTTCCTCCCATAACTTTTTAACGTTAATATCTTTTATATACGAGATTTTTTAAAGAAAAAAATTACACCAAATTACCGAGCGTTTTATTATCTTTCCAACGAGTACCATAGTGCTATATATAAATCGGAGAAAAAAATGACTATTTTTTGTAACCTGACAGGTATTGTGTCGGGTTTGAGATTAGTTTAAAACAAATTGTGGGTTTGGGTTGGGCCTGGGATTAGGTGATACCCGACCCGATTACCCGAAACAACATACCCAAATACCCAAACTACATACCCGATCATATACCCATGAATTTTTTAACGCATCACATAACCTTTAGACTAATGTGTTCGATATTTCAATAATTAACTTTTTTTTTCTTATTTCATGTTAGTTCTTTTTAGAATGATCGATTACAAACTTCCGAATTCATTTGTAATGACACTAGATTTATACCCCGGCGCAGAGATTCTTTTTTATATATATATTTGAATATGATAACTTATGGCAGAGATTTGTTTAAAATAATAATAATAATGGATTTGGTTCAAATGAGACCTTTTCCCAAATTGAGAACTAGAGAACTATTCTGGGCCACACATTTCTCTAAGGCAATTTTTTTTTTTTTTTTTTTTTTTTTTTTGCAAAAATCGCTGCTTTATATGTAAGGAAATTTTTGTTTTATTTTTTTTTGTATTTTTTTTTCAGTATACACATGTGTATAATTGCATTATACACATATGTATAGCTGAAAAATGCTATATACACATATGTATAATTGCTATATACACATATGACACATATGTATAAATGAAAAAAAAAATCAAAAAAAATAAAAAAAAATTTTCCTTGCATAAAAATGTGCGATTAAAGCAAAAAAAAAAAAAAAAAAAAAATTTTTTGCCTTTATATGAAATGTGTGGCTCAGAATGGTTCTCTCAGTTCTCAAATAGGGTTTGGTTCTCTTAGGATCCCTACCCTAATAATAATAATAATAATAATAATAATAATAATAATAATAATAATAATAATAATAATAATAATAATAATAATAATAATAATATATTTTATTATTTTATATTAGATATTTCAACCCGGGACACTCCCGGGATAAAGACTAGTAAAATAATATATAATACGCACATATGGTGAAACCTAGCCCTTGCTTTTTTTTTTTGGCTCCGATTATCTACACATCTCCTTCATTTATTTGCACATCTCTTAACGGACCGTAGAGGGCTCACGACCAGTAGATAGGTTATTCACAGGTCGTGGAGTCCTTTATGGCCCGTAGATGAACACTGCCAATGATTGGCAATCATTTGGGATGTGTTGGGTATATAAGATGTTTTGTTTTTTTTTTGTATTATGATTATTAATAATAATATTAATAAACATACACGAGCCGTGTAGATCTCCACGGCTCATTGAGTGGCGCTCATCTACGACCCGTAGAGAGCTCCACTGTCCGTGGAGAACCAGGATATGGGTCGTGGGTTCACTACGGCCTCTTAGAATTTTTTTTTTATATTAATTTAAGTGTAGTTTATTAATTTTAAGCATGATATCTGTGTTTTTTATAAATATTTTTTTTCATTTCTTATTATAAATGAAAAATAGCATAAAAAAACAATTTGTTTCACTTAATAATTCCGTATATGTTAGTACATGATATCCCTAGGCTAGTATATATGATGTTTGGTTAGTATTTAAGGTGTTTGGGTGTGTTTGTAAGCGTTTTGGGGTTGTTTGGATGCTGCAGGCGAGTACAAGGTTCTTATAGGCGATTAGATAGCCTAATCGCCTGTAATACACGTGATTAGGCCCTACTCGCATGTGTTACATGTAGCATAGGAATCCTAATCGTCTATAAGGGTCAGCACGAGTAGAATGGGTATAAAAGCATCCAATCATTGCCCTAATCATTAGTTGTCACATCACACAACCCCCTAACACCCTTCCCAAGGTATGAAGGTCTCAGATAATCATTATAAACACCGGTGCTATGTTTTTTTTATTATTAATACAACCTTTGACCATATCTTGTGTGTGTTGATACCTCATTTGTGTTTGTTTCATTGTCGTTTCTGTTATCCTAACCTTTTCAGAGGATTCCGCACTCTGAATAGTCAAGCTCGTGATTGTCGGGTGACCCGAAAGTCGATCCTACAGTATACATGATAAAACGGTTAAATAGGATAAACTATAACAAGTTAATATACCCACTTTTTACCGGATTGTCTTCTAATTATTATATGTTTGCCCCTTTTGTGGACGATCTTTTATCTTTCTCATGGCAATATTATTTTTTGTTTATAAGATACGGACATTAAAATTTTGATCAAGTGTGAAGATGAAGACACAGATATAATTTATTTTATGGTGGGGTAAATCTATATGGCTAGATGTTTATGGTGGGGTAAATCTATATGGCTAGATGTTTATGCGTAATGAAATAGAAGAAAATCCGGTATGGAGTTTCTTAAAAGTTTGACGCGGATTTGAGCAATAGCGGCGACGTCGCTGCTATTGATGTCACCGCTATTGCCCAAAATTCTTGTAGTGTAATGACTAAGGTCTATACAGTTGGATACAACTATGATGATTTACCACCACAGAGTCCGATATAAAGACTAAGTGTGGAGTTTGATTTAATGACTAAGTGTGGATTAAGCATCAAGAACAAGTAGTTGGACCCATACATAATCAAGAATAGTTGATCAATACATAACCGAAAAAATATTTATTATGTTATTTTATATTTAGAACAAGAATTGTAACAAATTTTTTTATAAAAATATGGTTAAAAATATAAACCATATTGAAAAAAAATAATAAAAAGGGTTGTTGAGGACTTTATGGCCCATATATGGACCTTCAACGACTCGTAGAGAGCTCTACGGGCCGTGGCGAGACCCTCTCTATGGGCTGTTGAGCTTTCAACGAGCCGTGAAAACAAAGCTTCCACAAAAAGCTTTGTATTTTTTGAAATAAATATGAAATTTGCCCCTTTTGTTGAAATGGAAATATTGAAATTGTCTCGGTAAGAAATAAATTAAAAAAAGTATAAACCCACCACGGGTCGTAAAGTGCCATATGAGGTCATATATAAATGTGCCAACTAAGAGCAGACGGGGCGCTACCAGAATTGGGTACGGGTACCTCACTATCAGCACGGTAACACCGCCGTCACCCATGCTGGTAGTGGTTCCGTAAGCCAAATTCTGGTTCTAGTTAACGGGCTGGTACCCGTGATTTTTCTCATTCTTTCTCTCCTCTTTGTCTCTATCTCTCTCTAATTGATTGTTAGTAAATAATCAGTGAAGCATTGCCTTCAAAAAAATGTTTCAGTGAAGGAAATCAGTGAAGTGACGTTGAAGTGTAAGATTGGTTAAAATCAGTGAAGTTAAAAAACTCACGGATAGTGCCCCGTCCATCCTAAGATATGTATGTGCCCCACCCAATGATTGGCAATTATTGTCATTGATTGAGACAATACCTCTTACACATATACGGCGTGTAGGGGTATTCACGGGCCGTAAATATTTTAGTTTTTATCCTATGCAGATCATGGTGCTTTCTACGACCCGTATAGAGAATGTTTGAAAAAATTCAAAGAGTGTGTAGATAATATCACCGTTGTTTTTATATGATGATAGTCAATAGAACTTCTGCCTTTTGTCTTTTTGTGAGCTTATCAACACTGACATTATAATTATATTGTAAAAAATATGCATAAAACGTTATTTTTATTTTATTTTGGTGAGGTTAAAAAAGGAATACAAATACAAATAGGCAGAGCCATGATTTACGACCATACTTTCTTAATGGGGACCAAACATTTTAGATATATAATTAGAAAGTTTGGGGAGACAGCCGCAACAGAAACCTGAGTTTTTAGGAATTTTGTCTAATCTTCATTCACATGGAAGTAAACTAAGATACGTAGTGTACTCACTTTAGCTATTTTAGAAGACACAAAAAGACCAATATTTGTTATTCTTATCGTTTAATATATATGTAGAAGACATATTGAAGGGGAATGTTAAAAAGCAATTAGTGTTAAACTGGGAGAATCACAACCACATGATTGATCACGACGATCAGCTCTTTTATTAATGGAAATTGAATTACAATACTTGAAAATTTTTAATTATGAAACATTACTAGACATTAATTTAAATAAACCTCATATAATAATAAACCCATTCCTACTTTTAGTGCCTTGACCATTTAATCCTTAATATAAACCTTTGTCCCTTGACTATTTAATCCTTGTCTTGAGTACCGAGAGTGTTATGTGCCTTATATTCAAATACACAATATTATCGAGCCAGATGTCTAACTCGAAGCAATCTCTCTATTCGTATGAGTTAGAGGTAAGCATGTCTACATCCAAACATAGCTTTGTTATTGGTGGGATTTAATGAGTATGATGATGACGACGACTCTGGATCGCCTCTGAACCACTGGTTGAGATTGTCCGTACCACCCTTAATGTTCTTCAAGGTTACCCAACTTCACAAATGGTTACGTTTTCACAATTAGAAATCCGAACGTATCGGATGACTTTGTTAAAACTTATAAAACTCAAAACTAATCTATATATATATATATTGCAAAGAGATTAATCCTACATGTCATACTCTTATGTAATCTCTCCTTTGAGATATGCCACATAGGATGTGATGTGGCAAGTGTAAACCAATTAAAAAAAATGAATAAATATGATTTAACCTAATCTATTATAATCTTTAACCTAATCTATTAAATACCTAATCTACTAAATATAAATATTAAAACTTTACTATTTTTTCTCTCATGTTTCCTCCCATACCTTTTAAACGTTAATATCTTTTATATACGAGATTTTTTAAAGAAAAAAATTATACCAAATTAACGAACGTTTTATTATCTTTCCAACGAGTACCATAGTGCTATATAAAAAACGGAGAAAAAAATGACTATTTTTTGTAACCCGACAGGTATTGTGTCGGGTTTGAGATTAGTTTAAAAAAAAATTGTGGGTTTGGGTCGGGTCTGGGATTAGGTGATACCCGACCCGATTACCCGAAACAACATACCCAAATACCCGAACTATATACCCGATCATATACTCATGAATTTTTTAACGCATCACATAATCCTTAGACTAATGCGTTCGATATTTCAATAATTAACTTTTTTTTCTTATTTCATGTTAGTTCTTTTTAGAATGATCGATTACAAACTTCTGAATTCATTTGTAATGGCACTAGATTTATACCCCGACGCAAAGATTCGTTTTTTTTTATATTTGAATATGATAACTTATGGTAGAGATTTGTTACAAATAATAATAATAATAATAATAATAATAATAATAATAATAATAATAATATATTTTATTATATTATATTAGATATTTCAACCCGGGACGCTCCCGGGATAAAAACTAGTAAAAGATATAAATCCAATATTATAAAATCAAATTTATTGGAGTCGAATCAAATAACAGTCAAAGCTTTGTGTCCCAAAAAAATTCAAAGGATCATGGTTTCATCAAGTACATGTGAATAGTAACAGTAACAATTCCACAAAATAACAGATCAGGAGAAAGGATATCATCATCTGTATGAGAATCAAGAACAAGATTTGATGGAGTTTGGTGAAGATTACGTGATTGAACTGTAGAGTATGGGATGAATTCTTGATGTGTAACAACTAATACACTACTTGTCATCTGTCCACTGTACGGACGCCTTTTCTGTTTCTTCATTGCGTTTAGTTGCATTGGGTAGTCTTTTTTTTATGGGTGATATTATTTACACAACCAACAAAAAACCCTAAACAACCTTAGGACGGGTCGTCGAGGTCTAGATGGGCCGTTAAGAAAAATTAGGGTTTCAGGACGGGTCGTCCAGGGCTTGATGGGCCGTTTGTTTACAGAAAAGACAAAAACGACGGGCCGTCGAGGCCCAGACGGCCCGTAGAAGTACGATGTACGAGGTGATCAGTCTGAACTCCTGCAAAAGCAGGCAGTTCAGACTGAAAAGTCTGAAAAAGGTACATTAGGACGGGCCGTCCAGGCCCCGACGGCCCGTAGAAATGTGTTAGGTTAGGGCATTTAATCCCTAGACGGCCCATCTAGGCCTCGACGGCCCGTTGAGATTTCCAGATTTAACCATTACACGATCAGCTTCTTCCCCATTTGAACCAAACCTTAAAACATCACCACCACCAAAACCCTCGACCCATTTCGACTTCCCGGTCTCACGATGACATATTTACAAAGCTTTACAACCGTTGACCTGTCTAAGAACGAGTCTTACGTCTCTGAAAGCGTAGGGTATGAACCCGAGGTTCAAGTTGGTGAAGAGGAGGTTAAATCCGGGGTTCGTGGTAATGACGGGAACATGCTGCCCGATCTCAACGAGGAATATGTAGAGGAACAGGAGTCATTTTTTGTGCCACCAAGCTACCCGCAGTACACGTACGGGAGTTACCATTCGCGCGGGAATCGTGCTAAGGACTTAGAGGAAGATTATAACGGCTCTAACCCGAATGATGACAATCAGGAAGATGCTTATGAAGATGTTAACATAAAAGTTGAACCTAACCCGGATGTTTCGTATGAAACCGAGCAGGTGCGTTTATTTATTTACACTAGTATATCTTTACAGTAGTATATAATTTAGAGTAGTATGAATTTAGACTAGACTCTTGTATAAATTTTCAGGTATTCGGGTCTGTTGAAGAGATGAAACAATGGGCTTACGATAGAGCCCTTGCTAGCGGTTACGTCCTAGTGACAGGACGTTCTGTTTCAAAAGGCAGTGGAAATAATGCAAGAAAAATTAGGATAGACCTGAGATGCGACCGTGCTGGCGAATACCATACTACAGCCACAGTAAGGTCTACGGGTAGCAAAAAGATTAACTGTCCATTTATGTTAATAGGGAGGCTAGGCAAAGAGGGTTGGAAGTTGGAGGTTAAACACGCGAATCATAACCACGACCCTTTTATACATGTTGAGGGTCATGCTTTTGCTAGGCGGTTGACACCACAAGAAGAAGAAATGGTGGAAACGCTTTATTTTCAAGGCCTGGAACCAGCAAACATACATTTGGCCATCAGAGCACAAAACCCGAATAATATATGTATTCTACGAGACATACACAATACAGTGAGCAAGATTAAACATAGAATTTACGGCGATAAAACCCCAATGCAGGTATTATTATTAATTACTATTATTGTCATAGACTATTATTAATTTTGTTGTTGTTAAATATTAAATATTGTTATTATTATTGTTATGCAGATACTCGAGAGTATCCTGGTTGAAAAGAAATTTACTTATTTCACCAAGCAGAATCCAGAGACAGATGCTGTTGAGAATATTTTCTTTTCACACCGGGTCTCGTACAATCTCTGGCGTGCCTTCCCACATGTGATGCTGATCGACGCCACCTACAAAACGAACGAGTACAGAATCCCGTTTGTTCAAATGGTGGGTATGACGTCGACAAACCAGTCGTTTTGTATCGCCCACGCATTTATCGTTAAAGAGAAAACGAGTAACTACATATGGGTGCTTGAGAGGCTCAAAGATTTGCTGGAGGAGAGTATGGAGCCACGTGTAATTGTTACAGATAGAGATCTGGCTCTGATGAGTGCATGTGCTACAGTTTTCCCGAATGCTACGAAATTGCTTTGCAGGTGTCATATTCAACGAAATATTATTATTATTATTATTATTATTATTATTATTATTATTATTATTATTATTAATATTATTGTTGTTGTTTTGCAGGTATCATATTCAACGAAATATTGCAAAATATCATAAAGCAGGATTTCCAAAAGAAGAATGGGAAATATTTTTGCAGTATTTTGGTCGACTGTGTAAATCTCCTGACGAAGAGGCTTACGAATTCAATCTTGAAGCGCTCTACAGACGACTTTGGGGGCAGGATCGAACGGGTATATATTTTATGTTTTATTTTGCTTTACAAGCGTACATATTTTCTGTATTGACATCACTATTCTGTTTTTTACAGAGGTTTATGACTACATGGAGTCAGTTTGGCTCCGAGATTATAAAGAAATGTTTGTGGAAGCATGGGCAAATGAAAACTTTACATTCGGTCAGACTACGACCAACAGGGTCGAGAGTCAGCATGCTCTGATTAAGAGGTACATAAAAGGCCCGAACAGCTCGCTCCACGCGCTTGTGATGGAAATAGACAAAGTTATGGAGTCACGGCGCGTAGCGATAAAGCAATCCTTCGAACACAGCCGATCAACAAGAATGTGGAAACATGAACTACCGTTGTTTCGAGACGTAATCGGTAGGGTTTCCCATCTAGCGCTTAATTTGATGCTCGGAGGGGTCAACAAGATAAATTATTATATGGAACAAAAGAGGTCTTGTGAACACCGACTCAAGAAGACTTATGGATTGCCATGTTCCCGTCAATTGCAATTGTATGATACGAAAGGTAACATCATTTTTTAGACTTATTATTTTTTTTAGGATATAATAGTCAAATTTATAAATGTTTGAAGCGTTTTGTAGACGACTTGTGTTGTCTGGTTCGTACAAAAACAGAGGAAACTCTGCCAAATTTTTATAAAATTATTGATTGTTGTTGTTGTGATTGAATATATATATATATATATATATATCAGATACACGAGTGTCACTGGCTGATATCGACGTCTTCTGGACACGACTTGACTTTATGCCAGAAGTAGCTGAGAATCCCGAGTTTGACTTTCAGCACGAAATGAATGCATTCGCTGAGCAACTAAGGTCGCAACCGGTGCAAGTGAAAAAAAGCATGTTGCAGAAGATGAAGGAGGTGTTGAATCCGATTATGACTAAACATAAACCTCCTGAGGTACAAACCGATACTCGGGGTCGGCCAACAACAAGTGAAAAGGAAAAAAAGGAAGATAAGGCTGCGGTTAGTATTATTATTATTATTAGTATTATTATTATTATTATTGTTGTTGTTGTTGTTGTTGTTGTTGTTGTTGTTATATAATTTTTTCAACGTAGCTCAAAAGCCTTCTAGAAGAGGTAAACAATCAAGGGACAAACCGATTGTTTACGATGAAGATTTTCCACTGTTGGAAAGGGATAGGTACAAACTATTAATATATAAATTCACACATGCATACATATTTATACACATATTAAATCTCACTTTTTGATGGGTACAGGTACAAACTGGAGATCGAAAGGTTTAAGAAATGGCTTCCACCTGCATATCATACATACATTACAGACATTCGGGATGTCCATGGAGACGGTCACTGTGGGTTTCGATCCGTAGCTGTGTGCTTAGGGTGGCAACAGGATATGTGGTACTTCATCCGCACACAGCTTAAGGAGGAGATCGTCGAGAATGAAGACCGGTGGAGGCCAATTTTAAACGAAGTAGATTACGATACTTACGACAGAGTCTCCAACTCATTCGATCACATTGGAGTGGGACCAGCAACGCGCGACCAATGGATGGAGATGCCCGCCTCAGGATTACTGATTGCTCAGAAATTTAGGGTGGTTGTTCAATTTCTCTCTCCGTATGATCAAAGTGAGACGTACTTCCCTATGTTCGATGGTCCACACAACGTTGAAGAACATGCGTTCGTATCGTTTGCTTTTGTTAACAAAAATCATTTCATCAAGATTGAGTTTGCAGAAGGCGCCCCAATGCCAAAACTGAATCCGTCATGGCGTAAGTGGCGATATGAAGAGGCAAGTGAGTGGGAGACGGTATATGACGACCGTATACAAAGGGTTGATGTTCCATCACCTCAATACTTCGACTTAACTTAGCTTATCGTATGTTACCGGACCGGACGAACGAAAAAATTTGTTGTATGTGTTCATTTATACTTATTATAAAAATATACTCCCTTTTTTTTATAAAAAATACAAATACCAAGCTTAAAATATATAAAATACACTAAAAATTTTAAAAAAAAAACATAAGGGTCGTCCAGGCCTTAATGGGCCGTCCAAGGCAAAAAAATTGGCCAAGACGGCCCGTCCAGGCCTCAACGACCCGTCCTCTAGTTTGTAGACGGCCCATCTAGGCCTCAACTGCCCGTCCCAACACAAAGCTTCCAAGAGAAGCTTCTGTTTTTTAAATTAAAAAAAATATTATTCAACGGACCGTCCAGGCCTCAACGACCCGTCCTCTAGTTTGTAGACGGCCCGTCTAGGCCTCGACGGCCCGTCTCGAAAATTTTAAATCCCCCAAAAGCAGATCTGCCCTCCTTGTCCCTCATTTCCCTCTCTCTCTCTCAAGCACTCTCTCTCTCTCTCTCTCTCTCTCTCTCTCTCTCTCTCTCTCTCTCTCTCTCGTCGCCTTTACCCACCACCACCCCTCCACCACCACCACCGACCCTCCTCCACCCCTCCACCACCACCACCGACCCTCCTCGTCCCTCATTTTCCCTCTTTCTCTCAAGCACTCTCTCTCTCTCTCTCGTCGCCTTTACCAACCACCACCCCTCCACCACCACCACCGACCCTCCTCCACCCCTCCATCACCACCACCGTTCCACCTCCAACAAGAAAACCACAGGTAATATTTCTCATTGATAGCTTAAGTTTAATTAATTTATGTATGTTCGGGTTAGGGTTTTTTTGGGGGTTCTTGTCGTGGCAGTGGTGGTGGCTGGGTGGGGTGAGGGGGTTGGTTGGTGGTTGGGTGGTGATAGGGTGGTGTTGGGGAGGGGATGGTGGTGGGGCTGTGGTGGTGGTGGGGATAGGGTAGTGGTGGCTTGGTTGTGGTGGTGGCTGTGGTGGTGGGGATAGGGTGGTGGTGGGTTGGTTGTGGTGGTGGCTGTGGTGGTGGGGATAGGGTGGTGGTGGTGGTGAAGGGGATGGTGGTGGTGGGCTGTGGTGGGTAGGGGATGGTGGTGGCTATGGTGGTCAGTGGTGGTTGGGCGGTGAGGGCAGTGGTGGTCAGTGGTGGTTGGTTTGCATTTGTGCGCGTTACGCGCCTAAACACAAACGCGCGCGTTTATGTTTAGGCGCGCGTTTAGGTGTTTTAATATAAAGTCGCCTAAAGTGTTTTGTTTTTGTTTTGCAGATATGGCAAACAGAAACAACAGAAGACGGCGTAACCAGCCTGTGGACGAGAATCCTCTTGCACTGGGAGATATGAGAGATTGGCCGTACAGGCACGATAACGACGACTACGAGATCGCGCGCTGGGGTCATATGGAGCTGCATCCGATACACGGATCGCGCAGTGTTGACTGGTCCGCATTACGCGCGATCGATGCAGAGGATAGGTTTGAGGAGTGGATCCCAGACGACAGCCCTTGGGGGCGGATGTTAGCTGACCTCGACAATGATGCGTATCGGCCACTGACGATCGAGTTCATCTCGACATTCCGCTACGCGCCGCATGCAGCAGGTGTTGAGCCTCCAGTAGGTCCTGACAGCGAGCCTGAGCCTGAGGTACAGTTCCGATTATTCGGACACCTCTACGCATATACGATGGACCCGTGGGCTACAACTTGCTGCTGGTACAGATAGGAGGAGCTTGTCCAGGATATGTACACCACGACCTTGACGACCTTGCCAGACGACATGCTGATGGCCTGGTGGCCCACTATCGGTGGTCGAGTGTATGGGGAGGAGGGCGAGAGGTATTATTATTGTTATTTAGTTCATTTAGTTCGTTATTATTATTGTTATTTAGTTCGCTTAGTTAGTTAATTATTATTGTTATTTAGTTAGTTTAGGTTGTTTGTTTTTGGATTTTGTAGACGACTTGTGTTGTCTGGTTCGTACAAAAACAGAGGAAACTCTGCCGAAATTTTTATAATGTTATTATTATTCTGTGCAGGATGGATAGGGCCAGCAACATCCGGGACCCTGTGATCTGTTACATACACCGTTTGGTTACCTGGTCGATTGCCGGACGGTGTAACTGTAACGAAAGGGTCCAGCAGATTGACCTTTTCTACCTTTACTGCATCTTGAGCCGTAGGCCGGTTGCGCTACACAGATGCTTTGCCGAGTACATCGCGACCTACCCTCATAGGAACCCGGCGGGGGAGATTCCGATTGGTGGGATCGTCACCGCCATCGCGCTGCATCTTTGCCCGGGCGAATTGTGGACGCATGTTGAGGAGAAAAACTTACCAGCTCCGATGAGGCCCAAGTAAGATTATTATTATATATTATAATTTAATATTATTATTATTATTATTTATTATTATTTAATTTTATATATTATTATTTAATATTATTATTGTTGTTTTGCATTTCAGGCCGTTAAATATTAAGACTATGACGCAGATGAAGGTGGCAGCACGGGTCCGTGGCAGCAACCCACCCGCTTATGACCAGCGTACTTTCGGTGATGCTGGCGACCGTGGCGAGCATTTTGTGCCACAGCCGCTGGTACATCTCGATGGGCCGAATGCCCCTGAGGTCCAGATGCCACACGTTGCCGACGGCGACCCACCGGTGGATGTAGAGATGCCAGATGTTCTCGTTGATGAGCGACAGCGTCCTGGCCGCGTTTATCATGCTGTCAGGTTGCATGATAGCACAACCCAGGTACTTCAGCAGATCCTGGATCAGTTGGGGTCGTTGCGGGGTGACATGCGGTGGCTGTTAGAGAGCGAGAATGAGAGACGACGGGAAGCTGGTTTGGAGCCGCGTCCACTTCCGGGTTGGGCGTCCAGCAGTCAGCATGGTGGGGCGTCCACCAGTCAGCCGGGTGGGTCGGATCAGCCGGGTGGGTCGGGTTAGACGGGTGGGTTATATTCTTGGTTGTACATTTGAACTCTTAGTTTTATGTAAATTTTTGGAATATTATGCTTATTTATGCTTTATTGTTCGTATCTTGGGTTTTGTTTAGTTCGGCAACATAAACGACATTCGTTCATATTCATATACACAATTATATAAAAAAGATCATATTATACAAATAAAAAAATAACATTTATAAAAAACCAAACATTTATAAAAACCAAACATTCAAACCCATTTTAAACATCCACACTACACTTATAAAAAAACCAAATAATCATCACCTAATCATTGCCAATGATTACCAATGATTGTTTTGGATTTGGATGCTAGTCCACGGGTCGTCGAGGCCCCAACGGGCCGTCTGTTTTAGGGTTTAAGCCTTTAGACGGGCCGTCTGGGCCTGGACGACCCGTCCTTTTGCCTGTTTGGCCCTCCACGGGCCGTCCAGGCCTCGACGACCTGTGGAGGGATTGTGCAAATAAAAACCCTAGTTGTCTAAATAACCGGAGGTTTTTTTATTTGGGCCTACAGTTATAACCAGTAATATATTATTTTTAATTATCTTTGGCTTCCAACTCTAGAAACCCTAAGACAAAATAAAATGCTTTAATCCATGGGTTACATTTATATAGAAATGGGTAGAAACTTGGATGTGAGATATTTGTGATATAACCTTTTGTTTTAGCGCATAATAATTTTTTTACTGGAAAGTTATTTTTGCTTAGTTCGAGTGTGTTTGGTGATTATTTTATGATATTAGCACTAATAAAAGTGATACGCACCTCATAATTATGGTGCAAATAAGTTATGAATAGTGGCGGACCAAGAAATTTTTTTCATATGTTGCGAAATCATATAGCTTTTATAGATCATTTATCCATCAGGTGGCTCAGGTCGTGTCAGGTAGACTCATATACCAAAAATAATAATACTAAAATTATATAATTAAAAAAAAGGAAACCAAAAACTCAAAAGTAATTTAAACGTCATTACATATGCATAACAAATTTCAAAAATCTAAAGTTGTTCATTTTGGGTCTTCATTTTTTTTGCAATCTATCTATAACATCTTTTTTCTCCACACTTCTATGCAAGTCATTTCCAATAAAAGCATTACATCTATCATTTAAATTCTCATCACCAATCGTATTGCGCAAATCTTTCTTCACAAACTTCATTGCCGAAAAGCTTCTTTCAACGGTCGCGGTTGTGCCAAGTAACGCGAGAGATAGCTTCAATAAACCACACGCCAATATAAAGTTAAGGTGTTTCTTTGTTTCAACTATCAATGTACAAGACTTGATATACCATTCAATTAAAGGTTTTCAGTAGAGAAATGAAAGGATTGGTGGGTTACTCAGAATCTGTAATGTTTTAGGCACTATGTTGGTTTTTTTTTTAATTTTAATCAGAAATAAATCCTATTAAAAATTATGAGCTTACTCTTAAAATTGGGCTAACTCTAAAGTCTAAACACAAAAGTTGGCTACTACTTATTAAAAGTCCAAGGCATGCGATTAAAAATTTTATGGGGTGCAGACAAGATTAACGCGTATATATAATCCTAAAACAATTCAAGGTAGGCGCCCGCCCCTTTCGGCTTGGGGTGGGTCCGCCAATGGTTATGAAACCTTGAGCTTAGCTTGCAAATCGTAAGTGTTTAATAGTAGGTTAAGATTATGCATATCTATAACTATAAATAAAAGAAACCACGTATGATGACATGACATACATTGAGGCCATTCTTTCTCTATTGAGTGTGTCATATGACATATTGTAAGAATTTAAAAAAAAATATTTCTTTTCTAATGTGCATGGCATATGCAATTTCACCACGATTTTGAACATTAACAACATCTTTATACGACATTTAAAAAAAATACACCAAATTAACGAGCGTTTTATTATCTTTTCAACGAGTATCATAGTGCTATACAAAAAAAACAAAAAAAACCCTGACTTTTTTTATGTGATAATTAATGAAATAGATATTTAAATTATATATGAGTAGAGAAAATAGTTTGAATACATGAAAAGTTCCTATCCTTCAATCTTTTTAGTCGATAGCAGTTAGATCATGTTTAATAATCTTTAAAATGGATCTTCATTGGTTACCTATTGATTGTTTTATTTAGTGAAAATTGAACATGTATGTCAATCATTAACATATGTTCACTTTAAACATTAGAATCACCCACCATCATTATCATGACATATCTTTTCATACTAATTTGGTGTGTTTTTTTTTTTTTTTTTTTTTTGCGGATTTAGATAGCAACTTTAAATTGTATTGAGAAAGTGACAGTTGTACAGAGACGAATGTTGATCCTTTACAAAATATATATATACATAACAGCCTATTCCTTTTATGATACACACATTTTACCACTTTGTATTAAATTTGTTTATCCTGTGACGCTCAAAAAAAAAAAAGATAAAGTAGTTTTAAATAATATAGTATATGTTTAAATAATAGAAATAGGTTAAGCTTATGACTCATGATTCTAAATAAGCAATTAAGCAAATCGTAATCTCTTGGTAGTCAAGGGACATTTATGTAGACATTGCACATTGCCTAGACAAAAATAACATGTATAGAAAATGGGTATTTTTAGTAAGGAACTTTTAAGAGCTTTTATGAGCTTTAAGCTTCAAGCTTTTAAGAAAAAACTCTATCAATCAATCACAAATTCTCAGCCTACAATCCCTCTAGTCAATATTTCTCATTCAATAGTCAATATTAGTCATTTAAATGTATTTATTATTATTGTAAATGTGGTAGATTCCTCTCCACATATTTCTCTCTTTTTTGTATATTTATGTACCTCTAATTGTCATTGAACAACAATTGAAGAAATTGATTTAAATTGATTATATGGTATCAGCCATCATCTAATCGATCCTTTCTTTTCCATCAGTAGCTTATGCTACTTCTGTTCCTTTTTTTTCCCCTTCGGCAGCTTCCTTTTCTTCCTATTCAGATGGCTTCTTTCATTCCCCTGTTCAGTTTCCTTCAGCATGTCCACCACCAACGATCTTAGTGCCATTCCCCTTCACTCCCTCAGCCACCTCATAAACATAAAACTGAATTCCACTAACTACTTACCACGGGAGAAGCAAGTCACCCCGGTGCTCGCTTATCTCAATCTCCTAAACCACATCGACGGTTCTAACCCACCACCCTCCCAAACCATCACCACAAATGACCAAACAACTCAAAATCCAGCCTACACAGCCTGGAAATCAGCGGACCAAAAGGTTCTCTTGCTTCTCAATTCGACCCTTTCTGAAGAAGACATGGCCGAAACTATCGGTCACACCACGGCTCTTCAAGTTTGGAAGGCACTTGCCGATGCCTACAGTCACTCTTCAATTGAACGTGTTCACAACCTTCAAGACTCTCTTCGCAACATTCAAAAAGGCACCTCCTCCGTTTCTGAAGTCGGTGGCAAGTTCAAAGCATTAACTGACCAACTCGCCGCTATCAGACACCCGGTAAGCGACGAAGACAAACGACACTACTTTCTTTGTGGGCTCGGTGCAACCTTCGAAAATTTTTCTACATCCCAAAGAACTATCCGCCCTGCCCCGACATTTCGGGATCTTCTCGCAAATGCTGAAAATCAAGAAATGTTTATTCAAAAAATTCATGGCACCTCAACACCCCAAGCTGCATTCTATGCTAATCAACCTAAACCTTTTACAAATCGGTCTACCACGTCACGAGGCCGAGGTCGTAATACAACCTCAAACCGTGGTCGTGGTACCACACACACAAAAAGAACACCCCATTGCCAACTATGTCGTCATGATGGTCACTATGCGACAACTTGCCCACAACTCGCCTCTTATGCAAAAAAGGCGACATATCTTGATGCCAATTTAGCCGAAGCTTTTCTTGCCCAATGCAATGTTGCTACCGATACCCCGGATTGGACTGCAGACTCAGGTGCTACCACTCACATGCTTCCTACAAATCTTGGTTTAATTAATTCTAAACCTCAAAACGGTAACACACGAGTTACTTTTGGGAACGGGGAATCTCTACCCGTTACCCATATTGGTAACACCCATATTCAAAACAATCTTCCTTTACAAAATGTTTTAGTCGTGCCAAACCTCACCAAAAATCTACTATCTATCAGTAGATTAACTAATGATTCTCCCGTTGATGTATTGTTTTCTAACAATTATTTTCAAATTCAGGACCGAAAAACAGCGGAAGTTCTAGCTAAAGGCACGTGTGAAAATGGCTTTTATGTTCTCACTCAAAGTCACAAGTCTCTCGTTGCCGCTCTCTCCGCTTCGCATCTTCGTGCTTCTTTCAATAAATGGCATAGTCGTCTTGGACATGTCTCCTTCGACACTATTTCAACTTTAAATAAAAGTGGTCATGTTTTTGTTACATCTTTGTTACCTAAACCGGGATTATGTAATTCGTGTGAAATGGCAAAAGCTAAACATTTACCTTTTCTTGAAAACCATAAACGTGCTAACCATGTTTTGGACCTCATTCATTGTGATCTTTGGGGACCCGCACCGGTCACATCCACCGATGGATACCGGTATTATGTCATTTTCATAGATGATTATTCACGCTTTACTTGGTTTTATCCTTTAAAAGCAAAATCGGAATTTCCTAACATTCTTAAAATTTTCTTAACATTTGTTCAAAATCAATTTTCTTCAAATGTTAAGGTTTTTCAAAGCGATGGAGGAACTGAATTCACAAATCACCAAGTTCAAATGTGTTTTCAACAAAATGGCATTCATCATCGTGTTTCATGCCCTCACACTCCGGAACAAAACGGAAGGGCGGAACGAAAACATCGTCACATCACCGAAACCGGTTTGGCCATAATGTTTCATGCCCACGCACCACCATTTTTTTGGTTTGATGCTTTTACAACGGCCACATATATAATCAATACACTTCCAACAAAACTGTTAAACAATCTTTCACCTTTTGAAATATTGTTTAAACAACCTCCCACATACTCCAATATTCGCATTTTTGGATGTCGAGTTTATCCATACCTTAGAGACTATGCCCAAAACAAACTTCTTCCTCGAAGTACTCCATGTATCTTCATTGGCTATAGTCCTCGCTACAAGGGGTTTAGATGTCTAGATCCAACCACGGGTCGTATCTATACTACTCGACACGCCAAATTTGACGAAGACATTTTACCTTTCCAAACATCCTCCACATCTACAAATATCTCCTCTCTACCAATTACAAATTTTGAAGACCAATTACCCACACCCACTACACCCTCCCATTCTCACCCTTCTACAAACCAAACTACACCTCAAACTAACAACTCTATAAAACCCAACAACCCTTTATTACCCACATCATTATTCAATCCTATCCCAAACCCACCCAACAACCAAACAAACCCACCGACCCCTTCACACACAAACCAAGAACCTTCATCCACCCAATCCCCATCCGCTCCATCTAACCCACCTACGGCCCAATTCTCTCCAACGGTCCAACAATCCACATCCACTCAAACATCACCTTCACAACCTACCTCAACATCAAACCAATCCCATCCCTCGGCCCAAACATCTCCATCAACCGATACATCACCTTCGACCCAAACCGAAACCGAAACCCAATCCTCATCCTCTTCTTAATCCGAAACCCAACCCACAAACACACACTCCATGCAAACTCGGTCCAAAAGTGGTATCTTTAAACCCAAGCATTTTGTAAATCTTGCTAATCATTCTTATTATGCTCTTTTCTCTAGCCATGTTCCCAAAGGAATCAAAACCGCTCTCAAAGACCCTAAATGGGTCAAAGCCATGCATAATGAACTTGATGCCTTACATGGTAACCACACTTGGACACTTTTTCCGCGTCCAAACAACACCAACATCATTGGTTCCAAATGGATTTATCGAATCAAATACAAATCCGATGGATCCATCGATCGCTACAAAGCAAGACGTGTAGCCCAAGGGTTCTCTCAAATACCGGGTCTCGATTTCTCACACACATTTAGTCCGGTTGTTAAATCATCCACCATTCGAGTTGTTCTAAGTCTTGCAACCATTAATCATTGGAAATTAAGACAACTTGACGTCAACAATGCTTTCTTAAATGGTCATCTCAATGAAACCGTTTTCATCGAACAACCTTCGGGTTTTGAAGACCCTACAAAACCAACTCATGTGTGCAAACTAAATCGTGCTTTATACGGTCTAAAGCAAGCACCACGGGCTTGGTTTCAACGTCTAAGCACATTTCTCATTGCTCTTGGTTTCCAAAGTAGTAGAGCCGATCCGTCATTATTTATTTAGAATAATCACGGAATTTTAATTTATCTCCTTGTCTATGTAGACGACATCGTTGTAACGGGAAACAACGAAAAATTCATTAACATGTTTACATCTCGTCTACATAAGGAGTTCAAAATAAAAGATCTCGGCCTACTCAATTTTTTTCTCGGCTTGGAAGTTACTCAAAATTCTTCCGGTCTCTTTCTAAACCAATCCAAATATGCTTATGACATTTTATCTCGTGCGGGTCTTCTTGACTCAAAACCTGTTTCCACTCCTTTAACATCAAAAGATGTTTTCACCACCCAAGGACAACCATTTCATGATCCTACCCTCTACCGATCTCTCGTAGGCGCTCTCCAATATCTCACAATCACTCGTCCCGACCTCTCATACGCCGTTAATCAAGCTAGTCAATTTCTTCAACAACCCACCACCACTCACTTTCAATTAGTCAAAAGAATTCTTCGATATGTCAAAGGAACATTATCTTATGGTTTAACTTTTGATCGACCACCTAACACTGTTTTGCTAGGTTTTTCTGATGCAGATTGGGCACGATGTCTAGACACTAGAAGATCCACCTATGGCTATTGCATTTACTTGGGAGGAAACTTAGTCTCTTGGAGTGCAAAGAAACAACCCACCGTTTCCCGCTCAAGCTGTGAATCCGAATACAGGGCGATGGCTAACACCGCTGCAGAAATAATTTGGTTGACCAATCTACTACGTGAGCTTCATGCCTTGCCTCAGACTCGCCCAACCTTATTATGTGATAACAAGAGTGCTCTGTTCCTAAGCCAAAATCCTATCTCCCACAAATGAGCAAAACACATTGATATCGATTATCACTTTGTTCGTGAATTGGTTACTTCCGGGCGGCTCGACACTAAATTCATCTCCACCGATCAACAAGTTGCAGATATTTTCACCAAAAGTCTCCCACAACCCTTGTTCGACAAGTTTCGTTCAATGCTTCGTCTCGGACCACCTCCATCCTTGCATTGACGGGGGGTATCAATCAATCACAAATTCCCAGCCTACAATCCCTCTAGTCAATATTTCTCATTCAATAGTCAATATTAGTCATTCAAATGTATTTATTATTATTGTAAATGTGGCAGATTCCTCTCCACATATTTCTCTCTTTTTTGTATATTTATGTACCTCTAATTGTCATTGAACAACAATTGAAGAAATTGATTTAGATTGATTATAAACTCTTACTCAATAAAAAATCTTCTTTGGTTGAAGGAGCTGGAATCTTTTAGGTTAGAATAGCTAAATGCTACTAGTACTAGCGTTTAGGAAAAAACTCCAACTACCTACAAGCTTTTAGGGTATGTTTGGCAAGAAGCTTTTAAGAAAAAACTGATCATACTCAATAAAAAACCTTGTTTGGTTGAAATGAGCTAGAAACTTTTAGGTTAGAGAAAAAACTCTATAGTGAAAAGCTACTAGTACTAACTTTTAAGAAAAAACTCTACAAGCTACAAGTTTTTAGTTAGTAAATAACACAAATACCCATTCTATTTTAAAAATAAAATAAAAACCTTCTTTACAAGTTTTTAATTATGCATATTTTGGTCATTTTATACATTTTATTAAAAGCTTCAGCTACTCTGCCAAACACCAAAATATATTTAAAAATCTTCCAGCTATCAGTTTGCAGCTACCATCTAACAGCCTCTTGCTAATTTTGCCAAACATACCCTTGATATGTAAATAACATAAATACCCATTCTATAATAATAAAAATAAAAAACATGCATATAAACTTTTAATTAATGTTCATTTTAGTCATTTTATACATTTTATTAAAAGCTCCAGCTATTCTGCAAAACACCAAAATATATTTAAAAACTACTGCTTTCAGTTATCAGCTAACAGCTTCCAGCTATCAGCCATCAGCTACTTTTGCCAAACATACCCTATAGCATTCTCCAACCATCCGACTATCCGAGATGTATAGAGCGATATCCAACCATCCAACTATCCGAGACTGGATGTGACACATATGTTAGAAGCCTCTTAGATTTCAATAAATTACGTACATACTTAAAAATTATAGATTGTGGTCGAATAATTTTGAAAGATTTACAAAATAATCGACACATGAACTCTTTATCTTAAATTAACTGTTTGCAAATTAAATGTTGTGTGCAACACAACCTTGTCTGAAAGTAGATCGTAATGTATTATGACAAAACGAATTTAAACATATAATTGAATTAATCTATCCATCCAATTTAACGCGCTTGTTCCAATCTTCACACTTTTTTTCCTCCAAAATTATACACAACCCATAATCTTGATGCAATTTTTCGCGATTATGTTTTAATATAACAATATTTGATTAACACTAGTTTAGAAAAAGAAAAAGTATTCAAAACATTAGTTTAAAATAAGTTTTTCATTGCACACAAATGCTTTTATAAAGTTAGATAGCCATGTGATGGCCATGTGAATAATTTTAACAAGAAATATGTGGTTTCAAGTACATTAAAGCTATGGTAGGTGGTTGTTCACACTTTCGATGAGCCCTCATTACCCTATATCCACCGTAAGGTCGGCATATATTACATCAAAACTTGCATTATTTCATATAAAGTGGAAAATGTTCATTAACTAAAATTGTACATAGCACTATGTGCCTAGTGTACGTTGTCGAGTTAATTAATTTTTTAATGATTTCGACCTTGTAAACCAGTATATGTGCACCTGTAAATCAAAATATTCTTACTCACATGCTTAGATAATTAAATTAAGTGCACACGAATCATACAACATAACTAAAATGTGACATTATTCTTTTCATCAATACGGCACGTACAAATGCCTATTTTCAAGAAATAACATAAACTTAATTATAGATTTTCAAGCACTTTACATCAAATTTAAATATTCATATGGCCAATTTTACCCAATACGTACTAAATGCAGTTGCATTAAGAAATATATTAATTAGTAGATTATAGTGAACAATTTAACATATTAAATACCAAATAATTCCAGCTCAATAAATACAATATAAGTCGAAAATAATTAAGTTGACATGTAAAAAACTGTAAACGACAATTCGCTACCAAACTACATGCACACATATGTCATAATCTAACATTATATGAACTGCTTACATAATTTTTTACTACATATTTTTTTACTCTCTGTTCCTAGCTTAGTTCTACGGATCGAGCACCACATGTTCCCACTTATAAAGATTTAACATACGTAGATAGATTGAAACGCTTCTAATATATATGCATGAACAAGAAAAGGGCTTATTATAGACAATGCGAGCCTCAAATCTTTCTTTGAGTAACTCATTGATTTTGAATAACCCTTTCTAAGACCAAATAAATCAATATTGTTAACAGACATCTAACATGTCCTAGCTTCATCAAGTGAGACAGATTGGCCACGTCAGACGTCACGTGGTAGTTCACGTCAGCATTTAACAGACTGAGTTAACCTCAGTTAGTTGTGACCAACAAAACAAAATAAAATACATGACAAGTTGAGATTATTATCTTACAAGTTTTAAGTTGGGATTAGTCTCTTCCAACCCCTCAAAGTTGGGATTATTTAATTTCGTTTCCCCAATCAAATAGGAATACTTAATCGTTTTAATATTCAAATCTTAATCTTAACCAAATAAATCAATATTGCTATCCGTTTAAGCCCGAAATGTACATATATGATCCAAATAGAATATCTAATATAGGGACCCAGCCGAATGGTGCACTAACAGACTCCCCGTTGGACCTATCTAGATCTTTAAAACTCTCTGCAAGCAACTTGAACAACAACCAACCTTGACTTTCAATCAGCAACTCTATCAGACTTCAAGAACAGGCAACTTTGACCAGTCACACCCAACATGCACCTGACATATTTTCAAAATCCGATGTCAGTAGTGTAAGTCAGACATTGGTTCAGGTAAGTTCAAGGTGTGAAAGATCGGATCTCAGTACGACTGTTGGTTCCAGTTCTGCGTGAGTATCTGATCATCAGTGTATGAAACGACCCATTTAGTCAAAAGGTTGACTAATTGTGCGTTTCAGGGGGAAACTATGTCGAAGGATGATAGATCCTCACATTTTCAGGTTTCAAGGGTAAATTGGTCTTCTATGAATATTTAATATCATTTCCCGAACTTGAAACCGTGTTCCCGTGTGATAAAATGAGTTTTTAAGCTTGCAAGGGCAAAATGGTAATTTTCTGAACTTTTCAAGTTTCATACGCCTAAGATATGTGTGCACGTATGAACGCCATACGTGTACATCTTCACACGTATCAATGAAGGCATATGAGACTTCTGATTTATGCCATTTTGAAAAATTTTGAAAAGTTTGAGAGGTATAGTTGTCATACGTGGGATAGTGGTAGGTGATAATTTTCATACGTGTGAAACCTCATATGGGTAAAGGATGCACGCGATGAAAGGTCCTATATAAACAACTATTGAACTGAAATCTTTCATTCTCTCATACGCCTTTATCCAAAACCCTTCAAAACCTCTCTTTGACCGACTATTTGACTTTTTAATCGTGTTATCCCCTGTGATTTTTGCTCTTCATCCTATATTCAGAATCAAAAGGTGGTTCTTTTGTGCTAAAAATTAATCGATTTCATCCACAAAATCGCTCATTTTTTTATCAATTTATAGTGCTCGATGTGAACCGACTTCAAAACCCACAATAAACAATCAAAACATGAATATTAATTAAAATGGTTTTGAGGTTTAGTTAATTGGCCTATTTAGATCTTATCTATAAAAAATGGAGCCTTGAATCGATCAAAACAATTTTTTTGAGAATTTTGAATGCTCATACGCGTATGAGGTCATACGCGTGCTTCATTGCACACGTATGAAGCTCATACGTGTAGGTATGAACACGTATGAATGGTTCATACGCCTGCATTTTAGAATTTTTGGCGATTTTGTTCATTTGATCATTTTTAGCCGTTTTCGGTGTTCTTATGTGTTATGTATGAGCATATGTAGATATGGAGTTTACCATCGGTCTTAAACACAACATCGTTGCACATCTGAGCCTGACTTCAAAGAACGCGACAGCTTTTGGGAAACAGCGGTGCTGGATGGCGATCGTAATCCAATAGCGTTCGGTAGACAAGTAAACGGATGGGAAGTGGTGGTTTCTCAACAACATATTCAGGATGCATTGCATTTGGATGATCGAGACGACTATCCAATCGAGTTTCCTAAGTATCTGGTGAGAGGATTCTTCAAGAGGCTCAAATATGCAGAGAACATCAAAGCTTCCATGTTTCTGAAGTCTGGTTTATGCCGTCACTATAGATACTTCTTACATATTCTTATCCACTTCATAAGTACTAGAATTACCAGCTTTGATGCGGCCCGGGAAACAAACTGCTTTACAATGGTGGCCCTGATTTTAAACAAACCATTTAACTTCTCGGGTATGATCTTCCACCATATGAAAGAGAAAGTGGGAACCAAGTAGAAAAACAAGAGATCCATTATGTATCCAAGGTTCTTGCAGATGATAATTAATGCCCAGATTCCAGACTTACCAAAAGTTAGTGGAGATGTTATGAGGCTGGAACATATGAACGTTATGGGCATGTCAAGGATGAAAACGTACAGAAAGAGCACAAAACCATATTTTAAGAGAGTCATTGGACATATTTAGAGAGAAAACTATCCACAACGATCTTCATAGAAAAACAAAACCACTTCTGAATACAAACCATCTTCTGAAAACGAACAGCTTGATTTGCAACTTAATCTTGGAAGTGAATTTGATTCAAATGCCCGGTCTTCACATCAGCTTCTAATAAATTCACGAACCACATCGGATCATAAACTCGTATTTTATGACAGATCTTCGGATCATTCTTTAACATAATAACAGCTTCAGTTGTCAGATAATCGTAATACTAGAAGATGAACTTGTCCGAGAAATCCTACTCAATTAGGACAAGTGGGATCTTGGTCACGATATCAAAAGGTGTAATAATATGCTTCTAGATTGGCTTCCTGGTAATTGAATTTATCTCTGTTGACTGGTAGCTATTTGGATACTAAGGACTCACGTACACCCACCTGGTGTTGCTTTCTTTCTCAATCAGCTTCTTGAACATGCTCAGCGTATTATTTGATTTGATTGACTCCTTTCTAACAAGATCATGAACATACCAGTATGATAATGACTTGATCTTGTATACATTCTCGAAATATAGGATGCCACTCTCAAATTTAATCCCAATAGCATCTGAGTGAGCCACATACGTTTAGCTCATAATATTTCCAGACATGAGATTCCACTTCTATATTACTCTATTGGCTTGGACTGGCTCAACTGGTCTCCTCTTGTACTAAGCTGCACAAGCTGCGTGAACCCTAACATTCCTTTCTTGATTAGATTCTGGTTCAGTCAGAGGCAGAGACTTCAGATACTTTTCCACTTGATCATAATCATACGGTTTGGGAAATGGGATCCCCATATGTTCATTCTTATCATCCTTCATCACATATTTAGGATATTCTTCACTGGTGATGTCTTCGATTTCTAAGTCATCCAATGGCTTGTCTTCATTGAACTTTTAAGCACTATAAGTAAGGATGACTTCTTCAAATGTAAGGCAAAAAAACACAAGAATCATCTTCATGTGACATTTCTAGAGGTATTTCTCCTTCCTCCAGATCCATGTAAGGCTTTGTAACTGGGTTACCATCATCATCAGTGATGAACATATCATAAAATTTTTGTGTCCATTCAATAGGAACTTCTTTTGACGCAACAAACTCCCTAAATATCCTCTGATCTTCTTCATTAGGACCTAGATGGGAAGACGATCCACCCGTACCAAATCCACCACCCAAATAATGAGATTCCTTAGATTACTTCTCCCTAAATCTGGACTCAGCTGTTTTGGTTTGTCTAGAGCTTGCCCCACAATCACCACCTTCCTCTTCATCATCTTCCCCAGTTCTATCCTTACCTACCTCATGATCATCACCCGAGTCACCATTATCTTCTTCATCTTCCTCTTCTTCACTATTGTCACCATCATCACCATCACCAGTTGTGAGTCTCTTATGCTTATTGAAGTAATTATCAATGCGTCTCTTCAGCATTTTGTTTTCAGACTCTACAATGACAAGATGATTCATGGTTTCATCATGAGACTCTGTTAGCTACCGAATCTTGTGTTCGTTGTTGGTTAACTTGAGCATCTCCTTATCTAGAGTAGCTGTTAGTCTTCTATTCTCGGATCTCGTTTCATCGATAAAATGGCGATCTCTTTTTTCCTATTATGTTAACCTTCGCTGGTTCTCCAAGTTCTGAGCAACTTGCATGTGAAGCATGCTCACTAGATTGTTGATTTGAGCTTGGAGAGATGGGCCACTTGATGTTGTTAGGACAGGAAAGATGGAAAGCATGAATGGTACCTATTTGATTTGTTGGGGTAGCTAGAACTGTGGGATGCCAATCTAAGAGGTAAGTATTTGCAAGTCGGCATCAACTTATATTTGGATAGAGGTAGCTGGAATAGATGCTACAACTGAGACTGATTCAGTGAAGATTGTAGTTCTACCCAAGGATGGTGTTGGAGTTGATGTTGTGGTTGTGGTTGTAGTTGATGTGGTTGCTGATTTGGTTTTGTGTTGTCATAGATTTTGTTTTCTTGGTTACTAAGGTAGTTTTGGATTTTGTGGATTTAGAAGTTGGTTCCTTAATTGTCATAGTTGTCTCATTATCAGCTCCTTATCATTTTTTGTAGTTGTGACATTTTGGGATCTCTTGAACTAGCAGCAGGTTTTAAATCCAACTCTTCTATATTCACCATGAATTCAGGATCATTTTTTTCTTCTCTTTCCTTTTGTAGATAGATTGAAACGCTTCTAATATGCGTGAAAAAGAAAAGGGCTTATTATAGAGATTGTGAGCCTTAAATCTTTATTTGAGAACTCATTTATTTTGAATAACACTATCTAAATGAACAAATAAAGTAGTAAAACACAAAGAACAACACTCGATCTACGAGGAAAGCCCTTGATCAGTTGTAGATCTCCGGCATAAAACCTCAGGAGGAGACTAGGCCCCTACCTTGTTTGTTAATATTAATTTGGTAAAAAGGTATAACTTTGGATGAGCAAATGGACGAGTGTACTAAGATTATAATGATTGTGTGAGTGTTTCTAATCAGCTAAGTGTATGTGTGCAGCTATAGTGTAAGCATTGTGTCATATACTCATCCAATACTCCAATTTATATAGTACATGAAGTAAATAATGAATCCCGTGAGATCCGCTATGTAGTTAAGCTCCTTTAATGTTAGTAGAAACTGTTTTAGGTGAACGTTAAGCGAGCTTCAACAGAATATAGTCGTTGGATGGCAGGTTCCCCTTTATTCGCCTACATTCAATGAGAGACGGTTACGGGTTTGACTTCTTCTTTGGTTTTGAACTTGGTTGGGAAGCATGTCTTCTTTATTCATTGATAGTCTTCGACTGATGTTTGACTAACAGTTGTTGAAATAAAGTTATGACTCCATTCCTGCAATCATATCATGTAAACATAAATTGTTAGTCCATCTTTAGGATGTGCACATGTTGAAGAATAGTTACATCCCAAAGTCTGTCTGATCCTTATCCTGAGGATGCGGTATAAGGTAAAATCATTCTGAGGATTTTCACCCTCAACAATGATCATGTTGCATTTGTAACAGTCAAGCTCTGCTTAATATAATCTTTAAATAAAGAAACCATATCTGAGCAACTCGTTTTTACATGTGTTGATTATCGGTTTATCCGGAAATCGATCCTACACAATGAGTACCCATTAAGCCGCTGCAACTCTGAAAATCCCAGTGTTATCTTCTTTCGACTTCCATCTGTCTATATCTTTGGCATAATGAAAATCATGGATTTCTGAAAGTAAATCAAAAGGCTCTGATGTTTTCGAAGATGTCCTCGGATTATGCCGCTAGCTCCAATTTAGAGTCTTTATGCCATTCTAAAAACGATTAGGAAATATGTCTCTCTAAAGGAATGTCATTAAGGCATGCGTCACACCAACGCCAAATAAAAAACTATTAAAACTTTTACCATTTACCGCGCACCATTCCCCCACCTTCATTATGGTCTTTCAACATTCGCGAGCCGAGATAGACCAATTTCTTTCTCCCTCGTGGCCTCCCAAAACAACTTTATTCCACATTATATCTCCAAACGTAATTGATTAAAAGGGCCAAATTCGTATCTTGCAACCGATTAATAGCCAAACCTCCCCACTTTTTTGGTCAACTCTATCCCACACAACCCAATTAATCTTCTTATCTTTACTAGAATCACCCAATAAGAACTGTCTCATAATACCTTGTAATTTATCAATAACGGCCATGGGAGCTTTATAAAGCGAAAAGTAATAAATCGAGAGATTTTCAAGCACCGATCTAATTAAAGTCACTATTCGGCCAATGAAGAGTAATTTCAATTTCCAAGAGGCAAGCCGCGACTCCACCACTTCAATCACCGAAGCTCAATTATCGATACGATTCATATCCACGTCCACTTTGATACCTAAGTAATCAAAAGGTATCAATCCTCTTCTGCATCCCAGAACTCCCATCATCTCATCCACTTCACAGTCTTCCGGTCAATCACGAACATAATAGATTTGTGAAGGTTAATTTGAAGTCCCGAATATAAGAAAAAGCATCTAAGAATTTAAGCTGTTTTCTCCAAGTGCTCCCGCGAGCACTTGATATTACCACTTGATTTCAGTATTGGGCTTTAAAATCATTGGAATTTTAGGCTTTGAATGGTAATTTGGTAGTGTAATAAGAAAAACGTTGGACTTTTAAATTATTTTTAGGGCTAAAATATTTTAAGGGGTACCAAAAATAAAAGTTCAGGGGTAACATAATACGAAAAACGTTAAAAACAAAAATAAATCCCCTACGCTAGAGAAGTTGAGGGGTAGCGGATGCTACCCATCCACATATGGTAAGTCTGCCACTACCCATTAACCCATTACCCATACCCGACCCCTTAGACAACCTCCTATTAATAATCATAGCACTATTCAAAGGATCAAAAAATCACGGTAGCATTTGGTATGCTGGAATGAGAGACAGAATGAAACGGCACATTACGATGAAATGAAAAAAAAATAGGTATTTGGTTAGTCAAGATTATGAAATCATCATCCACCCCAAAATTCATTCATCCACCCCTCTATTTTTTTTTCATTCCATTCCCTCTCTTACCCTTCATGCCACCGACCACCACCACCACCCACCTTTACTTCTACCTCTACCACCCATCGCCAACACCGACCACCACCACCACCACCAACCGCCATCGCCGACCACCGCCACCGACCTCCACCACCCACCGACCACCACCGCCACTCTTCGTCACCGACCACAACCACCGTCTCCCACGGATTACCGCCGTCACCGACCACCGCCGCCACGCACCCCAACCACCACCTCTACCGCCGACACTCTCCGTCACCGACCACCGCCACCCACCGATCATCACCACCACTCACTATTGTCGTCACTCCCTGTCGCCACCGAACACCATCACCGCTACTGTCACCACCAAACGTCGCCACCCACCGACCACCACCCATCGTCGTCGCAGCCACTAACCACCACTACCACCACCGTCACCGCCGTTGTCGCTACCACTGACCGCCACCACTAACCACCTTTGTTGGCAGCCACTGCCAACCGTTGCGGGCAGCCACTACCAACCGCCGCTGGCACCACTCACAACCGCCGATTTAATTCCATCGTTTTTTCCTACCTACCAAACAATACCAAGTAATGATTCATTCCACTCTTACGTAATTACCAAACAAGACCATGGTAACAAAACAAGACCATGATATGGTGGGTTTGAGATGATATAAACGGGGGAAATGTAAAGTCACGGAAAAAACTAAACTATCCTTATGTGTCTCACACTTGACTTGACTTAAGATTTACAAACATTGAGTAATAGTCCTGCCAATTTTAAAGAGAAAAGACGAGTGTTAAAATTTGGTATAAGAACCCCTGTAGTGGGGGCATTATGTGGCGTGAAGAAAAAAGATGTCGCCCCCACACCGCTACGGGGGGCCGCTATGCGTTGAAAATCAGGGATGGCGTGATAAAAATAACGCTCGAAGAAATTTGAACCATCCAATCATCACCTCCCACGTGGCTTAAAGGATTAAAAAAAACAAACGAACGTTAAATTGTGATATCCAAACGGTCAAATATTTTTAAAAAGCAACGGTAATTTTTTTTAAAGTATATATATATATATATATATATACACTCACTACAAAACACACACTACAACACTACTTCAAAACACAAACAAACACACTACAAACTAGTTATGGGTGGTGGATATCCAAACGATCTTTCTGAACCGTCCAATCTCCGGCGATACGTTTGCCGGAGACGTCATGCACCAGTGTTTTCTTCTCCCCCTCCTCCTCCTCAACAAGTGTTTTCTTCTCCTCCTCAACAAGTGTTTTCTTCTCTTCCTCCTCCTCCTCCTCAACCGTTGTTTTCTTCTCCTCCTACTCAACGTGTCTCCAACCCTGTCCCCTCCATTCCTCCACTCCCAGGATACACTCCACCACACCCAGATGTTGATTTCACTAATGATGAGATTGTGTGGTGTGTATATTATGTTATGGCTGTTAGGGGAATGGGTAGCCTACAGTTTGTGGAGAACCAACCAAACCCCAACCCCAATCCCACTTCAAGCCCTCCTCCCCGGGAGCCCACCGAGGAGGAGTATGAAGCACTAAGGGATACTCAAGAAGAGGAACTGTAGGATCGACGAACGTGTCAACCGACAATCACGAGGGTTATATTCAAGGTGCGGAATCCCTTGAATATGCTTTAATAACAGAAACAAACTTGAAACAATGATAAACGAGCAATTACAACACACAAACGGGTCAAAAAATTAACTTCTATATCATTAAAACAGAGCACGAGTGTTACAATGATCAAACCAAGCAATCTCAGACCTGGGGAGGGTGTTTGGAGAGTGTGTGTGGCAAAAACTAATTATTAGGGCAATGATTGGGCCTATTTATACCTCCCGTACTTGTACAGGTTAGTATAGGCGAGTAGGGGCTATAAGACATGTAACTATAGGCGATTGGGCCATAATCGCCTATAGAGAACCCCTAATCGCTAGAACATAAATGGAGAATAGGGACTATTCTCCTATCACCATCTTGTACTCGCCTATAGCCTCAATCACACCAAAAAACGCGTATAAACGTCTCCAAACACCTCGAAACTCGTCCAAACAACATATGTACTAGCCTAGGGACATCATGCACTAACAGACTCCCCCTTGGACCAGGCTAGTATACGTACAGAGACTTCAAAAGACATCGTTTATAACAAAACACAAGAACTTTACAGACTCGAAAATTTGAAAACAAACATAACATAACATAACATAACAAGCTGCATCTTCAGTCTTCTCATCAAATCGACATCGTCCTGATCCTTGAAAGTCTCGACCAGTCGCATCCAGCATGAACTTTGTTGGAGTGACAAAAGTGAATCACCCTTTGAGACTTCAATGTTTGATCAGCTTCGGCCTTCAAATGCTGAATGGGATACAGGAACAACGTCTCCACATCTTTCTCCGAACAATTTATCAGCCACATCGGGTCCCAAATTCTGATCCTTCTGCACGGTTTAGGAGAGTTTCTCAAGACGATCACTGCCTCAGTAGTAACTGCATCATTGTGCCAGTAGTAGAACTTTGAGGAGAAGTCTTGCTCAACTGGGACAATAGGAATCTTCGATACACAGTTCGGTGGCTTGATCTTATGTTCCTAAATAGGACTTTTGGTGCGAGGATGAATCTTGTCTGTTTTGTATGACTTGGGATACTGAGGTTTAAATGATTTCCATTCAGTTCGGCTCTCTTCAGCTAGAAGGTTGTAGAAAGTATCTAAGCTGGATTCTTTCTCATAATACAGAGGAAAGTCTAGTCTGATAAGAGCTCGGATATACCAGAAGGGGAGACTAAGGACATTCCGGTAGGGACTGAAGTATAACAGACCTTCTTCCCATTTCACGCCCAACATCTTCGTTTTCTCCACATAAGCCCAACTGATAACATCTCCAGACATCTTAGACAGACGTTTCTTGAAGATAGAAGATTGTACTGGACCATTCTTCTTCTTTTCCTCTTCAGCTGATGGAAACCAATTTGGATATTTCTGCCTGATCTTGTCATGTCTCTTTTTCACCTTATTAGGAATAGGAGTAGGACTAGTCTTCAGCTTTTCTTCAGCCTCATGAACCATCTCCTCAGAAATATTAGGAATCCCAGTGCCCGTGTGATCAACCACATATTCCGGAGTTGGCACACTGGTTCCTTCTTCCAAATTAACCTCGTTGTTTTTTGGATGCATCTCTGGTGGAGGACTTTGACTTACACCGGAAGATTCTCCGTGTGCGTGTCCATACACCTCTTTCATGTCATCAGATGTCGTCTCAGGAGGTATCTCGCCTTCCTCTAAGTCATACTCTGGAATCGCAGGTGGAGGAAGTAGGTTTCCTTCATCATTATAAGCAAAATAACAGTTCAGAGGCTCAACATACTCTACTGGAACTACGGCTTTCTTCATAGCATCCCGTAGTTGCTGAATCTTGCTTTTTACTGGACCAGGCTCCCCCTGAGCAAAAGAACCTGCTGCGGGATCCTTGCCTTGTCTGTCATGACCTTTCTTAGTGCATCTCAATCCAGATCCAGCAGATGATCCGCCACCACCTGTGGCTCCAGGATCACCACCATCACCACCTTTACCAGCATCATCATCACCGTCATCCGATTCATCATCATCATCATCATCATCATCATCGTCCTCGTCATCATCTTCTTCATCATTACTATCTTCATCATCATCATCACCAGCACTAGCCCCAGCTTCTGAACTTGCACCACCAGTGATTCTAGGTTGAGTTCTAGTTAACTCATTTAACCTAGTTCTCAGTTATGTGTTCTCCTTCTCGAATCTGGTGATTCTGCGTTCATTGTTCACATTTGCAAGTTGAAGCTCGCTGTTCTTGGCTTCGATACGTGTCAGTCTCTCCAAAGGTCTTTGGTTCGACTGTATCAGCTGCTGATGAGATTTCATGAGCTGCCTATTTGATTCAATAACCAGCTGATTTGACAATGTAAGCGCATCGACTGTCGCTTGCAACTCTTTGTTGGACTAAATAGTTTCCCCGATCAGCTCTAGCATCGCCGTTTCATTCTCTTCAATATTCGCATTCTTGGTTCTTAACTCAGCTATTTCACGCGTTTGAGTAGCAACTATAGCAGTTAACTCGCTGATTTTGCGCTGAAGTTGTTCATTCGTTGCAGATGCTGAAGAAGAGGAGATCTGATCGGTCGACCTAGAAGCCGGAGGATGAACTTCTTGTCGCATCTTCCTAATCCGGTCACCAATTGTATTAGAAACAATCTGAGAAATTGTCGCTGCTTCGGTAACTAAGACTGGCTCAATGAAGATTACCGAAGTAGGCATTGACATGGTGACTCTTGCAGGCATAGCTGCACTAACAGATGTAGGAACTGATGAGGTTGCTGCTACTGTTGTTTTTGTTGCTATTGTTGTTTTTGTTGTTGTTGTTGTTGTCATTGCTGCTTCTTGGGAAGATTGTGTGTCTTGAACCCCAAACGCTTCAGGAAGATTAAAACGCCTTTTCCTTGAAGTCTTCTCCATTTGTGGTTTTTGAGACATTGTCTTCTTTCCACGAACACTATCCTTCTTAGCAGTAGTCTTTTGTCTCTTTGGAGGAGGTGAAGTGTCAAGCTCTGCATATAAATCTGCAATTAAATCGCCCTGTTCCACAACAAAGGTGGGATCTTCAGCAAGAGCTCTCACCGCAGCTGCACTAGCTTTCTCCTCTGCTGCCTTTCTGTTTGCTCTTTCTTGTTTCTCAGCAAATGTATCAGGGGAATCACTTTCTGTGTCATCAGAGTCATCTTCAGCATCAGTTATGTTGACTGGGGCGTCTTCATCAATATGTTCTTTACCTTTAGCAGATCGAGAGGATTCTTGTTCTGTTGCAGCACCGGAAGGTTCTGTGAAATCTAGAACATCTGGATCAAATGCATCCTCATGACCTGCAGCAATATCAGTGGTTCTGCCAGGAGCATTTTCACCTAACTCAGCGGTCTCTCGCCCAATATTGTCCCCTTCTTTGAACACCAACTTATGAATTCGGGCGTAGTCTTCAGAATCGCTATCATCGTGTCTCCACCTATTGCCCGGTGGTGACACATAATCATCTCTGCTCAAGTGCCCATATACGCGCCTGCTCGGAGGATATTCAGACTTCGGTCTGTTCTTATAACTTCTCATCCTGTTCATCTCTTTCTCAGTTATGTCTTCAATCACAATGAATTCTGCAGGATGCTTCATCAAGCCTGGTACTTGGCGATCAATAATCATCTGCAGAAAACGTGGATAAACGATGAATGAGGTCTTTGTCGTCTTCTGCAATATTATCTCTTTCAGGTGATGTAGAATCATTTTGGAAAAGTTGAACGGCTTGTTGAGAGTCAAGGCGACTATCGCTAAAGCCAACGTATCCCTGATAGCATCAAAAGTTCCTCTCCTCGGACCAATACACTTCAAGACTACATGCGTGAGATACTTGAGTTCGGGCGGTAGTAGTCCTTTCATGAGCATCTTCTGCTCCTTGATTATTCCCATGTACTTCATCCTCAAGGAAACCGCCACGAATCAATATGGTGTCGAACACTATAGGATCACTATCTGCATCGCCAAACTGCAGCTCTTCTCGAATGAATTCTTCAGTAATAATAACTTCTTTGCCTTGTATCGAGCTTGTAATCACAATCGGTACAACTTTGTGGTCTACTATGGCGTTCTGGTAAAACTCCAGCAAGATATCCTTATACGTCGCATGTTGCTTGGTTATCGCGTAGTGGATTCTTGAACGCTTCAGAAAGTCGATAACGCCTTTGAATGTTTTGCACTTCTCCATTGTAATAGGTCCGAGAAAGGCACAACAGTTGTGCTTGGGAGATGTGTATGCGCTTTGGATCGTCAAATCTACAAAGAGATTGATCAAACAAGTTTGATTCAGGTGCGGAATCCCTGAATCAATCACAATTATGATAATCAAGCAATCAAAACACAGAAAGCATCATTTCAAAGGTTTTTCTCATTAATAATCAACTCAAATTACATGTTTTAATAAAGATAACAATCAGATATGACGTGAAAATAAGTTGACAAAACACTAGGGAGAGACACAAAACAGGAGGGAAATAAAATGAACAACAACTAACTTTCAAAAATGGCTTAACCTATTTATAGGCCTGCACATTCGCCCATATTGAATGGTCGAATGTGCAGGTTCCCCCAATCATATCGTGCGAACCAAGCAATACAAAACATAAATTCTACATTCGCACTCCTTGTCTCTCCTTCGTATCAATTCTTCTCCTTCGCACCTTTAACATTCTTCATTCGCCCACAGAATCCTTCCTTCGCCCGTTCGACAATCACCAAAACATATGTTTATGTTAATCCAAAGCATTAGTCGCACAATAATGCATCTACAAGATGTTTTCCAATTCATCATCCTGAACATCAAAACAAGTTATAAGTATCACAAGCAGATCAAATACGCATAAAACGGACTAAAATCTGACAAACATAGGTGAACGGCCTGTTATGGGCGATTACAACTTGTAATCGCCATTAACAAGGGGCGAATAGGCCAAAACAGATGGAGCTATACGCGATTGACTCCTAATCGCTACACTATTCACGCGATTAGGACTCACAATCAGCCATACTCGCCTACTGTTCACGCGAGTAGGATTCTACTCGCCTGAACAGTACTTGTGTTCACCATCTTTGTCAATTTTTGAAATGTGTAGATTTGAGTCCGAGTTTTATCACATTGAAGTCTAACACACCCATCTAGCAAAACCCCTAAACAATCTTTCAACATTATGTTCGTTTAATGGGTCAATTGAACCGTTTTAAAGACTTAGGGTTTATAAGGTTTAAATTTGGGGGTTTTTTGATTTAAAGATGTTTAGGATCAGTTTTTGGTACCAACAGAACTTATATGGCCCGATTAACAAAACCTCATCATCATTTATCATCAATCAATCATGTTTTAATGCCAACCGATCAAAGAACAAGAAGACTAGGGTTTCGGTTCATAAAAACGGATTTAAACCTTTAAAAACTTGATGTTAAGATTCGAAAATTTGAAAGAATGTTACCTTGATTATGTAGAACAATTATCCAAGATCAAAATAACACGAGCAAAAGAGTATGGTAACAATCGAGTAAGAGGGAAAGAAGCACTTGTGAGAGAGTTTGAAAATAATGAAGGAGAAAATGCCTAAGTGTTTCTTTTATAGTCCCGTGTAATCGCCTGTTCCTTAGACACGAATAGAGTCTATTCACTTGAGGAGGGCACTCAATGGCACCTAATCGCCCAAGCCAACAAGCGATTAGAGTTTTCTAATCGCTTAAAGTGTCTAATCGTGTAGTAAAGGACATAAGGTTCTAATCGCTGGACACTTATACACGAATGGGCCTTAATCGCATGAGAAGACACACGAATAGAGCGTACTCATCCTTAAGAACACACGATTTCAACGTAATCGTTTATACACATGCGATTATGATCCTAAATGTGTCCAACTTACACAGAAATTACCAAATTGCCCCTACAACACCAAATCTCACATTTTTGACCCGTTAAGGTTCAAAACATGTGTTTTTCACCCTGTTTTAACACATGACTCAGATGATGACTCATATCTTTGAAAAGTTTTCATTTTCAACCCCTGTACTTAAGAGAAAGTACGGTTTTGACCCGGAAAAAACACAATTTTCAACTAGTTGATTTTCGGCGTTTTATTTTTAAAGCAGTAAGATTACAATGGATTAGGATTCCATCATCGGCAATCAAGAATGATTAATCAAATAAAACTAAGCAGAAATAAAACGAAAGTGGGAGATCAACTAAGTGTACACTATCATATTTTTGCGAGTTTCATCAGTTAGGGAATCATATCAGTGTACGGACCATACTAGAACCCTTATATATTCGGTTTTTAGTTTAAATTACCGATAAGCATCCTACAACAACTGCCAATATTGTTGTCCACCTAAACTCAAAATCAAGTTTTATCGCTAGGCACTTTTAGATACATTAAGGTAATATTAAGACTGATGTACTAGGTGTTCCCCGCCACGCGACACATTCCCGTATCAAGTCATGCACAAAGCATCCTTGTAGCCGGTGAGTAAGCTGTTGTCATCCGTATTTTACAAGGAATGGACTCAGTGGTGATCAGGTCTGCAGAAACGCTGCAACAAAGAGACCAGTGAGATCCAGACCAGGGTACAAGTCAAATACCGTATATTTGATTTTTCACGGTACGATGATTTAGGTATATGATTTGATACCTTTGAGCAAATTCTCTTTGAGAATAGGGTTTTGGCATTTATGAATCTTTTTGCTCTTTTAGGATTCCCGAACGTCTCCTAATCAGAATTTATTCTATTTTTTTTTGTTTTTTAGGAAACGACATAGAGGTGTCTCAATTGTAGGCTGTGAACCCAACGTACGACACATGTGCCACTCCTATTTATTCTGAGAGACGTCCAGTTCACCCCGGATGTACCAACCTCTTAAAGACCATGAAACCTCGGATTTTGGCATGCTATCAAACGAGATTTCGGTACCAAGACCATATGCCAACGCACGTTGATCCACACCTGTTTCAGTTGATTTAGGTTTATATCACTGTGCCGAACTTGGAAATGATTTTGAGCATACCGACACATCATTGTAGAAGCTACTTATCAGTTCCAATATTTTTAAGATGATAAGAGTCCAGACAGTCTGTCTGATGGGTTAATATCATCTTCCCAATTTCACCAAAGAAACTCATTTTGCATTTTGCATTTTTCAATTTTTTTTTTGATTTTGGGATTTTCTCATTTTTTTGAATTTTTTTTTTTTGCATTTTCTAATGTTTTTGTATTTTTCTGAATTATCCCCCCCTAAAAATCTAAAAATTTGCGAAAAGACAATATTTTTGGATTTTTTCTGATTTTTAAGAAAAATATTTACAAAAACGATTACCGATGAGGATCTAATCCTGCTTTACTTTAATGCCGTTTAAGATTAACAAGTACTCAAAACGAGGACCGTCAAAAGCTTTGGTGAATAAATCGGCACGTTGGTAATCCGTGTGGATTTTGACCATATCGATAAGTTTCTTTTCATAGCAATCGCGTATGAAATGATACTTAACCAAGATATGTTTCGCCCTGGAATGGTTAACTAAGTCTTTAGCAAGAGCTATAGCGGACTCATTGTCATAGTGAATGGGAGTATTAAGAAATTTCAAACCGTAGTCTCTCATTTGTTGCTGTATCCAAAGAACTTGGGAGCAGCAGCTAGATGCCGCTACATATTCCGACTCACAGGTGGATAAGGCTACCGAGGCTTGCTTCTTGCACTGCCACGAGACTAGTCTTGGTCCCAAAAACTGGCATCCAGCCGATGTGGATTTTAAGTCTGTCTTGCATCCGCCATAGTCAGCATCACTAAAGGCGATGAGGTCAAACTTATCGTCATTAGGGTACCATAGACCTTTGTTCGGACAACCCTTTAGATAACGTAAGATCCTCTTCACAGCAAGCATGTGGGACTGTTTCGGCCTTGACTGGTATCTTGATAGTAGACATGTCGTGAACATTATATCAGGTCTTGATGCAATGAGGTACATAAGTGAGCCTATCATAGCTCGATAGAGAAAAGGATCAACGGTTTGTCCTTTCTCGTCAGGACCAATCCCATGATTGGTCTGAATTGGTGTGCCTACTGGAGTAGAGTCTTCCATCTGGAACCGGCTCAAGATGTCAACAACGTATTTTGTCTGGTGGATGAAGATCCCCGACTCTTGTTGTTCTACTTGTAGACCGAGGAAGAATTGCATCTCTCCCATCGAGCTCATCTCAAATTTATCCTGCATAAGCTTTTCAAATTCCCTGCACATGACATCATTAGTAGACCCAAAAATAATACCATCAACATAAACCTGTACTAGAAGACGGTCACCACCCTTTTCCTTGGTGAATAAGGTGCAATCCACGAGTCCACGTTTGAACCCGTTGGATATAAGATAGTTTCTAAGCATTTGATACCATTCACGTGGAGCTTGATGGAGTCCGTACAATGCTTTGTTCAATTTGTAAACTTTTTCGCGATGAAGCGGATCCTCAAAACCCGGTGGCTGAGCAACATACACCTCTTCCTTCACGATACCATACAGAAAAGCACTTTTCACGTCCATTTGATACACCTTAAACCGTTTGTACGAAGCGTAAGCTAAGAACATCCGGATAGCTTCAAGGCGCACAACTGGAGCGTATACTTCATTGTAATCTATTCCTTCGATTTGACGGAAACCGAGGACAACTAATCGAGCCTTGTTTCTGATAATCACCCCGCGGTCACCCCGTTTACACTTATAGACCCACTTTGTTCCAATTTTCTTTGAGCCTGGAGGTAAGTCAACTAAGTCCCACACTCCTAGCTTTTGGAACTGCTGAAGCTCGGCTTGCATTGCTTCAATCCATGGTTCCTCCCTCAATGCCTCTTCCACGGTTCTTGGTTCAGTTTGAGATACATAAAGAGCGAAGGACCAGTCGTTCTGATGACCTGCTTTCCTGATCTCGGAATAGAGTGCCAAGGTACCTGTATTGTCACTTGGACTAGCATTTCTGAGCTGACTGCGCGTCATGACTCTGGTAGCCGGATCACCAATCACATTCTGCATCGGATGAGTGTCGTGAATCCGAGATTCTGGATGTGCCGGCACTGGATCATTCGAATGCAGATTAAGGTTCTCCAAACCTTGAGATAAATTTGTCTCTGCGGCGCTTGAACTGGAAGGAGCAGCGGGTTGCATATCTAAACCTGAGAGATCGATCCTAAGACCTATCCCTGGAGCTGCTGAACAAGAAGGACCAGCTTGATTGTTTCCTGTCGGAATGACTGGAGCTGTAGTGGTAGATTCACCATTTCCAGCTTGTTCTTCAGTAAGAGTTTCATGAGACTCTGCAAAATTGTCATCTGAAGATGAAGATCCGAGAACCTCTGCTGACGCTTCCTGAAAGACTTCCTCAACTTCTGCTGCTGCGGTTTTACCAGGGGGGACCCATGGATGCAGAGGCATCAGATGGTGCTGGCGCAGGTGCATTGACAACAATCGGACGCATTAGCGGTGAGCAAGCTGCGTTTTCACACTCGTAATACATTTGCGCTACAGCATCATCTACCAAATTATCCACGTTGAAGGAATCAAATAGACTTTTATAATCGAACAACCAATCAGGTCCAACACCAGGTGCATTGGCAGTATAGCGTTGAACATCGACATTAAGCCACTCTTCAGCGCAATTGGTTCTTTTGTTGTACACTCTTTTATTGGGAGCGCTGTAACCAACAAAGAAACCTTCTTCTGCCTTTGCGCCAAACTTCCCATCGGGATGTATCATGGTGCATGGAGCTCCGAAAGGTTCCAGAAACTCTAAGTTCGGTTTCCTCCGGTTCAGAAGCTCGTAAGAAGTCTCGCCAAGCTTCTTTACCGTTAGAACCCTATTTAGAGTGTAACACGTGCAGTGAACTCCCTCGTTCCAGAAGATCACAAACAAGTTCGAGTCTGCCAGCATTGTTCTGGCTGCCTCAATAAGAGTCCGATTCTTTCTTTCTGTAACCCCATTTTGCTGAGGAGTGTACGGTGCTGTAAATTCATGATGAATACCCTTTTCTGCACATAACGACTCCATAGCATGATTCTTGAATTCTGTCCCGTTATCGCTTCTAATCCTACGGATCTTTATCTGATATATATTTTCCAGTTTAGTGAACAGATTCTTCAAGTATTCAAAAGTTTCACTCTTGTGCTTCATACACACGACCCAAGAAAATCTAGAATAGTCATCCGTAACCACCAAGTAGTATAAGTCACCGTTCTTGCTCTTCCGATTGACTGGGCCAAACAGGTCCATGTGCAGTCGTTCGAGAGGTAGACTAACTGAGTTTGTCTTTTTAGGTTTGCGAGACTTCTTTTTCTGCTTCCCTTTCTTGCATGAGACACAAATGTCGTTTAGATGGAAATTTTTAACCGAAACACCTTCCACCAGTTGATTCTGAACCAGATGGTTCATTTTTCTCAGGTGGATGTGCCCCATACGTCTGTGCCACATGATCAATTCCTTTTCTGTCGCCTTAGTCAGAAAACAAGTGACTTGACCTTTTGACCCTGGGAGCTGAGATCATAACCCACTCTTTCGGTATCTTAAATTCAGGTTTCAGAATGAAACAAGCATTGTCATCAAAGAATACAGTGAACTTTTTGTCACATATCTGCGAGACGCTCAGCAAGTTGTGGTCTATTTGTTTGACAAAGCTTATCTTCTCAAAGCTTACAATTCCATTACTCATACTGCCTTCTTTAGTAATATAACCCCCTTTATTACCAGCAAAAGCAACATACCCCTCGTTGATATTCTTTATCTCAAAAAGCAGGGATAAGTCGCCTGTCATGTGCCCAGAAGCTCCACTATCAACAATCCATAGGCCGCTGATAAGGCCATGTGGAACTCCCTGCACAAACATTCAAAGTTCAGTGGTTAAGGGGGACCCAAGCCTTCACGGTCTTGGGTCTACCATCTACATCTAATGTCGGAAAATCAACCCATCTTCCGTTTGGAGCTGGTGTTGTTCCCGATGGTCCGGCAGTGTTATCACCAGCAGATGATTCTCCACTTTTGGTTGGTGGCTTGGGTCTCCAAACCTGTTCCGGTTTCTTTGGCTTGGGCTTCTTCTTTGCTTTGGGGCTAGAAGATCCAGCCTTAGAATCCTTAGGAGGAACAGATTTAGGATCCACTTCAGATTTAACCGTACGTGAAACAGTTTTAGGGTTGCCCTGTGGTTTAGCTGCAGCCTTTGCTGGTGGCTTAGGCGCTGCTTCAACCTTTGTGGGAACAGTGCTCCCCCTCAACTATGGACCCTTGCCATCAACTGGCTTTTCGTTCATAGAAATCTTGTTTTGGTTATCATAAACAATCTGCTTTCCCTTTTGTTTTTCAAAAAGTTTAGGGGAAACATGTTGCTTAGCTTTGGTAGAATTGGGAGAATCATCCACTTTGATCCTCTCTCATCTAAATTCAGGGCACGCAGCAACTAAATGCCCACGTTCCCCACATTTATGACAGGATCTGTATTTTTCAAATCGAGGAGATTCGGACTTGTTCTCCTTTTTGTTCTTTCTGTTAGATGAACTAGCAAATGAGTTTTTGTGTTTCAGATCCTCAAGGAATTTTCTTTGCACATCGACGTGAGGATCGTCGTTTCTCTCATTTCCGGTAGATCTAACAAACTCAGTGACGTGCTTCTTCGGACTTTTCCTCTGCGCATGACTTTGAGGATTAACGGTGTTTATCTTTTGATTTTTCTTATTATATTCATTTGGCTGATTACCATGGTCTTTTCTACCCTTACCCTTCTTCTTATTCCAGGTTTCCTTTTCCACGGTAATGACAGATTCTTGCCAAATTTTAGAAATTAGACAAGGCGCGATACATTTGAGAGGGACTTCCTCATCAGCATATACCTTTTCAGACCCTTTTAGTTTGTAAAACACCTTAATCCTTCTACCATCCTCGGTTTGCACTTTCGGTTCAAGTTCACTCAGGGTTCACTCAGGGTTGAAAACTAAAAATTGTAAGTTGAACTTTTACATCAGATTAATACAAGATAATTTTTGTAGAATTTTTAAAAATGTTTTAATATTTTAAAATGAATTTATAAGATATAAATAATATATATATAAAGTTGATAAAACAAAAAAAAGAAAAGGATGGTTGTGGCTGCCGGGTTCGAACCCGCGTGGCCTGATAAGAGAGCACCAAGCACAACCACTTGGTCCAGACCAGTGGTTGTGTTATGTTTTAGTCCGTCTAAAATAAATACATTACTGTGATTAGTGTTCTTCCCTAATTTCAAGCATACGTGCCCTAGATTTGCCAATCAATCGATTCACACATCAATAACCCAATTAACCTTAGGGTTATTGATGTGTGTATACCGAAGACTAAAACCCATCAAAAACATTTAACTTACAAGGCTGTTTCGATCACGAATGCCAAGTCAATGCCGAAGTCAAAAATGCGATTGATTACCAAGAACAGAGGATTATTATGAAGAATTGGGGGTTGAGAAAGAGTGAATGGCGAGTTGTGAAGGTCCAGCAAGGTTCAATTTATAGTGTTGTAATCTAGATCGATGGATTGGAAAGTTTGACTATGTATTAATTGGGTTTCGTGTGAATAGGAAAAATTGATGTGAATTAATGATAATTATACGTGTTTTTGACTTGTAATAGACCGGATTTCACGAGTCAAAGCTGTTCCTTTGTTTCCATGTTTAAAAAAAAGTCAACCCAAATTGGTTGTAGGCGTGCAGCGATCCAGGAAGAAGAAGTAGTTTTGGGTTGTTTTAGGAGGTGTTAAAAGGAATGGCATCTAATTCTAAGCAACAAACGCGTATGTGGTGCAGTGGTTAAATCTATTGTGTTGCATGCGTCCGACTTGGGTTCGAGTCCGGCCCGCAGCAAATCTATTTTTTTTTAAACAGGCACGAGGGGGGGGGGGAGGAGGAGAAGGGAGTTGGGCTGGGCCTGATGGGCTGGACCAGGCCACTGGGCTCAGGATGTTGGGCTCTAAATTAATAAAGGGTTTAGTAAAGAGGGTTTGGGTTTGGTCTTGATAATGGGTTTCAAGTGAGTGTGTTTATAAATATATATCTATATATAATCTGAATTTTTTTTTATATTATTAATATTATTATTATTATTATTATTAAATAAAAATAAAAAGTGACGGATGTCACAGCATCCCCTACTTTTAGAAACTTCGTCCCGAAGTTATTAGAAACATAGGGTTATGGATGTTTGGGTAAAAGTCAAAATAACTGTGGTTTGGAAAATTTGAGTTTAAAGCACGACGTGAATTTATAGGTAACAAAGTAAACTGTTTCAAATGATTTGGATAGGAGGTTTGATAGGTGTGAGTGAAGGATTTGATTAGGTTCGTCTCGAATAATGAGAACAAGAATCTAGTAAAATACTAATTTCAAGTTTTAGGAATCCTAAAATAAATGTATGAGTTGATGAACTAACAAGTAACTAGAGTTTATTCCTGGTTCGAATTCCAGTCTCACTTTCGATGCATCATTAGTGTTTATATATAGGGTGTACCACAGCTAACCACCACACCTTTGATACTTTGAAAGCGTACTGGACGTCTACCCAAAAACTCTAATAGAATTTCACACTACCTTAATGTACCTGTAAATTCATGATTACGTTCCGAACCAGAATCATTAATTTACCTTACATTAGGGTTTTATGTCCTTCTATGATCCTAATCTAACACACATTAAAGCAAATAAGTTCCACAAGAAGATGACACAACAAACACATTGGGTTACAATGAGACGTTATCAACGAAATGAGGCTATGTAATAATGAGGTCAATTGCATTGGTTTGCAACGACTTGTAAGCATAACAAAATTTAAGTATGGGCTACTACTCACCCGAGGAGCCCTTTAAGTGAAATGTTTGTCTGAGTTGAGTGGATAATGTAGTAATTGTCTTTCATAGATCAACATGCAAATTGATAATACACACATTGCAAGTAAGTTTATAAGTACGTCAACCATTTAGTATAAGTGTTATCTTAGTGGCCTATAGAGATAGCTCATATTTGGCCAACCATGTTCACGAGTATCATGAATAATTAAATGTCCAGTGAATAGTCAAATTAAGGGAAAATCAAGTTCACGAGTATCATGAATAATTAAATGTCCAGTGAATAATTAAATGTCCAGTGAATAATCAAACAATGATGTTTTGGAAAAAATCTTGTAGAATCAAGTTTCAAGTTTTTAGTAGTTTGATTTTCATGGAAATCAAGTCCAAATGTTTCAATAAAATGTAAGGTAGAGTCTTTAAACTTCTATGATTAGAATAAATGTAACCAAATATGATAAATTTCCAATCTGTGTTTGTACACAATAGTATGCAAGGAATTTCTAGATGTTATATGCTTATGAGTACGACGTAATTGGGTACAAAATGAAAATAGAATCAAGAAAATGAAAACACAAGTATTGAATTCCCGAGTCTTAAGAAGGTTCCATCCATAGCTTAACCAGTGGGATTAACGTCATCCTGACCGTTTGTTTCATTGACATTGATATCGAAAACTCGTCCATGTGCCACCAGGTTTACATTATTCAATTTAGGGCATTGAGGTCGCATGTGGTTAGGGTCTCTACAATAATAACATGCCCGACCGTTAGTAATCTGTAGTGGTTCCTGGGCAGCTGTTTGATGATTACCCTGTGTCCCAACCATTACTCGACAAGTGGTGACAAAGTGTCCAAACCTTCCACATCTAGTGCATTGACGACATGGAAGACTTGCAGGGTGATGATACTTGCAAGTGTTGCATTGAGGATGGATTCCCGTGTAGGCTTTCTTGTTAGGGGGTTGAGTTACAGGATTCACAACAGCATGGTTCTGATCATCGCCCATTCGTTTCTTAGAGTTCGAAGCAGTAGTGGCGGCCTTTGCAAAAAAAGTCTTAGATTGTTCAACAACATGGGTGGTTTTCTCAGCAGACGTCTTGGTGCCCTTCCTAACCAAGTTTCCTTTCCTTACGTGTTTGTCTGTCAAAGTGGCTGCAAGCTGGATGGCTTCTTCCACCGTAGTAGATTTGCTTCCAGTGACTACGTCTTGTATCAGGTCAGGTAATCCCTCGATATATTTCTCGATTGCTCGAGAGACCGGGGTGACCATGTGTGGAACCAATATGCTAAGTTCATGATATCGAGTATTATACGCAAGATTCTCACCACTGTCTTGTTTGAGCTCACGAAATTCATCCTCCAGTTTCCTGATTTCGTTCCTAGGGCAGAATTTAGCGATCATGAGTTCCTTAACTTCAGCCCAAGATAAAGATAAAGCAACATCAGCTCCTCGATTGCGTTTTTCGCCATTCCACCAAGTTAATGCCCCCTTTTGAAGGACACTGGTAGCATAGCGAACGCGGAGATCATCAGGACATTCACTGTTCATGAAGGTGCTCTCCATGCTTTCAAACCATTGGAGGAGGCCAGTAGCACCCTCCTCACCAGTGAATTTTGCGGGGTTGCAAGAGTTAAAGTGTTTGAAAGTGCACCGAAATTGAGTCGTACTTCCTGTGTTGGCACTGTTACTATTCTGGGTTATCTCACTGACAAGGTTTGGGATCACTGCAGCAATTTGCTCAGTGACCAAAGATGCGAGGCGACGGTCAGAACGTTGTCCAGAAGCATGAATAGGGCGTCGGCGGGCATCACGGAGCATGTGGCGAGCAGACATCTATGAGGCAGTCAATGAATAATCATGAGATTAGAATGTGTAAGTGTATAACCGTACAGATGATTATGAAAGTATGAACTTGTAAGCAATATATGAAAATCATGGAATACAAAATATTGTATATGAAACGAGAGAGTGTTATTGAAAAACTTTCATAAATGCTTGGAGTGCCCTTGTCTAGGTGTAAAGCCCAACAAGAACGTTGACGTTTCAAAGGAATTGAACCCAATGGTGATCAAAGAAGACATGCTTTAGCCTATAAGTGGACACTCACTCCAGGAATCCCCAGGTAAGCATAACAAGTCCGTTATTGGATTTATGCGCTATGCTTGCCTATGCCAGAAAACCCAGTGTACATGCATCCACCCTTCCAGATTGCACGTGTTCTATCACACTCAGTAAAGCTCAACAACTTTGAAGGAGCAAAATAAGGATAGGCATTATGCCTAAGAGTATCTTCATGAATGGTACTGCTCCCGTTCCATGATGATGTAAACTTTCCACTCCCTGTAGGGCACCATCTCTATGCACCAGAGTGAAAGATGAGGAGAAATGGAGAAAGAGGAAAAGATAGAGGAAGGAAAGTAGAGGGAAATGAGGGGTAGGGTAATTTAGGAAATATTATGCATGAAAGTTGAAGTTCGGTTATAGTCTAGGCCATTTTATCTAATAACCTAGTTCCCTATAACCATGGCTCTGATACCAATCTGTAACACCCCAACCGATGGCGGAATCATCGAGGTGGCACGTAGTGACGATTGTTCAAAGCTCATGGTACTAAAATGTAAATATATGATTATTGAATATTGTTTTACAACATGTGAAATTAAATACAAGACAACAAAAATAAAGATAATTGTTTGATTTAATCTAAGTCCAAGGTCCTATGTGAAGCGTCAAGCAGCTTATCCTGAAACATGCACGATAATAATTTTGTCAACATATGATGTTGGTGAGTACTACTTAGTTTTGTACATGTAGTATAAGTTTGAAAAGTAGTACAATTCATGTGTCTAGTATCTCCAAGGCATTATGTAAACACGCAAGTAACCAAACAAACAAAAATCAAATGTAAAGTTTGTACAATGTAATTGATAATGAGCACCTCAACACGTGTGAGTCTAAAAGAGCACCATAACATACGTTATGTCTAAATGAGCACCGTAACATAAGTTACGTCTAAATGAGCACCGTAACATAAGTTACGTCTATGTGTAAAGAGCACCATAACATAAGTTATGTCTAGATGTATGATTTTGTATGTAAGCTACGTTCATGTTAAAACATAAGCACAAAGATAAACAAGACACGTATATGAATTGTAAATGAATAAAATGTACGTATAAATGAATATGAAGATTTTGTATACTTGTGCATGAATCACCCCAAAAATTGTAAAAGCGAAAAAGGGGATAAGTAATACTCACTTTAGCAAGGTGGTAAGTCTTGTGGAATTGAATAAGTATAATCCAACGTTGCCAAGTATCACCCTATGTATAATGTAACAAATAAGTCTAAGTCTATTTGGTCTATAAGTATTTTCTAGGGCTTCGAATTTGGGGATAGGTATTCGTTTGATTAATAATTAAACGTTTAATAAATAAGAGAAATTTGATAAATAAATAAACAAAAGTCTTTTTGTAAATTTTAAACTAAAGATGGTCACAATATAAAGTTTTAAGTGTGAAAATAATTTTTATAAAATTATTTTCTTGAAAATAGAATATTTAATCTATTTATTTCAAATTGACAAAATATAACTTTAATATCTAAAAATATTAAAATTAAAGAATTTTTTTGAATTAAAAATTGTATTTCTGTTCCAAATGAATAAAAATAATTTATATAAAATTTTGGTGCAAAAATATTATGAATTGGATTTATTATGATTTAATTATGATTAAAACTAACAAAAATTTATTAAAATATTAAATAAGTGATTTTTCAGAATTAAAAATCATTTCAGGAAAGTTTATTGTTATAAAAGCTTAGAATAACTTTTGTGGAAATTTATAAGATTGTTTTGATATTTTTATAGAATTTTATAAATAAAATGGAATAAAATTTATTTATTTATTAAATATATTAAATAAATAAATTTTTGAAAACTAAAAATTGTAAGTTGAACTTTTATATCAGATTAATACAAGATAATTTTTGTAGATTTTTTAAAAATGTTTTAGTATTTTAAAATGAATTTATAAGATATAAATAATATATATATATATATATATATATAAAGTTGATAAAACAAAAAAAAAGAAAAGGATGGTTGTGGCTGCCAGGTTCGAACCCGCGTGGCCTGATAAGAGAGCACTAAGCACAACCACTTGGTCCAGACCAGTGGTTGTGTTATGTTTTAGTCCGTCTAAAATAAATACATTACTGTGATTAGTGTTCTTCCCCAATTTCAAGCATACGTGCCCTAGATTTCCCAATCGATCGATTCACACATCAATAACCCAATTAACCTTAGGGTTATTGATGTGTGTATACCGAAGACTAAAACCCATCAAAAACATTTAACTTACAAGGCTGTTTCGATCACGAATGCCAAGTCAATGCCGAAGTCAAAAACGCGATTGATTACCAAGAACAGAGGATTATTATGAAGAATTGGGGGTTGAGAAAGAGTGAATCGCGAGTTGTGAAGGTCCAGCAAGGTTCAATTTATAGTGTTGTAATCTAGATCGATGGATTGGAAAGTTTGACTATGTATTAATTGGGTTTCGCGTGAATAGGAAAAATTGATGTGAATTAATGATAATTATACGTGTTTTTGACTTGTAATAGACCGGATTTCACGAGTCAAAGTTGTTCCTTTGTTTCCATGTTTAAAAAAAAGTCAACCCAAATTGGTTGTAGGCGTGCAGCGATCCAGGAAGAAGAAGAAGTAGTTTTGGGTTGTTTTAGGAGGTGTTAAAAGGAATGGCATCTAATTCTAAGCAACAAACCCGTATGTCGTGCAGTGGTTAAATCTGTTGTGTTGCATGCGTCCGACTCGGGTTCGAGTCCGGCCCGCAGCAAATCTATTTTTTTTTTGAAACAGGCACGAGGGGGGGGGGAGGAGGAGAAGGGAGTTGGGCTGGGCCTGATGGGTTGGACCAGGCCACTGGGCTCAGGATGTTGGGCTCTGAATTAATAAAGGGTTTTAGTAAAGAGGGTTTGGGTTTGGTCTTGATAATGGGTTTCAAGTGAGTGTGTTTATAAATATATATCTATATATAATCTGAATTTTTTTATATTATTAATATTATTAATATTATTATTATTATTAAATAACAATAAAAAGTGACGGATGTCACATGACCTTTCGAGTCTTCAGATTTCCCTCGTTTCGTTCAGCAAGTGCTAACTAAAGCATCTGTGATGCAGTGCACTGAGCGAATTGATGAAGTATATCCTTGGGAGGAGCTTGTTTCAATGCTGCCATCGCCTTCTTTTCATAGTTGTACTTATTCCTATGATCTTCATTCATATATTCCAGTGAGATCGGAGTATTCGAATTCTCAACCATCGGCCTGCTGTACCCTGTCTCAATTGCTGACCACACGAGACCATCGATACCCTCAACGTATGTCTGAAATCTGCCCTTCCATCCATGGTAGTCGGACATGTATTGCAGTTTCGGTGCCCTATTCGTACTACCCGTCTCTAAGTCGCTCATGAGAACGGAAGACAGATGATTAGTCTGTGAATTCGCAACAGCCGCGAGTGCCCACGGATTCGCGTTCATTGCCTGTTGTTGAGCCGCTAGCGCCCATGGATTGATTCCGGCAACATTCGCTTGCATTTGCGCTTGTTGCATCCGTTGCGAGTTACGCTCGGCTGAGAATTGCCAAGGGTTCGTGGGTACATTTGTTTGGTTGTTCATTTGTTGATTATATTGTTGCCTTGGTTGATTCAGATGTCCCCACGGGTTTGCCATATGTTTAAGTTCGTTAAAAGTATAATACTTAGTCAAATTTTCAGTTTCAGGTTGTTATAGGCGATTGGGAACTCTATTTTTGTGTCTATTGGCGATTAGGGTTTTGTATAGGCAATTACAGGTGTAATCACTAGTATTACACGCGATTAGGATGTAATTGCTAGTGAACAGTTGAGTGATTACAAATTTAAGGGCGATTTAGACTCTTCAGGCGATTAGAAGCTATCAACTAGCGATTAGCTTCTAATCGTGTGTAGGAACTGAGACTGAGGGGCGATTACAGCTCTACTCGTGTATAATGATGTCTAATCGCCTATAGATAGGCGATTGGGAAGGAACAGGTATTGTAATCGCCTGATCTAATCTGTAACTACACTTTTGCTCAAAAACCATCGTTTTTGCCTCAAAATCTTATCCAAAACGATGTGTTTAATCCCCAAATGATTAGAAAAGTTTCCAAAACACTTTTAGAACAAAACCTAATAAAAAACACACGTTTTCATCAATAAAAACACACTAAGAATTTGAAAATAAGGGTTTTTGTGAAAAACTCAAAGGTTCAAAGTTCAAAATAGGTTTTTGATTAAAAATCACAACTTTCACACAAAACCTACCTGTTTTCACTCGTTTTTGTTATCAAAACGCTCGTGATAAGAGCCTCGGCTCTGATACCACTTGTAGGATCGACGAATGTGTCAACCGAAAATCACGAGGGTTATATTCAAGGTGCGGAATCCCTTGAATATGCTTTAATAACAGAAACAAACTTGAAACAATGATAAACGAGTAATTACAACACACAAACGGTCAAAAGATTAACTTCTATATCATTAAAACAGAGCACGAGTGTTACAATGATCAAACCAAGCAATCTCAGACATGAGGAGGGTGCTTGGAGAGTGTGTGTGCCAAAAACTAATTATTAGGGCAATGATTGGGCCTATTTATACCTCCCGTACTCGTACAGGTCAGTATAGGCAAGTAGGGGCTATAAGACATGTAACTATAGGCGATTGGGCCATAATCGCCTATATAGAACCCCTAATCGCTAGAACATAAATGGCGAATAGGGTCCATTCGCCTATCACCATCTTGTACTCGCCTATAGCCTCAATCACACCCAAAAACGCGTATAAACGTCTCCAAACACCCCGAAACTCGTCCAAACAACATATGTACTAGCCTAGGGACATCATGCACTAACAAGAACGCTTTTACAATTATTCCTCTCCTCGTGGGTACTACTGGATTCGCTCGGATGCGAGATCCGATGGTCGCGATAGTGATCGTTCCGTGTCCCCACCGTACTACACACTCGAGGACTGAGACAATTACTCTCCATAGGGGAGAAAATTATGATTAATTATGTAATGTTTAAATGAGTAGTTTAGGATTATCTAGTTTTTAAATAAGTAATTTAGGAATATGTAACTTTTTTTTTAATGTTAGTTGTAACTTTTTTTTTTTTTAATATTAGTTGTGTGTTTTTAATATTATTTGTAATTTTTTTATATTTATTTGTCTTTAAATTTAATTATTTTGAGTTAATTAATTGTTAGTACATGATGTCCCTAGGCTAGTATATCGGATGTTTGGACGTATTTCGGGTGTTTGGAGACGTTTATACGCGTTTTGGGGTATTAGAGAAGCTGTAGGCGATTACACAGTGTTATCAGGCGATTAGCACTCATGCTACATCACTGTAGCACACGATTATGGGCTCTTAACAGGCGATTAGGCCCAATCGCCTGTTACCAAGATGCCCAATCGCCTGATAAGGTCTGTTCATACCCGGGAGGTATAAATAGGCCTATTCTCAACCCTAGAGCTGAGTTCTTGCCTCACACACTCTCCAAACACCCTCCCCTGGTCTGAGACGTCTGATTTGATCCCTGTAAACACTCGAGCTCTGTTTTAGTGATTAATCTATAATCTTTTGACCCGTGTGTGTGTAGTAATTACTCGTTTTTCATTGTTTCATCTTCATTTCTGTTATTGAGACATATTCAAGGGATTCCGCACCTTGAATATAGCCCTCGTGATTGTCGGGTGACCCTTTAGTCGATCCTACAAGTGGTATCAGAGCCGAGGCTCTTATCACGAGTGTTTTGATAGCAAAAACAGGTAGGTTTTTATGGGAAAGTTGTGATTTTTGGTCAAAAACCTGTTCTTATTTTGAAACTTTGAGTTTTTATCAAAAACCCATATTTTTCAAAATCTTAGTGTGTGTTTACGGTTAAAAACGTGTGTTTTTTATCAGGTTTTGCTCTAAAACTGTTTTGGTAACTTGTCTAATCATTTGGGATCAAAATACAATGTTTTAGATAAGATTTTGAGGCAAAATAGGTGATTTTTGAGCAAAAGTGCGGCTGCAGATCAGATCAGGCGATTACGCAGATCTAATCACATGCAAATTTTGAGCGATTAGGGTACACTACACGATTAGCCCTACTCGTGTGCTACATTACACACGATTAGGCTCACTCGCTTGATAACTTGGTTACTAGTACCCGATTAGGCCTCCCAATCGCATACAGTGCTCTAGCGATTAGGCCTAATCACGTGGCATACCTCAATCACCCTAAAACCCTAATCGCGTCACTATTCATTAGCAATTAGCCCTAATCACGTGTTAACATCCTCCAATCGCCTACATTAACTAGCAATTGTGACCATAATCGCCTACAAGGTTCTGGAACGTAAAATTTGACTAAGTATCGGACTATTATCATACCTTGACATATGGCAAACCCGTGGGGTCATCTAAACCAACCTAGGCAACATAATAACCAACAATTGAACAATCAAGCGAACGTACCCACAAACCCTTGGCAATACTCAGCCGAGCGAAACTGTGACATCACAGAAACGCGCAACGGATGCAACAAGCGCAGATGCAAGCGAATGTTGCCGGAATCAATCCGTGGGCGCTAGCGGCTCAACAACAAGCGATGAACGCGAATCCTTGGGCACTCGCGGCTGCTGCAAACTCACAGACGAATTATCTGTCTTCCGTTCTCATGAGTGACTTAGAGACGGGTAGTTCGAATAGGGCGCCGAAATTGCAATACATGTCCTACTACCATGGTTGGAAGGGCAGATTTCAGACGTATGTCGAGGGCATCGATGGTCTCGTATGGTCAGCTATCGAGACAGGGTACAGTCGGCCTGTGGTTGAGAATTCCACTACTCCGATCTCAATTGAAGATATGAATGAAGATCAGAGGAAAAAGTATAATTATGAGAAGAAGGCGATGGCGGCATTGAAGCAAGCTCTTCCCAAGGATATACTTCATCAATTCGCTCAGTGCACTACATCACAGATGCTTTGGCTAGCACTTGCTGAGCGGAATGAAGGAAATCTGAAGACGCGGAAGGTTAAAATGGATCAACTCAAGAAGGAGTTTGAGAACTTCAATGCTATCGGGAATGAATCACTGAGGGACTTGACTGCAAGATACTACCATCTGATGTCTGAAATGTATCAGTACGGGGTCTTATATTCATCTGCAGACCTTGTAGAAAGATTTGCTGAGGCGTTACCTCCTCATTGGCATCAATGGTTGGATATTCTAAAGTCAAGCAATGCATATCAGACTCTCTCCATCAACGAGTTCATTACCGAGCTGGAGAACAAGGAGATAGAGGAGATCAGGAGAGCAAACAAGGCGCTCATTCCACAGAATCCCAGCATCTATTATGGGAATCCTCTTCAGGACACCAGTGTGGGTGTAACCAAACCACAGACTGCTTTTCTGGCATATCTTTTTCCCCTTACCACTACACCCATTTTTCACTTCAAGCTTTATGCTAACTTAGCTGTTACGTGGACCAATCAGAATTAGGGGCATTATGTTTTTCCCTTACCACTAGACATGGTCTAAACATAAACGTTATTTGTAATTTACTTAAAAAAATTAATACACCCCAATATGGCAATATCCGAACACGATTCAGATATGGAGTTGGTAAATATAGATGATAGGCAAGGCGACGAAAATTTTAAAAAATAAATAAATAAATAAAGAAAACTTAAAACTCATGGTTTTAGTTCAAAAAAGTAATGTTAATAAATAAAATAAGGCTGTTCAAAAGAAAATATTAACTCATAGCCAAAGATAGAAAACATATATAAACTTTCAACTTAAATTACCATCCCCGTAGCCTTTCAGATGTCTCTGTACGTATATGGGACACATGCTGTCATCCTATCTGAAATCAATATTTTCGTTCATGGAATTGTCAATTTTAACGAAAACACCAATATAAAGCTACACATCAAGTTTTAGCTATGTTAAGAATGGAAAGAGGTTGAATATGCCTATTGTCAAGCTTGCAACAAGCCCAATATGTAATGCCATTATTTGTAAATATTTTTCATGAATATTCAACTCATTGCAACGATTTCTCAAAAATGGTTCCAGATGTTTTTAAGGTATTACACGTACTTGTTAGTGCATGTTTGTAATAGTATAAATAACAATTAGTCGTTTATTTTATGTTTCTAGTTCATTTGTTTGTCCTTTATGGTGTTTGTAATGTATTAGGCGAAGAGGTTCCAGTTGACACGAAGGGCTCACCCCTTCGTGTGGTATTTCAGGCGAATGGCTCATTCCTTCACCTGGACCCCTTCGCTAGTAGTTGACCCCTTATCTCCAAGGGCCTAGACGAAGTGCTATATATATATTATGTGACATGAAACCTAGAAAGTTCTTGTCATTATTAGCCACCACTAGTGTGTGAAAGTGTTTTTGGTTAGGTTTTGTGTTTGTTCTTATTGTCCAACACCCGAGTTCTGTTTTATCAATAATAACAAACATTGTAACTGAATCTTTGTGTTGTTCTTACTTGTTTTTTTATTGTTCTTCTTGTTCTTCAAAGTTTAAACTTGAAACCAAGTTCAAACCTTGGATTCCGCACTTGGTTTTGTGTTATGTTAGTGATTCACGTTTTCAGTTTAACAAGTGGTATCAAAGCTAATAAATAAAATAAGGCTATTCAAAAGAAAATATTAACTGTAGGATCGACTAACGGGTCACCCGATAATCACGAGCTTGATATTCAGAGTGCAGAATCCTCTAAATATGTTTTAATAACAGCAACGAATATGAAACAATGATATACGAGTAATTAACACACACAAATGGGTCAAAAGATTAAAGATTTATCACTAAAACAGAGCTCGAGTGTTTACAATGATCAAATCAGACCTTACAGACCAGGGGAGGGTGTTTGGAGAGTGTGTGTGGCAAGAACTAATCATTAGGGCAATGATTGGGACTATTTATACCTCCCGTACTCGTACAAACCAGTTCATGCGAGTACGAGGCTATCCAGCATGATAAACTAGCGAGTAGGGCCGTACTCGCTAGTAGGTACATGCGAGTAGGGGCTACTCGCGTGAATAGTGATATGGTATAGGCCGTAATCGCCTGATGCTATCCCCTACTCGCCTGATGTGTCCCAAACACCCCGAAACGCGTATAAACGTCTCCAAACACCCTCAAACACGTCCAAACAACATATATACTTGCCTAGGGACATCATGCACTTACAGACTCCCCCTTGGACCAGGCTAGTATACGTATAAAGATTACATAAGACATCATTTATAGCAACTACCAATAACTTTACAGACTCGAAATTGAAAACATACAAAACAAACATAACATAAACAAGACATGCAGCATCTTCAATCTTTATCAAATCGACATTGTCCCGATCCTCGAAAGTCTTGACCAGTCGCATCCCGCATGAACTTTGTTGGCATGACAGAAACGAATCACCCGTTGATACTTCAATGCTTGATCGGCTTCGGCCTTCAAATGTTGCATGGGATACAGGAACAATGTCTCCACGTCTTTCTCCGAGCAGTTAATCAGCCACATTGGATCCCATATTCTAATTTTCTTGCACGGTTTTGGTGTGTTGCTCAAGACTATCACGGCTTCTGTTGTCTCTGCGTCATAATGCCAGTAGTAAAACTTAGAAGAGAAGTCTTGTTCAACCGGAACCAATGGAATCTTTGAAGCGGTTTCAGGTGGCTTGATTATGTGTTTCCAGATAGGACTCTTTGTGATGGGATGAATCTTGTTCGTCACGATGGATCTAGGGTACTGTGGTTGGAACTGGTGCCATCCTTCAGCACTTTCTCTTCTCAGAATATAATAGAAGCCTTTAAGATCACCGCGAGACTCATGATACAAAGGAAGCTGCAATCTAACCAGATCACGAATATGCCAGAAAGGCAGACTGAGGACGTTCTTGTACGGCTGAAAGTAAAGTAGACCATCCTGCCATTTTACTCCCAACATCCTAGCGTGCTTTATGTAGGCCCAACTGATCACACTTCCCGACATCTTTACCAACTGCTTCTTGAATATTGATGCTTGTACTGGATCTTTCTTCTTCTCAGACTCACCTCCAGATGGAAACCAATCAGGATACTTTTGTCTGATCTTGTCATGTCGTTCTTTTACTTTGTCTGGAACAGGCATAGGATCAGACTTAAGCTTTTCTTCAGACTGATTAAGCATCTCCTCGAAGATCTTAGGTATCCCGGTGCTCGACTCACCAACCACATACTCGGGAGTAGTGACACTGGTTCCATCTTCCATTTCTACTTCATGGTTGTCTGGATGCAGTTCTGGAGCAGTGTGGCATGCACCGAAAGATTCTCCTGGTGCCAAGCCAAAGATCTTTTCCAAGTCCTCAGGTGTAACCTCAGGAGGTATTTCACCTTCTTCCAAATCATAATCAGAGGACTCGGAGGCACGTACAAGGTACCATCGTCATCATAATAAAAATAGCTATTCAGAGGCTCGACAATCTCTACAGCAACCATTGCTCGCTTTAGTGAATCTCTGAGTTGCTGAATCTTGCTCTTCCTTGGATCAGGCTCCCCCTGAGCAGAAGAACCTGCTGCGGGATCCTTGCCTTGTTTGTCGTGGCTCTTCTTTGTTCGCTGTGATCCAGATCCAGTTGATGATCCGCCACCACCTGTGGCTCCAGGATCACCACTACCACCCTTACCAACATCATCATCACCATCATCTGACGCATCATCATCGTCGTCCTCATCATCATCTTCTTCATCATCATTATCTTCATCATCATCATCACCAGCACCAGCCTCTGCTTCTGAACTAGGACCACCGGTGAGTCTAGGTTGAGTTCCAGTCAACTCATCTATCCTAGCCCTCAGCTCGGTATTTTCTTTCTCAGTCTTTGTGATCCTTCGCTCATTGTTCACATTAATCAGACGAAGCTCGCTGTTTGAGGCCTCTACACCTGCAAGTCTCTCCAAAGTGTTTTGGTTCGACTGCATCAGCGGCTGATGAGATTCCATCAGCAACCTGTTCGATTCTATGACCTGCTGGTTAGATAATGTGAGCGCATCAACCGTCGATCGCAGCTCTGTGTTTGACTGGATTGATTCTTCGATCAGTTCAAGCATTACGGTCTCATTCTCGTCTATGCTTGCATTCTTCGTTCTCAACTCCGCTATATCACGTGTCTGCGCAGCAACAATGGCAGTTAAGTCGCTGATCTTTCATTGAAGTTGTTCATTTGTAGCTGAAGCTGACGAAGAGGTCTGATCGGTTGACCCGGAAGCCGTGGGTCGCACTTTCTGTCTAATACTCCGAATCCTATCACCAATGGGATTGGAAATACTCTGTGAGCTCGTCGGTGCTTCGGTAACTGAGACTGGCTCAGTGAAGATTACCGAAGCAGGCATCGACATAGTGACTCTGGCAGGCATAGCTGCACTAACTGTAATAGGGACTGAAGATGTCGTTGTTGCTGTTGTTGTTGCTGTTGTTGTTGCTGTAGCTGCTACTGCCGCTTGAGAGGATTGAGTGTCTGGATCCCCAAAAGCTTCAGGAAGGGTGAATCGTCTCTTTCTTGTATCTTTCACCGCTTGAGGTTTAATAGACATCGTCTTCTTACCTCGAACACTGTCCTTCTTGGCAGTCGTCTTGTGTCTCTTTGCAGGAGGAGAAGAGTCAAGCTCTGCATCTATGTCTGCAATTTGATCCTCCTCCAAAACATAGGTGGGATCTTTAGCAAGATCTCTAATCGCAGCAGTCGTAGCTAAATCCTCCGCTGCCTTTCTCTTTGCTCTTAGCTGTTTTCCAGCATGAGTGTCGGGGGAATCGCTTTCTGTGTCATCTGAGTCATCATTTGCATCAGTTATGTTAACTGGTGCGTCTTCATCAACATGTGCTTTACCTCTGTCAGACTGAGAGGCATCAGGTTCTTGAGCAGCACCAGAAGGTTCAGAGAAATCTATAATATTCGGATCAAATTCCTCCTCATCACCTTCAGCTGTATCAAAGGTCCTGCCTGGGGCATTCTCACCCAATTCATCTGTTTCACGCCCTATATTATCCCCCTCTTTGAATACTAACCTGTGGATACGGAAGTCATCCTCTGAATCACTATCTTCATGTCTCCACCTGTTGCCTGGTGGTGACACATAGTCTTCTTTCTTCAAATGCCCATATGCTCGTCTACTTAGAGGATATTCAGACTTTGGTCGGCCTTTGTAACTCCTCATCCTGTTCGTCTCTATCTGAGTAATATCTTCAGTCACTATATACTCGGCAGGATGCTTCACCAAATCAGGAATTTGACTGTCAATGATCAACTGTAGAAACCGGGGATAAACTATGAAGGACTTCTTTGTCGGCTTCATTAATATGATCTCTTTCAAGTGATGCAGGATCATCTTGGAGAAGTTGAATGGCTTGTTGAGTGTCAAAGCGACAATCGCAGAGGCCAATGTGTCTCTAATCGCATCAAAAGCACCTTTTCTCGGACCAAGGCACTTCACGACTACATGTGTAAGATATTTGATCTCAGGCGGAAGCAACCCTTTCATGAGCATCGTCTGTTTGTTGACTTTTACCAAATACTTCATCCTTAGAAAGCCGCCACGAATCAAAATGGCGTCAAACACTATAGGATCAGCATTAGTATCGCCAAACTGTAGTACTTCTCGAATAATCTGTTCTGTGATAATGACATCCTTTCCTTGAATCGAACTGGTAATCACGATCGGAACAGCCTTGTTGTCAACTTTGGCATTTCGGTAGAACTCCAGCAGGATATCCTTGTATGCAGCGTGTTGCTTGGTTATCGCATAGTGGATTCTGGACCGCTTCAAGAAGTCTATAACGCCCTGAAAGATCATGCATTTATCCATAGTTACCGGTCTGAGAAAAGCACAACAGTTGTGCTTGGGCGATTTCCAATTCTCCATCCTGAACACCAAAACACGTAATAAGTATCACACGTTGATTATACATTCATAAAACGGACAAACACGGACTAAAATGGACAAAAACTTGACAAAATTTGATGTTCAGCTTGTATCAGGAGATTACAGGTTGTAATCGCCATTAACAAGTGGCGAGTAGGGCATTTAGACACGAATGAAGTGTATTCACCATACTTTTCACGCGAATAGGAACTTAACATTTCATACTCGCTACACTGATCATGCGAGTAGGTTTCTACTCGCATAAACAGTGTTCAAGATCACCAAAATTGTCGAAATCTTGTAGCGTCTTGTTTCGAGTCCGGATTTCATCCCATTGAAGTCTATAACAACCCAACATCAAAACCCCTAACACTAATTTTGTTAACAAAACAAAAACCGGGTTCAATTGGTCGTTTAGAAATTTAGGGTTTATATGGTTTGAAATTGGGGCTTTTCATTCTAAGATGATTTGTTTTGAAATTTTGGTACACAAAGATCCTAGGGGGGCCGATTAACAAACCCTCATCATCATTAATCATCAAACAACATCCTACGTGGCTACCCGATCAAGAACACAACTGCTAGGGTTTCGGACCCTTAAAACACTGATTAAACCTTTAATACTTGATGTTAAGATCTGAAGTTATGAGAAATTGTTACCTTAATGATGTGGAATGATAATCTAAGATCAAAAAGACACGGGCAGGGATTTGGTTAATTATCGGGTTAGAGGGAACTGAAGGAACGATGGGTGTTTGAAATAATGAAGTCAAAAAGTTTCTAAGTGTTGGTTATATGGTTGGTTCTCTTATTCGCTAGACAGTTCACATGAATATAGATATTCTTTACCCATAACATACGAATAAAGTTCTATTCGCCATCAAAAGATACAACTAGTCTCCTACTCGCTTAACTTCCACTCGTCCTTTTAAACTAGCGATTAGGAGGTAATCGCTATAAACTTTACGCGAATAGGTCATAATCGCCTAAACATACATGCGATTAGAATCCTAAAGGCCTATAATTTTCACACAATTTACCAAATGCCCCTGCAGCACCATCTTTCACAATTATGACCCGTTAAGGTTCAAAACACACGTTTTTCACCCCGTTTTGACACACGACACCGATGACGACTCATGACTTTGAAAAACTTTCATTTTCGACCCCTGTACTTAAGAGAAAGTTGGTTTTGACCCGGCAAAAACACAATTTTCAACTAGTTGATATTTTCCGTTTTATTTTCGAAGAAGTAAGATTACAATGGATTAGGATTCCATCATCAGCAATCAAGAATGATTAAATAAGCTAGACCAAGCATAAATAAAACAAAACGGAAGATCAACTAACTGTACAGAATCATATTTTTGCGAGTTTCAACGGTTAGGGAATCATATCAGTGTACGGACTTTACTAGAACCCTTATATTTTCAGTTTTTAGCTTAAATTACCAATAAGCATCCTACAACAACTATCGATATTGTTGTCCACCTAAACTCAAAATCAAGTTTTATCGCTAGGCACTTTAGATACGTTAAGGTAATATTAAGACTGAGATACAAGGTGTTCCCCGCCACGCGACACATTCCCGTATCAAGTCATGCACAAAGCTTCCTCGTAACCGGTGAGTAAGCTGTTGTCATCCGTATTTTACAAGGAGTGGACTCAGTGGTGATCAGGTCTGCAGAAACGCTGCAACAGAGAGACCAGTGAGATCCAAACCAGGGTTCAAGTCAAATACCGTATATTTGATTTTTCACGGTACGATGCTTTAGGTATATGATTTGATACCTTAGAGCGAATTCTCATTGAGAATAGGGTTTTGGCATATATGAATCTTTTTGCTCTTTTAGGATTCCCGGACGTCTCCTGATCAGAATTTATTCTATTTTTTTTTGTTTTTTTTTAGGAAACGACATAGAGGTGTCTCAGTCGTAGGCTGCGACCCCAACGTACGGCACGTGTGCCACTCCTATTTATTCTGAGAGACGTCCAGTTCACCCCGGATGTACCAACCTCTTAAAGACCATGAAACCTCGGATTTTGGCATGCTATCAAACGAGATTTCGGTACCAAAACCATATGCCAACGCACGTTGATCCACACATGATTCAGTTGATTTAGGTTTATATCACTGTGCCGAACTTGGAAATGGTTTTGAGCCTACCGACACATCATTGTAGAGGCTACCTATCAGTTCCAATATTTTTAAGATGATAAGAGTCCAGACAGTCCGACTGATTGGTTAATATCATCTTCCCATTTTCACCAAAGAAACTCATTTTTGCATTTTTCATTTTTTTTTGAATTTTTGCATTTTCTGATGTTTTTGTATTTTTCTGAATTTTCTCCCCCAAAAAATCTAAAAATTTGCGAAAAGACAATATTTTTTGGATTTTTCTGATTTTTTAAAGAAAAATATTTACAAAAACGATTACCGATGAGGATCTAATCCTGCTTAACTTTAATGCCGTTTAAGATTAACAAGTACTCAAAACGAGGACCGTCAAAAGCTTTGGTGAATAAATCGGCACGTTGGTAGTCTGTGTGGATTTTTACCATATCGTTAAGTTTCTTTTCATAGCAATCGCGTATGAAATGATACTTAACCAAGATATGTTTCGCCTTGGAATGGTTAACTGAGTCTTTAGCAAGAGCTATAGCGGACTCATTGTCACAGTGAATGGGAGTATTAAGAAATTTCAAACCGTAGTCTCTCATTTGTTGTTGTATCCAAAGAACCTGGGAGCAGCAGCTCGATGCTGCTCCATATTCCGACTCGCAGGTGGATAAGGCGACTGAGGCTTGCTTCTTGCACTGCCACGAGACTAGTCTTGGTCCCAAAAACTGGCATCCAGCCGATGTGGATTTTAAGTCTGTCTTGCATCCGCCATAGTCAGCATCACTAAATGCGATGAGGTCAAACTTATCGTCATTAGGGTACCATAGACCTTTGGTCGGACAACCCTTTAGATAACGTAAGATCCTCTTCACAGCAACCAGGTGGGATTGTTTCGGCCTTGACTGGTATCTTGATAGTAGGCATGTCGCGAACATTATATCAGGTCTTGATGCAGTGAGGTACATGAGTGAGCCTATCATAGCTCGATAGAGAAAAGGATCAACGGTTTGTCCTTTCTCGTCAGGCCCAATCCCGTGATTGGTCTGAATCGGTGTGCTTACTGGAGTAGAGTCTTCCATCTGGAACCGGCTCAAGATGTCAGCAACGTATTTTGTCTGGTGGATGAAGATCCCCGACTCTTGTTGTTCTACTTGTAGACCGAGGAAGAATTGCATCTCCCCCATCGAGCTCATCTCAAATTTATCCTGCATAAGCTTTTCGAATTCCCTGCACATGACATCATTAGTAGACCCAAAAATAATATCATCAACATAAACCTGTACCAGAAGACGATCACCACCCTTTTCCTTGGTGAATAAGGTGCAGTCCACGAGTCCACGTTTGAACCCGTTGGATATCAGATAGTTGCTAAGCATTTGGTACCATTCACGCGGTGCCTGATGGAGTCCGTACAACGCTTTGTTCAATTTGTAGACTTTTTCGCGATGAAGCGGATCCTCAAATCACGGTGGCTGAGCAACATACACCTCTTCCTTCACGACACCATACAGAAAAGCACTTTTCACGTCCATTTGATACACCTTAAACCGTTTGTACGAAGCGTAAGCTAAGAACATCCGGATAGCTTCAAGGCGCGCAACTAGAGCGTATACTTCGTTGTAATCTATTCCTTCGATTTGACGGAAGCCGAGGACAACTAATCGAGCCTTGTTTCTTATAATCACCCCGCGGTCATCCCGTTTACACTTGTAGACCCACTTTGTTCCAATTTTCTTCGAACCTGGAGGTAAGTCAACTAAGTCCCACACCCCTAGCTTTTGGAACTGCTGAAGCTCGGCTTGCATTGCTTCAATCCATGGTTCTTCCCTCAGTGCCTCTTGCAAGGTTCTTGGTTCAGTTTGAGAAACATATAAGGCGAAGGACCAATCGTTCTGATGACCTGCTTTTCTGATTTCCGAATAAAGTGCTAGAGTACCTTTATTGTCACTTGGACTAGCATTTCTGAGCTGACTGCGCGTCATGACTCTGCTAGCCGGATCACCAATCACATTTTGCATCGGATGAGTGTCGTGAATCCGAGATTCCGGATGTGCCGGCACTGGATCATCCGAATGCAGATTAAGGTTCTCCAAACCTTGAGATAGATTTGTCTCTGCGGCGCTTGAACTATAGGGAGCAGCGGGTTGCATATTAAAATCGGAGAGATCGATCCGAAGACCTATCCCTGGAGCTGCTGAAGAAGAAGGACCAGCTTGATTGTTTCCTGTCGGATTAACTGGAGTTGTAGTGGTAGATTCACCATTTCCAGCTTGTTCCCCAGTGAGAGTTTCATGAGAAAGACTTCCTCAACTTCTGCTGCTGCGGTTTTACCAGGGGGACCCATGGATGGAGAGGCATCAGATGGAGCAGGCGCAGGTGCATTCACCACGATCGGACGCATTAGCGGAGAGCTAGCTGCGTTTTCACATTCGTAATACATTTGCGCTACAGCATCATCCACCAAATTCTCCACATTGAAGGAATCAAATAGACTCTTATAGTCAAACAACCAATCAGGTCCAACACCAGGTGCATTGGCAGTATAACGCTGAACATCGACATTAAGCCAATCTTCAACGTTATTGGTTCTTTTGTTGTACACTCTTTTATTGGGAGTGCTGTAACCAACAAAGAAACCTTCTTCTGCCTTTGCACCAAACTTCCCATCGGGATGTATCATGGTGCATGGAGCTCCGAAAGGTTCCAGAAACTCTAAGTTCGGTTTCCTTCGGTTCAGAAGCTCGTAAGAAGTCTTACCAAGCTTCTTTACTGTTAGAACCCTATTCAGAGTATAACACGCGCAGTGAACTGCCTCATTCCAGAAGATCACAGGAAAGTTCGAGTCTGCGAGCATAGTTCTGGCTGCCTCAATAAGAGTCCGATTCTTTCTTTCTGCAACCCCATTTTGCTGAGGAGTGTATAGTGCTGTGAATTCATGATGAATACCTTTTTCTGCACATAACGCCTCCATAGCGTGATTCTTGAACTCTGTTCCGTTATCGCTTCTGATCCTACTGATGTTTAGCTGATATAGATTTTCCAATTTAGTAAACAGATTCTTCAAGTAATCAAAAGTTTCACTCTTGTGCTTCATGCACACGACCCAAGAAAACCTAGAATAATCATCTGTAACCACTAAGCAGTATAAGTCACCGTTCTTGCTCTTCCGATTGATCGGGCCAAACAGGTCCATGTGCAGTCGTTCGAGAGGTAGACTAACTGAGTTTGTCTTCTTAGGCTTGTGAGACTTCCTTTTCTGCTTCCCTTTCTTGCATGAGACACAGACGTCGTTTAAATGAAAATTCTTAACACAAACATCTTCCACCAGTTGATTCTGAACCAGATGGTTCATTTTCCTCAAGTGGATGTGCCCCATTCGTCTGTGCCACATTATCGATACCTTTTCTGTCGCCTTCGACAGAAAACAAGTGACTTGACCTTTTGCTGTCATAGCTCGGCTCATATCCAGGACGTATAAGTTGTTGACCCTGGGAGCTGAGATCATGACCCACTCCTTCGGTATTTTGAATCCAGGCTTCAGAATGAAACATGCATTGTCATCAAAGAACACAGTGAACTTCTTGTCACATATCTGCGAAACGCTCAGCAAGTTGTGGTCTATCTGTTTGACAAAGCTTATCTTTTCTAAGCTTACAATACCGTTGCTCATACTTCCTTCTTTTGTAATATAACCCCCTTTATTACCAGCAAAGGCAACATACCCCCCGTTGATATTCTTTATGTAAAAAAGCAGGGATAAGTCGCCTGTCATGTGCCCTGAAGCTCCACTATCAACAATCCATATGCTACTGATAAGGCCCTGTGGAACTCCCTGCACAACCATTCAAAGTTCAGTGGTTAAGGGGGACCCAAGACTTCACGGTCTTGGGTCTACCATCTTCATCTAATGTCGGAAAGTCAACCCATCTTCCATTTGGAGTTGGTGTTGTTTCCGATGGTACGGCATTGCTCTCTCCAGCAGATGATTCTCCACTTTTGGTTGGTGACTTGGGTCTCCAAACCTGTTCAGGTTTCTTTGGCTTGGGCTTCTTCTTTGCCTTTGGGCTAGAAGGTCCAGCCTTGGATTCCTTTGGGGGAACAGATTTAAGATCCACTTCAGACTTAACTGTACGTGGAACAGCTTTGGGGTTGCCCTGCGGTTTAGCTGCAGCCTTTGCTGGTGGCTTAGGCGCTGCTTCAACCTTTGTGGGAACAGTGCTCCCCCTCAGCTGTGGATCCCTGCCATCAATTGGCTTTTGGTTCATAGCAATCTTGTTGCGGTTATCATAAACGACCTGCTTTCCCTTTTGTTTCTCAGAGAGTCTAGGGGAAACGGGTTGCTTAGCTTTGCTAGAACTGGGAGGATCATCCACCTTGATCCTTTCTCGTCTCAATTCAGGGCACACAGCAACTAAATGCCCACGTTCCCCGCACTTGTGACAGGATTTATATTCTTCAAATCTAGGAGATTCGGATTTGGTCTCCTTTTTGTTCCTTTTGCTAGATGAACTGGCAAATGAGTTTTTGTGTTTTAGATCCTCAAGACATTTTCTTTGCTGATCGACTTGAGGATCGTCGTTTCTCTCATTGCCGCTCGATCTAACGAACTCAGTAACATGCTTCTTCGGACTTTTTCTTTGAGCATGATTTTGAGGATTAACGGTGTTTGTCTTTTGATTTTTCTTGTTATTCTCATTTGGCTGATTACCCTGGTCCTTTCTACCCTTACCCTTACCCTTCTTTTTATTCCAGGTTTCCTTTTCTACGGTAATGACAGATTCTTGCCAAATTTTGACAATTAGACCAGGGGCGATACATTTGAGAGGACTTCCTCATCAGCATATACCTTTTCAGACCCTTTTAGTTTATAGAACACCTTAATCCTTCTGTTGTCCTCAATTTTACTTTCGGTACCAGTTCACTCAAGGTTTCAGTGGTAATGATATGATTTTCAAAAGGAACATCTTTAGTTTTGACCGGTGCATATCTAGGAGGCTCATCAAGCTCATCATCCGACGAGTCAGTGTCATATACACTAATATCATCAGCTTTCTCACACATATTGACAGCTTTTGCAGGAGTAGCAGCCTTAGTAACCTCAGCAGGTTTAGCTGCTTCAGTAACTTTGGCCGCCTCTGCAACTTTTGCTGCTTCAGCTGCCATGTCCACAAGTTCCTCCTTCGGCAAGACATCAAAATTATGATTTTCGAATCTCACCGGAGGTGGACACTGAGAATATTTGGGACTGGTGGAGAAGCTTTCCTTTTCAGAGTGTTCTACTATGTGATCAAGGACATACTTGCAGTTTAAGTAACTCTCAAGTTTCTTCCTGATCTTTTCATAGTCACAGTTGACAATGGCCAATTGTTTCTTAGTGTCTTCTACCTCATTGATGTAATTATTGATAGCAATTTGCTTGTTAGCCAAGGTTTTAGACAGTTCAGAAACATCCTTCTTATAATTTTAAATTGTACTTAGAAAATTTTTCTCCTTTTGTCTTAAGGAATCAATTGACCTTTGCAATGGACCAACATCAGCTTTTAAATTCATATTTTCTTCAGTTAATTCTTTAATTCTGAATTTTAGCTGATTACACTCTACACAATCTAGTTTAGAATCAGAAGAAGAACTTACCTTGTTCGACGATTCAGTAATGGCCATCAATGCATAATGAGCTGCTGTCTTCTGAGTTCCAAAGAATTCGCCAAAGTTCTTCTCTGTGCAGTCAGCATCCACAAGAAACGATCTTTTACCGATCAGCGCATCTGCTTCAGCTAACAGATCCTCCAAATCTTCTCCCATATCAGAATCGCACTCCGAGTCACAGTCAGACGCTTCGGTTTTAGAAGTAATGATGTCAGACTGACTCGAAGTTTCTTCAACTTCGGCTGGTGCTTCAGACGCTTGTTGAGCAAAACAGGCTGCACCACCTTGAGGAGCTTCTTCTCCAGTGATCAGATGGTTCCAGTTAAAACCTTCATCAGCTTGAATAACCAGGGCTTGACCTTGATTGTTGTTTGCAGGAGGCCTCTGGTTCTGGTTCTGGTTATTGACTGGGACAATAGCACGCTCAGTATTTGGTTGTGCCTGAGCTTGCTGCCTCTGATTCTGATTCGCTCTGTTGTTGTTGAAGGGATTCTGATGTCCTTGCTGCTTAGGTCGGTCACATTCCCTTGCAAAGTGCCCTTTTGTGCCACAGTTGTAGCATGTGACCTTTGTTTTGTCGAACCCAAACTTGGTGTTGTTGTTTATCAGAACGTCTCTCCTTCCCGTCCTGTCCATATACTCCTTTGCCCTTCTCACCACACTTGCGAAGTGCCATTGAATGTCTATCAGATCCATGTCGTCTTTATCGATTTGCGAGTAATCCTCCTGTGTAAGATGAGGATTCCCGATTTGTCCAGCAACCAGTCCACTATAGGAGTTTACCAAGGTCGACAGTAGAGCCATGTGTTCTTGAGCTAGCTCTACAGTCACCTTTTCTAAACCCGCGGTGTTCAGCTGCTCTGGGACTGGGTTGGTCCGATAGCCACCTTGATTAGAAGTCGAAGCACCTCCATATCCACCATAACTTGTAGTTGGAGCTCCACCAAAACCTGTGGCAGATGGTCCACCAAAGTTTGCAGTTGCCTGCGCTGGTGCTGCAAGATGAGAAAACGGGTTAACACCAAACTGGTTAGTATTAAAATTCAAAGGATACTGGTTTGGTCCAAAAGGATATGTAGGAGGAGGAACATCAGCTGGGGGACCATAATTGTCAAAAGCATAATCCGGGTCCGGGTTAACCACAAAAGCAGTATGTGGTTTGGTTTCACCCACACTGGTGTCTTGAAAGGGATTCCCATAGTAGATACTGGGATTCTGTGGAATGAGCGCCTTGTTTGCTCTCCTGATCTCCTCTATCTCCTTGTTCTCTAGCTCGGTAATGAACTCGTTGATGGAGAGATTCTGATATGCATTGCTTGACTTTAGGATATCCAAAAATTGATGCCAATGAGGAGGTAGCGCCTCAGCAAATCTTTCTACAAGGTCCGCAGATGAGTATAAGACCCCGTACTGATACATTTCAGACATCAGATGGTAGTATCTAGCAGTCATGTCCCTCAGTGATTCGTTCCCGATAGCATTGAAGTTCTCGAACTCCTTCTTGAGTTGATCCATTTTAACCTTCCGCGTCTTCAGATTACCCTCATTTCGCTCAGCAAGTGCTAACCAAAGCATCTGTGATGTTGTGCACTGAGCGAATTGATGAAGTATATCCTTAGGAAGAGCTTGCTTCAATGCCGTCATCGCCTTATTTTCATAATTATACTTCTTTCTCTGATCTTCATTCATATCCTCTAGAGAGATCGGAGTATTCGAATTTTCAACCATCGGCCTACTGTACCCTGTCTCGATAGCTGACCATACTAGACCATCGATGCCCTCAACATACGTCTGAAATCTGCCCTTCCAACCATGGTAGTCGGACATGTATTGCAATTTCGGCGCCTTATTCGAACTACCCGTCTCTAAGTCACTCATGAGAAAGGAAGACAGATGATTCGTCTGTGAGTTTGCAGCAGCCGTGAGAGCCCAAGGATTTGCATTCATTGCCTGTTGTTGAGCCGCTAGCGCCCATGGACTGATTCCGGCAACATTCGCTTGCATTTGCGCTTGTTGCATCCGTTGCGCGTTACGCTCGGTTGAGAATTGCCAAGGGTTCGTGGGTACGTTCGTTTGATTGTTCATTTGTTGATTATATTGTTGCCTTGGTTGGTTCAGATGTCCCCACGGGTTTGCCATATGTTTAAGTTTGTTAAAAGTCTGATACTTAGTCAATTTTTCAGTTTCAGGTCCTTTCAGGCGAGTAGGAACTCTATTCTTGTGTTTATAGGCGATTAGGGTTTTGTTGGGGCGAGTACGGTTGTAATCACTAGTATTACACGCGATTAGGGTGTAAATGCTAGTGAAAAGGGTCCTTACACGCGATTAGGGACTATACCACATGAGTAGGTGGCGAATAGGCCCCTAATCGCTAGAAGAAGGGGCGAATACAGGGTAATCGTGTGATATTGTATTGTAATCGTCTATAGATAGGCGATTAGGGTTTTGTAAATGCTAGAAGGTCTGCGTAATCGCGTGAACTGATCTGTAACCTCACTTTTGCTCAAAAACCACCGTTTTTGCCTTAAAATCTTATCCAAAACGATGTGTTTAAACCCCAAATGATTGGAAAAGTTTCCAAAACACTTTTAGAACAAAACCTATTAAAAAACACACGTTTTAATCCATAAACACACACCAAGAATTTGAAAATAAGGGTTTTTATCAAAAACTCAAAGTTTCAAACTTCAAAACAGGTTTTTGCTTAAAAATCACAACTCTTCCACAAAAACCTACCTGTTTTTGCTCGTTTTTGCTATCAAAACACTCGTGATAAGAGCCTCGGCTCTGATACCACTTGTAGGATCGACTAACGGGTCACCCGACAATCACGAGCTTGATATTCAGAGTGCGGAATCCTCTAAATATGTTTTAATAACAGCAATGAATATGAAACAATGATATACGAGTAATTAACACACACAAATGGGTCAAAAGATTAAAGATTTATCACTAAAACAGAGCTCGAGTGTTTACAATGATCAAATCAGACCTTACAGACCAGGGAGGGTGTTTGGAGAGTGTTTGTGTGGAAAGAACTAATCATTAGGGCAATGATTGGGACTATTTATACCTCCCGTACTCGTACAAACCAGTTCATGCGAGTACGAGGCTATCCAGCATGATAAACTAGCGAGTAGGGCCGTACTCGCTAGTAGGTACATGCGAGTAGGGGCTAATCGCGTGAATAGTGATATGGTATAGGTCGTAATCGCCTGATGCTATCCCCTACTCGCCTGATGTGTCCCAAACGCCCCGAAACGTGTACAAACGTCTCCAAACACCCTCAAACACGTCCAAACAACATATATATTAGCCTAGGGACATCATGCACTTACATTAACTCTGTATATGAGACACAAGCTGTCATCCTATCTGAAATTAATATTTTCGTTCATGGGATTGCCAATTTCAACGAAAACACCAATTAAAAGTGTACACACCAAGTTTTTAGCTATTTTAAGAATGGAAAGAGGTTGAATATGCCTAAAACGATTTTTCAAAAATGGTTCCAGATGTTTTTAAGGTATTACACGTAGCTCAAAAACCATTGATTTACTATGTGTCACAAACTATGTTTGTTGTTTAAAACTATGATAAGTCGTGATCATCTACTTGTCTCAAAAGGGTGCAACTGATTATCATGTACACATGACATGATTTTACATGTACTTTCAAGCTTCATAATCATTTCTACTGCTCTTGAATCATTGATCTATGATCTTGATGGTGGAGTATGTAAGAAATCAAAGATCATTTCAGAGTGTATGTGTTAATAAACTTTGGTATGTAACGTGTTAAGTGTGGTAGAGTGTAAGGATTAAGGATTGGTTGCATAGGTGATCCAGTATGGAGTCTTTATGCGTCTCGGTGCGTAGCTTTGCAGTTTTTGCCTTCAAAATTAGTCGGTTTTATGTACCGAAAACCACACTCAAGACTTATTAATTTCCTCGTATACATTTGAATGTGTTAAAGCATTCATATTTGGGGAACCAAATGTATGTGAGTGTATACACCAAATTATATGGGGCGAGTGTAAGTGGTTGTGAGTGAAGGAGAAAGAAAATATTTGGTGGAAGAACTGTTCACCCCTCTATCTTATCTTTCTTCACCCGTAAACTTTCTTGAAAAATCACACTCACCCATCAAACATTAAAAGCTACTATTATTCCCTATACCATCTCGATCTCTCACACAACCACACATATAAAAAAAGAGAAATAAATACAAAAAAAAGAAAGAGAAATAAATAATAAACAAATACAGAGATACATATGAGGAATGGGATGGGATGGGATGGGAGAGACTTTGTTAAATGAGAGATAAATATGAAAAGATATATAATTTTAGTTAAATTACAAAGTTAAGAGAGGATGTGAATGATTTTATATCATACACGATATATCCAAAAAATCTTGTAAGAATAAAAATATTGGAAGAATTTTAAGCAATCATTATTAAGTACTGACAAATTCTTATAAGATTTTTGTTTCATCCTTCATCTTGTTATTTGACAAAAATATTAGACAATTTAAAAACTTAATACGTTTGGACTAATCTTACGTTATCCATTTAACTTAATTGTTTTAGAACAAACCAACAAACAACTTTATTTAACACCAAACTACCATCTAGCTAGTAAGATTCTAGAAAGAACGCAAAATATACACCAAAGTCTCCAAACACCAAACATCAAAATAAATTTACATTAAATTTCAACCATTTATCAAGCGTTAATCTATTCCATCTCCCCTAAATCTTCAAATTCAGATAACTATTTTCTTTTATTTACCTGCATGTACAGGCCTCACCTGACCACGGACAAAGATTGATTATCAAAGATTCTTTTGCTTCTATCACTCAATACGGTCCATGGCGCCATCAATAACATAACCTTTTACGTTTCAGAGGGAAATGAAGACCCTTAATAACCAACTAAATCTTTAACTTAATGATAAGGTAAAGATTGATTTACCATTATTAAATTTTATTTATCTTTTAGAGAGGACGGGTGGCATTCAGGTACCCCTACCCGCACTGCTACACCTCCACCACATGTGCGGGCAGGAATGTTCTGGTATGGTTTATTGTGACAACTAGTTGTTGTGGTGATGAATTTTTGACCGTTTGAAAGTGAATGATGGGTTGCAACGGTAGATTTTTGACCATTTGACCAAAAAAATGATAATAAAAAAAACAAAAACAAAAAAACACACACGCTTCATCATTAATTAATAAAAAAATCACTATTTTACTCAAAAATAAAATAAAAAACATGTCCTATGGATTCTGATACGAGCCAAGCCCAGGAGAACCCTGAACAGGCCTAGTCTGGAAGGCCTAAGAGAGATGTTAAGAAGACGGCCCGTTTTGTCAACTAGTTTAATTTTTATTATTTGCATTTACATTTCTATTTGTTTAAGTAGATGTTTGACTTGGTTTAGTAGTTGTACATGATCCTATGTAGTGGGTGATCATGGCCTAAGAGTAAAGGTATGACATGGTGTACATGCTTCTAGTGGGGATGGTGGACACATATTCCCATTTACTATTTAACTCTTGTTTTGTTAGTAATGAAAATCATCAGAAAATTGCTTCAAAGTTTATCTTCCTTTCCTAATTTTATTAAGATCCTTATCCCCTCTAAGGACAACCTATCATTGGTGCTTTAATTCACCAACTCACTCTTCCCATGGCGCCTTGTAAAGACTCCTCATCCGATGACCCACAGCCTTCCATTAATGAGCTTCTACAACAGCTTATTGCCAATTCAGCTGCTGCTGAAAACCAACAAACAACCAACCTTCAAACCTTGATAGACGAAACTCACACACTCCACACAAAATTTGACCTTCAAGCAAACCTTTTAACATCCATGTCTGAGAAACTAACTCATGAATTGTCACTCGGAACAAAACAAAAATCGCCTCAATCGACCTTCAGCTCCCCTACCTCATATTCGAATAACCAAAACCATGTCTGCACCCCCAAAATCACACTACCCCTCTTCGACGGTTCAAACCCACTCGGTTGGATTTTCCAAGCCGAGAACTTTTTTGCTTACTATCAAACCCAGCCCAATGAACGTGTCTCTTTGGCCGTTTTTTACTTCATCGGTGACGCATTGGCTTGGTACCAAAACTTAGCTAATAATGATCTATTACTATCATGGACCATCTTCAAAAGAGAAGTCGAACGACGTTTTGGTCCTTCGGCTTATGAAGATCATGAAGCCACCCTTTTCAAGCTTTCCCAAACCATAACCGTAGCCGCTTATCTCACCGAATTTGAACGCGTAAGCAACCGAGTATCGGGCCTCTGCGTTTTTAGGACAGATTGTCACACCCTCAAATTTCCACAGCGGGGTTTATACAGCGAGGCACATGACAAACCAGGATCCCATAGCCATAAGTCACATGAACGAACTCTAAATGCCCAAACCATTTAGTTCGTTTTCAAAAACCAAGTTTAGTTAAGCTGCGGAAGCGTAAACCAAATTTAAACCTTTTTAAAAACCATGCGCAAAACAACGCGCCCAAATTAAAACCATATGAGAGAAAAGGTAAAAGCATAATATGTAATTTATGTGTATGCCCAAGACCCCAAATGCAGTGAAGTGTACAGTGCTTTCTAATCCGGGCACCGGAAGCTAACTACCTGCAAAAGCATGTAAGTCGTGTGTCAACATAAAGCTGGTGAGTTCACAAAGTAAAGTAATTGAGTATGTAAATGCGCTGGTTTCCAAAACCACGTAGACAAGTAATTGAGTTGGATCCTAGAACCGTGTAACCACTAGTTCGTCGCATGTCAAGGGTAGCTAGCCCATTCATGATAACTAACACCGAACATACCGAACTGCTATGTACGTGTAGCCACAAATGTGAGCCGCATGCCTGACATCATTGTCTATCCACAATGATAAAGTTCGTTAAGTTATAGTTCACGCCTGCGCTCCCCGAGCCGGTGTGAGGTTTGTAAAACCTAATAGCGCTATCAACTAATAACCCGCTTGCCAATCCCGGCAACTCATTCGGTACGTGAGGTCTTACAGATGATAGAGTTGGTTTAGTTCATCAAGGACACAGTTTGCGAACTAGCAAAGTAAACGACCCACACAAGGATCCATCAAAGTAAACGACCCACACAAGGATCCATAGCATCCCAACCAGGGATATGTAAGTAGTCCCAAACCGGACTAGAAAATAGTAGTCCCAAACCGGACTAGAAAATGTTAAGTAAGTTGTCTCAACCCGAGACGCATGCTTTTGAGAAAAGAGTAGTGAAACTCACCTTAGAATGCAAGCAAATAAATCCAACTCCAAAGTAGGGTGTGCTACCGACTCCCTAGTACATGTGTCACTAAGTGAGTATATGTGTAATACCATTACACCATATAATCCGTTTGTCCAAGACGTTTAAATGTTCAAAAGTGTGTAAGTGACACCTAGTGATTCTACATGCATAAGTAAATCCTACAGACCCGTTGGTGAATATGTTGGTTACCATTAGTTTTACACTTCATATGCATCTCATATAAGTGCCCATTCAAATATATATCAAACACATACCACATAGGACTCCAATTAGTTACACAAACACAAAATACACAATCTGCGTTTTTAGGACAGATTGTGCGTCACCAAAACTAATTTATTTAAAATAGTAAATCAGTGAGTTAAACTCCCAAATTTTTACTGAATATTATTTGGGATTCATTTGATAACCCATATTTTTTTTGTCTCGAAACCAAACACAAAAATTATGAAAAATCGTACATCACAGATATGTCCAGAAAGTTTCTACAGCAGGTCAGGTTAGTAGAAAAATTCCCAAAAATCATGTATTCATCCAAACGGGATGAATCCACTTGGAAAAGTCAATTTATTCCAATGTTAACCTACTGTCCAAATTTCATAACTTAATTCCTTGTAAAACTCGAGTTATGATTGTTTAAAGTTGACTCAGTTTGTTAATCCGAAAATCTGACATGACCTTTAATCAAAGAAAATTCCAAAAACATATCAAACGACATCCAAATCAGATGATTTTGCCCATTCTAAAAAGCTAAGACCATGTACAATCTATTCATGCAAAGAATTGATCAAAACAATTATTTTCAAGCCACGAAACAGACCCTACAAGTCGACATTCAGATTCTGTCCAGATTCTAATCATGCAATATTATCAATTATATCAAACCCTAGTTGCATATTATCAATCAACAACACTAATAATCATCAATAACCATTACCAAAATTCCTAATACCTATTGTGATCAGATTCTATCATTATTCATGCAAAGATTACAACTTTAATGATTAAAACTTCAACAACTTGCGCAACAAGTAACCTATGATATTACTAATCGCCTATCATCATGTTTAATTCGTTTAATCTTCAAAAACCTCAAGTTTTAATAATTATCAAAAGCTTTTAGACCTGGACAAACCTTGTTATATGATTTTTATAAAATAAAAATAAGATTAAAGCGTAAAGGATTAAAGATTATACTCCTAGCTCTTCAATACAATCAACCGAACGCCTTTGGAGCTTCCCAATCGATGATCTTGAGCCTTTGCAGGTTGTTTGGAGTTTATAATTCGTAGGTAGGGTAGTAGGGGCGATTAGGATTTGAGTTTAGGTGATACAAGAAGCTTAAGGTTGCTTAAATAGATGTTTGAGGTGGTTTAGAGACGTCAGGTACCGGCGAGGGGCCGCTCGGGCTCTGTGAGCGGCCGCTCACAGGCCCTCGGCGCGCGCAGGTGGCCCGTTTCGTCTCCAGACGTGTTTTCCTTCGACGTCTTCGTTATTTCGGACCATAATAAGTGCAACCCCATGTGTTAAGACCCTAATCAACCTAATGATCCACCTTTAATGATTTTATTAACGTATTCGGTTTAGGTTCACACAATCACATATGGTTTTCACATAATTTCACCGAATATCACAGAGACACATAATCGCAATCAATCCAAATTAGTTAACTCATTATTATTATACTTCATTATTCACCAACGTCCGAGGTTCACTAATCATGTATACAGTTATTAACTCACAACAATGCAACGTGTGTCCTATCTAGCTAACCCTAGTTAAGTATAATGCAAGGAACGTAACTAGAGTTTAGTTAAAATGATAACCTGAATTTGCGGGGTATCACACAGACAACAAGCCCTAAGAAGTTGTTTTATCTCGGGCCTAAAATCCGACATTCGTAACGAATTAGCGGTCCTTCGTCCAAATACACTTTATGAAGCAATTGTTCTTACTAAAACAGTGGAAGATAAAGTCCCCCATGCTTCCAAAACAAATTATAAAGGACAAATTACAGAATTTGTCCTTTAGGTTTACCTCGTTTTTCAGTGGTTGTCCTTTCGCGTTTCAGTTGCTGAGATTCATCCTTAACGATCTAAAATGTTACACCCACTGTCCTAAGGCACTAACCAGGTTAGTTTTTAACGTTAAATCTAATCACGTGAGGGACATGTGAGGGCATAATTGTCATTTCACCTCTCCCTCTTCATCTTTAAGATCTAAAAACAGACAATTAGGGCAACATAAGCCACCCTCATCTCTTTCATCCACAAATCAAACCAGTTACCTTCTCATTCTTCCAACCACAAACCAAAACTTCCCTATTATTATTATTATTATTTGCTAGAAACTTTACTAAAATATTATCAAGATGTGGAACCAACAGCAGCAGTTTGGGAAGACAGACTTGGAGAATGAGAAGTATGTTTTCTTTTTATTGTTCCCTTAATCGTCTGTTCCTTCTTTTCCTTTATTAATTGTAAAAACAAAACAATGTTAATCCGTCTGGTTTGAATTCAAGAGCTGCGAACAACAAAAGTGAGGGATGAGACTAATTGGCTGCATAATCAATCCGTCTGTTTGAATTGGGTGCGAACAATTCTGGTTCAAACAATTCTGGTCCTATTTTCTTGGTGAATTCAAGAGCTGCGAACAACAAAAACCCACAAAGTATAGAATTTGTCATGCTTAATTGAGGGATGAGACTAAAGTGCACAGGGGGTGTGTGTAGGATAATTAGAAAGGGGATTAGGGAAGAAGGCGCCTGGATTCACCAAGAAGATTTGATAATGTTATTATGTTCTGGTGAGAGAGAGAGAGAGAAAGAAGGAGAGGTTTTGTAATGCGTGTTTTGTGAGAGAGTGAGAAAAAGGGAGGGATGTGGTGGTGGTGTGGTGGAAGTTAGAGAGAGGGATAGAGAAAAGTAAAATTACCAGACTACCCTCATGTGCAAGGCACATGACTAAAGTTAACTGAAATATTTAACTGGGTTAGTGCCTTAGGACAGTGGGTGTAACATTTTAGATTGTTAAGGATGAATCTCAGCAACTGAAACGCGAAAGGACAACCACTGAAAAACGAGGTAAACCTAAAGGACAAATTCTGTAATTTGTCCAATTATAAATCGTCACAGTATTCAAAACCTCATCCACCTTTTTCAACCACCTCTAACCAATCTAACCAACAACAACCCCTCCTAATTCCCTGCCAGGACTACTTCCCACACCCAACAAACAAACCAACACACTCCCTTTAACTAAACTTTCGGCCTCTGCTCTTCAACAAAGACGCAAAGAGGGCATTTGCTTCAACTGTCCAGAAAAGTATTTCCTGGGTCATAAATGCTCACCGCCCCGATTCCTACTCATCATTGACAACGACGACCGCGATGATCCTATCGAAGAAGACACAAACACCACAGAAACCATGCCGCTCGCCACACCATCCGCACCTCAATTTCTAGCCCTTTTGGAAGCCGTGTACTTTGGACTTTCATCACCACAAACTCTCCGTGCCATAGGTTATATCAACAGACAGCCAGTAACCACTCTCATCGACTGCGGAAGCACCCACAACATCGTCCAACCATGAGTACCAAACTTACTTCGGCTTACCATATCGCCTATTCCATAATTCAAGGTAATGGTTGGTAATGGCGATTTCATCATTTGTGATGGATTTTGTCCCTTAGTCGACATCCAGGTTCAAAAAGCCTCCTTTCAAATTCTATTTTACATTCTACCGATCGAAGGAACCGATGTTGTTTTAGGCTTCACTTGGCTAGCGTCACTCGGTAGATTGTCGACCGATTTTCCATTCCTGAAATATCGTTCAAAAAAGATGGCCACAACCACACCATTCGTGGTGAATCATTGGGCCGTATTTGCACTCCAAGTTCATTATCGTCACTTTTGCGCCTAAACTCCGTTGCATCTCATCATGCCATCACCTATGAGCTTGACCCATTAACTACCACAAACCCAAATCAACCCCCACCACATTCTGACCTCACCATAACCAAATTGTTAGTTAAATTTCAAACATTATTCAATGAACCTCAATCTTTACCTCCAAACTGTTTTCACGATCATAATATTCCATTACTTGAAGAATCCAAAATCGTCAACGTTAAACCGTACCGTTACCCGCATTACCAAAAACATATCATGCTCCTACTTATAATCGAGATGCTACAAAACGGCATCATTCAACCGAGTCAAAGCCCTTTTTTTCCGGTCCTCTTGTTGAAAAAGAAGGACGGATCATGGTGGTTTTGTGTGAATTACCGCACTTTAAATGCAGCCACAGTCCGTGATCGCTTTCCAATTTCAACCATACATGAACTACTTGATGAACTACATGGTGCCACAATCTTTTCCAAGATCGATTTATGTTCGGGATATCACCAAATCCGGGTAGCACAAAAAGATGTTCATAAGACCGCATTCCGCACAACCGATAGACACTACGAGTTTCTTGTAATGCCGTTCAGTCTTATTAATGCACCATCAACATTTCAAGCCACAATGAATGAGCTTTTTCGGAAGGTACTAAGGCAATTTGTCCTTGTTTTTTTCGATGATATACTCATTTATAGCACCTCAAAAGCCGAACACTATGAACATTTGCAATTCGTTTTACACACCCTCTCAACCAACCATTACCACACCAAGGCTTCGAAGTGTGTTTTCAGTGTTCATGAACTCTCATTTTTGGGTCACAGAATATCCGCGGTAGGCGTAGAACCCGAACCTGACAAAATTCATGCCATCCAACAGTGGCCTCCACCCTCATCCTTCACCACCCATCAAGCTTTCCTTGGCCTTACCGGTTTTTATCGTCGATTTTTCCCCGCATATGCCCGAATCGCCTCACCACTCACAGATATCCTCAAAACAAAAGAGTTCAAATGGAATCCAGAAGCCCATCATGCATTCAATACCCTCAAAAATCACATGAAAAAACTAATCACTTTGGCCTTACCGGATTTTTCCGAACCTTTTGACGTCACAACCGATGCATTTGGCACGGTTATTGGAGCCGTTTTGTCCCAAAACAACGAACCAATATCCTTTTTTAGTAAGAAACTTTCTCCAACCATGCAAGCCCAATCCACATACACCAAAGAACTCTATGCTATAACCGAATCCATAAAGAAATGGCGACAATACCTATTAGGCCGAAAATTCCGTATCTTTACCGACCATCACAGCTTGAAACATGTCCTCACTCAAACCATTCAAACCCCAGAACAACAAAAATGGGTGACTAAACTAATGGGTTACGATTTTGAGTCCATTTCAAACCCGAAAAAGAAAGCCAAGTGGCCGATGCCTTGAGTCACGTCGATATCCCAACCATGTTGGCTTTCTCACATCCAACCGCAACATGGATGATCTTCACTCATTTTATTCGAATGATGCCACAGGTCGACAATTAGTCCAAGATATCCTAGCCGATGCCTCTACCTTTCCCTATCACAAGTTTCATGATGGTCTTATGTATGTCCATGATAAACTTTTGGTTCCTCCTGTTGCAAACATCCGAAACCAACTCCTTCAAGAGTTTCATTCATCATTCATCGGGGTTATTCCGGTATCACTTCCACAATTAAATGTCTTTCCGTACGTTTACTTGGCTTGGTCTTTGAAAAGCTGTTACTAATTTCATAGCCAACTGTGAAGTTTGTCAAGCAATAAAAAGGCTAATTCAGAAACTGTACGGTTTGCTTCAACCTCTTCCAACACCGGAGTACCCATGGCACGACATATCAATGGATTTCATAACCAACTTACCACCTTCAAAAGGGAAAACAACAATCTGGGTGATCGTTGATCGGCTTTCAAAATTCTCTCACTTTATAGCACTTCCGATCGGGTACACGTCTATTTCTCTAGCTTCCATTTTTATGCGTGAGATTTATCACCTTCATGGACTGCCTAAAACAATTGTGTCTGATCGTGACCGAGTGTTCGTTAGTAGTTTTTGGAAAGAACTATTCAAGCTTACGGGCACTCAATTCCTTCATTCAAGTGCATATCACCCTCAAACCGACGGTCAAACCGAGGTTGTCAACCGTGGTCTAGAGATGTATTTGCGGGCTTTCGTTTTTGATGAACCGAAGAAGTGGGAGCGTTTTTTTATACTTGGCAGAATTTTCTTAAAATACATCATTCCATTCATCTATTCAAATGTCGCCATTTAAAGCTATGTTTGGCCGTGATGTTACATCCATTCATGATTATCAGTCGGGTTCTACAAAGACAACTTCAATCGAGTCTTCTTTAGTCGAACATCAGCATATCATTGATCAGCTCAAGATGTCCGTCAAAGCAGCAAAACAAAAAATGGTCAGGTACGCTAACAAGAAACGCACCGAGAAGGAATTTAATGTGGGAGATATGGTGTATCTTCGCCTTCAGAAATACTGTCAATCAACTGTTGAGCACCGTTCCAATCATAAGTTGGCTCGCCTTTTTTTATGGTCCTTATAAAATTTTGGAAAAGATTGGCAAAGTGGCATACAAATTGGATCTACCAAATGGTTCTCGCATTCATCCTATTTTCCATGTTTCCCTTTTTAAAACAAACTCATGGGGATCAAGTGTATAACAAGGGAAATTTGCAGCAGTTTGGTGATGACAAGGAAGTGGGATTTTTACGAGAAATGATTTTGGATAATAGGATGGAAGACAAAGCCAACATTCAATATTTGGTAAAATGGGAAAAGAAGCCTTTGGAAGAAGCCACGTGGGAAGATAAAACGACCCTTGAAGAGATCGTTCTGAACTTTAATGACATTGAGGACAATGGCGATTTTCATGGGGAGGGAGATGATACGAGCCAAGCCCAGGAGAACCCTGAACCGGCACAGTCTAGAAGGCCCAATAGAGATGTTAAGAAGCCGGCCCATTTTGTCAACTAGTTAAATTTTTATTATTTGCATTTACATTTTTATTTTGTTTAAGTAGATCATGTTTAACTTGGTTTAATAGTTGTACATGTTCTCATGTAGTGGGTGATCATGGCCTAAGAAGTATGGCATAGTGTACATGCTTCTAGTGGGGATGGTGGACATGTATTCCCATTTACTATTTAAGTCTTGTTTTGTTAGTAATGAAAATCATCATAAAATTGCTCCAAAGTTTTCTTTCTTTCCTAATTTTCTTAAGAGCCTTATCCCCTCTAAGGATAACCTATCATATTCTCAAAAAATAAAACATTGGTGCAAAACCAACAAATCCGCTAAATCGAAAGTAACAGGTTCGATCTCAAGAGGTGCACGTTCAATCTTGTGTGGTGCTAGTCTGGATTTTGGACCAGTCCATATAGTAGATGCTATTAGCTATAGTGATGGCTAATATTGTTACTCGATCTTGGGAATTAAAACCAATGCAAGTTACCCTTTTTTTTCTCTTTCGTTCGGTATTGTACTTGTAATTAATAAATTCCCCCTAATTTATTGTAATACAAAGTCTAGTGGAATGTACTTAACTTTGCCCTAATAATGCACAGTGGAAACCAACAAAGCCAGCATAAGCTGGAAAACAACTCTTCACTTGATGAGTCTTCTTCCTTCCTATTTCTCAATTTTACTTTTAATAATGTTCTCCTCAAGCCCTTTTCCTGAGCCTCCATTATCCCCTAATGTCTTCATCACTCCAAATTTGTTGTTAGATGATGAAAAAGATTGTGTTTGCTTCAACTACTACTGGAACCACACCGGCCCATTTACCTCAGATGCCTGTTTTTTCCATTCTCCTCAAATCATGGACAGTGTTTCCACAATCAAACAAGATTTTGTTAGTCACCAGCAGCAGCCAAGGTTTTCTAGAGGACCAGCTGTGTCGCAGTCTTGTGAAGATCATAATGTTGCAGATGCTACGAAGGAACCGGTCAAAACAAAGAAAGATTTACGTAGTAAGATCTGCACATCTAAAGGTCCTAGAGATAGGAGAGTGAGGTTGTCTGTTGAGATATCAAGAAAGTTCTTTTGTCTTCAAGATTTACTTGGTTTTAACAAAGCAAGTAAAACTCTTGATTGGTTGTTTAGTAAATCCAAGAAAGCAATTAAGGAGTTGGTGGAGGAAACTAATAACTGCTCATCTTCGGTTATAAGTGATGAATCTAGTGTGATGTTTCTTGAATCTATTAAGGGTGATTCAGATGAGGACAAAGCGACAAAGAAGATTAAGTCAGTAGTGAAGTGTGTTGATGACAAAAAGAAGAAGATGACAAGGATGTCTGTAGCTGGATTTAAAGAGAATCTTACAAGATACCAGTCAAGGGTTATGGCAAGAGCAAGAGCTAGAGAAAGAACAAGAGAAAAGATGAACATTAAAATGCTTAATGATAAGCCAAAGATGCTAGTTCCTGATGAATTTGACTCTCAAGTAAGCTCTTTAAACCTAGCTAATACCTTAGTCTAGGTTTTTTTTTTTTTTTTTTTTTTTTTTTTTTTTTGACCGGCGAACACACAATCTTTAATCGACTTCTAGAATCGTCACGCCATATTTGGTTGGAGAGCACACGCCTTTACCATTAGTATAAATGACAAGTTAAACCCAAATCAAGAATCTGAATAGTTGCTCAGACCATGTTTAGCAATGTACTTATTTAAGATGTGGAATAATTCGTACCGCCAATGTAATGTTTGGATCTTTTTATAATTATGTACTGAATTTTAAAGTATGCATTTCTTGGGTGATTGTGTAATAATGCAATTAATTATTATTAATTAAGAAGGATTAGTTACACAAATACACTAGCGGGATTAATTAACGGAATTAGGATATGTATGATTTCACTAGTGTTAGTTTGTGTTTGGTTGACAGATCGAAATATAGAAGAGAAGCAGGAAAAGTTCAAAGAGCAATCTTGAGAACTAGCAGCCAAGTGTACCTGATGGGCAGGAATCAATGATGGAAATTAAGATGTATTATAAGAATGTAAGTCATTCAATATTAATAATTTGCTACTGAAATAATCATATTGATTTTGTTTATCGATGCGTTTGACTTCTTTTTGTTAGATTAATGGCTAAAACATAAACCTTGTAATTCAACTTTAGTTCTACACCAATGTCTACTATAAGACTCGAACCCTCAATTCATTATGCGGAGGGAGACCACATTCGCTATGCGTTGGACTCTTGATTGATATGAACCGAAAAACGTATGAGTCATTTGATGTTATCATGTAACGTTACAGAAATAGATTTATATATAGACCATGACCTTTGTTTTCTTTTCTAATGGCACAAATTGATATGCAAAACACCCCAAACCTAGAGAGGATCTAGGGAATGCATATAAACTTGATGTTAATGAGTGTTTTTAGTCATCTTAAATTGAGAAAGAGGCGTTGTGTTTGCAATTTTTGTGCTAAGAATTTAATATGTTATCAAGTAATATATTGTCATTTGAAACTTGTGTATGTTTTCAGTGAGCCATACCAGTTTTGCTGAAAGAATATATTGTTAGGTTTATTTTGTGGAGGTTACAACACCATATTTAATGATAGACTGTGTCGTAAAAAGTGAGAAAAAAAGACCCTCACATTTACTGTCAATTTACAAGAAACCAATTTAAACAAGGGAGGGATAACTTTATAAAATAATAATCTAATTTAAAAACTTTTTCAATCACGTCACTCATAAAATATTTTACTCCAACAAGTCTTCAAAGTTAATTTTATGTTTCAATTCTAGATGTTTATCTAAATAGAAGGTTATTAATCCTACATCCCATTTATTTAGGAATAAAAGGTTGTCTTTCTTTTGATTACAAAATTAATCCACGTATAGGTCGTTATTGTGGGAATGAAGGTATGAATGAAGGTTAATTTTCAAATTAGGAGTTTTTTTCTAAAGTTATAATATTTCTTTTTGCGCAACTTTTTGTATTTTTTAAAAATAATTCGAAAATTTTTAAACTCTTTATTTTTTTTAATATATTTGGCGGTTTTTTTAATATTTATTCCGTTTTTTAATTTTTTTTAAATTGCAAATTTCTAAAAAAAAAATTAATTGAAAATTTCTAAATTTTGTCGCTATTTTTATTCTTGTTTTTTGCGTTTTTTTAATCCATTTGGCATTTTTAATCTACTACCAAAACTTTATTACTATTTTGTGACATATTCCCTTTAAATAATTACAAATCGTTAATCCTTGTTGTACTTTCAATATTATTCAATAATCTGTGCCGGTGACAATCTACTAATTAGTTGTATAACATAATATACATAAAACCCTGAATAAGTGATCAACTGAAGATCATGAACAACCTTCGAATGCCAACTACACTAACATTACATTGCCAGAATATAGAATTGAAGTTAATGAACTAATTGGTGTTCATATATACATGCAGATACAATTGTATATCCTGAATTTTAAAGCAGTATATTAGACATTAGCTAAATCTCATTTTAACAGCAACGGATGTTTAGAGTTTATTATGGTATTCATTTTTTTCTTTGAAACCAACACAAACTGTGTTAAATAAGGTATATGTTGATGTTCACAAAACACATGCAACTGTTAATAATTTATTATTATATATGTATACATACTAACTCAAATCTTTATAAGGGGATGGGGCGTTACCAGAATTGGCCATGGGTACCACATTACCAGCACGGTAACACCGCCGTCACCAGTGCTGGTAGGGGTCCCGTGAACCAAATACGGGTTCTATCTAACGGGCTGGTAAGAAGATTAATTAATTAATGCAACGGTCACTTTTTATAATATATTTTATTACTTTTTTGACCGTTTGGAATTTATTTAAATGAAACGGTAATATTTTTTTGACCGTTATTTTTTAAATGGTATAAATTGTGCACGGTTTAAATTAAAAAACACAACCTACATTAACCAAACTACTTAAAAACACAAACAAAACAAATGGATCCAAGGAAAACAAAGAGTGTTTCGAGAGGTGCAAGGGGAACCTCGAAATCTAGGGTCGAGGCAAAGCTTCGAGTTCGAGATTGGCTACGGTTGAGCCGTATAGGCCCGTGCTCAATTTTCCACCAACCCAACCCTAACCCCAACAACAACCGTTTTACTCACAATACACACAATTCCCACAAAGCCAACCACCCATTATGTATCAACAATATATTACGCCACCTCAATTAACAAATTCCCAACTAGAAGATTTCGAGCTCAACTTAGAAGATGAGGACGATGACGAGGAGGAAGCTGTGCCAGAGACACAGTTCGAGCAACATGTAGATGAATAGATAGACGAGGAAGCGGGTGACCCGCTTGAGGTTGAAGTTGAAGAACTTGAAGTAGGGGTGAAAATGAAATATGCAAACCGGGGTGTGAACGTTGTGAAGTGGAATACGGCACAAGATGTTGCTTTGACAAAAGCTTGGTGTTATGTGTCGGATAACAGGGAGAAGAGTAACCAAAGAAGCAAGAGAAGTTTTTGGAAAGCGGTCGAAAAACATTACACGTCACTGTTGGGTTCTTCCACCCGAACGGTTGATTAAATTACTTCTAAATGGACCGTCATGAACCCACAAATGAATGCGTTCAATGGACTTCATCAACAAGCGGTAACAATTATGATATATTTAACTTAGCGTTTTATTTGATTAAACGAATTTCTCTAAGTTATATTTCATTGACGTTCTATTTAATTGTATAGTAGCACCTACGTGGGAGTGGATGTAGTGATCTAAACGTCATGCAAACGGCGTTGAACGATTACAGAAAAGTCATCCTTCGGGTTTTAATCATCAAGTGGCATGGGAGATTGTAAAAGACCACGACAAGTGGAAGAAGCAAGTGTTGATGGGTGAAGAACCGTCCGACAGTCATTTGGACAAAAGATGAAAGTCTTCGGAAAATGGCAACTATCAGTCGACTGCCTTTTCCACACCGGACGATACCACCCCCACTAGCTGCATGTCGGACCTCAACGAAGATACCAACCCAACGCGACCCAAACGAAAATCCAAGAAAGCCGCCGCCGCCGAGTCTTCCGGCAAATCATTGGTTGACGAACTCGGGTCATACTGAGCAATGAAAGAAGACAAATTCAACCAGTTGGTCACCCTACAATCTCAACAAGGCGAAAAAACAATGGCGTTTTTAGAGGAATAACGCGAATTGTTGAGACAACGGCAGTATGACCACGACTTGAATATTTACACAAAACCACACGAGCACCTCAAAGGTAAATCTTTGGAGTTGGTTTTGAAACGTAAAGCTGAAATCACGGCGAAATACGAATGGGAGCATTATTGGGTTGAAGACGACGCGGATGATGAAGGCGACGAGTAGGATGTGGGCGTTTGTATTTTTATTTTAGTAGATGTTTTTTGTAATTTTTTTATTTTAATGGGACGGTTCATTTTTAAGTTTTACAAACAGTAGTTATAATTCAAACGGTTATTTTTTTAGTAAAAACGGTAATTAAAAAAGGAAAACTAAAAATAAAGATTTCAGTGAAGTGAATCAGTGGAGTGCTGCCTACAAAAAACTGAATTAGTAAAGTAAATCAGTGAAGTAATGTGTCAAAACATGATTGGTTAAAATTAGTGAAGGAAAAACAAAACTATGGTAATACCCTTTTCCCCTAAGGATACCTCTTGTTTTAATTAGTTGTCAAAATATTCTCACCTAATATCTTAAAATTAATATCATTTGATGGAGACACGGAACAATATTGACACTATAATTAATATATGTTAGGGTCCACACTTCCGCTAAAAAAATCGTGGCATAATTAATGTTTTTTATCATTAGAATATTTCTTGGAAAATTCGCATTTAGGTTTTATGATGTGAGGAGAAGTGTCGCTTTTACATTTTTACTGTACTACCAATTTCTAAGGACAGAATTTTGTGGATGAAATTGTTAATGAAGCTGACATTCAGGGGAAGAAGATGGTACAAAAGTAAGAATCCCTTTCAAACCTAGCTGGACTCAAATGGGTAGTTGATGAGCTGAACCGAACCGAACCAAGCCAAGTAATGGGTAGGTCGAGCTCAGCTTGGTTCGTAAAGAGCCGAGCTGACCCAAGCATGTATTGTTTTGTTTGTAAACGAGCTGAACTGAGCGACGCTTGTTTATTGTTAGTACATGATGTCCCTAGGCTAGTATATCAGTTGTTTGGACGTGTTTCGGGGTGTTTGGAGATGTTTGTACGCGTTTTGGAGGGTCCGGGAAGCTGCATGCGATTAGCAGTTGGTGACACGCGATTAGGGCCCTAATCGCGTCACTATTCATGCGATTGGGCTTTGGTTATAGGCGATTAGCCATAATCGCCTAACATGAAGAGGCTAATCGCATATATGCTGCTGTACGTACCCGGGAGGTATAAATAGGCCCAATGATTGCCCTAATCATCAGTTCTTGCCTCACACACTCTCCAAACACCCTCCCAAGGTCTGTAAGGTCTGATTTGATCTCTGTAAACACTCGTGCTCTGTTTTTAGTGATTAATCGATAATCTTTTGACCCGTGTGTGTGTTGTGATTACTCATTTGTCATTGTTTCATTATCGTATCTGTTATTAAAGCATATTAGAGGGATTCCGCACCTCTAGTATAAACCCCGTGATTGTTGGATTTCGCGTTATTCGATCCTACAAGTGGTATCAGAGCCGAGGCTCTTATCACGGGTGTTTTAATAACAAAAACGAGCAAAAACAGGTTGTTTTTGGTGTAAAAGTTCAGATTTTTAAGCAAAAACCTGTTCTTATTTTTAAAACTTTGAGTTTTTGTCAAAAACCCATCTTTTTCAATATCTTGGTGTGTGTTTACGGTTAAAAACAAGTGTTTTTGATTAGGGTTTGCTCTAAAACTGTTTTGGTAACTTGTCTAATCATTTGGGATCAAAATATAATGTTTTAGATAAGATTTTGAGGCAAAATAGGTGATTTTTGAGCAAAAGTGCGGCTACAGATCAGATCAGGCGATTACGCAGTCCTACTCGCATCAACCTTTCACACGATTAGGGTTTTGTTAGCGATTAGCCCCTAATCGCTATCAGTTTCACGCGATTAGCATACAATCGCTAGTTTCCATACACGATTAGGCCTAATTGCTTACTAGCGATTAGCCCTAATCGCCTGCCATACTCACGTCCATTTGAAACCCTAATCGCATATAAAATCAAGCGATTAGGTCAAATCGCTCAACTATTTACACGAGTAGCCCCCTAATCGCGTATATATCATACAATTATAAGCCTAATCGCCTTAAAAGTTCTGGAACATAAAATTTGACTAAGTATCGGACTATTATCATACCTTAACATATGGCGAACCCGTGGGGACATCTGAGTCAACCGAGACCTCAGTATAATCAACAAATGAACAATCAATCTAACGTACCCACGAACCCTTGGCAGTTCTCAGCAGAACGAAACGCGCAACGGATGCAACAATCGCAAATGCAAGCGAATGTTGCCGGAATCAATCCGTGGGCGCTAGCTGCTCAACAGCAAATGGTGAACACGAATCCGTGGGCACTCGCGGCTGCTGCAAACTCTCAGACAAATCATCTGTCTTCCTTACTCATGAGTGACTTAGAGACGGGTAGTTCTAACAGGGCACCGAAGCTGCAGTACATGTCCGACTACCACGGTTGGAAGGGCAGATTTCAGACGTATGTCGAGGGCATCGATGGTCTTGTATGGTCAGCTATCGAGACAGGGTACAGTCGGCCTTTAGTTGAGAACTCCACTACTCCGATCTCAATTGAAGACATGAATGAAGATCAGAGAAAGAAATACAACTATGAGAAGAAGGCGATGGCGGCATTGAAGCAAGCTCTTCCAAAGGACATCCTTCATCAATTCGCTCAGTGCACAACATCACAGATGCTTTGGTTAGCCTTGGCTGAGCGAAATGAGGGTAATATGAAGACGCGAAAGGTTAAAATGGATCAGCTTAAGAAGGAGTTCGAGAACTTCAATGCTATTGGGAACGAATCTCTGAGGGATTTGACGGCTAGATACTACCATCTGATGTCAGAAATGTATCAGTACGGGGTCTTATATTCATCTGCGGACCTTGTAGAAAGATTTGCTGAGGCGCTACCTCCTCACTGGCATCAATGGTTGGATATTCTAAAGTCAAACAATGCATATCAGACTCTCTCCATCAACGAGTTTATTACCGAGCTGGAGAACAAGGAGATAGAGGAGATCAGGAGAGCAAACAAGGCGCTCATTCCACAGAATCCCAGCATCTATTATGGGAATCCTCTTCAGGACACCAGTGTGGGTGGCACCAAACCACAAACTGCTTTTGTGGTTAACCCGGACCCAGTCTATGCGTTCGACAATTATGGTCCCCCAACTGATGTTCCCCCTCCTACATATCCTTTTGGACCAAACCCGTATCCTTTGAATTATAATGCTAACCAGTTTGGTGTTAACCCGTTTTCTCATCTTGCAGCACCAGCGCAGGCAACTGCAAACTTTAGTGGACCCTCTTCTGCAGGTTTTGGCGGAGCTCCAACTACAAGTTATGGTGGATATGGAGGTGCTTCTAGTTCTAATCAAGGTGGCTATCAGACCAATACAGTCCCAGAGCAGCTGAACACTGCGGGTTTAGGAAAGGTGACTATAGAGCTAGCTCAAGAACATATGGCTCTACTGTCGACCTTGGTAAACTCCTATAGTGGACTGGTTGCTGGACAGATCGGGAATCCTCATCTTACACAGGAGGATTACTCGCAGATTGATAAGGACGACATGGATCTGATAGACATACAATGGCACTTCGCAAGCGTGGTGAGAAGGGCAAAGGATTACATGGAAAGGACGGGAAGGAGAGATGTCTTGATCAATAATAACACCAAGTTTGGGTTTGACAAAACAAAGGTCACATGCTACAACTGTGGCACAAAAGGGCATTTTGCAAGGGAATGTGACCGACCTAAGCAGCAAGGACATCAGAATCCCTTCAACAACAACAGAGCTAATCAGAATCAGAGGCAGCAAGCTCAGGGTCAACCTAATACTGAGCGTGCTATTGTCCCAGTCAACAACCAGAATCAGAACCAGAGGCCGCCTGCAAACAACAATCAAGGTCAAGCCATGGTTATTCAAGCTGATGAAGGCTATAACTGGAACCATCTGATCATCGGAGATGAAGCTCCTCAAGGTGGTGCAGCCTGTTTTGCTCAACAAGCGTCTGAAGCACCAGCCGAAGTTGAAGAAACTTCGAGTCAGTCTGACATCATCACTTCTGAAACCGAGGTGTCTGACTGTGACTCGGAGTGCGATTCTGATAGTGGAGAAGATTTGGAGGATCTGTTAGCTGAAGCAGATGCATTGATCGGTAAAAGATCATTTCTTGTGGATGCTGACTGCACAGAGAAGAACTACGGCGAATTCTTTGGAGCTCAGAAGACAGCAGCTCATTATGCATTGATGGCCATTACTGAATCGTCGAACAAGGTAAGTTCTTCTTCTGATTCAAAATTAGATTGTGTAGAGTGTAATCAGTTGAAATTCAGAATTAAAGAATTAACTGAAGAAAATCTGAATTTAAAAGCTGATGTTGGTCCGTTGCAAAGGTCAATTGATTCCTTGAGACAAAAGGAGAAAAATTTTCTTAGTACAATTGAAAATTATAAAAAGGATGTTTCTGAACTGTCAAAAACCTTAGCTAACAAACAGATTGCTATAAATAATTACATCAATGAGGTCGAAGACACTAAGAAACAATTGGCCATTGTTAACTGTGACTATGAAAAGATCAGGAAAAAGCTTGAGAGTTATTTAAACTGCAAGTATGTCCTTGATCACATAGTTGAACACTCTGACAAGGAAGGCTTCTCCACCAGTCCCAAATACTCTCAATGTCCACCTCCGGTGAGATTCGAAAATCACAATTTTGATGTCTTGCCGAAGGAGGAACTTGTGGACGTGGCAGCCGAGGCAGCAAAAGCTGCAGAGGCGGCCAAGGTTACTGAAGCAGCTAAACCTGCTGAAGTCACTAAGGTTGCTACTCCTGCTAAAGCTGTCAATTTGTGTGAGAAACCTGATGATATCAGTGTATATGACACTGACACTTCGGATGATGAGCTCGATGAACCTCCTAGGTATGCACCGGTTAAAACTATAGATGTTCCTCTTGAGAATCATATCATTTCCACTGAAACCTTGAGTGAACTGGAACCGAAAGTGCAAACCGAGGATGGTAGGAGGATTAAGGTGTTTTATAAGTTAAAAGGGTCTGAAAGGGTGCATGCTGATGAGGAAGTCCCTCTCAGATGTATCGCCCCTGGTCTTGTTGCCAAAATTTGGCAAGAATCTGTCATTACCGTAGAAAAGGAAACCTGGAGTAAAACAAGGGTAAGGGTAAGGGTAGAAAGGATCAGGGAAATCAGCATAATGAAAACAATAAGAAAAATCAAAAGTCGAACACCGTTAATCCTCAAAATCAAGCTCAAAGAAACGGTCCGAAAAAGCATGTGACTGAGTTCATTAGATCGAGCGGCACTGAAAGAAATGACGATCCTCAAGTCGATCAGCAAAGAAGATGTCTTGAGGATCTAAAACATAAAAACTCATTTGCCGTTCCATCTAACAAAAGGAACAAAAAGGAGACCAAACCCGAATCTCCTAAGTTTGAAGAATATAGATCCTGTCACAAGTGCGGGGAACGTGGGCATTTAGTTGCTGCGTGCCCTGAATTGAGACGAGAAAGGATCAAAGTGGATGATCCTCCCAGTTCTAGCAAATCCAAGCAACCTGTTTCTCCTAAACTCTCAGAGAAACAAAAGGGAAAGCAGGTTGTTTATGATAACCGCAACAAAATTGCTATGAACCAAAAGCCAGTTGATGGCAGGGGTCCACAGCTGAGGGGGAGCACTGTTCCTCCAAAGGTTGAAGCAGCGCCTAAGCCACCAGCAAAGGCTGCAGCTAAACCGCAGGGCAACCCCAAAGCTGCTCCACGCACAGTTAATTCTGAAGTGGATCCAAAATCTGTTCCTCCAAAGGAATCCAAGGCTGGACCTTCTAGCCCACAGGCAAAGAAGAAGCCCAAGCCAAAGAAACCTGAACAGATTTGGAGACCCAAGTCACCAACCAAAGAAGGAGAGTCATCTGCTGGAAAAGGCACTGCTGTACCATCGGAAACAACTCCAACACCAAATGGGAGATGGGTTGACTTTCCGATGTTAGATGAAGTTGGTAGACCCAAGACCGTGAAGGCTTGGGTCCCCCTTAACCACTGAACTTTGAATGTTTGTGCAGGGAGTTCCACAGGGCCTTATCAGCAGCCTATGGATTGTTGATAGTGGAGCTTCAGGGCACATGACAGGCGATTTATCCCTGCTTTTTGACATAAAGAATATCAATGGGGGGTATGTTGCCTTTGCTGGTAATAAAGGGGGTTATATAACAAAGGAAGGAAGTATGAGCAACGGTATAGTAAGCTTTGAAAAGATAAGCTTTGTTAAACAGATAGACCACAACTTGCTGAGCGTTTCGCAGATATGTGACAAGAAGTTCACTGTGTTCTTTGATGACAACGCATGTTTCATTCTGAAGCCTGGATTCAAAATACCGAAAGAGTGGGTCATGATCTCAGCTCCCAGGGTCAACAACTTATACGTCCTGGACATGAGCCGAGCAATGACAGCGAAAGGTCAAGTCACTTGTTTTCTGTCAAAGGCGACAGAGAAGGAATCGATAATGTGGCACAGACGAATGGGGCACATCCACTTGAGGAAAATGAACCATCTGGTCCAGAACCAACTAGTGGAAGGTGTTTCTGTTAAAAATTTTCATTTAAACGATGTCTGTGTCTCATGCAAGAAAGGGAAGCAGAAAAGAAAGTCTCACAAGCCTAAGAAGACAAACTCAGTTAGTCTACCTCTCGAACGACTGCACATGGACCTGTTTGGCCCAGTCAATCGAAAGAGCAAGAACGGTGACTCATACTGCTTAGTGGTTACGGATGATTATTCTAGGTTTTCTTGGGTTGTGTGCATGAAGCACAAGAGTGAAACTTTTGATTACTTGAAGAATCTGTTTACTAAATTGGAAAATATATATCAGCTAAAGATCCGTAGGATCAGAAGCGATAACGGAACAGAGTTCAAGAATCACGCTATGGAGGCGTTATGTGCAGAAAAAGGTATTCATCATGAATTCACAGCGCCATACACTCCTCAGCAAAACGGGGTTGCAGAAAGAAAGAATCGGACTCTTATTGAGGCAGCCAGAACTATGCTCGCAGACTCGAACTTGCCTGTGATCTTCTGGAACGAGGCAGTTCACTGCGCGTGTTATACTCTGAATAGGGTTCTAACGGTAAAGAAGCTTGGAAAAACCTCTTACGAGCTTCTGAACCGAAGGAAACCGAACTTAGAGTTTCTGGAACCTTTCGGAGCTCCATGCACCATGATACATCCCGATGGGAAGTTTGGTGCAAAGGCAGAAGAAGGTTTCTTTGTTGGTTACAGCACTCCCAACAAAAGAGTGTACAACAAAAGAACCAACAACGTTGAAGATTGGCTTAATGTCGATGTTCAGCGTTATACTGCCAATGCACCTGGTGTTGGACCTGATTGGTTGTTCGACTATAAGAGTCTATTTGATTCTTTCAACGTGGAAAATTTGGTGGATGATGCTGTAGCGCAAATGTATTACGAATGTGAAAACGCAGCTAGCTCTCCGCTAATGCGTCCGATCGTGGTTAATGCACCTGCGCCTGCTCCATCTGATGCCTCTGCATCCACGGGTCCCCCTGATAAAACCGCAGCAGCAGAAGTTGAGGAAGTTTTTCAGGAAGCGTCAGCAGAGGTTCTCGAATCTTCATCTTCCGACGACGATTTTGCAGAGTCTCATGAAACTCTCACTGAGGAACAAGCTGGAAATGGTGAATCTACCACTACAGCTCCAGTTAATCCGACAGGAAACAATCAAGCTGGTCCTTCTTCTTCAGCAGCTCCAGGGATAGGTCTTCGGATTGATCTCTCCGGTTTTAATATGCAACCCGCTGCTCCCTCTAGTTCAAGCGCAGCTGAGACAAATCTATCTCAAGGTTTGGAGAACCTTAATTTGCATTCGGATGATCCAGTGCCGGCACATCCGGAATCTCGGATTCACGACACTCATCCGATGCAAAATGTGATTGGTAATCCGACTAGCAGAGTCATGACGCGCAGTCAGCTCAGAAATGCTAGTTCAAGTGACAATACAGGTACTCTGGCACTCTATTCGGAAATCAGAAAAGCAGGTCATCAGAACGATTGGTCCTTCGCCTTGTATGTTTCTCAAACTGAACCAAGAACTGTGCAAGAGGCACTAAGGGAAGAACCATGGATTGAAGCTATGCAAGCCGAACTTCAGCAGTTCCAAAAGCTAGGAGTGTGGGACTTAGTTGACTTACCTCCAGGCTCGAAAAAGATTGGAACAAAGTGGGTCTACAAGTGTAAACGGGATGACCGCGGGGTGATTATAAGAAACAAGGCTCGATTAGTTGTCCTCGGCTTCCGTCAAATCGAAGGAATAGATTACAACGAAGTATACGCTCCAGTTGCGCGCCTTGAAGCTATCCGGATGTTCTTAGCTTACGCTTCGTACAAACGGTTTAAGGTGTATCAAATGGACGTGAAAAGTGCTTTTCTGTATGGTGTCGTGAAGGAAGAGGTGTATGTTGCTCAGCCACCGGGTTTTGAGGATCCGCTGCATCGCGAAAAAGTCTACAAATTGAACAAAGCGTTGTACGGACTCCATCAGGCACCGCGTGAATGGTACCAAATGCTTAGCAACTATCTGATATCCAACGGGTTCAAACGTGGACTCGTGGACTGCACCTTATTCACCAAGGAAAAGGGTGGTGATCGTCTTCTGGTACAGGTTTATGTTGATGATATTATTTTTGGGTCTACTAATGATGTCATGTGCAGGGAATTCGAAAAGCTTATGCAGGACAAATTTGAGATGAGCTCGATGGGGGAGATGCAATTCTTCCTCGGTCTACAAGTAGAACAACAAGAGTCGGGGATCTTCATCCACCAGACAAAATACGTTGCTGACATCTTGAGCCGGTTCCAGATGGAAGACTCTACTCCAGTAGGCACACCGATTCAGACCAATCACGGGATTGGGCCTGACGAGAAAGGACAAACCGTTGATCCTTTTCTCTATCGAGCTATGATAGGCTCACTCATGTACCTCACTGCATCAAGACCTGATATAATGTTCGCGACATGCTTACTATCAAGATACCAGTCAAGGCCGAAACAGTCACACCTGGTTGCTGTGAAGAGGATCTTACGTTATCTAAAGGGTTGTCCGACCAAAGGTCTTTGGTACCCTAATGACGATAAGTTTGACCTCATCGCTTTTAGTGATGCTGACTATGGCGGATGCAAGACAGACTTAAAATCCACATCGGCTGGATGCCAGTTTTTGGGACCAAGACTAGTCTCGTGGCAGTGCAAGAAGCAAGCCTCAGTCGCCTTATCCACCTGCGAGTCGGAATATGTAGCAGCATCGAGCTGCTGCTCCCAGGTTCTTTGGATACAGCAACAAATGAGAGACTACGGTTTGAAATTTCTTAATACTCCCATTCACTGTGATAATGAGTCCGCTATAGCTCTTGCTAAAGACTCAGTTAACCATTCCAAGGCGAAACATATCTTGGTTAAGTATCATTTCATACGCGATTGCTATGAAAAGAAACTTATCGATATGGTAAAAATCCACACAGACTACCAACGTGCCGATTTATTCACCAAAGCTTTTGACGGTCCTCGTTTTGAGTACTTGTTAATCTTAAACGGCATTAAAGTTAAGCAGGATTAGATCCTCATCGGTAATCGTTTTTGTAAATATTTTTCTTTCAAAAATCAGAAAAATCCAAAAATATTGTCTTTTCGCAAATTTTTAGATTTTTAGGGGGAGAAAATTTCAGAAAAATACAAAAACATTCAGAAAATGCAAAAATAAAAAAAAAATGAGAAAAATTCCAAAATCAAAAAAAAAATTGAAAAATGCAAAAATGAGTTTCTTTGGTGAAAATGGGAAGATGATATTAACCAATCAATCGGACTGTCTGGACCCTTATCATCTTAAAAATATTGGAACTGATAGGTAGCCTCTACAATGATGTGTCGGTAGGCTCAAAATCATTTCCAAGTTCGGCACAGTGATATAAACCTAAATCATCTGAATCATGTGTGGATCAACGTGCGTTGGCATATGGTCTTGGTACCGAAATCTCGTTTGATAGCATGCCAAAATCCGAGGTTTCATGGTCTTTAAGAGGTTGGTTCATCCGGGGTGAACTGGACGTCTCTCAGAATAAATAGGAGTGGCACACGTGTCGTACGTTGGGGTCGCAGCCTACGACTGAGACACCCCTATGTCATTTCCTGAAAAAAAAACAAAAACAAAAAAATAATAATAAATTCTGATCAGGAGACATCCAGGAATCCTAAAAGAGCAAAAAGATTCATATATGCCAAAACCCTATTCTCAATGAGAATTCGCTCTAAGGTATCAAATCATATACCTAAAGCATCGTACCGTGAAAAATCAAATATACGGTATTTGACTTGAACCCTGGTTTGGATCTCACTGGTCTCTCTGTTGCAGCGTTTCTGCAGACCTGATCACCACTGAGTCCACTCCTTGTAAAATACGGATGACAACAGCTTACTCACCGGTTACGAGGAAGCTTTGTGCATGACTTGATACGGGAATGTGTCGCGTGGCGGGGAACACCTTGTATCTCAGCCTTAATATTACCTTAAACGTATCTAAAGTGCCTAGCGATAAAACTTGATTTTGAGTTTAGGTGGACAACAATATCGACAGTTGTTGTAGGATGCTTATTGGTAATTTAAGCGAAAACTGAAAATATAAGGGCTCTAGTAATGTCCGTACACTGATATGATTCCCTAACCGTTGAAACTCGCAAAAATATGTTAGTGTACAGTTAGTTGATCTCCCGTTTTATTTTATTTATGCTTAGTTTAGCTTAGTTAATCATTCTTGATTGCCGATGTTGGAATCCTAATCCATTGTAATCTTACTTCTTCAAAAATAAAACGCCGAAAAATAAAATAAAATGGACAACTAATTGGAAACTTGTGTTTTGCCGGGTCAAAACCGTATTTTTATCAAGTACAAGGGTGGAAAATGGAATATTTTCAAGTATCTGAGTCATCATCTGAGTCGCGTGTCAAATCGGGTTGAAAAACGCATGTTTTGAACCTTAACGGGTCAAAAATGCAAGTTTTGGTGCTGCAGGGGCATTTTGGTAAATTGTGTGAAAGTTTTAGGTACTTAGAGGCCTACTCGCATGAAGTTTAAGCGAGTAGCCTCTACTCGCATCTATATCCATGCGATTAGGAAAGAAGCTGCCTACTCGTGTGATAAGATAGGCGAGTATGACCACAATCGCCCCTTTAGCCTACTCGTGTCATGTTATGTGATTTTGAGGGCGAGTAGTGGATAATCGCCACTTTATTCACGCGATCGGGCACCTACTCGCTTACTACAACACACGATTAGGGACGGGTATATATACCACACTTAGTTTTTTTCTTCTTCATATTTTCAAACAACGTTCACTGTGTCGTGTTCCCTCTCAACCCGATCCCTAAACAAACTCTTGCCCGTTTATTTTTGATCCTAGAAAATTGCTCCTAATCATCAAGGTAACAACATCTCAAAGTTTCAGATCATATCAACGTGTTTTACTGGGTTAAATCTGTTTATTATCAACCGAAACCCTAAGTGTGTTGTATTGAATCATTGGGGCAAAATACGAGCTTGATAATGATAAATGGGCATGAGGGTTTCTTAATCGGCACCCTTAGATCCTATTTATATAAAGATTTTGATCCAAATCATCTAAAATCAGAAACCCCAAATTTGAAAGCATAAGAACCCTAATTCTTTTAAACGTTTAATTGGCCCCTGATTCTGTCATGTTAGTGCAATTATTGTTAGGGGTTTTATTGTTGGGTTGATTATAGACTTCATGTGACAAAAATTCGGACACGAAATAAGATATTTCAAAATTTTGACAAGTTTGGTAATGGGTCTCAACTGTCACGCGATTAGGCTTCCTAATCGTGTGAACAGTAGCACGATTTGTCACTTTTGTCAGCTAATCGCGTGAACAGTGATGCGATCATGGCTAATCGTGTATAAGTTGTATGCGATTACAAGCCTAATCGCCCTTATGCTTCTGTTGACCAACTTTAGTCAAACTTTGTCCGAATTTTTGTCCGTTTTTCATATCCTTGATCTGTCTTTGATGTTTTATGGTGTGTTTAACTTGCAGAATCATGCAATACGGTACTTCGGCCAAGCACAACTGTCTTGCTTTTCTCGGACCTGTAAAGAAGCAGGAATGCAAGCGTTTTGAAGGCATCATCGAGTACTTGAAGCGCTCGAAGATATACTATGCCATATCTACAGACTATGCGGCTTACAAGAACATTCTCCAGGAATTCTATCAGAATGCTAGAGTCGATGTCAGCACAACTCCAGCTACTATCAGAAACTCGGTGCAACGAAAGGAGGTTCTTATCACTGAAGACATGATTCGCGAGATTCTCAGATTTGGAGATGATAAAGACGATCCAATCGTTTTCGATTCCATTTTGATACGAGGTGGATTCCTACGGATGAAGTATACGGGTGATGTTCGTGCGCAGGAGATGCTACAAAAGGGATGTCTTCCTCCAGAAATGAAGTATCTGACGCACGTGGTGTTAAAATGTCTCGGACCTCGCAAAGGAACGTTCGATGCAATCAAAGACATTTTGGCATCGGCGATTGTCGCATTGACGTTGAACAAGCCGTTCAACTTCTCTGGGATGATTATGCATCACCTCAAGGAAGTGATTCTGCGAAAGCCGAAAGAGAATGCCTTTATTGTTTATCCTCGCTTTCTGCAGATGATCCTTGACAATCAGATCCCGAACATGGTGAAACGGGTAGAAGAGCTGATTAACATAAAGAAAATTGATGAAGTGGAGATGAAGAGAATGTTACAGTACAAGAATAAGCCAAAGTCCGAATATCCTCCAAGTCGTAGAGTGTTTGCCTACCTACTGAGAGACAACTATGTGGCACCTCCAGGTAATAGATGGAGGCATGACGACAGTGATTCAGAGGACGATATTCAGATTCACAGACAGGTATTCAAGGATGATGATAACATTGGGAGACCCACTGTTGCTTTGGGACCCAATGAACCGGGCAATATGGGTGATACTGAAGCAAGACAAGACGATGATATGCTTGATACTGATTTGTTGAATATAGATGAACCATCCAGTTCAGGCAAAGGCAAAGCCAAGATTGACGAGGGCCCGGTTAACATTGAAGATGTTGATGATGAAGATGACGACTCAGAGCGTACCGAAGATGAATCGCCCGATGTACTTTCACTTGAGGAGGATAGAGCCCGCACGGCTGCGGCGAGAGAGCTTGCAAAAGATCCCACTTTCACTCCAGTTAGTGATGATCTTGTTGCAGATATTGATGCTGAACTTAGCACGCCGCCTCCTCAGAAAAGACAAAAGACAAAAGCGACGAAGGTTAGTAGGGGTCAAAAGAGAATGTCAGAAAAGGCAGCTGATACTGAGAAGACGCCAAAGAAATCGAGGGGAAGGCATATGAAACTCCCAGACACTTTTGGCCTTCCTGCTTCCTCTTCTGTATCAGCAACAACAACAGCAGCAACAAATACACAAACAGCAGCAACAGAAACAACAACAGCGGCAACATCGTCTGTCCCACTCTCTTTCAGTGCAGCTATGCCTGCGAGTGTGACTATGTCAATGCCTTCATCGGTAATCTTCACTGAGCCAGTCTCAGTTACCATTGAAGCGACAGGTTCACAGTTGGCCGCTAATCCGATAGGTGACAGAATCCGAATGTTGAAAGAAGCAGCAAGATCGACAGCTGCTAGACCTTCGAGCCAATCCTCATCTTCGACTCCAACAACCAACGAACAACTCCAGCGCCAAATCAACGAACTTACTGCTATAGTGGCCGCCCAAGCACGGGAAATGGCCGAAATGAAGAGCAAAAACGCCAACATAGAAGAAAATGAGACGGCGATGTTGGAACTGATTGGAGACACTATCACTGCTAACACTGAGCTGAGAACCACTGTCGACGCTCTTACTTTATCTAATCAGCAACTCTTGGAGTCGAACAGGCAGATCCTGGAATCACAACAGCAGCTCATGGAATCACATCAGCAGCTGATTCAGTCTAACCGTGATCTCCAGCTCGCAAATGTGAACAACGAGCGTCGAATCACCAAATATAAGAAGCAAAACACAAGGCTAAGGACTAGGTTGAATGCGTTAACTGGAACTCAACCTAGACTTACTGGTGGTTCGGAAGCTGGAGCTAGTGCTGCTGCTGGTGATGATGATGAGGATAGTGAAGAAGACGATGATGATGAAGAGGATGATGATGAGTCTGATGACGATGATGACAATGATGGTAAGGGTGATGGTGGTGATCCCGGAGCCACAGGCGGGGGTGGATCAACTGGTGGGTCTGCATCGGGACGAACGAAGAAAAGTCACGATCGCAGAGGCAATGATCCCAAGGCAGGTTCTTCTGCTCAGGGGGAGCCAGCACCTATGAGGAGCAAGATTCAAGAACTTCGCGATAAAGTAAAGAAGAAAGCGATAGTTCTTGTTGAAGACGTGGAGCCTTTGAACTGTTACTTTGCATATGATGACGAAGGCAACTTGCTCCCACCTCCTGCCATGCCTGAGTACGATCTGGAAGAAGGAGAGATTCCACCTGAGATGACAACAGAGGACATGACTAAAGTATATGGCTTTGCATCTGGAGAATCTTCCAATGCAAGTCAATTCGTTCCTCCTGAGATGCATCCAGAGTGCAATGAAGTGGATCTCGAAGAAGGAACCAGCGTGCCGACCCCTGAGTATGTTGTAAATGACTCGGGCGCTGGAATTCCAAACATTGACGAGGAGATGATACGTGAGGCCGAAGAAAAGCTGAAATCCGACTCTACTGAAGTTCCTGATGCAGTAAAGATACGACATGACAAGATCAGAGAGCAGTATCCCCAATGGTTCAAGCCCGAAGAGAAGAAAAGGCCAGTTGAGCGAGCATCCATCTTCAAGAAAAGACTGTCGAAGATGTCTGGCAATGTGATAAGCTGGGCGTATGTTAGTCAGACAAGAATGCTCGGGGTTAAATGGGAAGAAGGTGTATTGTACTTTGAGGATTTCAAAGACACTCTAAGCCTGCCATTCTGGTACATTCGTGACTTAGTTCGTCTCAACTATCCACTGTATGAAGAGAAATCTGCCTCTCTTAAGGGTTTTTACACAAAGCTGAAGCGAGAGAGCTCAGAGGGATGGAAAGAGTTGATGCCTCAGTATCCCAGATCGTATCAGACAGACAAGATTCATCCTTTCACCTTAAAGCCTATCTGGGAGCACAAGATCAAGCCACCGAAATGCGTTTCAAGGATCCCCATTATTCCAGTTGAACAAGACTTTACGTCGAAGCTGTATTATTGGCACTATGATGCAGCAACCACTGAAGCAGTAATTGTCTTGAGCAACAGTCCGAACCCGTGCAGAAAGATAAGGATTTGGGATCCTATGTGGTTGATAAATTGCTCAGAGAAGGACGTGGAGACTTTGTACCAACATCCGATCATGCACTTACCAGCTGAAGCCGATCAAGCCTTGAAGTTTCAAAGGGTGATCCAGTTTTGCTACGCCAACAAAGTTCATGCAGGATGCGATTGGTCAAGAATCTCAAGGGTCAAGACAACGTCAAGCTAAAGTTGAAGACAGATGATGCTGCTTGTTATTTTGTTTAGTTGTATTCGTTTATGTTTATCAAGTCTGTAAAGTTGTTTGCTTTTCATATAAACGTTGTCTTTTGATTAAGTCTGTACGTATACTAGCCTGGTCCAAGGGGGAGTCTGTTAGTACATGATGTCCCTAGGCTAGTATATCAGTTGTTTGGACGTGTTTCGGGGTGTTTGGAGATGTTTGTACGCGTTTTGGAGGGTCCGGGAAGCTGCATGCGATTAGCAGTTGGTGACACGCGATTAGGGCCCTAATCGCGTCACTATTCATGCGATTGGGCTTTGGTTATAGGCGATTAGCCATAATCGCCTAACATGAAGAGGCTAATCGCATATATGCTGCTGTACGTACCCGGGAGGTATAAATAGGCCCAATCATTGCCCTAATCATCAGTTCTTGCCTCACACACTCTCCAAACACCCTCCCAAGGTCTGTAAGGTCTGATTTGATCTCTGTAAACACTCGTGCTCTGTTTTTAGTGATTAATCGATAATCTTTTGACCCGTGTGTGTGTTGTGATTACTCATTTGTCATTGTTTCATTATCGTATCTGTTATTAAAGCATATTAGAGGGATTCCGCACCTCTAGTATAAACCCCGTGATTGTTGGATTTCGCGTTATTCGATCCTACATTTATAAATAATACGGGCGCTGAGCCAGCTCACCAACTGATTTTGAGCTATTAGTTTTTCGGAACTTGCAGCCACGATAAAATTGCTAGACATTGGTATTGACTAGGGCTGTAAACAAACCAAACGTTCAACAAACAGTTCGTGAAATGTTCGGCGGGAAGTTCGTTTGTGTTCGTTCGTTTAATAAATGAATAAACATAAACACGAAATTTTGTTCGTTTAGTTAAACAAACAAACATGAACAGAGGTCGCGTTCGTTCACTTATGTTCGTGAACGTTCAGTAACGTATTCGTTTATATTTGTTTGTGTTCGATAGTTCAAGTTTAATATGATAATTTTGTGTTTTTATGAGACATTATGTGATCAAGATTATGGTAAATATATTGGGGTAATTAGATTAGTATACTTTTGTGTGGATAATGTTCGTGATGAAATATTCAGAATTCAATATGTGTTAGTTTGTGCTCGGTTTTGTTCATTAATGCATGTTTGTGTTCGTCTACGTTCATTGATATTTTTTTGTATTAGCTTTTGTCTGATACCTAAATTTAACAAATAAAGTCAAATGAACAAGAACACGTTCATTTCCTTAACAAGGTAACACGAACAAAAACCTCGTTCGGTAATTGTTCATGAACAGTTCGTGAACACGTTATTTCCGTAACAAACTAACACGAACAAGCAATCTCATTCGTTAAGTGTTCATGAACAGTTCGTGAACATGTTATTTCCTTAACAAACGAACATGAACAAGGCCATGTTCTTGTTCGTTTGGTTCGTTTACAGCCCTAGTATTGATAGGTAAAAAGCTTCAATTATCAATTATAAACAATAACATAAAAGTTGTGTATACACACAAAATTGTAAACATAATTAAAGTAATTAACTCGATCCAAGTAAAGCCAAGCCAAGCTGAGCTGGCTTAGTTTTGTAAACGATCTTAGCCGAGCTGGCTCATTGTACAAACAAGATAATCTCAAGTGTGTTTTTTCCAAACTGTGAGCTTTCTTTTTTTTTTTTTTTTTATCAGCTTCAAGCTACAATTTATTTGAATGAGGTACCCTACTTGAATATATATTAATCTTCCTACCACCTAAGTCTTAGCAACAGTATTATCCCAATAGGGGCAAATACATATATCCCCCTTCAAACTTCATAAATTACATATATACCCGAGTCAAAATTTTATTTACATATTTCCCCTTTTCAAACTTCATAAATTACATATATACCCAAGTCAAAAATTTTATTTACATATTTCCCCTTCCCAAAAACTAAAAATATCAAATATACCCATTCTATTATTAAGCACCTCATATCATTTCATGTTATGATGAATATAATGATACGAGGGCTTAGTAATGATTATGTAAGAGTGTTAGAACACTCGTTTCGGTGAAATCAAGTTGTAGGATACATGGAAACATTTTGCATGTTACATGTTCTTAGTGTTCATAACTTACTAAGTTGGAAAGATCGTATGGGATATAAGTTGTAGGATGCAAAGAATGTGTTGTATGACTTGTCATGAATATAGTTTAGTAAAAGAATTGGGGTAAAATAGTTATTTTCCTATGCATTTTTCATAGAATGGGTATATATGTAATTTATGAAGTTTTGTAGGGGGATATATATATAATTTAAATTTTGGGTTAGGTATATATGTAATTATAGTTGAAAATAGGGGGATATATGTAATTAATCCATCCCAATATATAGGGCCTTTGTTTATCAATAATGATCATCAAACAATTACAACCATAATTGCTTTTATGGTATCAGAGCCTAATCGGTTCTGATATCCTTCTCTTTCCTTTTCTTTTTTCGATCCTAACCCCAACCAGATACGTCCGGCCTCGTCAACATGACGAAAGAAAACATAGATGAATCATCAATCAAACCTGTTCCTCTTCATCCAGCTTATTCTGTATTGAATATTCAATCCAAGATCCAGACATTGGACGGTTCGAAGGTGACTTATTAGGCATGGGTTAAACTGTTTCCCCTTCATGCTGTTGCATACAAGATTGAAAACCACATCGATGATTCACCGCTCCCGCAGCCACATCCCCCGAATACGACCAATGGAAAGAACTCGATGCATTGGTCCTTCAGTGAATCTACAGTACCGTTTCGGATGATCTCCTGAAACGCCTTATGGACACCACTATAGCTAGGGCAGCGTGGACAAAGCTCGAGAAGATTTTCATGAGCAATAAAGAGGCCCGCGCTACGGCGCTCGAGATACGATTCTGCATCTTACTTTGACAGCCTGTTCTTCAGTTGAAGATTACTGTCAACAGCCCGTCTTGGAATCAAACTTATTCTTCAGCTTGTTGCAGAACCACCCGATGATCCGCCCCCGCCTGTGGCTCCAGGATCACCACCACCACCCTTTCCAACATCATCATCACCATCTGATTCATCATCATCGTCGTCCTCATCATCATCTTCCTCATCATCATTATCTTCATCATCATCATCACCAGCATCAGCCTCTGAACTAGGACCACCAGTGAGTCTAGGTTGAGTTCCAGTCAACTCATTTATCCTAGCCCTCAGCTCGGTATTTTCTTTTTCAGTCTTCGTGATCCTTTGCTCATTGTTCACATTGATCAGGCGAAGTTCGCTATTTGAGGCCTCTACACCTGCAAGTCTCTCCAAAGTACTTTGGTTCGACTGTATCAGCTGCTGATGAGATTCCATCATCAGCCTGTTCGACTCTATGACCTGCTGGTTAGATAATGTGAGCGCATCTACCGTCGTTCTCAGCTCTGTGTTAGACTGGATAGATTCTTCGATCAGCTCAAGCATTGCATTCTCATTTTCTTCTATGCTTGCATTCTTCGTTCGCAATTCTGCTATATCACGTGCTTGCGCAGCTACTATGGCAGTTAGCTCGCTAATCTTTCTTTGAAGTTGTTCATTTGTAGCAGACGCAGACGAAGAGGTCTGATTGGATGACCCGGAAGCTGTGGGTCGAACTGTCTGTCTTATACTTCGGATCATATCACCAATAGTATTAGGAACAATCTACGAGCTTGTCGCTGCCTCGGTAACTGAGACTGGCTCAGTGAAGATTACCGAAGCAGGCATTGACATAGTGACACTGGCAGGCATCGCTGCACTAACTGTAATAGGAGCCGAAGATGTCATTGCTGCTGTTGTTGTTGCTGTTGTTGTAGCTGCTGTTGTTGTAGCTGTTGCTGCTGCCGCTTGAGAGGATTGAGTGACTGGATCCCCAAAAGCTTCAGGAAGGGTGAATCGTCTATTTCTTGGAGGTTTCTTCGCTTGAGGTTTAACAAACATCGTCTTCTTACCTCGATCCCTATCCTTCTTGGCAGTTGTCTTTTGTCTCTTTGCAGGAGGAGAAGAGGCAAGCTCTGCATCGATATCTGCAATAAGATCACCACTACCTGGAGTGAAAGTGGGATCTCTTGCAAGATCTCTCGCCTCGGCTGTGAGAGCTCTATCCTCTTCTAGAGAGAGTACATCGGGTGAATCATCTTCTGTAGCTTCTGAGTCGTCATCTGCATCAGTTATGTCAATTGGTGCGTTTTCATCAACATGTGCCTTACCTCTATCAGACTGAGAGGTATCAGGTTCTTGTGCAGCTCCCGAATGTTCAGAGAAATCTATAGCATTCAGATCAAACTCCTCATCATCACCTTCAGCTGTATCAGAGGTCCTGCCTGGGGCGTTTTCTCCCAACTCATCTGTTTTACGCCCTATATTATCCCCCTCTTTGAATACCAACCTGTGGATACGGATGTCATCCTCTGAATCACTATCTTCGTGTCTCCACCTGTTGCCTGGTGGTGACACATAGTCTTCTCTCTTCAAGTGCCCATATAGTCGTCTACTTGGAGGATATTCAGACTTCGGTCGGCCTTTGTAACTCCTCATCCTGTTCATTTCTACCTGAGTAATATCATCAGTCCCTATATACTCATTAGGATGCTTCACCAAATCAGGTACTTGATTATCAATGATCAACTGTAAGAACCGGTGATAGACTATGAAGGTCTTCTTTGTCGGCGGCAATAATATGATCTCCTTTAACTGATGCAGGATCATCTTGGAGAAGTTGAATGGCTTGTTGAGTGTCAAAGCGACAATCGCAGAGGCCAAAGTGTCTCTAATCTCATCAAAAGCACCTTTTCTCGGACCAAGGCACTTCAAGACTACATGTGTGAGATATTTGATCTCAGGCGGAAGTAATCCTTTCTTAAGCATCTCCTGTTTGACGACTTTACCCAAATACTTCATCCGTAGAAAGCCGCCACGTATCAGAATAGCATCAAACACAATAGGATCAGCGTCAGAATCTCCAAACTGTAACACTTCGCGAATTATCTGTTCGGTGACAATAACATCCTTCCCTTGAATCGAACTAGTAATCACGATCGGATCAGCCTTGGGATCAACCTTGGCGTTACGGTAGAATTCCAGTAGGATATCCTTGTATGCAGCGTGCTGCTTGGATATCGCATAGCGTATTCTCGATCGCTTCAAGAAGTCTATAACACCCTGAAAGATCCTGCCTTTATCCTTAGTAACCGGTCCGAGAAAAGCACAACAGTTGTGCTTGGGAGACGATGTCCAATTCTCCATCCTGAACAACAAAACACGTTATAAGTATCACAGGCAGATCAAGCATGCATAAAACGGACAAAACGAACTAAAATTTTGACAAAAATTGGTCAACAGGTAGCTATAAGCGATTACAACATTGTAATCGCTTATCAACAAGCACGAATAGACCAATTGCTAGACTTTATACACGATTAGAAGAGCTTGGGGGCCTATTCGCACTACTATTCACACGATTAGGAATTCTAATCGTGTGAACAGTAACCTAGTTCACTAATTTGTCAAGATTTTGTCACTTGTCGAATTCAGACTTGATTTTAGACGCATTTGAACGTATGTCAACCGGTTAAGAAAACCCCTATCAAATAACTCATCAACATAGCATAATTAAAGGTTAATTGGCCGGAGAAAAAACTTAGGGTTTATAAGGTTTAAATTTAGGGCTTTTGATTCTGGAATGATTTGGTTTAAAATCTTTGTATAAACAGGACCTAAGGGTGCCGATTAAGAAACCCTCATGCCCATTAGTCATTAATAAACTTATAACAAGGCCAAACGGTCAAGATTTTTTCACTTAGCGTTTCGGCCCTTTAAACACAGATTTGAAGAATGAAATCGTGTTGTTATGATGTGTAGATTTGAGGGTACTTTACCTTGATGATGAGGAACAATATTCAAGTATTTAAAAATCACGGGCAAGAGTTTGGTTACAAGCCGATGAGAGGGAACGAAGGGTAACAGTGATGGTGTTTGAAAATATGAAGAACAAATATTTCTAAGTGTTGTTTATATATCTGTGTTCTATTCGTGTAAAGATAAGCGAGTAGGGGAAAATTGATGTTCTAATCGCTTGATAAGTCAAGCGAGTATGGCTACTCGCCTATACATCCACACGAGTAGACTTCTTTGTAAAGGCTTGGACTTTATACACGAGTGGGAGTTATAATCGCCTAACCAGTACACGAGTAGAGCTACTCGCCAAAACAGGAGACACGAATATTTCATACTCGCGTAAATACATGCGATTAGGAGATTAAAGGCATAAACTTTTCACACAAATTACCATTTTGCCCCTGCTGCACCAAAACTCACATTTTTGACACGTTAAGGTTCAAAACATGCGTTTTTCACCTCGTTTAAACACATGACACAGACGACGACTCATGACTTTGAAAAACTTTCATTTTCGACCCCGTACTTAAGAGAAAGCACGGTTTTGACCCGGCAAAAACACAATTTTCGACAAGTTGATTTTCGGCGTTTTATTTATGAAGAAGTAAGATTACAATGGATTAGGATTCCATCATCGGCAATCAAGAATGATTAATTAAGCTAAACTAAGAATAAATAAAACAAAACGGGAGATCAACTAACTATACACTATCATATTTTTGCGAGTTTCAACGGTTAGGGAATCATATCAGTGTGCGGACTTTACTAGAACCCTTATATTTTCAGTTTTCGCTTAAATTACCAATAAGCATCCTACAACAACTGTCGATATTGTTGTCCACCTAAACTCAAAATCAAGTTTTATCGCTAGGCACTTTAGATACGTTAAGGTAATATTAAGACTGAGATACAAGGTGTTCCCCGCCACGCGACACATTCCCATATCAAGTCACGCACAAAGCTTCCTCGTAACCGGTGAGTAAGCTGTTGTCATCCGTATTTTACAAGGAGTGGACTCAGTGGTGATCAGGTCTGCAGAAACGCTGCAACAGAGAGACCAGTGAGATCCAAACCAGGGTTCAAGTCAAATACCGTATATTTGATTTTTCACGGTACGATGCTTTAGGTATATGATTTGATACCTTAGAGCGAATTCTCATTGAGAATAGGGTTTTGGCATATATGAATCTTTTTGCTCTTTTAGGATTCCCGGACGTCTCCTGATCAGAATTTATTCTATTTTTTTTGTTTTTGTTTTTTTTTTTTCAGGAAATGACATAGGAGTGTCTCAGTCGTAGGCTGCGACCCCAACGTACGACACATGTACCATTCCTATTTATTCTGAGAGACGTCCAGTTCACCCCGGATGTACCAACCTCTTAAAGACCATGAAACCTCGGATTTTGGCATGCTATCAAACGAGATTTCGGTACCAAGACCATATGCCAACGCACTTTGATCCACACATGATTCAGTAGATTTAGGTTTATATCACCGTGCCGGACTTGGAAATGATTTTGAGCCTACCGACACATCATTGTAGAGGCTACCTATCAGTTCCAATATTTTTAAGATGATAAGGGTCCAGACAGTCCGACTGATTGGTTAATATCATCTTCCCATTTTCACCAAAGAAACTCATTTTTGCATTTTTAATTTTTTTTGATTTTGGGATTTTCTGAATGTTTTTGTATTTTTCTGAAATTTTCTCCCCTAAAAATCTAAAAATTTGCGAAAAGACAATGTTTTTGGATTTTTCTGATTTTTTAAAGAAAAATATTTACAAAAACGATTACCGATGAGGATCTAATCCTGCTTAACTTTAATGCCGTTTAAGATTAACAAGTACTCAAAACGAGGACCGTCAAAAGCTTTGGTGAATAAATCGGCACGTTGGTAGTCTGTGTGGATTTTTACCATATCGATAAGTTTCTTTTCATAGCAATCGCGTATGAAATGATACTTAACCAAGATATGTTTCGCCTTGGAATGGTTAACTGAGTCTTTAGCAAGAGCTATAGCGGACTCATTGTCACAGTGAATGGGAGTATTAAGAAATTTCAAACCGCAGTCTCTCATTTGTTGTTGTATCCAAAGAACCTGGGAGCAGCAGCTCGATGCTGCTACATATTCCGACTCGCAGGTGGATAAGGCGACTAAGGCTTGCTTCTTGCACTGCCACGAGACTAGTCTTGGTCCCAAAAACTGGCATCCAGCCGATGTGGATTTTAAGTCTGTCTTGCATCCGCCATAGTCAGAATCACTAAATGCGATGAGGTCAAACTTATCGTCATTAGGGTACCAAAGACCTTTGGTCGGACAACCCTTTAGATAACGTAAGATCCTCTTCACAGCAACCAGGTGGGACTGTTTCGGCCTTGACTGGTATCTTGATAGTAGGCATGTCGCGAACATTATATCAGGTCTTGATGCAGTGAGGTACATGAGTGAGCCTATAATAGCTCGATAGAGAAAAGGATCAACGGTTTGTCCTTTCTCGTCAGGCCCAATCCCGTGATTGGTCTGAATCGGTGTGCCTACTGGAGTAGAGTCTTCCATCTGGAACCGGCTCAAGATGTCAGCAACGTATTTGGTCTGGTGGATGAAGATCCTCGACTCTTGTTGTTCTACTTGTAGACCGAGGAAGAATTGCATCTCCCCCATCGAGCTCATCTCAAATTTATCCTGCATAAGCTTTTCGAATTCCCTGCACTTGACATCATTAGTAGACCCAAAAATAATATCATCAACATAAACCTGTACCAGAAGACGATCACCACCCTTTTCCATGGTGAATAAGGTGCAGTCCACGAGTCCACGTTTGAACCCGTTGGATATCAGATAGTTGTTAAGCATTTGGAACCATTCACGCGGAGCCTGATGGAGTCCGTACAACGCTTTGTTCAATTTGTAAACTTTTTCACGATGAAGCGGATCCTCAAAACCCGGTGGCTGAGCAACGTACACCTCTTCCTTCACGAAACCATACAGAAAAGCACTTTTCACGTCCATTTGATACACCTTAAACCGTTTGTACGACGCGTAAGCTAAGAACATCCGGATAGCTTCAAGGCGCGCAACTGGAGCGTATACTTCGTTGTAATCTATTCCTTCGATTTGATGGAAGCCGAGGACAACTAATCGAGCCTTGTTTCTTATAATCACCCCGCGTTCATCCCGTTTACACTTGTAGACCCACTTGTAGACCCACACTCCTAGCTTTTGGAACTGCTGAAGTTCGGCTTGCATTGCTTCAATCCATGGTTCTTCCCTCAGTGCCTCTTGCACAGTTCTTGGTTCGGTTTGAGAAACATATAAGGCGAAGGACCAATCGTTCTGATGACCTGCTTTTCTGATTTCCGAGTAGAGTGCCAGAGTACCTGTATTGTCACTTGAACTAGCATTTCTGAGCTGACTGCGCGTCATGACTCTGCTAGCCGGATTACCAATCACATTATGCATCGGATGAGTGTCGTGAATCCGAGATTCCGGATGTGCCGGCACTGAATCATCCGAATGCAGATTAAGGTTCTCCAAACCTTGAGATAGATTTGTCTCTGCGGCGCTTGAACTAGAGGGAGCAGCGGGTTGCATATTAAAACCGGAGAGATCGATCCGAAGACCTATCCCTGGAGCTGCTGAAGAAGAAGGACCAGCTTGATTGCTTCCTGTCGGATTAACTGGAGCTGTAGTGGTAGATTCACCATTTCCAGCTTGTTCCTCAGTGAGTGTTTCATGAGACTCTGCAAAATCGTCGTCGGAAGATGAAGATTCGAGAACCTCTGCTGACGCTTCCTGAAAAACTTCCTCAACTTCTGCTGCTGCGGTTTTATCAGGGGGACCCGTGGATGCAGAAGCATCAGATGGAGCAGGCGCAGGTGCATTAACCACGATCGGACGCATTAGCGGAGAGCTAGTTGCGTTTTCACATTCGTAATACATTTGCGCTACAGCATCATCCACCAAATTCTCCACGTTGAAGGAATCAAATAGACTCTTATAGTCGAACAACCAATCAGGTCCAACACCGGGTGCATTGGCAGTATAACGCTGAACATCGACATTAAGCCAATCTTCAACGTTGTTGGTTCTTTTGTTGTACACTCTTTTGTTGGGAGTGTTGTAACCAACAAAGAAACCTTCTTCTACCTTTGCACCAAACTTCCCATCGGGATGTATCATGGTGCATGGAGCTCCGAAAGGTTCCGGAAACTCTAAGTTCGGTTTCCTTCGGTTCAGAAGCTCGTAAGAGGTTTTTCCAAGCTTCTTTACCGTTAGAACCCTATTCAGAGTATAACACACGCAGTGAACTGCCTCGTTCCAGAAGATCACAGGCAAGTTCGAGTCTGCGAGCATAGTTCTGGCTGCCTCAATAAGAGTCCGATTCTTTCTTTCTGCAACCCCGTTTTGCTGAGGAGTGTATGGCGCTGTGAATTCATGGTGAATACCCTTTTCTGCACATAACGCCTCCATAGCGTGATTCTTGAACTCTGTTCCGTTATCGCTTCTGATCCTACGGATCTTTAGCTGATATAGATTTTCCAGTTTAGTAAACAGATTCTTCAAGTAATCAAAAGTTTCACTCTTGTGCTTTATGCACACAACCCAAGAAAACCTAGAATAATCATCCGTAACCACTAAGAAGTATGAGTCACCGTTCTTGCTCTTCCGATTGACTGGGCCAAACAGGTCCATGTGCAGTCGTTCGAGTGGTAGACTAACTGAGTTTGTCTTCTTAGGCTTGTAAGACTTTCTTTTCTGCTTCCCTTTCTTACATGAGACACAGACGTCGTTTAAATGAAAATTCTTAACAGAAACACCTTCCACCAGTTGATTCTGAACCAGATGGTTCATTTTCCTCAAGTGGATGTGTCCCATTCGTCTGTGCCACATTATCGATTCCTTCTCTGTCGCCTTTGACAGAAAATAAGTGACTTGACCTTTCGCTGTCATTGCTCGGCTCATATCCAGGACGTATAAGTTGTTAACCCTGGGAGCTGAGATCATGACCCACTCCTTCGGTATTTTGAATCCAGGCTTCAGAATGAAACATGCGTTGTCGTCAAAGAACACAGTGAACTTCTTGTCACATATCTGCGAAACGCTCAGCAAGTTGTGGTCTATCTGTTTGACAAAGCTTATCTTTTCAAAGCTTACAATACCGTTGCTCATACTTCCTTCTTTTGTAATATAACCCCCTTTATTACCAGCAAAGGCAACATACCCCCCGTTGATATTCTTTATGTCAAAAAGCAGGGATAAATCGCCTGTCATGTGCCCTGAAGCTCCACTATCAACAATCCATAGGCTGCTGATAAGGCCCTGTGGAACTCCCTGCACAAACATTCAAAGTTCAGTGGTTAAGGGGGGCCCAAGCCTTCACGGTCTTGGGTCTACCATCTTCATCTAACGTCGGAAAGTCAACCCATCTTCCATTTGGAGTTGGTGTTGTTTCCGATGGTACAGCAGTGCTTTCTCCAGCAGATGATTCTCCTCCTTTGGTTGGTGACTTGGGTCTCCAAATCTATTCAGATTTCTTTGGCTTGGGCTTCTTTTTCGCCTGTGGGCTAGAAGGTCCAGCCTTGGATTCCTTTGGAGGAACAGATTTTGGATCCACTTCAGACTTAACTTTACGTGGAGCAGCTTTGGGGTTGCCCTGTAGTTTAGCTGCAGCCTTTGCTGGTTGCTTAGGCGCTGCTTCAACCTTTGGAGGAACAGTGCTCCCCCTCAGCTGTGGACCCCTGCCATCAACTGGCTTTTGGTTCATAACAATCTTGTTGCGGTTATCATAAACGACCTGCTTTCCCTTTTGTTTCTCTGAGAGTTTAGGGGAAACAGGTTGCTTTGATTTGCTAGAACTGGGAGGATCATCCACCTTGATCCTTTCTCGTCTCAATTCAGGGCACGCAGCAACTAAATGCCCACGTTCCCCGCACTTGTGACAGGATCTATATTCTTCAAATCTAGGAGATTCGGGTTTGGTCTCCTTTTTGTTCCTTTTGTTAGAAGGGCCGGCAAATGAGTTTTTGTGTTTTAGATCCTCAAGACATCTTCTTTGCTGATCGACTTGAGGATCGTCGTTTCTTTCATTGCCGCTCGATCTAATGAACTCAGTTACATGCTTCTTCGGACTTTTTCTTTGAGCATGATTTTGAGGATTAACGGTGTTTGTCTTTTGATTTTTCTTGTTATTCTCATTAGGCTGATTAACCTGATCCTTTCTACCCTTACCCTTACCCTTCTTTTTATTCCAGGTTTCCTTTTCTACGGTAATGACAGATTCTTGCCAAATTTTGGCAACAAGACCAGGGGTGATACATCTGAGAGGGACTTCCTAATCAGCATGCACCCTTTCAGACCCTTTTAGTTTATAAAACACCTTAATCCTCCTACCATCCTCGATTTGCACTTTCGGTTCCAGTTCACTCAAGGTTTCAGTGGTAATGATATGATTTTCAAGAGGAACATCTTTAGTTTTGACCGGTGCATATCTAGGAGGTTCATCGAGGTCATCATCCGAAGAGTCAGTGTCATATACACTGATATCATCAGCTTTCTCACACAGATTGACAGCTTTAGCAGGAGTAGTAGCCTTAGTGACCTCAGCAGGTTTAGCTGCTTCAGTAACCTTGGCCGCCTCTGCAGCTTTTGCTGCCTCAGCTGCCACGTCCACTAGTTCCTCCTTCGGCAAGACATCAAAATTATGATTTTCGAATCTCACCGGAGGTGGACACTGAGAATATTTGGGACTGGTGGATAAGCCTTCCTTTTCAGAGTGTTCTACTCTGTGATCAAGGACATACTTGCAGTTTAAATAACTCTCAAGCTTCTTCCTGATCTTTTCATAGTCACAGTTAACAATGGCCAATTGTTTCTTAGTGTCTTCGACCTCATTGATGTAATTATTTATAGCAATTTGCTTATTAGCCAAGGTTTTTGACAGTTCAGAAACATCCTTTTTATAATTTTCAATTGTACTAAGAAAATTTTTCTCCTTTTATCTCAAGGAATCAATTGACCTCTGCAACGGACCAACATCAGCTTTTAAATTCAGATTTTCTTCAGTTAATTCTTTAATTCTGAATTTTAACTGATTACACTCTACACAATCTAATTTAGAATCAGAAGAAGAACTTACCTTGTTCGGCGATTCAGTAATGGCCATTAATGCATAATGAGCTGCTGTCTTCTGAGTTCAAAGAATTCACCGAAGTTCTTCTCTGTGCAGTCAGCATCCACAAGAAACGATCTTTTACCAATCAGCGCATCTGCTTCAGCTAACAGATCCTCCAAATCTTCTCCCATATCAGAATCGCACTCCGAATCACAGTCAGACGCTTCGGTTTCAGAAGTGATGATGTCAGACTGACTCGAAGTTTCTTCAACTTCGGCTGGTGCTTCAGACGCTTGTTGAGCAAAACAGGCTGCACCACCTTGAGGAGCTTCTTCTCCAATGATCAGATGGTTCCAGTTAAAACTTCATCAGCTTGAATAACCAGGGCTTGACCTTGATTGTTGTTTGCAGGAGGCCTCTGGTTCTGGTTCTGGTTTTTGACTGGGACAATAGCATGCTCAGTATTAGGTTGTGCCTGTGCTTGCTGCCTCTGATTCTGATTCGCTCTGTTGTTGTTGAAGGGATTCTGATGTCCTTGCTGCTTAGGTCGGTCACATTCCCTTGCAAAATGCCCTTTTGTGCCACAGTTGTAGCATGTGACCTTTGTTTTGTCGAACCCAAACTTGGTGTTGTTATTGATCAAGACATCTCTCATTCCCGTCCTGTCCATGTATTCCTTTGCCCTTCTCACCACGCTTGCGAAGTGCCATTGTATATCTATCAGATCCATGTCGTCTTTATCAATCTGCGAGTAATCCTCCTATGTAAGATGAGGATTCCCAATCTGTCCAGCAACCAGTCCACTATAGGAGTTTACCAAGGTCGACAGTAGAGCCATGTGTTCTTGAGCTAGCTCTACAGTCACCTTTTCTAAACCCGCGGTGTTCAGCTGCTCTGGGACTGTGTTGGTCCGATAGCCACCTTGATTAGAAGTAGAAACACCTCCATATCCACCATAACTTGTAGTTGGAGCCCCGCCAAAACCTGAAGAAGAAGGTCCACTAAAGTTTGCAGTTGCCTGCGCTGGTGCTGCAAGATGAGAAAACGGGTTAACACCAAACTGGTTAGTATTAAAATTCAAAGGATACGGGTTTGGTCCAAAAGGATATGTAGGAGGAGGAACATCAGCTGGGGGACCATAATTGTCGAAAGCATAAACTGGGTCCGGGTTAACCACAAAAGCAGTTTGTGGTTTGGTACCACCCACACTGGTGTCCTGAAGAGGATTCCCATAATAGATGCTGGGATTCTGTGGAATGAGCGCCTTGTTTGCTCTCCTGATTTCCTCTATCTCCTTGTTCTCCAGCTCGGTAATGAACTCGTTGATGGAGAGAGTCTGATATGCATTGCTTGACTTTAGATGTAACACCCCAACCGATGGCGGAATCATCGAGGTGTCACGTAGTGACGATTGTTCAAAAGCACATGGTACTAAAATGTAAATATATTATTGAATAATTTAAATTGTCTTACATAGATGAAATGGGAAAAATACAAAAGTCTAAACGAAACTTGAAAATTGGAATAACTTATTAAAAGCAAGCACTAAAGTCCAATGCTATAGTACTAAGATCAAACTGCACCTGAAACATGTACAAAATAAGTTTTGTCAACATATGAAATGTTGGTGAGCATTCCTAGATTTAATACATATAATAAGTTGGAAAAATGTTATACAATTCAAGTGCAAGCTACAGTGCAAATATGTAAACTATGTATCATACAAATGAGCGAAATCAACCCTGTGACTGTATAATGTACTGTATGAACGGTGGTGTACTCATCCAATAAATGGGTGATAACTTAACAATGGCCACGGATTCTCCGATGAAAAAGGGGGAGAATCAATCTAGGCGGGTTGTCAATCCAAATAGCGCTATCCAATGTTAAGGTCGGCTTGTACCATGTTAATGATTTCACTAAGTACAAATGTAATCCACATGTATTGTCTAAGCATAAAGCACGTTGTAAGCAATGCACATAGTACTAGAATTGTATTGTGAAAATGTAAACTTGTATTTGAATTTGTAATAATGTACATGTAACACCCCAAAAATGAATAAAAGTAAAAAGGGGATAGGAAGTACTCACAGTGCGTAGTTACTTAGAATTAACCGAATGGTGAGAGTTGTACAAAAATAATCCCATAGGATTAACCTAAACGGAGTAAGCAATTGAAAGAGAAAGAACTTAGAATCTAAGTTAATTACGTTAAAACCTAAGTAAAACAAGAATGACGATTTAGTGTGTGCTAACATCATTCTATAGTTATATTGTTTGTGGAAAAACATATATCATTTTTGATTCATTATTATTTGAAGAATTATAAAACTAATCTCAATTTTCTTTAAAATGGTTTATGACGTTTCCGTATGAATTTTGAATAAAATCAATGTTTTTAGACTTTTGCCAAAATATATATATCATGTCATTATTATTATTGTTATTTTTTTTTACTACGAAAAAAGAAAAAAAAAATAACAAACAAATAGATATTTACTTAGTTTTTTTTTTGGTGATGGCTCCTAAACAAACTATTACATTTTCTCGTGATAATAAGTATTTCACTAATATGAAAACCCATAGTTCAATTCTGTTACATTTCATAAACCAATCATTTCTAATATTAAAAAAATTCAGTTAATAATAAATATTGTTTAGAGGTGCACCATTCAAAGCCATTAATATAAAATACATATGTACAATAATTATATAAAAAAAATCGCCCTTTTTGAATATAACTACTTATACACACTACACATGATTCTAATATGTTTTTGATATACACAAGGTACTTTATACTTACATGAAATAAAAGCGCAGAGAGAAAGTGAGACGAGGGTGATGATACTGGCGCAAATGAACTATCGGATTATATAGATTTTGAAGGTGGACAAGGGCGGAGTTCTAACCGGGTATAACAAGCATAGTGGCAGTGGCCGTTGACTCGTTTGGTGTCGGGTTGGTGATCGACGGTTGTTGTGACTGAAACCGACGTTGACATCAATGGTGGTGGTGTCCGACAATAAGAGCAAAGATGGTGGTAGGGGTTAGTTTCGTGAATGTAGCGATAATAGTTGTTTTGGTCGAAGAATATTAAAGAGAGCCGAGAGGATGATCTGGGTTTTAAACAAATTGGCTTCCATTGGTTTCAGTTTAGTAATTACATAATAAATTTTGATTAAGGAAGGTTGACTTATTTGCTTTGATTGCATTAACTACTTAGGAATGATTTGCGGCCATTATGCTCTTGGTCAAAGAAAATTTGCAGAAAACATTTTGAGAAGATGACATTAAGGAAATGCTTTAATTCTAATTCCCACCTTCCCTAGACTAATAACAATTATACATAATGACCCCTTTTCTTTTAAAAAAAAAAATAGTGACGTAGCCATAACAATTATTAGGTGTAACTTGTTGAACTAATAATATGAAAAAATGTTGTCTTCTTTGATATGTATTTGTATTCAATATATACTTTAATGTTACTGGTTATTGAAATATATATAGGGGATTAAAATTGTAAAATTATTATTATCTAAAAAAAATATTATTAGACAAGGTTAGTATATTTGTATAAAAGAAACGTGATATAGGTAGATTGGTGGTTTTACAAATCCAAAGATTGGGGAAAATTCCACGATGTTACATTAGAATATCCAACCATTGATGCCAATGAGGAGGTAGCGCCTCAGCAAATCTTTCTACAAGGTCCGCAGATGAATATAAGACCCCGTACTGATACATTTCAGACATCAGATGGTAGTATCTAGCAGTCAAGTCCCTCAGTGATTCGTTCCCGATAGCATTGAAGTTTTCGAACTCCTTCTTGAGTTGATCCATTTTAACCTTCCGCGTCTTCAGATTACCCTCATTTCGCTCAGCCAGTGCTAACCAAAGCATCTGTGATGTTGTGCACTGAGCGAATTGATGAAGTATATCCTTGGGAAGAGCTTGCTTCAATGCCGCCATCGCCTTCTTCTCATAATTATACTTCTTCCTCTGATCTTCATTCATGTCTTCAATTGAGATCGGAGTAGTGGAATTCTCAACCATAGGCCTACTATACCCGGTCTCTATCGCTGACCACACGAGACCATCAATACCCTCAACATACGTTTGAAATCTGCCCTTCCAACCATGGTAGTCGGACATGTATTGCAATTTCGGCGCCCTATTCGAACTAGCCGTCTCTAAGTCACTCATGAGAACGGAAGACAGATGATTCGTCTGTGAGTTTGCAGCAGCCGCGAGTGCCCAAGGATTCGCGTTCATCGCTTGTTGTTGAGCCGCTAGCGCCCACGGATTGATTCCGGCAACATTCGCTTGCATCTGCGCTTGTTGCATCCGTTGAGCGTTTCGCTCGGCTGAGTATTGCCAAGGGTTTGTGGGTACGTTCGTTTGATTGTTTATTTGTTGGTTATTAGGTTGCCTAGGTTGGTTCAGATGACCCCACGGATTTGCCATATGTTAATATTTGTCAAAAGTCCGATACTTAGTCAAATTTTTCAGTTTCAGGTCCTTTTAGGCGAGTAGGAACTCTACTCTTGTGTTTATAGGCGATTAGGGCTTTGTTGGGGCGAGTACGGTTGTAATCACTAGTATTACACGCGATTAGGGTGTAAATGCTAGTGTATGGGGACCTTGAGGCGAGTAGGGGTTATATCACACGAAGTTTAGGCGAGTAGGCCTCTATTTGCTAGAATTAGAGGCGAGTAGGCCTCTATTTGCTAGAATTAGAGGCGATTAGAGCCTAATTGTGTAAAGACTCCTTGTACTCGCCTAAGCTTTAGGCGATTAGGACTTGATGTGGTATAGGAACTTGTATTCGCCTAAGATATAGGAGAATAGAAGCTAATCGCTTAAAACTTCTTGTAATCGCCTATATATAGGCGAGTAGGGTTTCGTAAATGCTAGAAGGTCTGCGTAATCGCTAGAACTGGTCTGTAACCTCACTTTTGCTCAAAAACAGACGTTTTTACCTCAAAATCTTAACCAAAACAATGTGTTTATACCCCAAATGATTGGAAAAGCTTCCAAAACACTTTTAGAACAAAACCTAATAAGAAACACACGTTTTAATCCATAAACACACACCAAGAATTTGAAAATAAGGGTTTTTATCAAAAACTCAAAGTTTCAAACTTCAAAACAGGTTTTTGCTCAAAAATCACAACTATTCCATAAAAACCTACCTGTTTTTGCTCGTTTTTGCTATCAAAACACTCGTGATAAGAGCCTCGGCTCTGATACCACTTGTAGGATCGACTAACGTGTCACCCGACAATCACGAGGGCTATATTCAAGGTGCGGAATCCCTTGAATATGTCTCAATAACATAAACGAAGATGAAACAATGAAAAACGAGTAATTACTACACACAAATGGGTCAAAAGATTCACGTTTATATCATTAAACAGAGCTCGAGTGTTACAATGAACAAACCTAGCAATCTCAGACCTGGGGAGGGTGTTTGGAGAGTGTGTGTGGCAAGAACTAATGATTAGGGCAATGATTGGGACTATTTATACCTCCCGTACTCGTACAGACCCCTTTAGGCGAGTAGGAAGCTATCACATATGATAAACTAGCGAGTAGGGCCGTACTCGCTAGTAGCTTCATGCGAGTAGGGCTATCAAGTATGAATACTGATATGGTATAGGCTATCAAGTATGAATACTGATATGGTATAGGCTATCAAGCATGAATACTTATATGGTATAGGCAGTAAATGCCAAAAGCCACACCGTACTCGCCTGAAGTGTCCCAAACGTCCCGAAACGTGTATAAACATCTCCAAACACCCCGTAACACGTCCAAACAACATATATACTAGCCTAGGGACATCATGCACTTACATATTTATGTATATCCTTTACTTTTATCATGGTTGTATTATCCATATATATAGAGCCTTTGTTTATCAATGATTATCAAACAATTACAACCACAATTGCTTTTACTATGAAGTTTAAGCTATAATGAAACGCATCTCTCTCATATATATCACAATCACACACCCTCACACCCAAGTACGTACATTAGGCAGGTGCTGACAAGTAACCCGTATCTTTCTACTGTTCAATCAAATATTTATAGCGTTCAACCATTTCTCTAGTAATCAGGAACATTGATATAGACATATCACAGTATCAATATTTTCTCACTTTGCATTAGTTAGGAAGTCTTTTCAGAATTCGTTCGGTCTCCATGCATATTCAAAAATAAGGGTAATTTTTATTAGCTATTTTCAGGATTGCCCTACGGTTTAAGTTAAAAACTATAGGCCTATTACATAAGCCCTGTATTTAATAGTGAGGGGTGACGTACATTACCCCTCAACTTTTCCCGCGTAGGGTAATTTTTTTTCGTATTTTTATGTTTTTTGTATTATGTTACCCCTGAAAATTATGTAACGTTACCTCTCATTTTTTTTAAAACCCAACACACCCTCAAAGTTTTTATATAAGCATAACATAAAAATAGATAGAAACTTACAGGTCATAACCCAATCCATTTGTAATTTATTAATTAAAATATACAAGCCTATTGACATTGGTTAATGTATTGAATAGGAGTGCAAACGAACCGAACAACTAGTAAGCTAGCCGAGATCGGCTTAATAAAAAGTTTGAAACGAGTCGAGCCTTATTGAGCCCGAGCCGAGCTTGAGCTTAAAACAAAGCTCGTTTATTTTTCGAGCCCGAGCACAAACCTGGCATGTGAAGCTCGTCAGGCTCATAATATTAGTTTTATTAATATTTTATGTTATTTACCCGTAATTTAAAGTTGTTTAGTAAACGAGTTGAGCCGAGCTTTTCACTTATCGAGCACGTAATCCTAAACGAGTCTATTATTTTTATTATTTTTATTTAATATATTAACTAATAGATATTAAACGAGTCGAGCTATAGCTTGAGAAACTACCAACGAGCCGAGCCGAGCCGAGCTTTTCACCTATCGAGCCCACGAGCCTAAACTAGTCTATTATTTATATCTTTTTATTTATAATAGTAAAACGAGCCGAACTCGAACTTGAGATAATACCAATGAGCCAAGCTCGAGCTCAAACCTAGTAGAGCTCGGGCTCGACTCGTTTGTATCCCTAGTTTTGAACGGGTAAAAATAAAATAAAAGAATCAAGAGTGGGGAAAAAAGAAGCAACAGAGGCCTTGACCACTCATTAATAGTTATCGCTCTAATCAGATAGACGACATAAAAAGATTGTATTTTGTTAAAAAAAAGGCTTTTCAACCACGAGGTCATCAATATAAATGGACACATTAACCTAATGACAGGTGAAGTGTTGATGTAAAATGTTTTGATAAATTAGTGGTTATAATATAGCGCTAAACAAGAAAAAATATATTGCTTATAAAAGTATGGTAAGAAAAATTGAACATTATTTATTATCGTGTTTTTATTTTTGTTTTGTTCACATTGTATGAAAATACTTAGTACAGTAAAAAAAATTAAAACGTTACCCCTAAAGTTTTAGTCTAGATCCGCAACTGCTTCTATTTAACCCCCCCCCCCCAAAGCGTCTCTCTTAGGCCAAAGCGAGGCGCCTGGGGTCAAATCGTACGAGGTGGCAGAGGGGGGCAGAAAAAGCTGATCCAAAGCGCCAAGCTTAAGTCAAAGCGAGGCGCTTTGGATCAGAGTTTTAATTTTGGGTATTTTTTTGGTGTTTTGAATTGGTTTTTTTATTTAAATTTATTTTTTTAATATAATTATTTTAAAAAGTTAAAATAAAATAAAAAACAAATGTCTTAACTCTAATCAAACGTCTATATAAGCGTTTTCGATTTCCAAATGAATCAACGACTTAAACTTTACATTATCAACCACAAACAAAGGTCTTAACTCTAATCAAACGTCTATATAGGCGTTTTCGATTTCCAAATGAATCAACGACTTAAACTTGACATCATCAACCACGTATAGTCAAAGATTTTAACAAATATATGCAGTTAAGTACTAACGCAGACCTTGATCTGCAATATTTGAAAATTATCATTTCTTGACATGCTTGGTAACAGAGAGAAACACTTTCTTCATTTGTTCTACAATATTTTTTGTTAGTTGTTAATGTTTTTATAGTTTTTTTCTACTTTTAGAAAAAATAAAAAAACCACGTATAGTCGAATGCGGTATGCGCGTTAAATTTAATTAAATAAGTGAATGATCAAGGGATCCGCTTGTAGTCTTAAGCTTCGCGTGTCATCTCAAAGTAATCAATTTCGATAATCCACACCTTTCTCCTGAAGCAAAACCTCTCTAGGTTTACCATCAACAAACGGATTCACTTCAGGCCTCGGTTTGTCCACTCCAATTCATAACATTAATTCCAATTCCAATTCCACCGGTGGAATTAGAATATGAAGAGAAGTTATTATCATCATCATCCACAATGTTCTTACCTAGAGCTACTAACCAGCTGGCATGGGAGCCAAGCTTTGAGAACTTGTGGCAGAAGGAGTTCGTACATCTCCACCTATGGAACCGCCATAAACAAAACCAGGCAAAACCATTTTCTTGTTACTGTTGATTAAAGCCTGGTTTTGATAATTTGATGAGGCAACAACAAAGCTGCTTTTGAACTGAGCCATAACTCCTGATTTAAGTGAGCTAACAGCTGAAGAGAAGTTATTATCATCATCATCCACAATGTTCTTGCCTAGAGCTACCAACCATCCGGTTGAAGAAGAAGAAGATGACAGATATCACTAACATAACTTGCACCGGCTTGAGATATGAGTTTGATTAGCTTAAATCTCTCTGATCTGGGGTATCCACTTTCAAAGGATCCATGACACGCAATAATCGCTACGGTTAGTGGATACCATGGATCAGAGAGATTTAAACTAATCAAACTCATATCTCAAGTTGGTCCAACAACTAAATTTGACTTGCTTGCATTGGAATCTTGTACGAAATCATCTCATTGCATATTCTCCATATCCATACCTTGTTTTCAAGTATCTTGTAAAATTCATTTCGTCTTCAAGACTCCTAGGAGTCAACAAAGGTTGACTTCTTTGAGCATTAACCATGACTATATTACATTATTATTATTATTATTATTATTTTTTATTATATTTGTAACTTAGTTCCTTTGTTTTATTATTATAATAATTTATTATTTTCAAGAATCGGAAATTAGTAAAACGATTTATCAAAGTATCAAGAATCGGGAATTAGTAAAATGATCGGATGTGACTTCTGAAAACCATAAACGATCAATTAAACATTACGAAACGCGTCAAACAGAGACCGGAAGTCCAGCATGTCGATTAGACATGCAAAAATTGTGTTTTGAAAAAATATGGGTATCGACTGTATAGTCGGAGCACCAAGTAGAATGATTCATGAAAGTTGAACAAACTTAGATGATTCAACCAAAACACATAAACGAGCAATAAACGACCCATAACGCCTCAAAAGAATTTTGTTGTATTGGGAACAACTAAAAACAATTTAAAATGAATTAAATTAAATTGTTAATCATTAACTACTATTTAAAATGAATTAAAACAAGTTTAATTTTTTTTAAAAAAGGCCAAAGTGCCTAGCTTTGGCCAAAGCTAGGCGCTTTGGCCTTTTTAAAAAAATATTAAACTTGTTTTAATTCATTTTAAATAGTTTTTATTGATTAAAAATTAATTTTAATTCATTTTAAATTGTTTTTGGTTGTTCCCAATACAACACAATTCGTTTGAGGCGTAACGGGTCGTTTATTGCTCGTTTGTGTGTTTTGGTTGAAACATCCAAGTTTGTTCAACTTTCATGAATCATTCTACTTGGTGCTCCGACTATACAGTCGATACCCATATTTTTTCAAAACACGATGTTTGCATGTCTAATAGACATGATGGACTTCCGGTCTCTGTTTGACGCGTTTCGTAATGTTTACTAATTTTTGAATGTTGATACTTTTCAAAAATCGTTTGTCAAATCATAACGATCATCATCATTACACCCTCAAAATAGAAATAAAATAATAATAATAAATCATTGCTCAGAAGTTAGGGTTTGATAAACACAAAACTTATTATTTAAAAAGCAACAAAAACACAAATCGTACCGTGAAATAAAGAGAGGCCCATTAGGAGTGCCGTGGAGGAAGATCGTCGGTTTGCTGTAGTCGATGATGGCGGAGAGGTTAGCGGTAACTTTAAATTTTGAATGATCGTCAGCTTGCTCTCTATATACCAATCAACAGTCGATCCGACTGTTGATTTCTTTCTATAACCGGTACAACTTTTGAGGCAAGCAAGTAAAATTCAGTTGTTATCGGAGAGATATCTGTCAACGATGATGGCAACCTGATAAAGGCTGAACACGAGTATAATCAAGCAGCGATGTCAAGGGTTTTAAGACAAGGAAGATGAATTGTTGGACAGTGAGATTGATAACTTCTCTATGGAAGTTGCTAAAATAGTTAAACAAAAGCTGAAATTATACAGTTATTTGGAATGTCCCTGATCATTATAGTGAGATTGATAACTTCTTTATGGAAGCAACAAATTCAAAACAGAGATAGGTTTGCCAGAGGGTCACTATTCATACATAAAGAGTATAATCAAACAGGGGTTGTTATCGGAGAGATATCGGTAAACGATGAAGGCAACCTGAAATGACATGAACATTTATAACCTTTCTGTACCTGTGGCCAAAAGAACTAGGTTTGTCAGAGGGTCACTATTCATACATAAAGAGTATAATCAAACAAGGGTTGTTATCGGAGAGATATCGGTCAACGATGAAGGCAACCTGATAAAGGTTGTACACAAGTATAATCAAACAAGGGTTGCCCTGAGTTTGATTAGCTTGAATCTCTCTGATCCATGGTATCCACTAACTGTAGCGATCATTACAGTTATTTGGAATGTTTCTGATCATGAAAGTAACGATCGCTTTACGACGCCGAAAACGACTATCATCACGCGATTTCTTTTGACAGCCAGTACAGCTGACTTTAAACAGAGAAGATGAAGGGTTAGTTAGTAGGTTACTCATTATTGTCGGGATGCAAATCGTTATGTGATGGATTTTTATATTTGCAACCTAGTTCCTTTCTACCTGGTTGCAAAGGAACTTCAGGTCAGCCAGACGTTTGTCAAAAGCAAGTGTGAAGATCAAGATCAAGAAGAACAGTGCTCCAACACGATCAACGATGAAGGTGTGTTGTATGTATAAAATAGTGAATTATTCTAGTGTGTTAGGTATACGATGGAAGGGTTTGAAAAGAAATAGCACAAGTCCTTCTTTAATGTTGTACTATGCATTCTCACATGAACATCCAACAACAATGGTATATGAATAGTGACCCTCTGTAAGGGTCTTGATGAATATCTTCATCAATCTCCTTGATCTACGCATAACTGTGAGAGTCGATTTTCGTATGAGGGTGACTGACAAAGAGATGGTCTTTTTGATGAATGTATTATTCACAAATACATTTGTTTAACTATTTTAGCAACTTCCATAAGATGGAAGGGTTTGAAAAGAAATAGCACAAGTCCTTCTTTAATGTTGTTTATAATTAAAAGGAACTAGGTTGCAAAGGAACTTCAGGTCAGCCAGACGTTTGTCAAAAAGAATTTTGCACCGAATCTCGTTTTCAGGTAAGTCCACATGGTTAATCATCCGATTGTACCATTTTCCTGCAATATCTCATCCAATCCAATTGTGTTATCACCACACTTATTTCTCATAATCCTAGCTTGTGAATCACCATAGTTAATATTTGAGTAAGTTATGAAGGTTAGAAGATTAGGGTTCATGGTGTTGAAGTTGGAGAAAAAGATACTAGGTGAGAGAAGAACGAAGGGAGAGACTCTTTACCTGAAGTTCCACTGTCACATGAACATCCAATAACAATGGTATATGAATAGTGATCCTCTGTAAGGGTATTGCACCGGCTTGAGATATGAGGTTGATTAACATGGTTAGTGGATACCATGGATCAAAGAGATTCAAGCTAATCAAATTCATATCTCAAGCCGGTGCAAGTTATGTTGGAGCAATGGTTGTGGAAAGAAATCGACAGTAGAATAGGCGCTAACAAGCACTCCATACAGAGTGATGATAGTCGTTTTCGGTATTGTAAAGCGGTCGTTTTACTCATATAAAGTGTTCGATGTCACTGTGAGTACACATTGTGCATGACATTACATTTTGCATGTGTCATTTCAATCAGCCAGACATTTGTCAAAAGAATTTTGTACTATGCATTCTCACATGAATATCCTTTGATGAATGTATTAGGGGTTGGAAACTTTGAAGACCAATGGCCCTCTGGTAAACCTCCGTAAAGGTCTTCAGAGTTTCCATGGGAAGGTAAACATACTTGAAATCAATGGGAAGGTAAACATACTTGAAATCAATGGGAAGGTAAACAATTCCAGCAGCTGGATATCAGGTAGACGTTTGTTACAAGAATTTTGTACTATGCATTCTCACATGAATATCCTTTGATGAATGTATTAGGTTGGAAACTATGAAGACTAATGACCCTCTAGCAAACCTCCGTAAAGGTCTTCAGAGTTTCCATAGGAAGGTAAACAATTCTAGCAGCTGGATATTAGGCAGACGTTTGTCAAAAGAATTTTGTACTATGCATTCTCACATGAATATCCTTTGATGAATGTATTAGGGGTTGGAAACTCTGAAGACCAATGACCCTCTAGCAAACCTCCGTAAAGGTCTTCAGAGTTTCCATGGGAATGTAAACATACTTGAAATCAATGGGAAGGTAAACATACTTGAAATCAATAGGAAGGTAAACATATATAACATTCTCTTCTTCTTCCCTTACAAATCACTTTGCCATTAATACCAATGGACTGCCCTCACGTCGGTATGGCCATCACCTAGTTCGAGGTTGCCTTCAGTTGTTGTCAGAGAGATATCAGTCAACGATGAAGGCAACATACTTGAAATCAATAGGAAGATAAACAATCCTCATCCACAATGTTCTTACCTATAGCTACCAACCAGCCGGTTGTTTTCAAGTTGCCTTCATCGTTGACAGATAATGAGATTTGGTGTTAGATCATAAGCAAAAAGGTAGACCACACCACTGTTAGTGAACCCTGTGTTGGATGGAAAGTGTTTTCGGCTTAAATGTCTTTGTTAAGTTGAGTTGGAGCAATCCCTGTGTTGGATGGAAAGTGTCTTCGGCTTAAATGTCTTGTTGAGTTGAGTTGGAGCAATGTCGATAAAAGTTGGTGGTTATTATTTTGTTTTTTAATTTTTATAATTTTATACAATAATTACATTAAAAAAATAAAAATAAAAAACCAATCCAAAACACAAAAACTACCACAAAAATAAAAGCTGGATTCCAAGCGCCTCGCTTAGGCCAAAGCGAAACGCCTGGGGTCAAATCAGAATAATAAGTTACCTCGGACCGAGGTAGTTAAAAAAGTAACTAAAGCGAGACGCTTTGGAAGGGAGGGGGGAATAGAAATGGGGGGTTTTAATATCACCACCCTTACATAAGAGCTAGGTATCCAATGGTATATATACATATACTCAAGGGTTTTGGATCAAAACAGATTGGCTGGTCAAATGGGTCAACCACATGTGATGGTATAACGAAATAAATATGTTTTTTTTATATATCCAAATTGCACATAGAAAGAATATATGTGGGTTTTGTCTACTCTAAGATAGATGACAAAAACAATAGTGTTGATATTTTTAGAGCATCTCCAACGCCATCTAGTTGGACAAGGCTGAAAATTTAGACCTCCAACGGACTCATGCAGGGCCGGCCCTGAAAATTCAAGTGTCCAGGCCGAGCTGTAAAAATTGTGCCCCTTAACATTAACTTTAGGGCTTAACGAAATAAATAAGTAAACTATTTTTCAAGTTACGATCAAAGTAATATCAAATTGATGGATCAAATTTTTACCTCATACTAAGGTTGTAGTCTAACGGTAAAAGGAATAAACTCTCTTGGGGGAGGTTGGGAGTTCGAATCCCACAAAGGGTGAAAATATAAATGGGTGAAAGTTTGACAATTAAAAAAAAGTTGTTTCAAAACAAAAATTAAAGTTAAAAAGAAAGTCAAAACCAACCGGTAAAAAAACAAATAAAACGAAGTGTGAGCCCTCTTCATTTCATCCTTTTCATCCTCTTTAGTCCTACACTCATTAATAAATCTGCAATTTTTTTTTCTCAAACCGTTTCATTTTCTTTTTTAATTCTTAACGTCTGTCAACATTTCTTTACTTTCTGTTTTATATAAACTACCATTCACTTTGATTAATATTTGATTACTAATTTTGGGGCTCAAATATACAAAAATATATCGAATTAAGGACATTACTGCTAAGAAAACTTAGATTGCCGGAGGGTCAATGTGCCCCCGAGAAATTGGGCCGGGGCCGGGAGTCCTCCCCGCACCCCTTAAGGATCGGCTCTGGACTTATGCATGCATCGGAGGAGGACCTTAAAGGAGAGGTTCGTGGCACGGATCCAACCGGATTAAATGTGTAGGGACCACACACAAAAACATTTTTTTCTTAACATGTTTTTATAGAAAAGTGAAGTGTGAGATTAGGATTTATGTAGGTTTGTGATTGGCGAAAACATGCAAGTATTTAATTAGACCATTCGATGTGGGGCGTTTTGTTGGAAAGGGGAAGCCTCCACGCCAAGGTGACCACCCCCTCCCCTTGGCAACTGGGTGTTGCCGACTTTGATGTGGGAAACCCAACGGGCGTTGCCCGTATTTTAAAAAAGTAATTGAAGTTATATCTGTTGGCAACTACAATTTTTTTAAAAGTTGTTTTTTAGTTTAAAATTTTTAATCCATTTACTCTATAAATTTACTCACACTACACACTCATCTTCTCATTCTCTACTACTCCAATTAATCTTCTCATTCTCTACTACTCCAATTAATCTTTTAGAATAAATAAATAAATAAAAACTCTTCAGCTTTTATAAAAACAAAATGAATATCCACACAGTCGTTCTTTAGATCCAAACAACCCGTTTTGTCGACCTGAACACTAGAATTTCAAAAACGCACCCTACGACAAAAAGAAGACAAATTTTGGGACCGAATAAGTGATGTATTTCAAGAAGAAACCAAGAATTATATGGGTTTAATGATAGTCTCTCGTCAAAGAGGCGTGATGTGAATAAAAAGTTGACTACGTTCAACGCAAAAAGCGGTGAAAATGAAGCCAATTATTTGGCGAGAGCCTAAGATGAAGAATTTCACTTGTTCCCTTTTATCGATTGTTGGCAAGTGGTACGTCGTCATAACAAACGGGTGAAAGTACCGCTCGCGACCCAATCCCCAAAAAGAAGCAAACAAGTTTGTCTACTCGTTCCAATGCTGATAACGAAATTAATCTCAGCTTAAGAGCCGATGATATTGTGGAAGTTGAAGCGAGTCGTCCTCCCATTAAAGATAAATCCAAAAAGAAGCCATCACAATCATCACTTGCTAACGTGGCCACTACATTGAAGTTTAGCCGATCTTACGAAATATATTGATACGTTTAACAATACTCAACAAGAAAAGCTCCCGAAAAAATATATGTGCGCTATTCGAAGAAAAAATAAATATGAGAAGGGAGAAAGAAATGGCGAAAGAAAAACGAGATGATTTGAAGTTCCTGGCTATGAACTTCGATCACATTACTGAACCCGAAAGCCAATTTTATAAGGATATGAAAAACAAGTTGAGCCCATCAAGCATCTCTTAACTAGGTGGCATTAATAGTTGAAAAGAGCGAGAAACTCCTCACCATTAAAATGAAGTGTTAAATTATATTAAACGTCTCTAATACAATATAACACCTTTAATGTTTCAGTTTCAGCGCAAATTTTAAATTGTCATCTAAGCATCACATTGTGTCAGTTGCCTGTGATACATGAGCGTGTACATAGCCCTCTTTTGGGTTCCCAGTTATCCATTTATCTAAAGCAGGGGTGTGCGTGCTGGATTTGGGACCTAACTGAAGCAAAACCATCAATTTCAATTATGAATGTGTGAAAACTGATTGGTTTACTTAACAATTTGGGATCGAGTCGGTTTGGTTTTGGTTAAAAACTGAAAATTTGGGCTAAATTTATTTACTGGGCTTTTTGGTTTTGCAGCTATTGGGCTAATAATTTATAAAAAGAAACTTATATTTGTTTTTACCCTTGACCTCTCCTTTTATAAGAACTAGTGGGGAACCCGCGCGTTGCTGCGGGGCAAAAATTTATAGTACGATTACTATTATAAAACATGCTAGATCTTTGATTACTATTATGCCCGCGCGTTGCGGCGGGTGCGTACGTTTTGTTGTCTCATGGATGTTGTTGGGGGTTGTGATGTTTGTATAGTGTTTGTGGGTGATCCTAGCAATGACGTGAACTAAGTATGAAGAAACAACGTAGTAGTAGAGTAGTTTATTAAAATTTAAAACTCAAAAATATAGGGTATGAAAACTTTATAACGAGTATAGCACAAATATTACCAAGCAGGAGAGAGTAGTTTAGTAACAATGAATTAAAGATCCGGCTTGGGCTAGTCACCTGCTCTAAAGATCCTCTGACTTTTGTTGTTTCAATGTGAGAGGGCTTCCTAGAGGGTTTGGTGCTAAAAAAGAAAGTATATTTGTTAGCAACAAACCTATATATGTTGTATGGATACACCGTTGATGTTGAGTTAGTACCTTTATGGTCGATAGTGCAGCTTGTAAGAGCGTGTGAAGTCACAGAACTCTTGTCAACAAAAACAAGCGATAACACATAACACAACATAAGAGATACTTTTTGAGTCTTGGTGAAAACGGATTTGGTGCAATTAAAGTCGTTTATTGTTGACGCAACCAAAGTTAGACAAAAACAACATAAAGAGATATGGTTATGCTAACACATAGCACAACATAAGATACTGTCACATATATAACACACTGTACTAATAAATATTAAAATGTAAGCATGCATTATTTGTAGATAGTGTGGAAATCGCGTGATGCGGCATCAAGCCATAATTGTACATATGGAACAATAGTATAATCACAAAAGATTATGTTTACTACATGTATAATTAGAAGACAGTTGTGGTTGATATTCACTCTAGGTGGCATCATGATTACAATAAATTACCAGCAGTTGTTGTAGCTGGTAGTTACTATTGAGTATTGACTAAAAGATTGTAAGTAGTGAGTTACACAAAAATGGTGTTTCTTGACTCAGTCTTCAAAATTTCACTTCTTCTACCTATTGTCTTTTGTTCTTGTTGTGGAACTGTTTGTATGGCCATTAGCTTCCATGAATTTTTTGTCTTTCCACTGCCAATGCAAACATGTGAGTAATTAGTAAAAGCCCAAAACTTATAGATCATGACCAAAGAAAGTCAGCAAACAAAGAGTTTAGTATATGCCAAATATAGCGCACATTTAGCAATAAGGTAAAGATGTAATAAAACCATATAAATGCAATTGTTACATAAATAAAAATTGAAATAAGCATGTAAATATGCAATCAAACCATATATCAGACCATTCTTGGGGAACAAAATCTGCCCGGCAGAAAATGAATGCTTTTATTGTTTTGATAGTTATACAGCCATAAAGATTAGTATAATTTATCTATTAGAGCACATCATAATGCAAAGCATTCACAATCTAAACCTGCCATTTCACCCAAAATTTGCACCTCCACCTGCATACTTGGGTCTGCAATAAAATGGAACAGGTAGGGATGCAAAGTTGGAGATACCATTATAAAAGGCACTGAATGGGAAGATAATTATATTGTATATACGTTTTAAACAATTTTTCAAACGTTTTTAAAACTATGCGAAGTAGATATAAATAAAAGTATAAATGTTACCTTATAAAACAGTTGTAACCCCAACTTCAGCTCCAAAATTCAACTTATAGTTTTATTTTAACTCCTAGTCCGTTAACTTAAAAAAATAAAGATGTGTACACTTTTCAGTGGTTTGCATTCTAGCTATGATAATCGTTGTTGATATCATACATAAGTAGGGTGCAATTTATATCATCAATGGAACTTTTTATTATAAAGAATTTTAAGTAAAAACAAAACAGTATTAGTCTAAAATCATCATGGATTGATGGATATATAGATCCATTATTTAGCAGTATGGAAAGGGAGATGAGTTAGCACTCAACGTATGTACAAAACCATTTCGTTGATTTTGTTCAACTTTTAACATGCCAACTGTACGTCGTCATCGTCGCCCCCGTCATTATTATTATTATTATTATTATTATTATTATTATTATTATTATTATTATTATTATTATTATTATTATTATTATTATTATTATTATTGGAAATTCATGTTACGGTTTATGAACAAGCTCAGAATTTGATAAAAATTGTTATTTTAATGGTATAGTTTTTTCAAAAGATATATACAACATGATTGTGCATGTTCTACACATAACTTATAACAAGCCATCTTGAGTTATATATTATACTCATCAAATAAAAAAACTTGGTAAAATTAAGACTACACACATGTAATTTTATATAGTATATTCACACACATATATACATACATCTATATATTTTATAATTGAGAAAGTGAGTACCACTCCAAATGACCAATAGATGGATTTGAACCGGGTTTAAACCAATTTCAACTCTACATTATTGTTCGGGTTTAAACCGGGTTCGACAATTTATAACTTTTAGTCTTGTTTTCGTAATTGGTTCCTATAGAATACCTTCTATTCATGAGAATAAATTGATTTTTTAACAAACCTATCTTGGAAATATTAGAGGTGGTGAAATTGGCCTAGCAAACTATTTGGATGAAACTACTAATTCAAAAAACTAAAAAGGGTCGAACCTCTATTAAGATAGTGTAAAGAGAGTATGATTTCACTGACCTTTGGCTTTGAATAAAGATTCAACATCTCCATTAACTCAAGGAAAGGAAGTGATCAAGCCTAATGCGCTAAAGGATAAACAGAAAAATAATAAAGGGTAAATAAAGTTGAGGCTTCCAGTTATGTCTTCTAAGTTATAAAAGTAAATGCTAGGTTTGATGGTGGTTTAATTACATAAGGAGGTGAAAGGATGAAGGGTATTATGGGGATGAGATTTTAGTTTTTCACTTAAAACAAAACACAAAATTACTATCATAACCTTAAAAGTGTCTTAATTGTCACAATTATGCCTATAATACCCTTAAATTTCTTGCTTAAATATGATGTACATGTTGCTTGTTAACTTGTACCAATGACAAAATTACAATATGATACATCACTTCTCCTTAATAAGATAATATAGATGACGTGAAGTTATTTATTGATTTTTTTGTTTTTCATGCTACAAGCGCAGGGACGAAGTATTGTTTTTTGGCGCAGTAGTAAAAATTTACGATTTTCATAGGTAAATTGAGTCCGGGTTGGGTCCGGCGCCCGCCGATTTTCCACTACCAATCGAAAAAAACTGAGTTCGGCCTCCGCCGATTCAAAACCAAGCTTCGCCACTGTACAAGCGGTATAAGATGAACTATCAGGGGTGTTAATTTACAAGAGCTCCATATATATTTGGAAATTATCTATATATATTAATTCAAAGACACTTCAACAGTGTCTTTGTTTTAATATATATATTGGCCACTAACTTTTACGTTAACTTTAATTCTGTCACTAACTTTTAGGTTAACTTTATTTTCTTCTAATTTGACCACCAAACTTAGACCAACAAACTTTTAGCCTTTAGGATTTAAAACTTTAGCCACTAACTTTTAGCTTAACTTTATTTTCTTCCAATTTGATCACCTTATATATATATATATATATATATATATATATATATATATATATATATATATTGGCCACTAACTTTTACGTTAACTTTATTTTCTTCTAATTTGACCACCAAACTTAGACGAACAAACTTTTAGCTTTTAGGATTTAAAACTTTGGCCACTAACTTTTAGCTTAACTTTATTTTCTTCCAATTTGACCACCAAACTTTTAGGTTTTGGGATTTCAAACTTTGACCACCAAACTTTTTGCTTTTAGGATTTCAAACTTTGACCACTCAACTTTTTTAAACTTGCATTGCACTTTGGCCAAAATTTTAGCTTTTAGTCGCAAGTATTTTTTTGAAGCTCACGCAAGAATAACAGTCACTTAATATTATCTTTTATGTCCACGAAACCCTCCACGCAACAGGAGCTCCCACAGCGACGCGGTATCTTTAACGTCCGCCAAACACTCAGCGCAACAGGAGCTTCCGCCGCGTTTCGCACAACAGCCGCACCCGCGGCGAAGCGCGGGCAACTAATACCTAGTTCTAATAAAACTTCCGACGTGGGAATATTAAAAAGTGCTATCGCACTACTACAACCTGTTCAATCGGTCAATCATTCAACCACGTCATGTTTCTTGTGATTTCTCACTTTCTTGATCGAAACAATTGGTTACACATCCAACGTATTGTGGTGATAATTAATGGTGTCTCTAAAGATATCATATCTGAACAACTAAAAAATATGGCCCTTAAAACTTAATTTTTGTGTTTTAAAAGAATATTAGGCTTAAAACTAAACTATAAGTTTTTGACTTTTAGTTAAGTTTTCAATGAGCCCAAATTTTAAGTTTAAAATGGGTTTATATTAAAACACACACATATAGAGATTGGTTCAATCCTGATCATGTGGCCTAGTGGTAAAAGGGTCGGCTCTCTGTTTGGGGGAGCCGGGTTCGATTCTCACGGGAGGCATGTGATGGATACCCCCACCCTTGTGGTAGGGTAGGTGGTTGGGAAGTGATGGAGAGACCCTTGACCCTTGTGGTCATGGGTTCGACTCCTGATCCCTCCAGGTTTTACCGGTTCACTACCGTCGTGCCTTCGGGCGGGTTTGTGGGCCGGGTTTTCCCTGGAACAGGAGACCGGTTCACATCATATGAAATAGACTGATGTATAACTCTAATATTAATATCTAACCTAAAACAAATTAACAATGTACAACTCAAATGCTAACACCTAACCTAAAAGAATGTAGAACTTTAATGTAACTTTAATATTAACACCTATCCTAAAGACTAAACAAATGTACAACTCTAACATACTACTATTGATACCTAACTTAAAACAACGTATAACTCTATTAACCTATTCGGCTCTGGTTGAAAAAAAAAACATATTTACTGATTTAAACATAATTAGTGACTTGTCTATACATGATTAATGATTTACCTGAACACTTTGTGTTTTTTTCCTGTATGAACAAAACCCCACAAAAAATTTCTTCGTTTTTTATATAGCACTATGGTACTCGTTGGAAAGATAATAAAATGCTCGTTAATTTGGTGTAATTTTTTTCTTTAAAAAATCTCGTATATTAAAGATATTAACGTTTTAAAAATTATGGGAGGAAAACATGAGGGTGAAAAATCCAATTTTGTTTTTAAATTATTTTTTTCCTAAAATATCTCAATGCCACATGGGATGACACATGGCACACTCAAAGAAGAGAATGCCTCTTTGAGTGACATGTCATTAAAATGACTTTGGTTTATTATATGTATAGACTAGCTGATTACCCCGGGAGGGTCCCGGGGTTGAAAAATCTAATTTTACGTGATAACCTATTGTAAATGGCTCAAGTTAACTAACCACAAAATCTCTCAATCATTGGATGTTCATAGTATTCTAATCAGTAATAACTCATATTCCCTAATCTAAAACCTAATCAGTAATCATCTAAAGAATCACTTATGTAAGCTGCAACTATTAAAAAACTCATCACATCTCTCTAATTTTTCACATTCTAATGGCTCTTATAATTCCTAACCTAATCAACTAAACAAACACTTAAGTTGGAAGTTGTAATCATTGCATCTCATTATGCCACGTGGCATAATCAAGAGATGGTTGAGGCCACCATTGAACGCCACGTCAGCAACTATCAATTCTTTCCGGGAGTGTCCCGACTCCCGGGGTTGAAAAATATAACCATTCTAATAATACTAATACTAATAGTAATAATTATTACTCTTGTAATTAAATAAATAAAAAAATAACCTTGCTATAAGGTGACACCATGTGTTGCAGTGTTGCGTGATTCTTTCTCCTAACTTCTCTTAATGAAGTATACCTAGAAAAATTCCAATGATAACATGACGATTGGGCGGATTTTCAACATCGTAGATAAGAACCTAGTTTAAAAGAAAAAAACATGATTAATGAATAACATGAACACCACTTTGTGTTTTTTTTCCTGTATGAACGAAACCCCACAAAAAATAGTCTTTTTCTCCGTTTTTTATATAGGACTATGGTACTCGTTGGAAAGATAATAAAACGCTCGTTAATTTGCTGTAATTTTTTTCTTTAAAAAATCCTGTATATAAAAGATATAAACATTTAAAAATTATGAGAGGAAACATGAGAGAGAAAATTTTAAATTTATTTTTAAATTCTTTTTTTCCTAAAATAACTCAATTTAATTTAGGGTTTTATGTTTATCTTTTTTTTTTAATTAAAAAAGGAAATAGTTCAAAAACACTAAAATCTTTCAATTATGATGCCACGTGGCACTCTCAAGGGGAGGTTGAGGCCTCCATTGCACGCCACGTCAACATATACGTTTTCTTATATATATATATAGATAGATGTTAGAAAAATCTATATTTTTATAAAACTCCATTTTATAAAAAATACACTTTTATACAAAATACATGTGTATAATTACTAGTATTTACCAAATCTACCTTGGAAAATTATTATTTACACTTTTGACACCAAACTTTCCATAGTTATATTTTTAGACACAAGTTTCTAAAAATATCATTCTTAGTCCCTCAACTTTTAAAGTTACAAAAATAGTCTTTTAACTTATAAAAGTTGCATTTTTCCATTCTATTTTTCAAGATTAACAATTTTCTACTAAACTAGTAGACTTCAATGGATCATTTTTGTCGTGTTAGTTTATTTTCATGTTTCAACACTTTTAATAGTCTTATATCATCTCATTAAGGCTACTAATAAGTGTGATTAGTGTGTTTTGTCCAATATGTCCAAATTATATCTTTCAAGTTTGTAGACTTTGATAATGCAATTTTTGTATAACTTATTTTCTAACAAAAAGTAACATTATGACAAGTCTTATATACTTATGTTAAGATGATTAAAACCATTTTTAAGTTTATTCAAGTTCTAATAACAAGTTATATTTAAATCACCATTTTCTTCCAGTATTCATGAACTTTATAAAAACTACAAGAATACTTCACATCCATCACCATATTTTTGGCCATTCACACTACTTTAACGCCATTTTAGTCTTTAAAATTATATGTTTTATTATGAAAAGCTTATTCAAGTTCACCCCTTATACAACTCGCTTCAAGCTATTAAACATAAACTTTTAAAGACAAAATAAGATCAAGAATACTTACAACTAGCACAAGGCTAGGGAAGCTAACAATGCTTGATTTTGATGGGGTTTAGTGTGTTCTTCCTATGCAGTTAAGCTGCAAGCTTGAAACACACAATGGGGTTTGGAAGATGGATGTTTATAAGTGATTTTGTGGTGTTTAAACTTGAAAGAAAATGTTTGGGTGCTCCTTGCAAGTTCACGGCCAAAGAAGAAAAGAAGAAGATTTTTGCTTTATGTTTGATTATATGCTCTTACTTGGTTCCTTTATAATCCTTCATGATCTTCCAAAGATCATATGCAATCTATCTTGGATTTAAATCCCTTAAAACATGGATGCACTTGTACCAAATGAATCTTGGGAGGATTTAGAGGGGTGTTTGGCCGTTAGTTATCTTAAGAAATTGGAAGGATTGTGATGATCTAGGAAGGACATACAATCCCCTTAATAATATCTTGTATGATCATCTTGGGAGGGTGCTTGATGCCGTGAGTTTACAAGGAGAGTGGGAAGACTTTTGTAATTTTTAAGGACATTATAAGATCACATACCATATCCACTCAAGGTTCATCCATACTTGCATCATCTTTATCTGATTGTTTAGTACCAAAAAGGAGATTATGAGTATGGATGGGGAAGTGGCCGGTTTTGGGGGTGGTTTGGTGTGGTCCACAACACAAAATATTTGCTAACTTTTGTTAAGTTTTTTCCTTTAACATTCGGGTGTCGTTCGGGTATTTTTCGGATTTTAATCGCGTGTTATTCAGACATTATAAGTTACACGCGTACCGGGTGCGGTACGCGCACTTTATTCGTTACCGGGAGAATTGTATGTAATGTTTTCACCTATGATTTTGGAGTTCCAAAACACATTATATTTCGTGAAAATACCCTTTATTTTATATCCTGGGTGTCCGGGATCCTTTTTGTTTATTTAATTTTTACCGGGTAATCACCAACGTCCATACCAGATAAGTTTATTCGCACATGATCCTATCATGCTTTACCATTAAACGTGTGCATCCCTATGCATCTGATGGGGAATTTACTATTCTCTAAGGCCTCAGTTAAGCATTTAACATGAATTTGCACTTAATTACGTTAATTACACATTAATTAATTAGTACGGATTTACCTTATTTTGGCCGGTTGTTACACTTTTATTCTAGACCTAGTCGAAATTGAGTTGTTCTCTTGAAGTTTATCCTTTATTCCAGTTTGCCTACACTACGTGTGAACGATCGTATATCCCGCATATTTGTATGTCTTATGAGCTTATGGTGAATGTAGGATCAGTATGGCTGGACGGGGAAACATCAACATGACACGGGCGGAACTGAATGCACTGATTAACGAAATTGTAGTTGCAGCCCTTGCAGCCTTTCAAGCTGGTACCAACTTATTCGAATTAGTCTCTCTCTTCGTTTCTAAAATCTCATCATTAAGATACCTACCTTACTTGTATTCTCAGTTACTTCTTGTGCTTAGGCCAACCTGCTCATCACCCGCCTACTTGCACTTTCAAGACATTTATGGACTGCAAGCCACACTCTTTTGGAGGACCGGAGGGAACGGTCAATTTGTTAAGGTAGTTTGAGAAGACTGAGTCAGTCTTTGCCATGTGCAACTGTCCCCAGGCAGATCGGGTGAAATTCGCGACTGACACGTTAGAAGACGCAGTTCTAACCTAGTGGAATGCATAGGTACAGACGTTGGGTGTGGACCTGGCTAATGCCACCTCATGGGAGGATTACAAGAACTTGATGAAGGAGGAGTAATGTCCTCGGGACGAGATCCAGAAATTGGAAACGGAGTACCTCAACTTGAAAATTGTGGGGTCGGAAATTGAGAAGTACACTACTAGGTCGCATGAATTAGCGACAATGTGCCCCAATTATTCTAATTCGCTTTACAAACAGATCGAGCTGTACATCAAGGGTTTGGCACCCCACATTAAAGGAATGGTCATTGCTGCTAACCTGAATAACATTCAGCAGGTTATTCGCTTAGCCCACGGGGTACTTCATCATCTACCACTAAAGATAACAAGAGGAAGTGGTAAGATGGCGCGGGTAAGAACTCAAGTGGTGACGGTAGTCAACAACAGCGAAAGAAGTCGGACACCAATGGCAACAATAACCAGACCACTATTGACAAAAACCAGAGTATTCACAAGGGAAGGTACCAGAAGTGTGAACGGTGCAACTACAATTATTCTGGTCCATGTGAGGACGGAAAGTGTGAAAGATGTGGAAAAGCTGGTCATGCAACTAAGGACTATCGTGCTAAATTCCGAAAGAACCAGCAGCAACCGTAGTGGTAGCAGAGTCGTCAAAATACTGGGAAAGGGTGTTTCCAGTGTAGAAGTGAAACCCACTTCAAAAGGGACTGTCCCCAGCTCAACGAGGACAATGATGACAACAACGTGTGATTGGTACGTCCTTTATGAATGGTAAATTTGCTAATGTCCTATTTGGTTCTGATGCTGATTGACCATGTGCCTTTGGACTTTAGTGCAACCCTCGGGTTAGACCCAACTCTCTTTGAATTCAAACACACCATAGAACTAGCTGATGGTAAGCTTGTCCAAGTTACCCAGCTCTATTACGAGTAGAAACCCGTACGGTTTAACTAACCATTTTGTATCAATCTCATCATCCCAACTGTCCTTCGTAGCTCTTCGTAGCTCTGATATCATCATGGGCATGGACGGATTGTCCAGCCATGAACTGAAACCCTTAGCACGAGATAGTGATTGGTGTCCCTCGTTTTGGTGGGAGAAATCTTATCTGGCCAGAGACATCGAAACAACGCAGTGTTGGCACCACTCTTTTAGGAAAACTTAGAGCTCGTAATCGAAAACTTGAACTGAATTTCGGGACGAATTTCTTTTCAACTTGGGGATGATGTGACACCCAGAAAATTTTTCAGAATTTTCTCTCACTTGACACCAACTTTACTGGTTACTTACTGAATTTTAGGACGAAATTTTTTTCAACTTGGGGATGATGTGATACCCCGCAATTTCTGGTTCTTACTTTAACTAAACTCTAGTTACTTGTACTTACACTCCTTGCATTCTACTTAACTAGGGTTAGCTAGATGAATCACACGTTGCACAATTATAGGTTAACTGCATGAAGTGGTAATTCGGGAAATTACCGAACTACATACACGAGTATCGAACTCCGGACGTTGGTGAATTGTGAAATAATATAATTGTGGATTAATTAATTGATATTGATTGCAATTACATGCTTCTGTGAATCTATGTGCAAATTGTATGTGATTATGTGAACATAAAGTAAACGCTTTATTAAAAACCGTCATCGACGAACCGTTGGGAGAGTTGGGGTCTAAATACATGGAGTTATGCTTGATATGGTCCAAAATAGCGAAAACATTAAAGAAAACATGCCATACATTGGACCAGACCGCGCGAAACGGACCACGGATGAGTGAGCAGCCGCTCACTCAATCCAAACGGCCCGTTCGGCAGGTCTGTTGCATGAAACCGACTTTAAGCACTCATTTAAGCAATCTTAAGCCCCAAGTACCTCATAACCTTAACCCTAATCGTCCCCAACACCTCTCCTACGAAAAATACATCCCCTAACACCTGCCAAGGCTCAAGAACATCATTCGGGAGGTGTAGAAGGTCTTCGGTTGGTGATATTAAAGTGCTTTCGGTATAATATTCAATCCCTTGTGTTTTAATCTTCTTTAACATGTTTTTAAACATCATAAGTCTAGGTCTGAAATGTTTTCATAATGATTAAAACTTGATGTTAACAGAGATTTAACGGGTCAAGCATGATGGTATGCGATTATTATTGGATGTGTTGCATGATATTACATGTTTTTGATGTTTTAAGTTTCTAGGGTTTATGATTGATGATTAACATGTATCTTGTAAGGTTTTGATCAGGTTATATCTTATTGATGTTGTATGATGATTGTTTGTGTAGGTAATTGAAAACCTTGAGTGATTTCATTGAATTGGTAAAACATTTATAATACAAGGATGCAATCTCCTATAATTGTGGGAGATTGTTACAACAAATACAATGATTATTTACTTAATATAAACATATATTAATACACCCCCGCAGTCGAAACGTCGGGCGGACCGATGCTGAGACTGGAGTGAAAGTCTTAAAATAGGATGCGAGGGAGACCTTTAGTAAATATATTTGCAATATGATGTCGAGAGGGAACATGCAAAACCCGAATGTGACCCCGTTGCACTTGTTCGCGTACAAAGTGGATGTCAAGTTCTATGTGTTTGGTGCGTTGATGTTGCACCGGGTTGCCAGAAAGGTAGACAACATTAACATTATCACAGTAAACTAGAGTAGCCTGTGAAAAAGGATGGCGAAGCTCGAGTAAAAGATTACGTAACCAGCAGATGTCTGCCACCACATTAGCAACACCGCGATATTCAGCTTCAGCACTAGAGCGGGAGATAGTAGACTGGCGTTTAGAAGACCAGGGGATGAGGTTGTCACCAAGATAGACACAAAACCCAGACGTGGAGCGTCGCGTATCAGGACAACCGGCCCAATCTGCATCTGTATAGGTAACCAAGGAAAGATGAGGAACAGAACCCACGTGAAGTCCATGGTCAGAGGTACGCTGTAGGTAGTGAAGTATGCGTTTCAAGGCATTCCAATGATCCTGTCTGGGGTCATGCATGTGCATACAGATCTGCTGAACTGCATAAGAAATGTCGGGCCTGGTGAAAGTGAGATACTGTAAAGCACCAGCAATGCTACGATAAGTGGACGAATCATCGCAAGGTGGCCCAGAGTCGGTCGACAATTTAGATTAGGTGTGCACCGGGGTTGCGATAGCCTTGCAGATGTCCATGCCAGCCCGATGAATGATGTCTTGAACATACGCTTGCTGGGACAGAAACATCTTATCCCCATCCCGGGTGACCTGAATACCCAAGAAATAAGAAAGTGGACCCAAATCTTTCATTGCAAATTCACCTGATAAGATGGATAACAGCCGCGAACGAATGGCCTCAGTGGACGTGGTAAGAATGACGTCGTCCATGTAAATGAAAAGATACGAAGTTTCGGTGCCATTATGGTAGATAAATAAAGAGTTATCCGATCTGCTTTGCTGAAAACCATGCATGAGGATAAAATCCGTGAAGCGCTGGTACCAGGCTCGAGGGGCCTGTTTAAGACCATATAAGGACTTTCTAAGGCAACAAACATGATCAGGAAAATCTTTGTCGCGAAAGCCCATGGATTGGTGCATGTACACTGTCTCTTCCAAGTTGCCATGAAGGAACGCATTAGTGACGTCCAGTTGATGAATTGGCCATGACTTGGAGAGAGCCAATGATAGAACCAGCCGAATGGTAGATAGCTTAACCACCGGGCTAAAAGTTTCACCACAGTCAACACCTATTTGTTGTTTACGACCATCACACACCAAACGAACTTTGTAACGCTCCAAACTTCCGTCTGACCTGTATTTATGTTTAAATAACCACAAGCAATGTATAACATTCATATCAGGGGTCCTAGGTATAAGTTCCCAGGTCTTATTTTTAATAAGTGCACTAAACTCATTGGCCATGGCATTGTACCATTCCAGAGAGGACAAGGAAACCTGTGGGTTCTTGGGAATGGGTACCGTGGTGGAAGTGTGGAAGTTGAAGTGTTGTTTGGATTTGTGAATACCACTCATAGTGCGAGTGTGAATGGTGCGGGTAGGAGGAGGAGGAGGAGGAGAAGGTGGTGACGGTGAGGTGGGCTGACTCGTGATGGGTGATGACCCAGACGAGGAGTTAGGCTGATCAGGAGCATTCGGTTGGTGTGGTTGGGCTGAAGGGGGTGGGATGAGTGTGGATGGACCTGAGTGGTGAGTGGGCTGCGGACTGATATATTGGGCCGCAGAGGGAGTGGAGGGGTTTGTTAGGTTTGGGACGGTGGGGAGTACTGGGCCGATAGCAGAAGGTGAACTGGGTGGGTTCATTGGGCTGGTGGGGATTGGGCCAGTAGAGTGTTGGGGCGGAAACTGTTGGGCAGGAGTAGAAGAGGGAGACGGAGGTGAAGTGGGACGGTTCTTTTGTAGGTAGTTCCAAACTAAGGGATTAATGGTGGGATTAAGAAATTCGTAGGAGGGTGTATTGGTGGGTGATTGAATGGTGTAAGGGAAGATGGATTGTTCAAAGTGTACATGTCTTGAAATAATAAGTTTGTGTGAGGTAAGGTCAAGACATTTGTAACCCCGATGGTTATTAGGATAACCAAGGAAGACGAACGGTTGGGACCGATAGTCAAGTTAATGAATTGTGGTGGATGGATTAAGAGGATACCAAAGACACCCGAACGTACGAAGATGTTCGTATTCCGAAATGCAATTGTATAGGAGAGAGGTGGGGGATTTAAAGTTATGAAGTTTGCTTGGTAAGATATTGAGAAGATATGTGGCAGTTTCAAGGGCATGATGCCACATGTTGGGGGGTAGGGAGGCTTGGGCAAGGAGAGTACGAATCATGTTGTTAATGGTGCAGATTTTGCGTTCCGCTTTCCCATTTTTAGATGAGGTATAGGGGCAGGAAAACCAAAATAGCATGCCATTATGATTACAGAAATTGTAAAAGTTTTGATTTGCATATTCTTTGCTATTGTCACATTGAACTTGTTTGATTTTACATTCAAATTGGTTTTGGATTAAGTTGTGGAAGGTGGCAAAGGTGTTAAATACTTGACATTTATTGGATAAAGGAAACGTCCAAAGAAAATTAGTAAAATCATCCAAAAACAAAATATGATATTTGTGCCCGCACGTACTAAGTACGGGAGAGGTCCATAAATCGCTATGAACAATGTCAAATGCAAAACGAGTAACATTAACTGAATCATGAAAGGGCTTATTTATCACTTTTGCCAAAAATGCAAGATTGACAAAGGGATTTATTATGTTTTCCATAGTCAACAAAAGACGACAATTTTAAAGACTGTAACAAATTATTTCCTGCATGACCCAAATGCTGGTGCCACCGATCTTGAGAAACAGAAACAAAAGAAGAAGGTTGAGTGGTCTTGAGGGGAAGCGGGGCAGTGAGGGGATAAAGATCGCCGGTACTATTACATCGAAGGATAGGAGCCCGAGTTTTGAGACCCTTCACAAGAAAGCCAAATGGGTCAAATTCAACAGAAACTAAATTGTCAGTGGTAAGACGACGAACAGAAATAAGATTTTTAATTATATTGGGGGCAAAAAGGACATTGTTGAGTTTAACTGGTGGGTATGGTGGGGGTAGAATTTGGTTGCCTTGGGCCACTACAGGTATAGACATGCCATTACCAACAATAATAAATTTATTAGTGCACGAATTAAAATTAGATGAGGAGTATATACCTTGTTCATTGGCCGAATGAGAGGAGGCACCTGTGTCCATCACACCATGATCCGGTGGGTTGAGAGCCAGTGAGTAGAGAGCCTGTTCAATATCAGTGGGCGAGTAACCAGTGAGATGAGCCTGATCGGGTCGTGGACCGAGAATACCTTAGGAGTTTTGTGAAGCAGGCCGAGAGGGATATGGGCAGGGGGTTGGGCCGATTTATTGGAGTTGAGAATGGAGGCCCACTGGGTGGAGATCCAATTACTTGGAAACACTATGTAAGGGTGGGTTGGGTTTGTTTGGAGACCGTTGGTATTTGGCCGATTGTTGTTGGTTGTTCTGCCTCGTCCACGACCACGGCGATACCTATTGTTTGAAGGGAATGCTTGTGAGGACGAGTTGGGTTGGGAAGGTTGTTTCGGGTGAGTAGTGGTGGTGGCAGACAAGGCTGTAGCAGCCGCATTGGACCCCCTGGTTACTTGTCGTTTCTTGGTGCTTTCCTCAAAGGTGAGACGTGAGCGGACTTCATTGAAGAGTAGGAGTGGCTCACGATTGCGAAGAACAGTGGAGATACTATCATATTGCTCCGTGAGTCCAATCAAAACCTGAAGAACAAGCATCCGATTATTAACCAGAGATCCCACGGCCTCGAGTTGGTCCGCCAAGTGTTTAGCATGCTCACGGTAATCGGCCATTGATGAAAAGTTTTCGAGACATAGGTTGGCAAATTCCTGCCCAAGAAATATGGCTCTAGTGTTCTGGTTATCGTAAACTCGCTCTCTACGGCACACCAGGCGTCATAGGAAGACTTTCCGGGCTGCAGTATGATGCGAAGTAAAGGTTGTGAAATAGTGGCGTAGATCCATTGTTTGACAAGGGCATCTAACCGAGCCCATAGTTGTTCGGCTGCTAGGGCTGCAGCTTCAGCTTTGGCCAACACCGTTGGATCCGAGGAAGAAGGAGGGATAGGGGTGGCCGCCGGTTTAGGGAGGAGGTGATCACTGACCTCGTAAGCCTGACAGTGGACTTGGAATAGAGTTCTCCACGTAGTGAAGTATGGAGAGTCTTTTTCCAAGACAAGAGGGACGTTGGTCTTGATGTTAGAGACAATGAGGGCTGGGTGAAGGGTTTTAGAATCCATGGAAGAAGAAGAAAAGTGATCGGTGGTTAAAGGGAGAAGAAGGGCAGCCGGCAGCGGAAATAGGAGGGTTAGGGACCGGAAACTAGGGTTGATACCATGTAGGTAATTAAAAACCTTGAGTGATTTCACTGAATTGGTAAAACATTTATAATATAAGGATGCAATCTCCTATAATTGTGGGAGATTGTTATACTAAATACAATGATTATTTACTTAATATAAACATATATTAATAGTTTGGTGCTATTGATCGATTATATGCGTAGATGGTTGATTTTAATTAGTGTTTATGCCTGATTAAAATCCGGACAGATTGTTTAGGCCGACTTGTAGAGTCTCTAACGTAGCATTAAATTGTTTTTTTTTTTGATGATTTCTTTGTATGAACATGTTTTACAAGGTCTTAGCGTTTCATAATGGGCAAAATCATCTCATTTGCACGCCGTTTGATATGTTTTTGGAATTTTCTTTGATTAAAGGTCAAATCCGATTTTCGGATTAATATTTTGGTTCAACTTTAAACGACCATAACTTGAGTTTTACAAAGAGTTAGACTATGAAATTTGGTTAGTAGATCAATATTGGAAAAACTTGGCTTTTCCAAGGGGATTCACCCTATTTGGATGAATACACAATGTTTCAGAATTTTTCTACTAATCTGATCTGTTGTGGATTGTTTCTGGACATAGCTGTATTGTATGATTTTTCATAATATTTGCGTATGGTTTTATCACGAAATAAAAATATGGGCTTGACCTATAGAATCCCTGGAATATTCAATTAAATTTTGGGAGTCTAATTCATAGTCTGAGTATTTTTAATAAAATTGTTTTCACAGCGCATAATCTGTCCTAAAAACGCAGATTATGTTATGTACGCTTATGTGTCTAATTGGAGTCTTGTATGACTTGGTATTGACGTTTAATTGCATGAACACTTGTATGATACGTATTTGAAGTGTATGAATGATGTTAATCATAACGTTCACCAACACGTTCGTAGGGACTACTTGTGCATATAGAAACACTAGGCGTCACCTACACGTTTTCGTATTTTAAAAATGTCTTGGACAAACGGGTTATATGGTGTATTGATTATACACATATACTCACTTAGTGATACATATAATAGGGAGTCGGTAGCACGTCCTTATTTGCGAAGTTTGGATTTTTAGCCTGCAACCTAAGGTGAGTTCACTACTTTTTCTCAAAAGCATGCGTCTCGGGGAGACAACTTACTTAATCTTTCTAGTCCAGGTTTAGGACTATTGTTTTCATCCTGGGTTTTGTGATGGGTTGATTCCTGGAAGGAATCGGGTTTTGCTAGTTTTACACTTTGTGTCCTTGATGAACTAAACTACATACTATCACGGAAGTCCTTAACTATAACGAATGAGTTGCCGGGTTATGACAAACCTCACACCGTGCTGGGATCCGGGTGCGAATTACGACCTTAGATTTTATCATTGTTGATAGGCAATGATGAGAGGAAAAAACCAGCTCGCGAGGCGAGTGCATCGTTTAAATAACAGTTCGGTACGTACTTTCATTGTATAGTTATCATGAATGGGTTAGCTACCATTGGCATGCGCTGAACTAGTGGTTATTGATTTCTGTTTTTGAGTTTGGGAAGCCTAACTGTTGTTCTTGGTTTGGGAAACCTACACTTTTACTTACCTTGCTTTGTGAACTCATCAACTTTATGTTGACACACGCTAGCATGCTTTTGTAGGTCGCTAGTTACGAAGCACGTTAGGCCATGCATCATTGGTGTCATTGAGTGCTAAACATTAATAAAAATTATTTTGGTTTAACCACCACCACAGATGATCCGTGAGCAAACCACCACCACCCTTGTCTCCGTCAGCCTTCACAACCACCATCCTTGTCACCGCCGGCCTTCAACACCACTCCCTACGACCCTAATCTGCTCGGACCACCATAGCCGAGACCAACCTATCCCAAAACAACCATCGCCGAGACCAACCTATCTACAACAACCTATCCTCAATCACCTCTGACCACCACAATCTTCACCAAAACAACTCCCACACTATCATCATCCTAACCACCATCAATCTCCTTTGTTTTCTCTCTGTCTTTTGTGTTCTCTCTCCCTTGCTCTTACTATCTTTCTCCATCTCCATCTCTCATGTTCCGAGTTCTCTCTCTCTAGACCTGGTCCCTCTCTATGTTTTGATTCTCTCTCTACTTTTCTCTGCATTTTGTAAAGTGTGTGTGGTGTGTCTGAGAAAGAAAGAGGGTTTAAAAAGGGGCACGCAAAAAAGACACAAATACCTCTAAACTTAGCGACATAATTCAACTGGGGTTAGTGCAGGGACGAATTTGGCAAAAAAAAAAAGTAAACTTGAAGGAAGCAAGTATGAAAAAAAAAAAAAAAAACTATTTTAGACTAATGTGGCAATAAAACTGACCAAAACTCAGGGACGATTTTAGCTATTAACTCAAAAGAATAAATTAAGAGCTCTATTATAGGTTTTAAACCATTGCTTAAATGTTAAAAGATGGACCCCATTAAAACTTATTGCTTACGTGGCGTTGATATGGCGTAGTGAAACCCTTAGAGGCTCTATCTATACCAACCGGGCTGATGCTTTCAATAATTTTTTTTACTTGCTATAAATTGCTTTTAAAATGTACATTTTCTATATTTTAGTTCATAGTGCCCTAAAAGATGCCTAGTACAAAGCCACTATACAAGAAGGGGAGTCTGTAAAACATCTAATTAATAACTTTAAAATTTTCTTCCTAATTATTATTGTTAACTAAATTACAATGTTTTCTTCACAGGTTCCCTCATCATCCACCAATGTCTTTTCTCCAAACTCTTTCTTTGACACCCAAAAGATAATCTTGACTTTAACCCATTTCTATCCAAAGATTTTGTTTGTCATTCTCCACAAAATGTTCTTCACCACCAGTTTTCTGAAGATCATGATGATCTTCTAGAGTCAGTAGTTTCTTCCTATAACAAGAAAATGATGACCCAAAAGAAAAATGGGCGTAGTAAGATCAGCACAACCAACGGCTTTAGGGACAGAAGGGTAAGATTGTCCATTGACATCTCAAGAAAGTTCTTCTGTCTTCAAGATTTACTAGGCTTTGATAAAGCAAGCAAAACACTTGACTGGCTCTTCACCAAGTCTTTAACTGCTATCAAAGATTTGGTTGAGCAATCAAACCACTCTTCATCTTCAACTCTCACTCATGAATCTAGGGCCAAGTTTCTTGAAACCATTAAGGAAGATGCAGATGAGGATAATGGTAAAAGAAAAAAGTCACTGGTACTTAAACATGTTGCTGGAAAAGTGAAGAAAATGACACAAAGAAACAAAGCAAAGTCAAGGGTAGAGGCAAGAGCAAGAGCTAGAGAAAGAACAAAAGAAAAGTTGTGTGTTAAAATTTTAAATGGTTGTGGTCAGATTGTGCAACAAAATGGTAATAAAGACATCAGCTGGGAGTTCATAATGGATCAGGTTAGAAACATTTAATGATTTAGAATATGTTATATGTGTAATATTAATCATATGGAGATGTGCATGATATGGCTAATTGTTGTGTTTTTAAGTATGTATTAGGGTGTTGGACATAATATTTGATTATCCTAAGTTAGATTATTTAGAATGTATTATTGTTATATAACATATAGTTGTGGCGGTTATTGTGGTTAAACTGAACCATTGTGTCGGTTCACTAAAGGGTGTCATACCCCTTCACCACATATAAATAGCACCATACCCCTTCATTTTTATTTGGATGATTCAATTACAATATAACATGTTTCTTTGTTAATTCTCTCTATTAAATCTCAACATAGGGATCTTGAGAGACACATCTTAGTGAGCAAAAGACTATATATGATTAATATTATTGGTGGAGTTGTGCCAATATTATATGATGTAAATTCATCATGTTTGTGATTAACTATTTATTTGCTTATGTTTATGAAAGTATATTGATTTATTCTAATAAATGGTTTTTTGACTAGTCTGAAGATACAGATCTGACCATGTTACATTTGGTTTCTTTTAATGGCTTGTGAGTACCTAAAAAATGTCAAGTACCCTTGTTTGGTTATTCAAGGAGTTGAGACACTGTTGTTTTGTGTGTTAGCCAGTTGATCAATGAAATGAATTATTTGGCAAAAGGTTATTTCGTTTTTTTTTTTTTTTTCTTTTTTACTTTTACAGGCTTTGGAAAGGATCATTTGTTACATCAGACTTGGAATTGTATCACTCAAACCAAAATTGTAGTCACAAGCATTTGTAAACTTTCGAAAAAAGGAACTTGGTCATCATATTCCATGATCATTAATCATACAATTAGTCCTTGTTTTTTTTTTTCAAATAAAAATTTATAACTTTCGGTTTCTATTTCATTGAAGGTTATAATTGAGTCGTTTCAAAAGAAAGTGAAAGTTAAAAGGGTCATTCGAAAGAGTTTAATTAATTAGTATCTAATTAATTAATAGTTTGAGTGTTTAATTAGAATTATCTTTTTTAAGAAATAATGATGTGGGTTGGTATTATATTTTAAGTGTGAGAAGTATTTAAGTACGATTAGTATAAATAGATGTGTTATGGATCATTGTACGTATGTTAAGTTTTTATAGTGAGCAAAAAATATTCGATCTTGGTTGAGACCAAATTCCTTGTCCGTGTACTCTTGGTCTTGGTTGCCACGTTCATGCCATCAAACCGATATTCTTACTAGCCATCAAGCATGATCTAGTTGAACACATTATTTGTATCTCAGGGGTGTTTGGGATTGATTATTCAAAACAGATTATGCGTTTTGAAAAACCATGGATGGAGCTACTTATAGATTATTGCGTTTTGATAGTCTAAAAAACTGATTATCTGCGTTTTCAAAACGCAATCCAAACACTAAAAACTGATTATCTGCGTTTTCAAAACACAATAATCTAAAAATCAAATTCAAAACGCAATTCCAAACACCCTCTTAATCTAGTTGTTAACTGGTAATACATTAGAAGGACATCTGATTTAAACCTCCATACTGTTCGTACCTAGTATTTCACTGTTTTATCTTGTAATCAGGATCATCCTTGAGTTGACATTAAAGTTATATTTGTCCAACTGTGCATTTAATTAAATAAACTTTGTACCTTTGGTAATTACCAACTGTTTTAAATTTTAATATTAGTTAAATGTAATATGAAATCTTTTGTTCACTTAAAATTCCAAATCAGGACAGATTCTGCTTACTATTACGGATTACCTTTGATGCTCATGCTATTGCATTAATGATCTATTTACCACGTACTATATGTTTGGATCTTTATATATCATTTTCCCCGTATGTAAATGAACAAAATAATAACATTTCTAAAGAGTAACCCAGTTAAAAAAATCTTGAATGCCTATAACTAGTGAAAATATATTGAGTGAGAACATCAATACATGAGTGGATATATGTATGTGTGTAATCTAAAACAAATTATGGTGTCAAGGGTACGTATATGATTAATTTTGAAGGTGCCAATATAGTATAGCCCAGTTAGTCAGGGGTTTTTAACTAATTGGTTTCTTGTGCGGAGGTCCCTAGTTCGATCCTTACTAAGGGCAAATTCTGTAAATATATATGGACGAGCACCACTTGAAAGAATTCGAACCTGGGGAGAGGGTTTAAGGGCCATTGTTTCTGCTATCAAATTGCCAGTTGTATTGCCGTTCAAAAAAAATATGATTTTGAAGGCAGAACAAGAACGAAGAAAGTACATAATTAACAGGTACTCAGACCTAGCCCAAATCTTTTTTATAGTTCCATCTAGTATTTATTATTTATAGTTGTTGAACTTGAAAATTGATGTGGGGATTGCAGTAACATTGTTAGAAAATATATGCATCAAGTTAAAGTCTTTCATTCTTATTGCATATGAACAAATTAAATAGATAACATGACTGAAATTAATAAATTAGCTCTCACTAAAAAATATTATTATTTATTTTATATATGATTTGTCGAGATTATATTTATGAAATTAAATAACACAGGGTTTGAAAAAGGAAAGGGTGTTTGGAGAAAAGAAATTAAGGAAGATGTGAAAGGTTGGTAAAGTAGCAGGTTAACAAAAGCAGACACTTAAATTTAGGAACCCTAGGCTTACAAGAGACACAGTTTTCTCATAACAAAATAAGGGATCACTCTACCTTAGCCGGTCCCGAGTAACCCCTTCAAGCCATGAACACGGCCTTACAAAGTTGTAGAAAGGGGACGTGGCATAATTTGATTGGCCCATTTTTTATTATCGTTTGATTATTAAAAAAAATAATTTCTAAAAATCTAACTGTTGATAAACGGTTTAAAAAAATAATATTTAATTTATTTTATATATATATACCATATCCTCTTCTACCCAAACCCACACAATCATATTTTTATAAAATCCTCTCAAAACTATCATTTTCTAAAAATACTCCCAAGATGTCGGGCCAATATTCAAGTTCATCTGATTCATTTGATCTACACGCTTTGGAGTCCTCATCCGATGATGGCGCGGAATTGATAATAGCGAGCGTTGAGAAAGCCGTTGAAGCTATAGTGGATGATGTTGGGAGCTCCGAACCCAAACGTAGAAAGCATATACTTCGTGAACGAGATGCCGCAAATGATTTATTGGTACGTGATTACTTCTCACCCGAACCAAGATACGATGAAAAAAGTTTTAGGCGGCGTTTTCGTATGAGTCATAATTTATTTTTAAGAACATCAAACGATTTAGAAAATAATTACGAATATTTCCAACAAAGGCCCAATGCGCGTGGTAAGATGGAATTTACCACGTTGCAAAAGGTCACAGCCGCGCTTAGACACTTGGGTTACGGATAAAGTTCCGACATAATGGATGACAATCTAAAGATGTCCGAGTGAAAGGCTAGGGAAAGTGTTAACAATTTTTGTCAGTACGTCATTGAACTATATTTAAAAAAATATTTGAGAAAACCTACATTTAGTGACGTACAACAACTTTTGGAGTTTCACAAAGAAAAACATGGTTTTCTCGAGATGCTCGGGAGTTTAGATTGTATGAAATAGGAGTGGGAACTTTGTCCAACAAAGTGGCAAGGCCAACACTCGAGCGGATATCATAAAAAGCCGTGTATGATGCTTGAAGCGGTTGCATCACAAGATCTTTGGATTTGGCATGCATTTTTTTGGTGTGCCCAGTTCGTTGAACAATATAAATATTCTAAGTCAATCCCCAATTTTCAACGATCTTGTAAATGATGCTGCACCAAAATGAACTTTTTTCGTAAACGGGGTAGAATACAAGTACGGGTATCTTCTAACAGATGGAATTTACCCTGAGTGGACCGTGTTCGTAAAATCGTTTACACGGAGGACTACGTTAGACAATAAGAGAAAAAGGTTTAACAAAGCTCAAACGGCTGCACGGAAAGACATTGAGCGAGCTTTTGGTGTCTTGCAAAAAAGATGGCGCATTTTGGCCCAGCCATGTCGATTGTTGGAAAAAGCCCAAATAAGAAATGTGATGTACGCCTGCATTATTTTACATAACGTGATTTTGGAAGACAAAGGACGTGCAATATGCGAGTATTTTGGTGAGGAAACGAAACCAAGTCAAGGAAACGTTACTGATGAAGAAAGAAGCTTAAACAACTTTGAAATCAAGAATAGCCAAACACATCACAACCTTCGAACGGATTTGGTTGATCAGATTTGGAGTATACCAAGAGATTACGCATCCGACGATAATTAAAAACATATTCGGTTCATGTAATTTTTTCGTTTATGTATTTTTTTAGTTCTTGTATTTTTTTTATTTGATGTTTTTTTTTTTGTTATTTATGGAATTTTATTATTAATTGTTAGGATTTTAATTATGTTTTTTATGTAAAAAAATTAACTTTTAATTAGTTTATTAAAAAAATAAAAAAAAGAAAAAAGAAATGCCACGTGGCACTCCTGTAGGATCGACTTTCGGGTCACCCGACAATCACGAGCTTGACTATTCAGAGTGCGGAATCCTCTGAAAAGGTTCGGATAACAGAAACGAGAATGAACAAACACAATCGAGGTATCAACACACACACAATATGGTCAAACGTTGTATTGAGTAATCAAAAACAGATCTCAGGTGTTTACAATGATTATCTCAGACCTTCAGACATTGGGAAGGGTGTTTGGGGGCTGTGTGATGTGACAACTAATGATTAGGGCAATGATTGGATGCTTTTATAACCCTTCTACTCATGCAGGACATGTCAGGTGATTAGGATTCTTATGCCATATGTATTACATGCGATTAGCAAGCTATCCCATATGTACAACAGGCAATAAGTAAGCTATCCCATATGTACAACAGGCAATTAGCAAGCTATCCCATATGTACAACAGGCAATTAGCTAGCTATGGGGTATACAATATAGGCAATTAGCAAAGCTAATTGCCCCTAACAAAAGCTACTCGCCCTCAGCAATCCAAACACCCCTAATCACTTCCAAACACATCCAAACACCTGAAACGCTATCCAAACATCACCTATACTAGGCTAGGGACATCATGTACTAACAGACTCCCCCTTGGAACTAGCTAGTATTATTACGAGCCATAAACCACTCGATTTACCTAGCCAACGACCTATAGGGACCGACATACAAATAATGCACTTACAGACTCCCCCTTGGACCTAGCTAGTGATTTACAGACTCAACCTATCACCTAGCTGGGGACACACACGAAGTGTATTTATAGAATCCTCCTTGGACCTAGCTGGTGATATATGGCCTTTGTGTCCTCAAGTCTTCATGTTCAGCATTCTTCAACTTAGGGTGACACCGTAGTGTATGACCTCTGAAGACTTGAATATATCAACTGATTTGAGCTTTATTCGTGGCTTCATAAGATCTCGTCTTGGTGATCGATTTTCTTCGATAATTTGGGAGGAATCAAGAAATCTCCGCTTTTATGATTGACGATTCTGTGACTTTAACGAAGATCAACATCTGTGACACCCAGCATGTTCAGGTCAACATTTTACAAGCACATAAGTCTACCTTAGCGAAAAATATTTATCAAACATACTTAACTAAGTCAGTTGAGTCAGATTACGGTACGTATGGTCCAGGTTTCAATGATTCGGGGGATCATTGGGTTAATCACACACACACACACACACGAGTCATGAGTCCCGTTGTTGGTGAATTACATGAATTAGATTAAGTAACAAATATGAATTGATCTGTATGTGTTATATGATATGCAAATACGTGTTTAAACGGTGTTTAGATGATTATCCATGATTATATATACTTAACATATGTTAGGATTACATGTTCATGTGTTAGGATGTGTTAAAATGCGTTAAAACAACAAAAACTGGAAAATCTGGAAGAAACAAGTTTTGGTTCGACCATAAGGGGGTCGAACCAGAACATGTGATGTTTATAAACTTTATTCGACCTCAGTTATTCCCCATTCGACCCCTGCATAGGGTCAAACCAGACCTTAGTATAAATACCACACTTTGTCATTTTTCATCATTTCACAAACCTTAAACGCCTGTAAACACTCTCTCTTAACTTTAATCACTGGGAAGGAGTTTTTGACCTTGTTTTTCACAATCTAACCTCCTATATCATAAACAAGCAAAGATCTAATGTGTGTTCTTCATCCAAAATCCTTTTTAAACATTTTTTATTCGTTTTCAATAAACCCCAATGGTCCAGATCTGTTTTAAGTTAGTTTTCAGAATTAAAAACCTTTCTAACATCTTTCTAAACAAAACCTTATCATAAAACATGAGTTTTCATATGGATTAACATGTGTTAATGATACTTTATGGTGTGTTATGTGTTGTTTGATGTTTATATGTTGTTTAAATGATATAGAGATGTTATAGGGCTGTTATTGATGATAAGATTTGGTTATCTTAGGCTATTAATTGTTGGATGATGATATCTTGCTCATTTTAGGGATTTTGATAAATTTAAGGATTGATTCATGATGTTATTAGGAATGATATGAATAGGGGTTTTGTTTCACATGATAATCTGAGCATATTGGGTTGATTGTTGAATGATTTCAGAAAGTTTCCTAATTGGGTAAAGTTTTCATGCATGATGTGACGTTTCCATAATTTTACCATTTTGGGTAAGTATTAAAACGGACTGATTTTAGAATGAAATTGGTAGGGTTTCGTGGGGATAGGTTATTCATACTTGACTGCTGTGTTTCGTGATGTTTTCGGACTGTTTTGATGCATTTTGGTACGTTTAAGAGGTTTTTGCATACTGCAGGTCGAATCAGGCTTGATTCGACCCTTCGTAGGGTCGAACCAAGAACCTGAGGGTTGAACCTAGCTTCAGTTGGGTCGAATGTGCTTCATTTCACTACAAGAAAATGAAGCTAATGCAACCTCAGTAAAATGTTGCATTAGGCCTTAAAAAGGTTGCATTAGGCGTAATGGAACCTTTTATCAAAGGCTGCGTTAGGCGAAGTTGCATTAGATCTAATGCAACCATTTCCAGGTATAGTGCAACTTTTTTTTTAAAGTGTTGCATTTACGATTTAAATGCAACCTTTTTAATATGCAACCTTTTCTCATTATATGGCAACTTTTTTTTCTTTAAAATGCAACTTTTCTAATACTCAAATACAACTTTTTTTTATAGTTTAGTTACAAAAATACAACCTTTTCTACACCTAAATACAACTTATAACATAAATTCAATTGTTTTTAAATAATATGCACCCAATCACAATTATACCAAAAACGATAATAAAACAAATATCATTCATAATCAAATGATCTTTTCAAACACGTTTGTCCAAACTCAAATAACAATATAGTCAACACAAAGTGTTAGTTACAATAATATAGAGAACTGGAAGCATTTCTACTCCTCTTGGTCTCCAACTGATAGTTTTTTTTATAACCCTTCGCATCATAACTTTCAAGTTTTGTCATTGGTTGTCAATATCTCTTCGCATAACACTACTAGAAAAACTGAAATTTTCTACGCCAGTTTCCGTAGGAAATGCGTCATAAATCACCCTTTTCTACGCATTTGTGACAAAAACGTGATGTAGCTAAACACCTCGTAGGAAACCCATTTCCTACGCACTTCCTACGCAACTTCCTGCACATTTCCTACACAATTTCGGCGTCACAAGTTGCTACACATTTCCTACACAATTACTGCGTCGCAAGTTGCTACACATTTCCTACACAATTACAGCGTTGCAGGTTGCTACACATTTCCTACACAATTACCGCTACGCATTTCCTACAACTTTTCTTTGCATCACAAATCATGGGTTTTTACGAATTTGTGACAAAATACGTATGTAGCAAAACCACTCGTAGGAAACTGGTTCTTACGCATATCCTACGCATTTTCCTACCCATTTCCTACAGAACATTGGCGTCAGAGATTGCTACGCATTTCCTACAACTTTTCTTTTTGATAGTTTTCTCCATTTGTGACGCATTTTTTACGACAAAAAAAAATCCGTATTTCTTGCTCCTAAACAAATTACTGGAATAATCTATAATACCACACAAAACCTATTTTACAAGATTCACCACAATTACAATAACATAAATTTAAAAATCGTACATTACAATGTGCGGTTCTAACATGTTTAAACCGTAAACTAATAGAATTTAACATATTACCAAAAAGACACCCACAAACTGTAACTAATTAGAAGGAGCACGCCAGTTTGTCATAAATTCTTGAAGTTGTTGTTGAAGTACTTCCCTTGCTTTCCTTTCTTCATCAAGCCGAGCTTCAAGATCAACCATTTGAGTTCGCATAGCTTCGGCCTAAAAAGTTAGAAGATATATAATAATTGCTGAATACATTTGATAAAGAAATATTTAAGATATTTGAATATACTTTTTGCCCGCCGCGATGGGGTCAAAACGTAGTACCCGCGCGTTGCCGCGGTCTCATGAACTTTTTAGTATTTGACAAGAGCCATTACAACAGTTAGTAGGGAGGGTTCATGCATATTACACCATCCATCAACTTAAAAAGAAGCAAATTACTTGTGTCACCATCCACAGTAACAACAAATCATACATAAATGCTTTCATATGCATGTAAACTACAATTGTCATAGTATGCATATTATTTGCTATCATTTGAGCCTACAACAACACCATACATAGCTCAAACTGCAACAATGCAAACAGATTCAAGTGGATAAGTGGAATCAAATAGTAAGAAAAATACCTCTTCTTGGGACCGTTTGTATTCTGCATGCGACGGTGCAGACCCGGCAGAAGAAGATGATTGCCCAGTCACTAAGACATGTAGATTCGAAGATCCTACCCCGTATACCCGGCGTGTGCGACCTTCTCCAATCACACGTGCCCACACCTCAGGGTCATCAGGGTACTCGCTGAAGTTAGGCCCATAAACATCAGACATCGCACTCAAATAATCCCCCTACAATTCATCAAAACATCTTGATTGTAACCCCAATAGATATGACGATCATTTAAAAATTATAAAGATAACTTACATATGCTTTACTGGCTCGTTCCGTACAAAACGCCAATTCCTCCAAGTTATATATGTCAATTTCCCCATCCCATAATTTTTTTTTGCATTCTTTGGTGAGGTGGGTTTCTAGAAAGATTTGTTTAAAATTAGGCTCCGCATTCATTTTCCTTTTCTGCAAAACAAATAAAAAAAATAAATAAAAATACAGCATAATTAATGTAAAAGTGTAAAAAGTTCAATTATTTAAGATTATAAGTATGATTAGCTTACCATACGGGCACGACGCTCAGCATATCCCATCGAGCCACCAGTGTGTCGCGACTTGTTATCACCTTTATTGCGGTTTGCTGATCCACTCTTGGACTTCTTAAGCCAACCAGATGTGTTCCAACGCTGTAAAGGGTATTTATGTATGTATGTATACATACATATATCATATATTAAAGGGAAAAAAATAACAAAAACTAATGTACTAACTCATTTACCTTACACAACTCACGCCAAACTTCACGACCCATATGAGGAGGTGGAAAATCACGAATTACATCGAATTGTAGATAATTTTTTGGATCGATATCTTTTCGGACTACATAAGCTAGTGATGTGGATTTTATCCTCAACTGCCTCATTATGTCTCTATAACGTGACTTTAGCACGTTAATAAACCCTTCATGTATGGCCTGCTCGTTTGCTGGATCCCAACTCCAACGGGTCTGTAATAATAAAAAGAAAAGTTAAATATGCATAAGATATAAAATTAAATAACTAGGTTGTACATCCCGCGACCGTTGAGGCACGTTAAATGTGATACGGTAACTGCAGTCAACCAATATCGAAAGAACCAGGACAACGGACACAAGAAGATAACTTGTTTTTAATATCCTCCCTAATTGACCAACCCTATATATGTATATATATGTTGAAATAAAAATTGTCACAACCAGAAATAATACCTTTTTTTTTCAATAACAGTAAATCAGCATATTCTAAAGCAAAGAATTTTGGTTAAATGAGAATATGAATCCGTGACAAACAAAGTTAGTGTATCAATACAAACAAACAAACAAACATGGTATGCATTTTTTATTCAAATTACGAAACAAAAAACAATTGAAATCAAATGGCACACCCAAAGCAGTATCAAAACAACACTATTTATAGTTGGGACAATGATGTATTACCCTAAAGCAATCATACATACGAGCTAGTGCATCCCGCGGAATCTGTCTAAATGTAAGCCAAACTCCATCATGATGCTCAGCAAGTATACGGGTGATGCTCTTATGAACATCACCATGCTCAACCTCAAACCTACAATATTAAAACAAACAAATACGTATATTTATTATGATTATGACTATTATTATAATTAATTATTGAGATTATTATTTTTCATACCCATTCCCCGCGCGCCTGATTACTCTACTCTTACTAGATGCACCTACATACGAGTCACGCTGAGATAGAGGATCATCATCATCATCTTCATAATCAGAATCCTCTTGATCAATGTCCTCATAGTCTTCATCCTCACTGTAACGGTTTGAATCACGATCAGTGATCACACGTAATGACTGCTCACGCAATACCCCATGCATGTCAGCCATGGGATCCGCAGCACCCCCACGACTACTACTGTCAACATGACCCCCAAGGCTACCACTACTAGCATGACCCACATGGCTACCATTACCATCATGAGCCCCACGGCTACCACTACCAGCATGAACCCTACGGCTACCACTACCAGCGTGGCCTCCACGAATGATTCTGTATCTCCCACAAGTGGTTACATATGTACCGTCATTGATGCTACTACCTTTTCCATAGCTTTTGACAGCTTTCCCAGTACCAACTCTACCATTATCAATGAATTCCCCATGGTTTATGACGCCTCTCCCAGTACCAACGCCACTCATATCAGCTATTTGCCCACTAGATTTGTGTACTTGCCGGTTGGGTGGTCTATCTACATGCGAAGCACCACCATTACCAATATTAACACCACGAGCACCATCATTACCACCAAGGGCATCACCACTACCAGCACCACCCTTATCGCTACGAGCACCACCATTACCAATATGAACACCACCCTTACCACTACGAGCACCACCATTACCACTACGAGCACCACCTTTGCCACTACGAGCCCCTGCCATAATGTATATACAGCCTGCATTTAATAGAACAAAAAAGGTCAGATAGATAATATAAAACTGACAAACCAAATGATCGCATATAACAAAAGTGAGATAGATAATATAAAAATGACAAACCATATGATCGCGTATACCGACAAACCAAATGATCGCATATACACTGAACAGAAACCTAAAACTAGCGATTATATAATGCCATGAATTGATGAAGCTAACCAAACTGATCTCTAAACTAATCAACAAATCACAACATAAAAATTAAAACCACAAGCTAAATAACAAATAACATCAGTACATTGCCCCAAACAAAAACAACATAAACTCACCGATTATATAAAAATAGTAAATCGATGAAACAACAAGTTAAACGATGAATAACAATAGCACAACACAACACATTACACAGAACGAAAACCTAAATTACCAATTATATAATGTCGTGAATCGATGATGTCTGCCATAACTATTTTCGGATTGATACTCATGATTTTAACTTGAATATTAAACTTTAAATAAGCCAGAACAGTATTAAACTTATTCATGCTTTTTGACTTAAAAAATCAATTTTTGGATTGATCTTCTTGAGTAAAAATGTCAGCTATTAATAAGTATTCATCTTCCTACAAATATTTTCCTACATAAGAAAAAAGCTTTTGTAGTTTTGTCCATGTACTCACTTGAGCATTCCACCAAAAGTTCGAATTGCAGAGCACAGAGAAGTAAACAGTGGAGCCGATTAAAAAAATCTCAAATTATAGCAAACAACATCTAACAACCAATTATCAAATAAATCACTATAACGAAGAAAAGATATAAAAAAACAAACCTTAGTTCTTCAAGATTGCAAGCCAAAGAAGAGGGAGAGGGTTCTAATCATCGAGCAGGAGAAGAGGGAGAGTGTTCTGATAATAGGGATATGGGTGATTGTTTTTGTCTAGGGTTTTTTTGGGCGGGTGAGATGATTTGTTTGGAGGGTTGGATGAAAATGGTGGTAAGCCTGAAAATTTCGAAGTACCCGCTCACATTTTTTGGCACTTAGTTGTTTTGGGTGGGATTATGTATTTTGGGCGATGTATTTTCATAGGGGTGTAAACGAGCCGAGTCGAGCCTGAGCTCGACTAGGCTCGAGTTCGGCTCGTCATGCTTTTTCAAGACTCAAGCTCGGTTCGGTTCGAGCCTACTATTCTAAGCTCGAGCTCGGCTCGAAAGTAAAATTTCAGAGCTCGAGCTCGGCTCGACTCAAGGTAATTTAAAAAAAAAATTAAACGACCTAAAAACTTGGCTCGAGATCGCTTCAATAGCTTAAACGAGCAAAAGCTCGGCTCAAGCTCGCTCACCAATATTATTATTTTTTTGAACAAAAAACTTTCATATAAACAGGGGAAACCATTGTTTTGAAAACCGGACCGGACCGGCCGGTCGGACCGGTCCGACCGGGCTCCGAGGCCTGAACCGGTCCGATTCGAGTAGTCGGACCGTTTTTGCAGCGGACCGGTGAACCGGCCGGTCGGACCGGTGAACCGGCCGGTCGGACCGGAAACCGGACCGGTCGGACCGGATTTTTTTATTTTTTTTTTTTTTTTTTTAATTTTTTTTTGTTTTTTGGCCCGGTTCGTCGAATCGGTCGGACCGGTCGAACCGGTGAACCGGCCGGGGGTCCGGTTCGACGTCCGGTCCGGTTCTGAAAACCTTGGGGGAAACCTCAAACTGAGGCCCCACACAAAATTACATCATGTACATAGGATATTTCACCCATTCATTCCACACAATATCCTTATACTTTGATCTATATTTCAAATGACAATATTATTTGACATTTTCAAATGACAAAATTGCATGTATAAAAAAAATAATAAAACATTTGTTTGGGCTCGTTTAGGCTCGCGAGTTTAAATAAGCTTTGTATATAAGGCTCGAGCTAGGGCTCGATAACTAAACGAGTCATATTTCTAGCTCGAACTCGGGCTCGATAAGGCTAGACTCGTTCGAGCTTTTTACCGAGCCGATCCCGAGTAGCTCTCGAGTCGCTACGTGTCATTTACACCCCTAGTATTTTGGGCGTTTTTATTAGGTTGATCGGTGTGGAGACGGCATAGCAACGACATGCCTATGCCGGCCCGACGTACACAAAACGAAAAAAATTACATTGAGTACCATAGTACTATACACAAAACGAAAAAAAAACGAGCATTTTATTACTAATGGATCTGCTCTGAAACAAACTTCTAATGATAACGTCTGTTGAGTGCAAACCACTGCTGTCATCAGAAGTTTGTTTCATCATCTGTTGCTTGCTTCATCCATGGATAATCATCAACCATTTCATTCATCAGTGGTTACCGATTTATCAGTGGTTTCCAATCAGCTATTTCATTTATCAGTGTTTACCAAAGGCAGAAGCACAACCACCAATGAATGGATTTCCAGCTTTAGTTGGATTTAGTCTTCCCGTGTTTTCACACGGGATTTCACCTAGTAAGCATATACATATACACGCATACCTAGACATACCCGTATACATTCACATATGTGCACCTATATACATATAAATACGCATTCACATACACATACACATACAAGTTGGTAATAGTATTGGTAAAATATTTAAATATAATAATCAATGTTACTATTACATGTATAAGTATACATACAAACACATACATACATAAATATACAATGATCCGTCACAAATGCGTAGCAAGATCCTACACATTTGCTACGCATATCATACTATTGTCACAATTGTGTAGCAAGTTGTTACACACTTGCTACGCATTTTTCAATAGTTTAATAAAAAAATTGTTTTGTCACCAATGAGGGACACATGGCACCTTATGGGGGCTTCCTTTAAGTTTTTACAGCTCATTTTGCCATGTCAATTAAATAGGTCATGGATATTCCATCTACTATTAAATTATTTTTTCTCTCTTACGTGCATGACACTTGCACTTTCCCCCATGATTTTTAAACGTTAAAAACTTTTTTAAACGACATAGTTCTGAAACAAAATTATACCAAATTAACGAGCGTTTTATTATCTTTTCAACGAGTACCATAGTACTATACAAAAAACGAAGAAAAACGAGTGTTTTATTACTAATGGGTCTGCTCTGAAACAAACTTCTGATGAGAACGTCTGTTGAGTGCAAACCACTGTTGTCATTAGAAGTTTGTTTCATCATCTGTTGCTTGCTTCATCCGTGGATAATCATCAACTGTTTCATTCATCAGTGGTTTCCAATCAGCTATTTCATTTATTAGTGGTTACCAAAAGCAGAAGCACAACCACCAATGAATGGATATACATATACACACATACCTACACATACCCGTATACATTCACATATGTGCACCTACATACATAAATTCACATATATACATATAAATACGCATTCACATACACATACGCATACAAGTTGGTAATAGTATTCGTAAAATATTTAAATACAATAATCAATGTTACTATTACATGTATAAGTATACATACAAGCACATATATACATAAATATACAATGATCCGTCACAAAATGCGTAGCAAGTTCCTACACATTTGCTACGCATATCATACTATTGTCACAATTGTGTAACGAGTTGTTACACACTTGCTACCCATTTCCAACGCAATATGTAGTAGTGAAAAAATAAGTTTTTTTTTTTTTTTTGGGTTGCTTTTGTGTCACAAATTTGACAAAATAATTTGTTTTTTTTTTCGTAGCAAATGCGTAGCTACTGTGTCGGAATTTGTGACACATTATTTTGCGTAGGAAAGTTTTTGACAAATATGTGACGCAACTTTGAGTTGATTTGGGTTTTCTTATTTTTTGTTGCTGTTACGTAGAAAATGTGTCACAAAATCTTTATTTTTTTTTCCGTAGGAAATTTGTCACAAGTATGTAGGAATTTGTGACAAAAAAACTTGTGTAGGAAAATTCAGTAGGAAATCTCATTTTTTCTAGTAGTGTAACTTCGAGCTCGTTTGTTTTTTCTTTCATGATCCTCTTCAGAAATGCAGTCAGACAAGCTGCAACCTACAACGTGAAGAGTGACATTTCAGCTAACTATCAAACATAACATAAAAACCTAGTTTATAACTTAACTAAACTCAAAATTGAAACAAAATTATTTCAACATACTTATATTTTTAATGTAACTGATAGACACCTAACGCATCCAATATTAAGAAACAAACATGTATATAATAGTAAAAGGGCAGATGAAAAGATACAATCCGAGTTCTTCTGAAACCTCAATGGAATGAGATCTTGTTCAAGAGGAAGTATAAAAACATAATGCTTTCCAAACTTCTTTATTTTGGGATTATGTGGCTACATAATAAAAGTCATAGTCAAACAAATAAGAAGTCAAACAACATACCAACAGAGAAGGCAAAAATTAAGTGTTTGTTGGAGCACGACAATGACACTAAAAAGATTTTATTAAGTTCTTGTAATAATGAACCTTTTTGAGTTGTGTAGAAAGCATATCTTACTCTCAAGTGATCTATTACTCCACTCCAAATAAAAATAGAAACTTATAAGAAAAAAATTCATCCTTGTCGCTTTTATCATGAGATACCACCATAAATACATAGCTTATAGCCTTACCATTCAATTGATTACTAAAGACTTATTACTGGCGTCGCTCACAAGTAAATTTCTCAGTAGCTGCACCAAACAAATCCAAAGTTCCCTACTCAAAATATCAACAAAAGAGTGAGAATAAAATTTCAATTACAACAGTTTAAAAGTTGTTAATGGCGTCATGCACAAGTAAATTTCTAAGTAGTTGCACCAAACAATCCAAAGTTCCCTATGAACCACAAAGCATTTTTTTAATCAATATTCTTTAATCATTTAAGATAGGAACACTCACATAATTACAAATAGTCATACACTTTCATCCTAGCTGCACACTGCCTCCTCAAACGGAGTTGCCGTGAGACTGCAAATTGCATTTCAAATTACATACACAGAGCAAGAGTATCATAGTAGTATAAGTATTCATCTTAGTTTTAGTAGTTACATCTCGATCAATATCAACTACAAGCCTAATTCGATGAGATTCTTCAACTCTTCATCTTGGTATGCATAGAAACCTATCAAATTATTAAAACTCCTATTGCAGTTACACTCAAATTCGAATTTCTACAACTCAATCAAGTTCAACTTCTCAAATTCACACAATAATAAAGCACATATTAAGTTTTCGTCGATGGATATAAGCGAGCAATCGTAAAAAAAAAAAGAACTTACATTCTGAGTAGTGAAGAATAGAGTTAACATTAGCAATGATATATCGATGTAAGTATGTAACCTTTCACTAGAGTCAACATTAGCAATGATATATTGTCAGAACAGACTAATTGAAGAGTGGAAACCACTACTTTACACCCCCTCCATTTCACCTCGGATGTAGATGAGATATGGAAAAAAATATATTAGATCTGTATTAATAAAGGGATATTCCAACATGGTCTGGCGCACAAACCTTCATGCTTCAAATATCATTTAATTTTTTTTAACTACAACATTTCCATTTCATTAAAACAAGTTTTACAAGTGAGTGGCGGGTAAACGTGCTACAAATTACGTCGCTACAAATTGCCATGAGTTAAAATGATTTTGCATAATACATAAGAGTCCAAAATATGCCCTTAATCATCCCCACTCACTATTGTTATTTCCAAAACTTGACAGATGGGTCCTTCCAATATTCACCAAGATGTTTTTTTTTTCAATAAAAGCAATCAACCAAAATTCAATCGAAACAGATCCAGAATTTTACATATTAACTCATGGCAAGAGGAACATACAAATATATTTTTCCAAAACGATAACTAATTCTAATGATGAATGATATACGTAAAGATGTATTGTGTTTCCTATGTTAAAACCATTTCAAATCTGTACCAAAATTTACAACCAAATTCAACATTTTAATCGAAACCTTAAATGTGACTGAAGCAAGGTTAATGCAGTTTTAATCGAAACCCTAAAGGTGATTGTAGGAAGGTTAATGGAAGAACAAAAATTACCCGCTCAGGATGAAGTGACGATTGGTTCGTCTGTCACTCAGCCACGATTTATCAGTGGTGTGAATCGATGCGAAACGCCCATCCGGTTGAAGAATGGTAATCGAGTTAAGGAGGGTAGAGGCCATCAATCGGGTTTGAGGGAGAGAATCAGAGAAAACCGCTTTTTTTTTTTAAAGGAAAACTTCATTAACACAACTCGCTAGTCCTTAAAGCAAGGACTAAACGAAGAAATACAAATGCATCAATCCAAAGGGGAATTACACCAAGTTTTCCAATCCTTAAATTTCCAACGAGATCTATTTCTAATCCAAAAATAAGACGTCGCTTTTATGTTCTCCACTAACTGAACCGGAGTCCTCTTCTTGTCGTTAAAAACGCGTTCATTTCGTTCATTCCAAATCATCCAAATGGTTGTGTATGCAATACCCCTGAAAATGTGCTTCGCATCTTTGGACATGGCTTGGTTCTCCGGCAAATCCAATAAGTCCGGGATATCAAAAAGAAAGGAGTGGCTAAGATTGCACCAGTTTTCAACACGAAACCATACCTCATTCGAGTAGCGGCATCCGGTGAAAAGATGCGAGGTAGTTTCCACATCTTCTTGACAAAAACAGCATTCCACGTGTAGAATATGGACTCCCCTTTTGATGAGTTCTGTCGTAGTAGGAATCCGATTTCTGGCGATCCTCCAAATTAGTATTTTGCACTTCAAAGGAACCCACCCTTTCCACTTCACCCCACGGTTTACATCGCACACATAATGGCTGGAAAGAAGCTTCTTGGCCGACGAAACAGTGAACGTTCCGTCATTAGCTTCTGTCCACTTCCACCGGTCTTCACCACCTATCCAATCAAAGTCATAAACCATTTGGAGGAGACTAAACAATTCTGAAATCTGATCATGAGTTTGCGGTTGAGATTTCCATTCCCACTTAAGACTTTTGTTGCCATCTACATAATCAATCTGGTCACTGATTTTGCACCATTTGTGTTTTTCTAGCCGAAACAGATTTGGGAACATAACTCGAAGCGGAACATCAAGAAGCCATGTATCACTCCAAAAATTAATAAGATTACCATTACCAAAGACCCCAACAAAAAAGGAGTTGAGAGATCTACCGTTAGGAAGTTGGTTTTCGCCGTTTTTAACAATATATTTCCAACATCCATTCGAAGATGTATTACAAGGCAAGAGCGACCAAGGTCTACTAGACCCATGACAACCCAAGATGATCTTCTTCCAAAGATTATTCCCCTCCTTCTTGTACCTCCACGTCCACTTTAAAAGCAACGCTTTGTTCACCTCCTCAATCTTAGATATACCAAGCCCACCTTTGTTTTTAGGGGTCGTCACAACGTCCCAAGCAACCCAAGATATTTTATTCTCAATACCCGGACCGGCCCAAAGAAAACGACGCATGATTTGTTCAATGATTTCCACAACGGCTTTCGGGGCTTTGTAAATAGAGAGATAATAAATTGGGAGACTTTCAAGAACCGATTTCAACAAGATCAACCTCCCACCCATAGATAAATGACGAACCTTCCAAGAAGCAAGGCGGGTCCGAATAGTATCAATCACCGGCTCCCAATTATTAATCCGAGTCATCTTTGCACCTACTTGGATACCTAGGTATGTAAAAGGAAAACATCCACGTTTACAACCTAGATAGTTCAACATGTTATCCAACTCCCCATCCTCCACGCAAACTCCATATATGTTCGATTTGTGAAGATTAATTCGGAGCCCCGAACATAAATAAAAAATCCGAAGGATTCTAGCAATGCTTTTAATATTATCATACGACCAATCCCCCATGATCAAAGCGTCGTCCGCATACAAGAGGTGATTAACCTCCAAATCACTATTAGACAATCGGATTCCTTTGAAAATACCAAGGTCCCTAGCTTTTTCAAGAAGCCATGACAAAGCTTCCATAACTATTAAGAAAAGGAACGGAGAAAGTGGATCACCTTGACGGAGACCCTTTTCACATTTAAATTCGAAGGTAGGGGACCCATTAACCAAAACCGCGGCTCTAGAAGACTCGCAAATGCCTTTAACCCAATCACACCATTTCAAAGGAAAACCCATTTGGGACATAATAGAGATCAAAAATTTCCAGTTGACGTTATCATAGGCTTTTTCAAAGTCTATTTTTAATAAAAACGCTTTCTTTTTTCTCTTCTTCAAACAATCCACAACTTCATTAACCACGAGAGGCCCATCAAGAATGTAACGATCCGATAAGAAAGCCGATTGAGTTTCAGAAATAACGTTACCCATAACCCTTTTAATACGATTAGCCAAAATTTTAGAAATAACTTTACTAATCATACCAATAAGGGTGATAGGTCTATAATCCTTTAGACCCAAAGGAGATTTAATCTTCGGAATTAGAGTAATAAAAGAAGAACCGCATCCTTGGTTAATAACTCCAGAAGAGTGAAACTCCGTGAGGATATTAAAGAAATCGTCCTCAAAAAACTTCCAGAACCGCTTGACGAAGCGGAAATTAAAACCATCTGGGCCCGGGGCCTTGTTAGAACCACAATCAAAAACCGCCGCTTTAATCTCTTGTCTAGAAAAAATATCCACCAATGAATCCCGATCCGAACCTTGAATTTGTTTAATACCCGCACATACCAAATGTGGCCGGCACACATGTTGCTCTTTAAAATGATTACGAAAGAACCGCAGGACCTCACGTTTGACAATCGCCGGTTTTGTCACCCAATCACCGTCAATCATAATTCCTGGAATGGCATTAAGAGCTTTTCTCCCGTTTACAATATTATGAAAAAAAGAAGAATTCTCATCTCCCGAAGAGGCCCACTTAACTCGAGACTTTTGTCTAAGATCTCTAGCTTTGTGGTTTTCAATGCTTTCTAGAGCCACTTTGCACTCGGTCCATATCCAAACATCGGATTCTTGCACATCGTTGGTCTCCATCAATCTATCCATCTCATCTTTTTCTTCACGAAGGATAAGCTCCTCCATCTTCTCACGTGAACTAACTTCATGGAACCATCTTCGTAATCTGTCTCGAAGGGTCCCCAATTTTTTATGTAAGTTCAAATCGGCCGGACCATCTGCCACCCACGCATGAAACACAGAATTAATAATATCAGTACATCAGGGACGATCGATCCAGGAATCAAACATCCTGAACGGTTTAGGCCCAAAATTAGTGTCAATAACCGAGAAGAGCAAAGGCGAGTGATCCGATAAATTCCTGTTCAAAACACGGACATAAGCATTAGGCCACTTGTTAAAAACATTTTCACAAACAAGGACCCTGTCGATACAACTATACGTGACCACCCCTTTCCTGCAAGACATGTAAGTGAATCTGTGGCCCTTCTGGTTGTATTCGCGCAACCCGGCCCTATCAATGAAATCATTGAAATCACAAGAGCTATGCTTGTCGAACTTGGAGTGCTTTCTATCTTCTGACGATCGGACCGCATTAAAATCCCCAAGTAAAATCCACCACCCATCAATAGTGCCAAGAAGGTTTTCAATTTTCGACCACAAACGTTTTTTTTCATCTTTCTTTTGAGGAGCGTAAACGTTTAGAACATTAATTCTAATCGCTCCATCAACAAGCATGCCCGAAACGAGGAGAAAATTACTATCTTTAGTCACATTGTCTTTAACAAAAACTTTTGGGTCCCATATACTAAACAAGCCACCCGAATTACCATTAGCTTCCATAAAATCAGAATCGTACCCCGAACCTCCCCAGTAAGCCGAAGCTAAACCAGGACGAATGTTATTACACATAGTTTCTTGCATGCCAATAAAAGAGACGCCATTATCGAGCTTTAACTTTTTAATCCAACCCGATTTACCAATACCACCAATCCCTCTAATATTGATTGAAATACAATTCATTTCGTCACCCCTTGTAAGCCTTCGGTAACTATGGACTCCTGAATTAAAACATGAGCATTGGACAAATTTGCGCCAAGCATATCCCCCATAACAATAGTGGCCTCTATCTCTGCATCATTAAACTCACTCGAACTGTTAGAATGACCCAAAATAGCCGCGTCATTCGTGTCAATAACAGTATTAACGGGCTGGACATTGAGGTCCAAACTGTTGTCATCGTTTGGGCTGTCATCATTAAGGCCTAGAAAAGGATCAAGCCAAAATACATCTTCATCATCTTGGGCCCTATATTTCTTACCCACTTTGGACTTTTCTAGGCTACTAGAATAAGCAGGATTATTCTGGCCCACCAAGCCCACTCCACCTTTCTTTTTCCTCTTGTTAATATTGGGCCCACAACAATCCACCTCAAAATTGCAGTGGGCTTCGAAATCAAAATTGGCCCCTGGAATAAAATCTTATCCCTCCAAAAATTGCTCCACAACAATAGGAGTTTCCAACCCATGATTATTGATCTCATTATTGGCAATAATGGGATCATGAATACCCGCATTAACTGCATTAAATGGAGTTTCCAAACCTGAATGGCCAATAGCCGTAGAGTCTGTAACAATCGCATTAACTGCCGCCGGCCGTCCGATCTCCGGCGTGATCTCGTGCGTCTCCTCCATGTTATGTTCTTCCTGCACGGTGTTATCAGCATTGTCATCCTCATCGTCACTAACAACCGGCGAGGATTCAGGCGACGTCGGGATAGCATAAAACTCCGGGACCCAAACCCTTGGCTCTTCGGTAACCCAAATACTGAACTTCTTGTCTTTCCATGCAACGGTGACTTCTTCCTCAATCCGTTTACCATCACCAGCCAAAATCCCCACATAATCATAAGAGAGGTCCCAGTCGTCATCATTCCTATTCGGCATGTGCAAAACGGGGCATGTAATTAGGGAAATGGCATTGTAAAGATTGAGAATGAGAGGGAAGTCTGTTTTTTTTGGAAGAAATGTGTTTAGGAGGAAAGCTAAAAATAAAAAAAATAAAAAAAAGTAAATTAATTCAACAAGTTGCACAAGTTGCAACATTGAAACTAACAAATACAGCTAAAAGTAATAATAAACAATAAACTACTGATGCAAAAAGGCGGTGGAAAATATCTGATGCTAAGTGCTGCTGAATGACAAACTACTGATGAGTAGTTTGTCTTCAGTACTTCTGAAGTGAACTTGTCTGGTTTGGACTTCAGAACTTCTGATGAAGTTTCTTCTTCACCACTTCTCTTATCTTCTCTTCAGCAGTTCTTTGTTTTCTTTTCAGTACTTCTATACTTAGCCAAAATGACAGAAGTGAATTAGACTAAGGTTTCCAAAAGTGGTTTCACCAATCCTCTTTGTCCTAACAATCTCCCCCTGGATTGATGAAGCCAAAACCTTACTAATTCCTTATGTTTTTCTTCTGTCTTGAACAATCTTCCATATCTCTTTGTACATGGTGTTCTTGAGCTGGTTTAACTGACCATCATATAGAGATCCTCTCTGTGGTTCTAGATGTTGAATTGTGAGCAGGTCTTGTGTTGACAGTTTCTTCAGATCACTGATCTTCTTGTAAGCCCTGCTTGAGAGGTCTCTTCTTGTCAACAATACTGAGTTGTTATCAGTAAGTGACCATCTGATGATAGGTATCTTTGACTTGTTAAAGTCAGAAGAATAGGGAACCAGACTTGTCCCTTGGGTCGATGGTCCTGAGTGCTGGATGCTTTCAGTTTCAGTTAGCCTCAGGTGGGATTCTCTTCCTTGTTGTTGTTGCATATCAGGCATCTGAACAGTTGGGAGATGGTGTTCAGTCACTACTCTGGTATGCAGCTTTTCTTTGATGGTCTTTTGTATTTGGTAGGCAAAAGTGGAAGGATCCCTGAATTGTGTTAACAGAGGTTTCTCCTCAATGTCAAAATCTGAATGGACTATTGAACTTCCTTCAAGTAGTACCATTTTGAAGTCAGTTTTGACATTGTCCTCTGCCTTCTTTCTCTGAGTAGCAGTTCTTCTTGATACACCAGAAGTTCTAACTACTGATCTTGAAGGATCAGCAGTTTGAAACTTCTCTGGATTTGCAGCCTTGGCAGCCAATTATTTCTTGTAAGTATCCATTAGTCTTTCTTCTTTCCATCTGGATACTGAGGCTTTTGAACCATAGCCTTCTGCTACTAACTCTTCTATTATCTGGGCTCTCTTGGCCTTTCCTTCTTTGCTAGTGGCCAGTTTATCTGCAAGCAGTTGTGCCCTTCTTGTCAGCTCTTGCACAAAGAGTCCTTTGAGTGTATAGGCTTTAGTCTTGCTGTTCTTGGTAATGTAAGACACCAGTTGTTGTCTTTTATCTTGTTCAACAATCTCATTAAGGCTAGCCTGCCTTTGTAGTTCAGCTTCATAAGCCTGAAGTTTTTCTTCATGGCTTAAATCTAGATCATCCCTTTCTTCCAGAGTTTTCCAAATCAGATCTTCTCTGGCCTTCTTGTTGGCTGCAACTAAGCTCTTCTCTAATAATTCAGCTGATTGAGAGATAGGAGAAGGGTTTAGTACAGTCATTGTTGTAACAGTTGTAGGCCTGATGGGATCAGATGTTGGTTGAATGGGAGCAGTGGTTCTGGAAGGTTCAGTTGTTTGAGGTTTGGAAGTGTTAACCTCTGATGGGTTAACAACTGCTGATGGTTTGTCAACTACTGAAGGATTGTCTTCAGTACTTTCTGATTCATCAGAACTTTTGCCATCAGAAGTTTCTTCATTGTGCCTTAGGGATTCTTCAGATGTTTGGGTCTGATCTTCTTTCTCTGCTGCTTCAATTTCTTCTATTGAGACACCAAACTGTTTGGCCAGTTTTTCTTTCCTAGCCTGATCTTTTTGATCTCTTTCAAGGATGGCCACTCTTGCCCTTATCTTGGCTTGGAATGACTCCTTAGGTTCCCTGATCTTCTCCCCCTTTTTGGATTCATCAATTTTAACCCTTGAAGCAGAGGGTTGGGAGAATTGTCCTTGAAGATGAGCAATCTGTTTGCTGTTGAAGTCTATTTTGTTGGACAGATCATTCATCTTGGTCTTGATCATTCCAAATTGATTCTTGATGGACAGCTCCAAGTTAGCTGTGTATGTTTGGAAGTGATTTCTGATGAGAGTATTCATCATGTGGTACAGGGGACCCTTTGGGCTGCATAGCTGGTTCAGGTCTATGCTTGTTTGCCTAGGGAATTGGGTAGGCATTTGTTGTGAAGGGGGTGTTTTTGGGAGATCCTCATGTTGTACAGAGGATGCCACTCTAGGGGTTTTAGGGATTGAGTGGGCTTTAACCTGTGCAGGGGTGACTGGCTTCTTGAGCCTGGATACCCCTGAAACAGGACCTTCAGAAAGTGCCGTCAATTCAGTAGTTTGTGTTTTTGAAACATCATCCAAATTAATGGAATCATCTGAATCCCTGATGTTGCCCTCAATGAGGACTGTCTCAGTTAAATCATGAGCTGAGCCCAACTCAGTTCTCTCATGAACCTCTTATTCTTGGTTTTGAGGATTTCCTACTTCAGGCATTTAGCCTTCATCAGTAGTTGCCACATCTGAGGTCTTAGCTATGTTACTTCTATCCTCAGATCCACCACTGGGTGGTAACTGAGTAGTAGCAGCCTCAGATGCCCCAAGAGTCTCTAAAATTGGGCTTAAAGACTCTGGTCCACCCTCATCTCTTGGGATAGGGCTAGAGATGTCCACATCCATGTCTGATGTAGTGGTTATGTCCCCTGTATGTTGTGGTTGTAGGGGACTGACATGATCAGATGGGACCTTCTCTTTTAGCCCAGAGAGAAGTTTGGCAATTTCTATTGCCTCTTGTTCAGAAATTTGTGGGGTTGGTTCAGTAGTTTGGGCAATAGGTGAAAGTTGTTGTTCAGCAGTTTCAAAAGAAGAGTGTGTTTCATATGTTTTTCTAAGTCTTTTTTTTTTTTTGAATAAAATGGTTATGGGTGCTCTTGGTGGGGTTTGAGATGGATGAGACTGAGAGGGTGTTTCAGTCTCACCTATTTGAAGAGCAGACTGCTCATGAGCATGTTCAGGCATCTCAACCTCCTGAACAACTTTTCTTTTGGGTTGGTGGGTTTTAGTCTTTGTTGGCTTGGGCTTTTTGGCTTTTGGTGGTGTGAGTTTGGAAGATGTGGGCTTCAGGGGGACTTGTTGTTGTTCTCCCTGATCATCTTCTGGCCAGGCAGCTGGTTTGTTATGCCTTGAGTATGCTTGTGATGTTAAAGGATTTAAAGTTGAAATTTTTCCCACAAGCACCTCATTACCCAGTTCCCCTATTATGCATTGCATAATGAACCTTGGGTACAACAAAAACTTTTTCTTGGTATTATTGTGATGTAACACCAACTCATTGAAAAATAGTTTTGATGCCCTGAATTTAGTTTCATTCACAATGGAATGAAATATTGGTTGAAAAGTGGAGGGCATCTGGTCATAAGACCCTGTTTTTGGACTCAAACACATAATAATATAATGAAACAAAAGCTTGTATTTTGGTTCAAAATATTTTTTGAAGATTGTAGCATGGGAGAGAGTACCTTGATAACCACACTCAGTCATGGTTAGGTGAATATCAGAATTAGCAACATGGTCAGGGGCAGTTACATCATCCAGACCCAGTCTTGTTGCCAGTGTGGCCGGTGTGATGGTCAGTGGTTTCCCTTTTATTCTTGAGTTGAGGGAAATGACCTCATCATCCGTTGTCACCGTCTCAGCATTTGCCCAGAACTCATTCAGAGTTTCAGTGTGAATTGGTGGGTTTATTGTGAGAGCAGTAAAATATTGGGATTTTACGACAAGATCAATGATCTCATCGTATTGGGACCAGCCTTCTTGTTTTTCAAGAAAGGCCCTTTGATTGTGTCTCTGTTTTAGAACTAGAGCCATGTGGTTTGGGTTTTGATCGAACAGTTGATTTGCAGGTTTAGGTTATTGAGAGAGTTTTTGAGAGAGAAGGAGGGATATTTTGAGTTTGAAAGGATAAGTGTGGAGAAAAAGGTATTTATCAGAAGTTTTAACCGCTTGAATCTTCTTTATTAGAAGTTTTTAAACCGCCTTTGGTTAAAAATCTTTTTATCAGAGGTTTCAAACTGATTAGGTCAAACCTCTGATGATGGGAAAAGTCAGATTTGCCCTTTTGACTTAAACTGCTGATGAAGGATTACTTCATCAGTAGTTCCCATTTCCTCTTCAGTAGTTTTAACAGCTGATGAGAAATGTTTTTATAAATACTTTTATTCATAACTTCTGAAGTTTATTTTATCAGAAGTTACACACTTTTCAGAAATTATCCCCATACTGATGTTTTGTTCATCAGTAGTTTCTCTCTTTTTCAGAAGTTTTGTTTCAGACTTTTGTCTGTTTTGTAAGTGAAAAATGAAAAATTGCAGAATAATAAAATAAACACTTACAAATTTAGCATCCCAAGCATGGATACTAACTTCTGAAATGTTGATGTGTCAAGGGGTTTTGTGAAGATGTCAGCTATTTGATTAGCTGTTGCTACATGCTTCACCTCAATCTTGCCTTTTTCATAGCAATCTCTTATGAAATGGTACCTGATCTCAATGTGTTTGGTTTTTGAGAACTGTACCTGATTTTGAATGATGCTAATGGCAGATTTGCTGTCTACAAACAAAGGTGTCTTGGTCTCTTTGATTCCATAATCAAGAAGTTGATATTGGAGCCATTGTATCTGTGATGTACAACTTGCAGCTGCAATGTATTCAGCTTCAGCAGTTGAAGTTGCAACAGATGTTTGCTTCTTTGATTGCCATGACAGTAGACAGTTACCCAGGAATTGACAACCACCAGATGTTGACTTTCTTGTCATCTTACACCCTGCATAGTCAATTCCCTCTTCTTGAGAGTACCCTTGAACTACCAGTCTTGCCTTGTTCTTGATTATCATACCAGCTTCATCTTGTTTGTTCCTGAAAACCCATCTTGTGCCAATTGGTTGCTTGTTTGGAGGTAAGGGACAGATTTCCCAGACCTGTTGCTTGTTGAACTGAAGCAGTTCATCTTGCATAGCTTGCACCCAATTATTGTCTTTGAGGGCTTCCTGGTACTTCTTTGGTTCCAACTGTGAAATAAAGGCTGAAAATAGGCAAAAGTTGGAGAGCTGGTTTCTGGTAAGAACACCTGAAGCTATATCACCCATGACTTGATCAAGTGGATGATCTCTGTGTTCAATCAGTTGTTGTAAACCACTGACAGGTGTAGGTGGCTCTTGTTCTTCAAACAAACTACTGAGGTCTATAATATCTGGTTCAGCAGTTTTAGCTTCTTCAGTAGTTGCAGGTGCTGAAGCAGATGTTTGAGTTTGGCCTTCAGTATTTGTTGGATCAGAAGTTTGTGAAACTTCTGATGGTGTTGAAGTTGACTTAATGACTGTTTGAGGAGTCCATGGTGTAGGATCCTCATCTTCAAACCTTTGATCACCATAATAAGTAGGTTTGGAAGAAGTAACAGTCTTTTCAGGTCCAAAGTGGAAGTTGTCAAGGTCAAAGAGTTCAGCAGGATGTGCTGGAATAAGAGTGTGTTTTGACTCATTGAACTTGACATTCAATGTTTCTTCTACTCTCCTGGTGTGAGAATTAAAAACCTTGTAGGCTTTTCTAGTTGAAGAGTAACCAAGAAAGTAACCTGAGTCAACTTTGGCAGCAAACTTTGAAATAGATTCCTTGATGTTCAAGATGAAACATTGACACCCAAAAGCCCTGAAAAAGGAGATAAGGGGCTTCATGCCATGAAGAACTTCATAGGCAGTCTTGGAATGTCTCTTGACCACAAGAACTCTATTCTGAACATAACATGATGTGTTAACTGCTTCTGCCCAAAAGTACAAGGGCAGTCCAGAATCAGCTAACATTGTTCTTGCTCCTTCTATCAATGTTCTGTTCTTCCTTTCTACTACACCATTTTGTTCAGGAGTTCTGGGAACACTGTATTGTCTAATAATCCCTTTAGACAAACAGAATTCATCCAGAGTTTTGTTCCTGAACTCTGTCCCATTATCACTTCTAATGGTTTTGACAGATAGAGAATATTGTTTCTCTACTTGTAGAATGAAGAACTTGATGATTTCAGCAGCCTCATCCTTGGAGAATAAGAAGAATACCCATGTGAATCTTGAGTAGTCATCAATGATGACTAAGCAGTACTTCTTCTTACCAAGGCTCATAATCTTGACAGGTCCAAATAAGTCCATATGGAGTAGTTGAAGACATGCAGTTGTTTTTGATTCTTCAATAGACTTATAGGAGGACTTATGCTGTTTTCCCTTTAAACAGGATACACAGTGTTCTTGACACTGGTATACTTTCAAAGGTAGACCTCTGACCAAGCCCATTTTTGTGAATTTATTTATGGTTTTAAAGTTCACATGGCCAAGTCTCCTGTGCCAGAGATCTGTTTCTGAAGTTGATGCCCTTGAGAAGAAACAGGCAGTGTTGTTCAATACTCTGTCTTTCTCAATGTCCACTGCATAGACATTGCCACATCTTTTGGCAATCAGCAAAGTATGATCTTCAATAATCTTCTCTATCAACTTCTGGCCTTCTGGTGAGATGATCTTGCATGCTGTCTTTGTGAAAAAGGAAGAATATCCTTTATCACACATTTGTGACACACTCAGCAAGTTGTATTCAAGGTTTTCCACCAGATTGACCTTGTCAAACTGTATTTTGCCAGAGGAGACATTGCCATGTCCTAGCACATATCCCTTAGCATTGTTCCCAAAGGATACAGATCCTTCTCTTTGGCTGATAAAGTTGTTTATCAGGTATCTGCATCCAGTCATGTGCATAGAGCCTCCACTATCAACATACCATATGCTGTTTAAGCCCCTGGAAACTCTCTGCACATAAAAGCAAATTAGTTAGATCTAGGAACCCAAGCCTGTTTGGCTTTGGGTTTGCTCTTGAGAACAGTTACAGTTTGTTCTTGACCAGGTTGAGAAATCCATGTCTTTTTGGCAATGGATTTTTCATTAAGAACCATGGTGGTATCCTTTTCAGGACCACCATCAACCTTGGTCATCAGTAGTTGTACCATGTTCATTAGATTTTGTATCTCAGCAGTTTGTGAAACTGCTGATGATTCTGGTCTAACTACTGACAAAGAATTTTGAGAAAAAGATTTTGGTTGAGATCTTATCTTTTTCTGAGAAAAGGTGTTTTCAGGTTGTTGTTTCTTGGGTTTAAAGATTCTTTCATAATCATTTCTGATTTGATTTCCCACAACCTGTTGTTTAATTTTTTGATTGAACTGAATTCCTTTTCTGTATCTACAAAATTCAGTTTTGTGGTTGAACAGACCACAAATTTTACACTCTTTTGCCTTTTGTTTTTGATCTAAAGGCAAATTTCTGACATTAGTGTAAAGATTTTGCTCATCAGTAGTTTTCAAGGTCTCAACTCCTGATGTAGATGAAACTACTGATGGCTCATTGTCAGATTTTGTTAATACTTCTGAAGTACTTTCTTTAAAAATGCCAGGATTTCTGTTTAGAAAGTTTTCATGGAAAGATGTGCAGTCTTTCCCTTCAGAAGTTTCATTTGCTTTTGGAAGATTAGTGTCAACCAGACTACGGTGGCTGTCGGCGTCGCCGGAAGTTTGAGATGGTTGGCCGTAGGTGGTGGCAGTGGCTGGTTTATTAAATGAACTAAGGGGATTTTTTCGCGCGTTGCGCGGGACAGCTAAACGGTTTAGTCTGGTATTGGCAATTTGGTATAAAAAATTGATATGTTCATAGAACTTTATATAACATATCACTAATACAGCTCAGCGTAATTATATGAAGTTGTATTACATACCAAAAGCAAAGATAAGTTCCATAAAAAAGCCAGGATTTCTAACTTTTCAAAAACAGCTTTTCCACCCTTAAAAGCCAAAAGTTAAAACAGAAAGTGCTTTTGGGTTACGCAAACAGCTTATTGACTTATTGGCAAAAAGCCAATAAGTCAATAAGCTGTTTGCGTAACCCAAAAGCACTTTCTGTTTTAACTTTTGGCTTTTAAGGGTGGAAAAGCTGTTTTTGAAAAGTTAGAAATCCTGGCTTTTGGCTTTTGACTTTTGGAAAAAAATTACAAATCTACCACCCATACAAACAATATTCACAATAAGTTAAGCGAAACACTTAAAAAACAACAATTTATTGACTTTTTGACATTTCTCATCTCAAAAGCTAATTCAAACACTTTTTTTAAAAACTCCTTTTTTAAAAAGTCATAAGCTAATAAACACTTTTGACTAAAAGCACTTTTGCATCTCCAAACTCAATCCCAAACACCCTCTAAAATTACTTGCACCGTTTGTTCGTTCTATTTTGGTTTATGGTTCATTCCCATCCGGGAAGAGGGTATAACACTTGTGATTAACAACTTAAAAAATAAGATCAACCACTTTGTGTCAACAGATCCGACATCTCTAAATATAAACAGAATAATTAAAAATTACATTATAAGTTTAAGATGTAATTGTTACAAAGTAATATAACTGAAAAGAACATGGAAAAAAAAATGGTGCCTCAACCTTCAAAGGAGTACTTTTACGTCATTCCTGCTGAGTTCTACGTCTCTCTATAAAACTAATAACTGCCACCGGGAAAGGCAACGATGACAACCATCGTGACTCTAGATCCACCACTCACCACCGCCATTTTTTCAGATTTCGTTCAGATCCGCCATCGACGGCTGGAATGGTGGACCGCCATAGACGGTTTAGAGTGGTGTGCGTGTTTGGTGGCGCCCTGTCATCGGAGACAACCTTAAATAAAATTGTCGTCTTTGCTCCCACTATCGAACTCCAGCACCATCAGTCTTCATTAGTCGCCGAAACCGTTCCACATCGGCACATCCATAGATGTTGAACTTTAATTCTCTATGCTGGACCTGACGGTGACTTAACTGCTTCATATATTTGGTTGTCTCATGCCTGCAATGCATATAAATATATGATCTATAAAAGCTACAGGTCTCCACGTAGCATAAACGCGGATAAACGTGGAACGTAAACATGGAAAGAACAACACGTAGAATAAACGTGGAAAGATAGCCCTGCTTTCAGCTTTTTTAAGGTGACACGATACCCATGATACACACAAATTACACATGTGCCATAGTTTTACCTGTTCAACTTCATTGCTGGCATGTTATATGTTTACTTTTACCGTGTTGACCAAAAAACTCTACTGCTGACCATACTATTTTACCGAGAGTACTATTCCCAATCACCAAAAATTAATAGATTGATAATTCGTAAAATTTCTAATACGTCATTTTAAAATTTGATATTTTACTTATAAATGTATAATATTTTAATAAGTACCTTTTGTTTATCTATGGAAAATAAAATGTTATTTATAAATATTTAAATATTTTTTTATTCTCTTAGAGTCTGTTTAGTATGGGGGTAATGGAATGGATGAGAGAATTGAATGGAGAAGGTAATGGAATGGAAAATGGAATGAAATGGATGATTACCATTACATGGTCTTGTTTAGTTACACGTAAGAATGGAATGAATCATTACTTTGTATTGTTTGGTATGAAGGAAAAGACAAAGGAATAAAATCAGCGGTGGTGATGGCTGTTGGCAGCGGGTTCTAGCGACGGTTGTTGGTGGTGGTCGGTGGTGGCGGAAGCGCCGAAGACGGTGGTGGTAGTGGTTGTCAGTGGCGGTGACGACGATGGGTGGTGGTGGTGGTGGTGGGTGGCGACGTCTGGTGGTGATAGTAGCGGTGACGGTGGTGGTCGGTGGCGGCGTCTGGTGGTGATAGTAGTGGTGACGGTGGTGGTGGTCGGTGGCGGTGGGTCGCGACAAGGAGTGACGGCGACGGTTAGCGGTGGTGGTGGTCGGTGACGAAGAGTGTCGATGGTGGCGGTCAGTGCTTGGTGGTAGGTGGTGGAGTTGGAGGTGGCGGTTGGCGGTGGGTGGAGGTGGTCGGCGGTGGTGGTAGTGGTAGTCGGTGGGTGGCGGTGGCAGTGGTCGGTGACGGAGAGTGGCGGCGGTGGTCGGTGGGTGGTGACGGTCGATGGTAGGTGGCGATGGCGGTGGTGGTGGCGGTACGTGGCGATGGGCGCTAGTGGTAGAGGTGGGTGGTGGTGGTGATCAGTGGTGATGAAGGGTGACAGAGAGAATAAAATGGAAGAAATAAAAACAGGAGGGTTGGATGGAATGAATATGGAGGGAATGGAATGGATGGGGTAATGGATGATTCCATTACCTTGACCAACCAAACACCTTTTTTTTTATTCCATCATAATGCTCCATTCTATTCCGCCTCTCATTCTTGCGTATCAAAACTTACCTTAACCTCGTGTATCATACATGTGGTGAAATATTTAGATACATGTTAATTGAGATCTTAAGATTAATTGACATCTTAAGAATATAATAGGGATATGACATACATGATAAATTGGTTTCATTTTTAAGTCTTGTCATAGTGGCATCAAGTCTAGTCCTATTGTAGATTGTAAGGGTTTGTTTGGTATGTGGTAAAGGAATGAATGATGGAATGGAATGGAATGGATGAGGGAATGGAATGGACAAGATAATGGAATAGATCATTACCATTTCATGTCTTGTTTGGTTGCCATGTGGGAATGAAACAAAACATTACTTTGTGTTGTTGGATAGGCAGGAAAAGACGAAGGAACAAAATTGGTGGTTAGTGGCGGTGGTGGGTGATGGTCAATGGCGATGATGGTGGGTGGTGATATTTGGCGGTAGCGGTGGTGGTGGCGAAGGTGGAAGGTGGATGGGCGTCATGGTGGGTAGGCGACGATGGTTAGTGACGATGGTGGTTGGTGGTGGTGTGTGGCGGTAGCGTGGTGGTGGCTGGCAATGACGGTGGTGGGTGGTTGCGACAACAGTGGTGGGTGGTGGCAACGACGGTGGTGGGTGGCGGCAATGGTGGCGGGTGGAGGTGGATGGCGGTGATGGTGGGTGGGTGACGATCGTGAGTAGTGGCGGTGGTGGGTGGCAGCGGTAGTAGCGGGTAAAGGAAATTGTGGTAAGTGACGGTGGCATGTGGTAGAGGCGGCAGTGAGTGGGTGATGGTGGTGGGTAGCGGTGGGTGGTGTTGGATGGCGACGGTGGTGGGTGGGTGACGGTGGTTGGTCGCGGCGGTGGTGGGTGGGTGAAGGTAGTGGGTGGCGGCGGTGGTGGGTGGGTGAAGGTAGTGGGTGGCGGTGGTTGGTAGCGGCGGCGACGGTGGTGGGTGGTGATGGCGGTGGTGGGTGGTGGCGGTAGCGGTGGTGGGCGACGGTCGAGGATGGTGGGCGACGGTGGCGTGTGGTGGGTGGTGGCGACAACGGTGGTGGGTGGTGGTGTTGGGTTATGGTGTTGTTAGTAAAGGGTGAATGAGGGATGGAATGAAAAAAAACATGGGGGTGGATGGAATGGTTTTGAGTGAATGGAATGTCTTGTGGAATGGGTGATTTCATTCCTTTAACCAACCAAACACACTATTTTTCATTACCCCGTAATGATCTATTTCATTCCTCTTCCATTCAATCATACCAAACACTACCTTATAAAAATTAAAAGAATTCCATTCTATTATACGTAGCTAATCTCTCTACAACCTATATTATTATGATAATTTTAAAGATTTTGCATTGATCTCTTGGATCAGGAAGTTTTGAAAGCTGGAACAATGTAATAATCAATTGATTTATGTAATTTTCGAATTCTTGTTGGACCCAATTAATTTATATGGCTAGATTTTAGATACCGGGTTTAATATAACTTGTATGTAGAAGTTCATCTGTAGTTTGTACTTATGTGTCAAGCGGTAGGCATGCTCAAGGCGAATAGGCTGAGCTCGGAGCCCAACCGCTAGGCACTTAATAACGTGGGGTTTTTTAAGTAAGACGCATAGTATAAAATACAATTTTAGGGGTTTTAGAAATGTTTTAAGTTTGTTTATGGCTACTTTATGATGTTTTACAGTTGTTTGGGACTTGTTTATGAGTCATTTAGATTGTTTTAGAAGTTTTCAGGCAACTTTTAGTCTGAATTTGACCTGGAATCATGCCTCAACACCTAACGGCTCACGTTATCAGCCGCAGCGCACTAGTTGTGTCTAGGTGCGCACCTCGCGTGCTTTTGACAAGTTAGGCTTGTACCAGTAAGAAAAACATTAATTTGCTTTTTTTTTTCTTTAGAGAGGCCAATTTAGTTTAAATATACCATAAATGACTAATGAGTATGAAATCAGTTACATCTTGAGCCTAATGGTTCCTACGTACACATCTCTTTGAGAAATACCCGGTTTCAAGTCTTATTGACCAAAAGCCGTGCTTATTTTGTTGATAGTTAAATCTATCTACAAATTAAAACATTCTATATATTTTGTCGTTTTTATTGAGTTAAGCATCCTTTTAAAACAAGAGTTTCATCTAACTTTTAATAATGCAACTTTTCAAGAAAAAAGTTGCAATTTCAGTAAACATTGCAACTTTTAAATAAAAAGGTTGCAATTTCAAAAATAAATTGCAACTTTTTATGAAAAAGGTTGCATTATATCTTTTAATGCAATCTTTATGTTTAAGGAATTTGCATTAGAGCCAAATGCAACACAATTGAAAAAGGTTGCATTAGCCTCATTTTCTAGTAGTGTTTAGGTCTAATGAACTTGTGTTTTGATTGCATGAACATCTGTGAGGTCGAACCAACATGTAAATGGGTCGAAGGGACCTATACTAGGGTCGAATGAAGCTGGAAACTTGCTGATTCGACCTTACGACTCCATATGTGAGATTTTTTTTTTATGCAAACTAAGTGTTTTATGCTTGAACCTTGTGTACTTGATTAATTGATGTAATGGGTCACCAACGGGATGTCGGGTCTGTCTGGTATGTTCGGTTAACATTAAAACACACTTTTAAACACACATAGTCAAGATCTGGACAATCGGGGACTAGTTAACCTTCGGGTTAATGGTCAACACACTTACTTAAACTCATTGATAGGTCGCCATTAGTTGGGGCTATCACACACGTTTTGGATTACTTTTAAATGGAAGGCACAATCTAAGGTGAGTTCACGGCCCCACGCTTTATTGGTTTTGTTTTCGGGGGAGAAACATGCTTACACATTTTAAACACACATTTTCATGTTATACTATGGCTATCATTATATTACTATACGACTCAACTAAATCCCACAGAAACCACTAATACGGGTATGTAGCGAGGAAATGTGGATAGATCTATTGGGCCTGACAAACCCCACTCGACGGCTGGAGGCCGCGCGGGTGCATATTTCACAGGGCCTACCAGAGATGACGGTAGTCCGAAAGGGTATTACATTGTAACAAATCACAGTCAACAATGGTTTCAATTGTAGTAGTAATATACCTAACGCCTAGCTAGCGTTCACACATCATAGTAGTAACGGTAACAGTTTTAAAGGATTAACGAAACGTTTATGGTAAAACATTTGAACTCACCAGCTTTATATGTTGAAATTTTTAGCATGTTTTCTCAGGTCGCTAAGGTAGCAGCAGTCGGATTAGGCGCATGGAGTCGCACTTGCGTCTAGGATCATAATTGGTTGTCAAAACTTTGAACTTATGTTTTATTTTTACTTGGGATTTTGTAAACCTGAATTTGCTTCCGATGTATTTCGAGATCATGGTTTTGATGATTGCATGGTTTGGTTTACGTATTTTCCTCATATAGTTGTCGTTTATTGTGACTGTTGACTTGGATCCTGTTATGTCACGCGCCTCGCGGTAAAACCCCGCATGTGGAATTTTAGGGTGTGACAGATTGGTATCAGAGACAATGGTTATAATGAACTAGGACTGCATTTAGAGTCTAGTCTATAGCCGAGTCTCACACACATTAGACGGTCACACATATTTATAAGTCATGTCATTTGGTAAACATACTAACCTTGTCGCGGTGTCGGGGTCCTCATCACACAGTATTATATTATCTATCTTTGGTTATTTCTACCTTTACTTTATCTACTTTTTCGGATTTGAAGACGAAGAAGCTTATCGTTTATGCACGACAGTAGTGTACATTGGGGTGGCTTCGGCACATTCTCGAGATCTGTCCAGGATTTGGATATCTCCCCTCTATGCTCTAATGGACACACTTGCCTACACACACACACACACACACACACTATCATGCACTAGCACTTGTTATAGTGCACCTCTGAGTGATTGTTCACTTTAGGATCGTTATGCGATAAAAGTCTCTTTTAAGAATGTGGGTATCGGGTGACTTGAAGTTCTAGCTAGGAGCATGCCTAGAGGACCATGTAGAGCGATTTATCATTTCGGGTGCACACGAAATCATAAATCGAAATGCATGGAAATTTTGGTGGACTTCGTGTTCGGACCGATGGTCATGTTTGAACCTAGTTCTGAATTCCCTTGGTCACTAGTAGTTTGATCTAATTGTGACACTGAGTATCTTGTCCATGTTTTGGTAGAAAATGTCTGGTCATAACGGTGGACGTACTGGGGGACGCCGTGGTGGCGGCGGTGGTCGCGCAGGCGGTGGTCAAGGTGGTGGAAACATCACCATGACACAAGAGGAGTTAAACAGCATGATGCAGCAGCAACTGAACATTGCATTGGCTGCTTTCCAAGCTGCTCAGCAGACCTTGGGAGATACTAATCAGGTGCAGTCTGGGTGCACCTACAAGAGGTTTAAGGATTGTTAGCCCCACAACTTCCGAGGTACTAAGGGAGCTATGGAACTGCTGAGATGGTTGGAAAAGATTGAGTCAGTGTTTTCTTTGTGTTAATGCCTAGCTGCTGATTGGGTGAAGTATGCTACGGGAACCTTCGAGGGATCCGCACTGACGGGGTGGAACTCTACTACACAGACACTTGGCTTGGGGGAAGCCAACGCTATGGCTTGGGCAGAGTTTGTGATTAAGTTGAAGGCTGAGTACTATCCGTGTGAGGAGATCAAGAGGTTGGAACACGAGTGGTGGAATCACAAGATGTTGGGATCTAAAGTTGAGGGGTACACTATCAGGCACAACGAACTGGCGGTGTTTCGCCATGGGGTGGCTACACCCGAGTATAGGCGGATCGAGCAGTACATTGTTGGGCTGTTGCCCGAGATTGCAGGATTGGTGGCTGTTATGGAGCCTACTACGATTGCTGATGCTACTCGGTCTGTTCACAAGATGACCAACATGAAGGTGACAGAAGGTGTTTGCCTCCTCGAGGCACTACTGTGAAGGTTTCTGAGGATAGCAAGAGAAAGTGGGAAAGTGTGGAGAAGAGTTCAGCCGTCGTTCAACGACAACCACAGGCGAAGAAGGTTGAAGCTTCGGGATCAACATCGGATCAGAAACAGGGAGGTTATGTTGGGAAGAACCCTAACTGTGGACTGTGTGGTTTTCATCATTTTGGTAGTTGTGATCAGTTTCGCTGTGAGCGCTGTAATCGGATTGGTCACTATGCAAAAGATTGTAGGGTCAATCTTCCATTCAAACCGACTCAGGCTACTGCTGCTACCCCTGCTCCATAGGGAAACCAAGGATGCTACAACTGTGGGGAGGCAGGGCATTTCAGATGAAATTGCCCAAAGTTGAACAAAGTTGATGCAGGGACTACAGGGAAGGGTGGAAACAACGAGGGTGGCGGTTGGACTGCTCGTGCTTACATCATCGATTCGAGGGCGAACCAGAAGGATCCTGATACTGTTACCGGTGAGTTTTCTTTTCTTATTATTCGTTATACTTTGGTTTTATTCTTATTCATACCGTTAGGCGTTTCGTACCCACTAAGTGTTGTCGGTGGCTAGGCTTGATTATCACATGACATGCCGAGACGATTTCCTTTTGAACTCATCACGGTTTCGTTATTTATCGTGATGCTTCATTATGGAGTCTCGGTTGTGTGTCAATTTAATGCGGGATGGTCATCATTTTGTGTCCATCGGTTTGATGTGGGTCATTTGGAAATACTACTTGGACGGTACCAGGTGCGTTGTTTACACCGATCACGGTAGTCTTCAGCGGGCCTTTCGATCAAAAAGAGTTAACATTGTGACGGTCTGTAACATTCGTCTTGCGTTCACCTTGAGGAGGTGGTTCCACGGCATGGAGTATCTGTTGTTATCATCTTTCATTCGTGATTCTCATTTCGTTTGCATTTCGAGGAAGCGTTGCTTGGGGCATCGGGTGCTCGTTGGGACGGAGTAATCTTTCGGTTCTTGTTATGAATCGGGATCCTTTTGGTCTAGATGGGGGATCTACACAACCTCGTTTGTTACTTGGGTATACTTAGGTCGGCACTCGCGTTGTAGAGGGGAGAAGGAATAGGGGCATACCTAAATTGACCTGGGATGAGCGAATTAGACAGGATCTCATAGGGTTGCACCTCTCTGAGGACATGGTCCAAGAAAGGAGTTCGTGGAAGAGTAGGATTAAAGTAAGTGACTTTTAGGATTTGACACTTAGGTAGCAGAACCGGGTATTACGAGACCTTAACTATAGGATCTCTAAACCTATTTTGATTTATGTGTCTATTTATCCGGTTTTCTTAAGGAATGTGAATCTTACATGTGGTTGTCGTCCCGTTTACGTATTTGTATGATGTTCAATGTATTTTATTTTTATGCACTATCTTACTAGCTAACTCCTGCACTTGGTCTGTTAGCCGATAACGAAATATTCCTGTGGTGCTTGTCTCTTTACTTGTATACTTGCATGTCTTCTGTTCTCTCCTTTTGATCCGGGGTCTCTCTGGAAGCAGCCTCTCTATCCTTATGGGTAGAGGTAAGGTGTGCCTATATCTCACCCTCCCCTGACCCTTCCAATAGTTTCTACTATTCGTGGGATATACAGGGTATGATTGATTGATTGATTGACTTAGGTCGGCACTCGTTACTATTGAAGCTGAGTGAATCTCGGGACGAGATTCCTTTCAACAGGGGATGATGTGACGACCGGAAAATTTTTCTTTCTTATCGTTTCATTCTCTTGGGCTTCGGAAAATTTTCGGGACGAAAATTCTTTCAACAGGTGGATGATATGACACCCGACATGTTAAGTTCAACATTTTACAAGCACATAAGTATACCTTAGCGAAAAACATTTATCAAACATACATAACTAAGTCAGTTGGGTTAATTGATCTGTATGTGTTATATGATATGCAAATACGTGTTTAAATGGTGTTTAGATGATTATCCATGATTATATATACTTAACATATGTTAGGATTACATGTTCATGTGTTAGGATGTGTTAAAATGCGTTAAAACAACAAAACTGGAAAATCTGGAAGAAACAAGTTTTGGTTCGACAATAAGGGGGGTCAAACCAGAACATGTGATGTTTATAAACTCCATTCGACCTCAGCTATTCTCCATTCGACCCTTGCATAGGGTCGAACCAGACCTTAGTATAAATACCACACTTTTTCATTTTTAATCATTTCACAAACCCTAAACGCCTTTAAACACTAGGGAAGGAGTTTTTGACCTTGTTTTTCACAATCTAACCTCCTATATCATAAACAAGCAAAGATCTAAGGTGTGTTCTTCATCCAAAATCCTTTTTAAACATTTTTGATTCGTTTTCATTAAACTCCAAAGGTCCAGATCTGTTTTAAGTTAGTTTTCACAATTAAATACCTTTCTAACATCTTTCTAGACAAAACCTTATCATAAAACATGAGTTTTCATATGGATTAACATGTGTTAATGATCCTATATGTTGTTTGATGTTTGTATGTTATTTAAATGATATAGAGATGTTCTAGGACTGTTATTGATTATAAGATTTGGTTATCTTAGGCTATAAATTGTTGGATGATGATATCTTGCTCATTTTGGGGATTTTGATAAATTTAGGAATTGATTCATGATGTTAATAGGAATGATATGAATAGGGGTTTTGTTTCACATGATAATCTAAGCATATTGGGTTGATTGTTGAATGATTTCAGAAAGTTTCCTAATTGGGTAAAGTTTTCATGCATGATGTGACGTTTCCATAATTTTACCATTTTGGGTAAGTATTAAAACGGATTGATTTTAGAATGAAATTGGTAGGGTTTCGCGGGGATAGTTTATTCATACTTTCCTGCTGTGTTTCGTGATTTTTTGTGATGTTTTCGGACAATTTAGATGCATTTTGGTGAGATTAAGAGGTTTTTGCAGACTGCCGGTCAAACCAGGCTTGATTCAACCCTTCGTGGGGACGAACCAAGAACCTGAGGATCGAACCTAGCTTAAGTTGGGTCGAATGTGCTTCATTTAGACCGAACGAACATGATTTAGGTCGAACGAACACGTTTTAGGGTCGAATTAACATATGTTAGGTCGAAGGAACTTGTGTTTTGATTGCAATGAACATCTATGAGGTCGAACCAACATGTAAATGGGTCGAAGGGACCTATAATAGGGTCGAATGAAGCTGGAAACTTGCTTATTCGACCTTACAACTCCATATGTGCGATTTTTTTTGTGCAAACTAAGTGTTTTATGCTTGAACCTTATGTGTTAACCTTGTGTACTTGATTAATTGATGTAATGGGTCACCAACGGGATGTCGGGTCTATCCGGTATGTTCGGTTAAGATTCAAACACATTTTTAAACACACATAGTCAAGATCTGGACAATCGGGGACTAGTTAACCTTCGGGTTAGTGGTCAACACACTTTCTTAAACTCATTGATAGGTCGCCATTAGTTGGGGCTATCACACAGGTGTCGGATTACTTTTAAACGAAAGGCGCAATCTAAGGTGAGTTTACGGCCCCACACTTTATTGGTCTTGTTTTCGGGGGAGAAACATGCTTACACATTTTAAACACACATTTTCATGTTATACTATGGCTATCATTATATTACTATACGACTCATCTAAATCCCACAGAAACCACTAATACGGGTATGTAGCGGGGAAATATGGATAGATCTATTGGGCATGACAAACCCCACTCGACGGGTAGAGGCCGGGCGGGTGAATATTGTCTCGATCACACGGTAGTCCGAAAGGGTATCACATTGTAACAAATCACAGTCAGCAATGGTTTCAATCGTAGTAGTAATATACCTAACGCCTAGGTAGCGTTCACACAACATAGTAGTAAAGGTAGCGGTTTTAAAGGATTAACGAAACGTTTATTGTAAAACGTGTGAACTCACCAGCATTATATGTTGACATTTTTAGCTTGTTTTCTTAGGTCGCTAAGGTAGCAGTAGTTAGATTAGGCGTACGGAGTCGCACTTACGTCTAGGATCATAATTGGTTGTCAAAACTTTGAACTTATGTTTTATTTTTACTTGGGATTTTGTAAACCTGAATTTGCTTCCGCTGTATTTCAAGATCATGGTTTTGATGATTGCATGGTTTGGTTTACGTATTTTCCTCATATAGTTGTCGTTTATTGTGACCGTTGAATTGGATCCTGGTATGTTATGCGCCTCGCGGTAAAACCCCGCATGTGGAATTTGAGGGTGTGACAACATCATCTTCACATTCATTTCTTCCTCTCATCTTCTTCAGCTTCGATTGCCGGAGCTCTACCACGATTTGGTTTCTCTGAAGATGAAATATCAGGTTCATGTTGTTCAGGATGATTTTGTTGTTCGGGTTCGTCCTTGTTTAGCTTCAAGCCTAGTCGTTTGAATCATGATATGCACAGTCGTTGTGTTTGATCCTGCATAAAAAATTAATAAAAACTACACACAAACTACAACTTTTATTAGATACGACAAATAATCCGGACTCAATCAAATTCTTGAAGTTTATCATTTGATGAACTTTCAAGATTTGTCTATTGTGACCACCAATTTGAGAAACGAATCATTCTCCCTCTGAACATTTAGATCTTTTCTAATTTCACCCTGAACTCTCACGATTGATAATTTGAGACCCTGAAAGTGATATTTGACCCTTAAATTTTGTAAAATTTTGATTTTATTTGTGTTTCGGCTTCCGATCTTAGATTCCAATTGAAGAATACTTGTATTCCAACATCGGTCAATCAAAAATGAAGAAGACATAAAATCTAAACATAAATTAAACTAGAACTGGAAATCAACTAACTGTATACTAACATATTTTTGCGAGATTCATCAGTTAGGGAATCATATCAGTGTAGGGGCTATACTAGAACCCTTATATGTTCAGTTTAAGTTCAAATTAATAATTAGCATCCTACAACAAATGCCAGTATTGTTGTCCACCTAAACTCAAAATCAAGTTTTATCGCTAGGCACTTTAGATACGTTAAGGTAATGTTAAGACTAATGTACAAGGTGTTCCCCGCCACGCGAAACATTCCCGTATCAAGGCATGCACAAAGCTTCCTCGTAACCGGTGAATAAGCTGTTGTCATCCGTATTTACAAGGAATGGACTTAGTGGTGATCAGGTCCGCATGAACGCTGCAGCAAAGAGACCAGTGAGATCCAGACCAGGGTTCAAGTCAAATACCGTTAATTGATTTGTTGGTACGATGCTTTAGGTATATGATTTAATACCTTAGAGCGAATTCTCAATGAGAATTAGGGTTTGGCATTTCGAATCTTTTTGCTCTTTTAGGATTCCCAGACGTCTCCGGATCATAAGTTATTCTATGTTTTTATGTTGTTTTTCGTTTTCTAGGAAATGACATAGAGGTGCCTCAGTTGTAGGCTCCGAATCCAACGTACGACACATGTGCCACTCCTTTTATTCTGAGAGACGTCCAGTTCACCCCGGATGTACCAACCTCTTAATGTAACACCCCAACCGATGGCAGAATCATCGAGGTGTCATATAGTGACGATTGTTCAAAAGCACATGGTACTAAAATGTAAATATTATTGAATAAGCCAAATTGTCTTACATGGAAATGGAAAATACAAAGTCTAAATGAAACATAAATGTTGAAATATTTAAATAAAGCACTAAAAGTCCCATGCTAAAGCACTAGATCAAACTACACCTGAAACATGTACAAAAATAGGTTTGGTCAACATATGAAATGTTGGTGAGCATTCCTATTTTTAATATATATAGTAAGTTGAAAAGATATACAATTCAAGTGCAAGCTACAGTGCAAATATGTAAACTATGTATCATACAAATGAGCGAAATCAATCCTGTGACTGTATAATGTACAAAATGAAAGGCGGTGTACTTATCCAATAAATGGATAATAACTTAACAATGACCACGGATTCTCCGATGAAAAAGGGGGAGAATCAACCTAGGCGGGTTGTCAATCCAATAGCGCTATCCAATGTTAAGGTCGGCTTGTACCATGTTAATGATTTCAGTAAGTACAAATGTATTCTACATGTATTGTCTAAGCATAAAGCACGTTGTGCAAAACACTGCTCATTTTGCACAGTCCTCAAACACTGTTCCTGTCCAGTATGTCCAAACCACTGTTCCTCAGATTCATTATGTGCAAACACCTGTTGCTCAACCACCTGTACAAACGACTGCTGCTCCATCCTCTGCTCCTGCAGAGACCAGTCAACAAAGCTTCTTTACACAAGGCTTTGTTGATTGGAGCAGTCTACCTGATGAGCTAACAGATGAGAATTTTGCACTGGTTGCCAAAGCTGATAATGAACCAGAAAATTTTTGTTTCATGGCTGTGGTTGATGAAATTGAATCTGAGGAAGTGGTAACTGAATCTGATGTTGTGACTGATGATATTGTTAGTGAAGTTGTTGCAGGTGAAAAACCTGAAGAAGAGGTTGTGAATCTCTCAGATCCCTGGGGTGCATCTGATGAATGTGAGTGCAAGTGTGATTGTGCATTGATGGCTGCTGCTAAGGTATCTCCTCAGATTCTTAAAGAGTTGTGTTCTGACAAATGTGTAATAGCATTTGCTAACATTAAAGAGGTGAATGAAAACCTTAGAAAGAAAATTTTGGATGATGAAGTTAAATTTGAAAAACTCACAAAAGATTTGAAAACAAGTTTAACTGCTAAAGAATCTGAAATTAGCAGTCTAAACATGAAGCAACTATTACCAAAGACCAGCTCCAAACTATGATAACAAAATATCAAAGTTGTAAAAGTGAGCTTGAGTCCACCCAAGTTGAATGTAAAAAATGGGTGGAATCATGTAGAGGTTTTGAGATGCTACTCAACAAACAAACCAAAAGTCATGTGAAGTTTGGCTTTGGTTTTGCAACCACTGCTCCAGCTTTTGAAAACACTGACACAAAGAGTCAAAAGTCAGTTGAGATAGTACCAACAAACCTGCAGGGTCAAGAGATTAAAATCACTGAACCAAATGGTAAGAAAATTGTTCTTGAAAAACCAGAAGGTTCCTCATCTTTTGCTGAACTTGAAAAGTATGAATTTAAACCTACTTGGTCTGATGAGTGTGATACTCTTGAGAATTATAAACCTGTTGATTTCAAAACTCCTGAGGGAAAAAACAGCTCCTCAGGCAAGGGTCATTCCCTTGGCAAAAGTCATTCCCCTGAAAGATTCTCCAGCAGATGCTCAAACATCTGCTGAAAAGAAGTCTGAAAAGGGGAAGAAGAAAGAAAAGACTGTTAACTTGTTTTGTGATTTCTGTGAAAAGAAGAATCATGTCACCAAAAACTGTTTTCTTCTAAAAGCATATGACATCAACAAAGGAACAAGTGAATGTGATTCAAAAGCCACATGCTCAATATGTGGGAAAAAGAATCATAAGACTAAAGAGTGCTTGTATCTCAAAAATTTTGATGTAAAAATACAAGAATACAAAGCAAAAACTCTTGCAAACCCTGTGGTTAGTACTCCAAAAGGAAAGCCCAAACAGACCTTCACACCTGTCCAAACATCTGTTACAAAAAGGCTTGAAACATCTGCTTCTAGAGATGTCCAAGTAACAGATGCTCCACCCACAAGCAAATACCCAAGAGGTTATGGTCAACCTCCATGTCACAGTCTGCCACATGTTTATGAGGAGCCAAAAACACCCTCTAAACCAAGAGTGAACAGAAATCCATATGGGTATTATCATCTGTCAGGAAGTGATCAAACAACTGCTGCCCCAAGTGCTGACATACAAGCACTGGCAAATGGTCAGCAGCAGTTGTTGACCTTAATTCAAAAATTGGTCCAAACCACTGATCACCTTCCAAAACTTGAGTCTGAAAGGTCTGAGGACCCATCCAAAGCCAATTTGGCTTTGGACACTCACCAAAACTAATCATTTACTGATGTGCAGGGAGCTTCTGCTTGTTTAGATAGTCTTTGGTATGTAGATAGTGGAGGTTCCAGGCACATGACAGGATGTAGAGCCCTACTTCTGGACTTCTTGGCTCATGGAGGGGGTGATATATCCTTTGGTAATGATTCTAAAGGTAAGGTGTTGGGTTCAGGGACTGTACAGGCAGGAAAACTCAAGTTTGAAAATGTCAATCTTATTGATAATCTCAAGTTTAATCTTCTGAGTGTTTCACAAATGAGTGACAAAGGTTATGGCTCATTTTTCACAAAGAAAACTTGTAAGATTATTGGGCCAGAAGTGGTGAAAAAGATTGATACCATTATTGCTGAGAGCAAAGCACAGCTTGTTGCTCATAGAAGTGGCAATGTGTATGTTGTTGATATGTTAAAGGACAATCCTATGGCAAATGTCTGTCTGTTTTCTGCTGCCTCCACTAAGGAGACAGAATTGTGGCATAGGAGACTGGGTCATACCAACCTTAATACTATCAACACACTCTCAAAACAAAGTCTTGTCAGAGGTCTACCATCAAAAGAATTTAAATGTGATGAGCATTGTGTTTCTTGCTTAAAAGGGAAACAACATAAAAGCTCTTACAAATCCATTGATGAGTCCAAAACTAGTCAGTGCTTACAACTGTTGCATATGGACTTGTTTGGCCCTGTTAAAATCATGAGTCTAAGAAGAAAAAGATTTTGTCTTGTCATAGTTGATGATTTTTCTAGGTTTACATGGACTTACTTTTTACACTCTAAAGATGAGACTGCAGGTATATTGAAGGACTTTGTCACCAAGGTTGAAAAGCAGTATGACTTGCCAGTAAAAGTCTTCAGGAGTGACAATGGAACAGAGTTTAAAAATAAGGAGTTAGATGACTTCTGTGTGTCAAAAGGGATTGTGAGGCAGTTCAGCATCCCAAGAACACCAGAACAAAATGGGGTAGTTGAGAGGAAAAATAGAACTCTTATAGAAGCTGCAAGAACCATGCTGGCAGATTCTGGTTTGCCACTGTCCTTTTGGGCAGAAGCTGTAAACACTGCTTGCTATGTTCAAAACAGAGTTTTGATCAACCCCAGACATCAAAAAACTGCTTATGAAATTTTGTTCAAAATCAAACCATTAATCTCATTCTTCAAAATCTTTGGCTGCCCATGTTTCATTTTAAATCTTAAAGATTCCATTTCAAAATTTGCAGCCAAAGTAGACTGTGGTTATTTTCTGGGATATTCTTCTACTGCTAAGGCCTACAAAGTGTTTAACACAAGGACTAAAACAATAGAAGAAACCTTGAATGTTAAGTTCAATGAACTTTCATCTCTGAAAATCCCTGCAAACCCTGCTGAATTATTTGATTTAGATAAATTCAAATTTGAAGATATCACTGTTAAGACTAACAATGCAGGTATTCCACAGTCTCCACAGCAAGATTACAGAACAGATGTTGTGATTCCCAGTCACTACAAAGTCTATTCTGCATCAGAGAAAGCAGCTGTTCAAAACAATTGTCAAAACTCTGCCACAGCTGTGTCAACCACTGTTGGCCAGTCCTATCCTCAAACCTCTGCTTCACCCCTCACTACCACTGACCTATCATCTGTTGACAAAAGTCAATCATCTGTTGACAAAAGTCAGTCAAGTTTCACACCACTTGGACCCATTCCTCCATTACCATTTCAAACATCTGATGACACTACAGAAGTACCAACAGATGTTACACCAACAGAGTCACCAAACCTCTGTCCATCACCTCAAAATGCCATTGTTCCATATCAAGGAGATCTTATTTACTTAAGAGCTCATCCATCAGACCAGATCATTGGCAACATCAGAGAGGGTGTGCTCACAAGAAGCCAATCTTCAAATATCTGTCTTTTTGCAGGTTTCTTATCCCTCACACAACCTGTCAAGTACCAAGAGGCACTGAAAGACAACAGTTGGGTAGAAGCCATGCAAGAAGAACTCCTTCAGTTCAAAAGACAACAAGTATGGGAGCTTGTACCACTTCCTAAGGATGTTTGTCCTATAGGAACAAAGTGGGTCTTCAAAAACAAGACTGATGAAAGGGGTATTGTTGTCAAGAATAAAGCCAGGCTTGTGGTTCAAGGCTTCAGACAAGAAGAAGGAATAGATTATGATGAGACCTTTGCTCCTGTAGCTAGACTAGAGGCCATCAGACTCTTTCTAGCCTTTGCTGTCAACCACAATATAAAGGTGTATCAGATGGACATCAAATGTGCTTTCCTTTATGGCAAAATTCAGGAGGAGGTCTATGTATGTCAGCCACCTGGTTTTGAAGACACATTCCATCCTGACTATGTCTACAAGCTCAACAAAGCTTTGTATGGACTCAAACAAGCACCAAGGGCCTGGTATGAAACTCTTTCCACATTTCTCTTATCCATTGGCTTCACAAGAGGTAAAATTGACAAAACCTTATTTCTTAAATGGAAAGGGAAACACTTAATGATTGTTCAAATATATGTGGATGACATCATCTTTGGATCCACATGTAACCAAATGTGTGAAGAGTTCAGAAAACTCATGACAGCAGAGTTTGAGATGAGTGCCATGGGTGAGCTTCAGTGTTTCCTTGGTCTTCAAGTGAAACAACTGCAAAATGGCACATTCATTCACCAAAACAAATATGTAAAGAATTTATTAACCAAATTTGAGATGAATGATTGTAAGCCATGTAGCACACCCATGAGTACAGTCAAGCTGCTCACTATTGATGACAAGGATGAACTGGTTGATCAAACACATTATAGATGTATGATTGGGTCTTTATTGTACCTAACTGCATCTAGGCCAGACATTATGTTTGCTACCTGTGTCTGTGCCAGATCCCAGGCTTCACCCAGAAAGTCAAACCTTATTGCTGTGAAAAGGATATTCAGATACCTCAAAGGTGCTCCCACACTTGGTATCTGGTATCCTGCTAATGGAAACATTGAGCTTTCAGGTTTTTCAGATAGTGACTTTGCTGGCTGTCACACCACAAGAAAATCCACTTCAGGAGGGTGCCAATTTCTAGGGAATGCCTTAGTTTCATGGCAAAGCAAAAAGCAGGCAGCTGTTTCAACTTCAACAGCTGAAGCTGAATACATTGCTGCTGCAAGCTGTACAGCCCAACTGATGTGGCTTCAAAATCAACTACTGGATTTTGGAATAACTGCACTTAGGACTCCACTCATGTTGGACAGCCAAGCTGCTGAAAATATCATCAAGAATCCAGTCTCTCATTCCACTACCAAGCACATTGACATAAGACATCATTTTGTCAGGGACAGCTATGAAAAAGGTTTGATTTCTTTACACCATGTTCCAACAGAGGATCAGTTGGCAGATGTGTTAACAAAAGCATTAGACACATCTACCTTTACAAATCTGATTTCCAGAATTGGCATGTTAAACATGGATTAACCAAATAAATTTTTTTAAAAAAAATAAAATTGTTCAGAAATTAAATATTTTCTTAAAATTGCTGTTTGGTTGAAAAATCTGTTTATAACATCTGATCAGATAAAACAACCACTGTTTCATTCACTTCCACTGTTGGTTGAAAAGTCTGTTTCCAAAACATCTGATCAGACAAAACAACTGTTAGTTGAAAAATCTGTTTCAGAACATCTGTTCAGATAAAACAACTGTCCACATATATATATATTATATATATATATATATATACTATATTAAAAAAAAAAAAAAAAAAAACCCCAACGGTTGGATCCATCAGCTGTTTGTATCAGTTGTTTACCAAAACAGCTGTTCTCCACCAGATGTTACATCCATCAGATGATTGCCACGTCTGCTCATATAAGCAGATGTTTGGCCACATCAGCGGTTTCATTGAGCCTATAAAAACCCTGTTTTACCACAACAGATGTTACACTGTCTCATTGTATTCAAAATACTGTAAACCGCCTTCTTCACTCTCAAACCCTTCATCAATCTTCAATCATTTTCACCTTCGAAATCCATTACAATGGATCTTCAAGCCAAAGCTACACACAATTGTCTCCCTATCTGATTAAAACAGATGACAACACTCCATTTCATTCCACCATCGACATTTTCCTTAATTCCAAATACTTACCCATCCTAACCGCCAACGCCCCCATTTATCTGGATACACTCCAAGAATTTTGGTTGAATGCTGAGTTTCTATTACAAGACAAAAAGCCTACATCCATTATTTCCAAAATTGGAGAAACCAGTATCGTCATTACCCCAGATATCATATCCACAACCTTCACACTGAATGACCTGGCAGGTAAGGATTCCTTCACTAAAACAGAGCTTCACACTGAGTTCCAAGAAAGAGGGTATGATGGTCAGATGACTGGATCAACTCTTTTCAAAAAGTTTTTCCCTCCAGTCATGAAATTTTTCTTCCATACTCTTCTTCTTTGTGTCTCTGCTAAGTCCACATCCTTTAATGAAATTCCATTAAGGATGCAATATCTGGGATATGCTATGTTGTCAAACTCTGACTTCAATCTTTCCCAGGGATTGTTCATGGACTTGGTATCAAATGTGAAAGCAGTCAAGTCTGGGTCAAACAATGCTTTTCTTATTTACCCACGAATTCTTAGTGTAATTTTACAAAAATTATTACCTGAAAAGGTTTTCAAAAAGGGTGCTGCTATGCAAATGAAAAGCTTAACTGATGAAACTTTCACAAGAATGCTGGGTGGAAGCACCCAAGAAAAAGTGTCAAAAGTGTCAAAAGTTTCTAAAACACAAACAAAGAGGACAAAGGCAACAACTGTTGTCAAAACCTCTGTTGTTGAGCCCACTGCTCCTGGTGATCATGGCACTACATCCAGTGCTGTGAAACCCACACCAGCCACTTCCAAAAAGAAACATTCATCCACAAAAACCACCACTCAAACACAAATGAGGCTTCTGGATGTTGAGGTACCAGAAGAAACCTCTGTTGCACAACAAAAGCAACCTGAAACCACTGTTGTTACTTCCTCACAACAGTTGGACATACCTCCACCTGACCAAACTCCTCATGAATCCTCTCAAAAGGATCATGTTGTAAGCCAAGGGGACACACCTCATGATGCATATGAGTCACTTGACCATATGTTCACAAGCCCCTCTCCCAGGGCTAACTCTCTTCTTACTCCACCACTCTCACCATCACATGTCCCACAAACAATGCAACCTCTGTTTGAAGCAATTGAAAAATCTCAGGAAGATCCCAGTTCCTCTCTTCCACCTGTCACTGAGAGTATACTCCAACAAGTGACTGAGCCTGAGAATATTCAATCTGCTATCCCCCAAACAGAAGAGGAGGTTACACCACCTGGGTTCAATGAAACTCTAGGTGAGTTTTCAAGTGGAGCAGCCACTACTGATGTAGAGACCACTGTCTCACATCAGGACAGTGATTTCATAGCTAAGACTCCCTTGAAGGCAACAACTGTTGAAGCCACTATAGTGTCTCCAAAAACAGTTGGAAGTCCCCAGTACCAAGACAAAGGGGCATCTGATTCACCTATTAGGCCTGAATCAGATAAAACTACCACTGGTAGGGACTCAGATGATCCTATTAATTTAGGAGATGAGTCAAAATACCAAGAATTGACGGCCAGAGTTTCTGTTATTGAAACATCTGTTGCTGACATCAAATCTGATGTCAAGCTTCTCCTAAGCTCAATTGCAGATCTCTCCAAGAGTCAACCATCCACCACTGATATAGCCAATGAGTTATGGAAATCAGTTTCCCCCATCATCATAGCTCACAGAAAATTGGCTGATCAGACACATGAAACCTACATGGCTGAGATCAGAAATATGGTTGATGCAAGGTACAAAGATACCCATGCTGACATCAAAGCCATCAAGGACCATCTGCTGAAGACTACTGGCTCTGCCCCTACCACCATCCTCAGGGATGAAACTGATGATGTTTTCACGGCTGATGATGCCAAAAAGGGGGAGAGTGGCAGAGATAGGCTACCAAAATTAGATCCTTTTGGTTGCCCACCTTCTCAAAAAGGTCAAGCCAAGTCTGCCAAGAAACCAGAGTCTACCAAATCAGCTCCACAACAACAACATCAAGCACCACCACCACAAACCACTGAAAAGAATAAGGCAGTAGATGACTCTGCAAACATAGAAGCTGAAAAGGCTGCTCAGTCCAAACAACAAAGGGCTGACACCTTGGAAGTAAAAGCAGAGTCATTGATTGAACTCAAGAAGAAACAACAAAGGGAAACTGAAGATGTGGGATCCTCTAAAAGGATGAAAAGACCTGCCAAGCATGTTAGAAAACCACCATCTAAGTTACAAACCTCTGTTGATAAAACCACTGCTGCTGAAACCACTGCCACCCAAAACACTGAAACCACTGCCACCCAAACCACTGAAACCACTATACCCAAACCAACACACACTCCTGAACAAACAACCACCAAACCTACATCACCAACCAAAACCCCAACATCTGCTGGTTCTTCTAAAAGGCCAACAGATGTTAATCCAACCACTGCTACCAAATCACCTTCACCAAAAATCATGTACACAAGGAAGAGAAAATCAACCTTTGTTGTGCATGATGAAAACATACACACATCACCAACCACCATTTCAACTGCCCAATCCACTCCTCCCATCACAGCCATTCCACTCACATCATTCTCACCACATACATCCAAATTCAAAACCCATAGACCACCACCAACCATTACACCATTGGTTGTTCAGTATCCCCTTGAACTTGATCTACTCAAGGGGGAATTACAATCCTTCTACAATACTGAACAGCCATCTGAAAGATCCTTCCCATCTCTCCCAAATTTCCCTGTTCCCCTCAACATTGATACCTATCTAAAATACAAGGGTGAACAGGTGGATGCCATCATCAGGGAGAAATGCAAAGGGAAGGATGACAGGACTGCTCAGGGCATCCATTCAGCAGAGCTTAGCAAACTCAGAAGGATTGAAGACTTTGCTAAGACCCTGAGCAATTCCATGTCCACCATGCCTCTTAGTGTAGATTTGGAAAAGGAGGTAAGGGAATCCCTTCTTGAACAGATAATGGCAACCAAGCCTTACAAAGCAAACAAAAAGCAGTTCAATGGCTGGACTACTCATGCTTTGAGGGAAGAACTGATCAGAATTGAAGAAATGGCCAAAGATCCCAAAGCTAAAGTCTCCATTCCCAATTTTGGCAAAGGCAGAGACCCAGTCAGAGCCTTGAAGTTCAAAAGAATGAGGCAGGAGATTGTAGCTGCCAATTATGGGGAGATGAGGTCTGTTTCTAGATGGTCAGAGCTAAGATTGGTTGAAACCTATAAAAGTCTGGAAGAGAATAGAAAGAAGGATCCCAGCCTTCCAAGAAAACCAATCTACAATGATGAGCCAATGATGAAGAGACCCCAACAGACTTTTAATCTAGACAGCTTACTTGAAACCTCTGATCTCACAGCTGCTGCAAGTAGACAGTTCAAAAAGCAGAAGGAGATGTCAGAGGAAGACCAAAGAAAGTTTGCTGACACATTCATCAAGGAAGGGCTCTTCAATCAAATCCATTATTTCTCTGATCCCACAACAGAGAAACTCAGAGAACTCATAGGAAGACCACCTTCACCCAACTCATCAAGAATAAAGGTTCATCTTAGCAAATCCACTGACTCAAAAATTCTAAAGTGGAAGGTCAACAAAGACAACCACGAATTGACACTGCTCAGGTCAGATGGAAAGGTTCAGAAGATCAGTATGGATGATGCTTACAGCCTTTGTGCAGAAGATCACCAAGCACTGCTAAATCTGGATCTGGAAAGAGATGAAGAAGACCTATTTGCTTTGAACTTTGAATTACAATTCAAAGGTCAAATCAGAGAAAGTCTGATGAGAAATAAAGATCAATGAATAAAGCTGAGTTTTGGCATCATCTGTTCTAGGGGGAGATTGTTGGGTCTGCTGACCTGGAGAAGAACAGATGATTGGAAAGCCAAAATATGCTATCTATTTGATCCTTGAATAAACAGTCCTTACAACTTGCTTCTCCCAAAAGACTGCTGACCCTAACTACTGTTTTATCCAAACAACTGCTCAACAACTGCTGATACAAAGAACTGCTAAGGAAACAACTGATGAAGAACAACTGCTGACCAAAGGTCTGATGAAGAGCAACAGCTGATACAAGTACTGAAGACCAAAGCACTGCTGGAACCAACAGCACTTAGGCTCCAGCAGTGGATGCAAGACCATCAGAGTTTATCTTTAAACAACTGTTTACTATCAGTGCTTTCAATGTAACAGTAGTTTGTATAGCAGATGTTTAAGTTTGTTATTCTGTTAGAGGTCACTGTCTTAGGTGACGTCAGCCTAGGTCATCAGTGGTTTGAGTCAGTCTATAAATAGAACAGTGCATGTACTGTTCTATTGCATCACACACAAAACATTCTCTCTGACAAACAACTGTGTGATCAGGCTGAGGGGGAGTAACTTGTACGATTGTAATCTTTGAATTAATGAAAGCATTCGATCGAAAAACATTTACTCTCTTGTTTTGATTTACAGTTTATTATTCCGCTGCACTTTCATTCTATTTTCATTTCATTATTATCATCATTTAGTTAAACAATCAAAACAAACAAACTCAGATCCTAACAGACCTCATAAACCAGTATTAACAGATCCATAAACTAAAGTAGAAAGACCTAAAGATCCAAAAGACTACACTGAAGAAGATTTCCTAAAACTTGAGCTGGATGCTAAGGCATTCTCTATGTTGGCTATGGCTCTCCCAAATGAAATTTATGTTGGGCTTTTACATTGTGAAAGTGCCAAAGAGCTGTGGGATTGCCTCAAAGAACAATTTGGAAGAACTGATGAGGTGATAGCCAACACTAGAGAAATCCTGGCTCAACAATATGAAACTTTTACTCATGTTAATGGAGAGACTTTAACACAACAATTTGAAAGATTCTCTTCATTAATATCAGAGTTAAAATTAAATGGTCAGACATATAGAAACTCATCTATGCTTCATAGATTTTTAAGGTCTTTACCAGAAAAATAAGAAACTTATTTTATAGTTCTCAGGTCAGGACCAGATTTTGATTCTCTCTCACTCACAAAACTTCATGGGAGATTATTCACTTTTGAAAGAGAAATCAATCAAAAGAAGAAGTTACAAAATTCTGGAAAAACTGATGATGACTATATTCCAGGTAGCACGACACTCTTATGACAAGACTCACCTTCTTGTTCTAATGATTTTGGGTCTAGTGAATTCATTGACATAACAACTAGGATCTCATCAGAAAGATCACATCCAGCTTATGACAATGATGAAAACTGTCAAACTACTGATAATATGTGTTTTATAATGGATGAATTAAAAAATTTCAGTAGTGATGACTTAGAAGAAATGGACATACTACATTAACTAGCCATGTTAAGCATAAAAACAAATAGATTTTATAAAAGGCCAGGAAGGAAATTTCTAAGACTGAACAGTTCTAACAAAATTAGTTTTGACAAATCTAAATTAAGATGCCATAAGTGTCAGAAGTTGGGACACTGTGTTAGAGAGTGTAGAAGCTCCAGCTTTAACCAATCACAGTCTGGAAACCAATCAAACCCTAGTTACAATAGGAATTTTGGAACACAGGGAAGTGCACATTTTGTCCAGGCACAAGCTCCACAAATCCAATATGTGCCACAAGTACAATATGTTCAGATGCCTGCTCATCAAATGCAGAGCCAACAACAGATGACTTCCCTTCCTGCTGCTCAACAACCTCCATCAGCTCAACAACCCACTCAACAAAGCCGTTTCACAAATGGGTATGTTGACTGGAGCAGTCTTCCTTTTGATAAAACAGAGTGCGGTCCGGATGCAGCCTTAATGGCTTTTGAGGGATGCTCCTCTAATGCTGCCTTATCTCAGGTATCTAAAGAATCTCTTTTAAAACTTTCCTCAAAATCATGCAAAGAATCTTTTGCTTTAATAAGAGAGACCAATGTGCATCTACAAGGCAAAGCCAATGACTCTGAAAGAAAATTCACTTAAATGAAATGTGATTTAGAAAGAAAACTTGCTTCAAAAACAAAAGAAATTTCTAAATTGACTAACAATGCTATTGAAACCCAAGCACAAATAAAAAAGTATGATAGAAAACCTAGGAAAAGTCAGAATAGAGCGTGCTGACACAAAGGTTGATTGTGAAAAATGGGTAGAGTCATGTAGAGGTTACCAAATGCTGTTTAACAAACAAACTGCATCAAATGTTAAGTTTGGCGTATGATACAATCATACTGAATCACCAACTAATTTCACTCCCAAAACTGCTGATGATGGGAGTAGAATAGTTCAAAAACAATCTTCTGATATGAATGAATGCACATCTTTTCATCAGAACTTTCTTACAAATGAAAAAGAAAGTCCCGCAGAAGTAGAAATGACTGACATTGACTCACCAGTGGTTTTATCTACATCAGGAGTTGAGACCCTGAAAACTACTGATGACCAAATTCCAGATTTAACAATTGTCAGTACTTTGCCTTCCAAAACTCTTGAAAATCTAAAAGGAAAGGCAAAATCATGTGAAAGTTGTGGTCTGTTTAACCAAAAACAGAATTTTGTAGATATAGAAAAGGAAATCAGTAAAAAAAGAAAGTTTTACAAATGGTTGTGGGAAAACAAATCAAACAAGATTATGAAAATACTTTCTTTCCCAATTAACAGCAACCACTAAACACCTTTTCTCAGAGAAAGACTAAATCTCAACCACAGTCTTCCTCTCAAAATTCAACTTCAGAAGTTAGCCCTAAGCCATCAACAGTTTCCCAAACTACTAAGGATAAAGAATTGATAAATTTGGTTAAACTTCTGATGACCAAAGTTGATGGTGAACCTCAAAAAGGTCCCACCATTGTGTTCAACAATAAATCCATTGGCAAAAAGACTTGGATTTCTAAAAATGGTCAAAAACAAACTGCTACTATTCCTAAGAGTACACCAAAAGCCAAATTGGCTTCGGTTTCTAAATTTAACTAATCTACTTTTTGTGCAGAGGGTCTCCAGAGGTCAAAATAGAATTTTGTATGTTGATAGTGGAGGCTCAATGCACATGACTGGATGCAGGTACCTAATCAACAATTTCATAAGTCAAAGAGAAGGATCTGTGTCCTTTGGGAATAATGCCAAGGGATATGTGCTAAGATATGGCAATGTGTTGGATCAGTGTTTAAGCTGCTCTTATGTTTGAACTTGCTAGTAGACACTTAAGTGTTTAGCAAGTTCTTTGTGAGTGTTAGCACAGCGGAATGTTTATAAGTTTATAGCTACACTTTGTCAACAGGAGTTATTACTCCCCGTGGAATCAAGAACAATAAATGAGAAGTGTTTATTGAGAATCTAAGTATTGAATGAGAATGAAATACTTTGACAGATTCTCAGTAAACACGAAATGGAAATAACAATAATAAGTGTTGAAGGATTTCTTGTATTAAAATCAACGTCTAAAACAGAAGGATGAATCCTTCTATTTATAGACTTTACAAATACATGAACCTTGCCAAAAAGCAAGTTCAGAAACAAGTTGCAACAAGTTGTAGTCTTGGAACTTGTACATAAAGCAAAAAGAAATACTAAAATATTAAACTACTGATATACAAGGGCGGTGGAAAAGATCTTCTTTAAGTACTGATGAATGACAAACTACTGATGAGTAGTTTGTCTTCAGCAGTTCTTCAGTTGAAGTGTCTGGTTTGAACTTCAGAACTTCTGATGACTTCTTCTTCAGTACTTCTGATTCTCTTCTTCAGCAGTTTGATTCCTTGTCTTCAGCAGTTCCATACTTAGAGTATTTTGACAGAAAGTGAATTAGACTAAGGTTTGCAAAAGTGGTTTCACCAATCCTTTTTGTCCTAACAATCTCCCCCTGGATTGGTGAAGCCAAAACCTTACTAATTCCTTATTGTTCCTTTCTGTCCTTCACAATTTTCCATATTCCTTTGAACATGGAATTCTTGAGTTGGTTGAGTTGATCATCAGTAAGAGACCCTTGTCTTGGTTCCAAGTGTTGGATTGTAAGCAGGTCTTTGGTTGATAGTTTCTTCAGTTCTTTCATCGACCTATATTCCCTGCTTGTTTGATCTCTTGTTGTCACAACGACTGAGTTGTTATCAGTAAAGGACCATCTGATGACTGGTACTTTAGACTTGTCAAAGTCTGCAGTGTAGGGAACCATGGTGGTACCCTGGGTTTCTCCTGAGTGTTGAATGTTTTCAACTTCAGTGACTCTCAGGTGGGATTCACCTCCTTGCTGTTGTTCCATCACATTAGGTATCTGAAATGTTGGCAAATGATGTTCAGTTGTTACCTTAGTATGCATTTTGTCTGTGATGGTCCTCTGGATTTGATATGCAAATGTGGAAGGATCCCTGAATTGTGTGAGTAGAGGCTTCTCTTCTATGTCAAAATCAGAATGAACTACTGTACTACCTTCTAGTAGTACCATTCTGAAATCAGTCTTTACATTTTCCTCTGTCTTCTTTCTTTGGGTAGCTGGTCTTCTTTGAACACCAGAAGTTCTAACTACTGAAGTTGAAGGTTCAGTAGTTTGAAACTTCTCTGGATTAGCAGCCCTTGCAGCCTTGTATTTTCTGTATGTGTCCACCAATCTTTCTTCTTTCCACTTGGACACTGAGGCTTTTGAACCATAACCATTGGCTACCAGTTCTTCTATCATCTAAGCTCTCTTGGCCTTTGTGTCTTTACCTGTTGCAAGTTTATCTGCAACAAGTTGAGCTCTTCTTGTCAGCTCTTCCACAGAGAGTCTCTTCAATGTATGGGATTTGACTTTGCTGTTCTTCATAATGTAAGACATCAGTTGATGTCTTTTGTCTTGTTCAGCAATCTCATCAAGGCTAGCCTGCCTTTGTAGTTCAGCTTCATAAGCCTGAAGTTTTTCTTCATGGCTTAGGTCTAAGTCTTCCCTTTCTTCCAGATTTTTCCAGATCAGATCTTCTCTGGCCTTCTTCTGGGCTGCAACTAAACTCTTCTCTAGTAATTCAGCTGATTGAGAGATTGGAGAAGGGTTTAGCACAGTCATTGTTGTAACTGTAGTAGTAGGCCTGATAGGAGCAGATGTTGGTTGAGTAGGAGCAGTTGTTCTGGAAGGATCAGCAGTTTGAGTCTTGGAAGTGTTAACCTCTGATGGGTTGACAACTACTGAAGGTTTGTCAACTACTGAAGGATTGTCTTCAGTACTTTCTGATTCTTCATCAGAACTTTGGCCATCAGAGGTTTCTTCATTATGCCCTTGGGTTTCATCAGCCTTTTCAGTATCTTCTATTTCTTGAATAGAGATACCAAACTGTTGTGCCAGTTTCTCTTTTCTGGCTTGATCTTGTTGATCTCTAGTTAGGATAGCCACTCTTGCCTTTCTTCTGGCTTCAAGTGTATCCATAGGTACCTTGATTTTCTCCCCCTTTTTGGCTTTATCACCTTTGGAAGTTGAATCTTGGGAGAAATGACCTTGAAGATGAGCAATCTGTTTGCTGTTGTGATCAATCTTGTTGGACAGATCATTCATCTTCGTCTGTATCACTCCAAATTGATTCTTCATGGACAGCTCCAAGTCAGCTGTGTATTTTTGGATGTGATTTTTGATGAGGGTGTTCATCAAGTGATACAAGGGACCATCTGGGCTGCATAGTTGGTTCAGGTCTATGCTAGGTTGCCTAGGGAATTGGGTAGGCATTTGTAGTGAGGGGTGTGTTTTGGGTTGATCTCCTTGTTGTACAGGAGATGCCACTCTAGGGGAATCATGGATTGAGTTGGCTTTAACCTGAGATGGTGTGACTAGCTTCTTGAGCTTAGAGACACCAGGTGCAGGACCTTCACTTACAGCCGTCAATTCAGTAGTTTTGAGTGTTGAAACATCATCCAAATTAATGGAATCATCTGAATCCCTGATTACATCCTCAATGAGGACTGTATCAGTTACATCATGAGATGAGCCCAACTCAGTTGTCTCATGTACCTCTTGTTCTTGGTACAGAGGATTTCCTACCTCAGGCATTAAGCCTTCATCAGTAGTTGCCACAGTTGAGGTCTTAGCTGTTTTACTTCTGTCCTCAGGTCCACCATTGGGTGGTAAATGAGTAGTAGCAGCCTCAAATGTACCAAAGGTTTCTAAGTTTGGGCTTAGAGACCCTGGTTCATCCTCATCTCTTTGGTTGGGGCTATGAGTGTCCACATCCATGTCACTGTCTGAGTCTATGTCCCCTGTTTGATGTGGTTGATGGGGAATGACATGTGTTGATGGGACTTTTTCTTTTAGCCCGGAGAGAAGTTTGGCAATTTCTATGTCTGGTTCAGAAATTTGGGGTGCTGGTTCAATAGTTTGGGCAGTGGGTTCAGCAGTTTCAAAAGAAGAATCTATTGGAATAGTTTTTCTAAGTCTTTTTCTTTTGAAAAGTATAGTTATTGGTGCTCTTGGTGGGGTTTGAGATGGATGAGACTGAGAGGATGTTTCAGTCACATCTTTAAGAAGTGCAGATTGCACAGTAGTCTGTTCAGGCATCTCAACCTCCTGAACAGCTTTTCTTTTGGGTTTGGTGGGTTTTTGTTTTGTTATCTTGGGTTTCTTGGCCTTTGGTGGAGTAGGTTTGCATGATGAGGGTTCCATGGGGACTGGTGCTTGTTCCCCTTGGTCATCTTCTGGCCAGGCAGCCTGTTTGTTGTGCCTTGAGTATGCTTGTGAGGTTAAGGGTTTTAAAATTTCAATTTTACCCACAAGCACCTCATTACCCAGTTCAGATATTATGCACTGCATAATGAACCTTGGATATAACAAAAACTTTTTCTTAGTGTTATTGTGATGTAACACCAACTCATTAAAGAAAAGTTTTGATGCCCTGAAATTTGTTTCATTCACAATGGAATGAAATATTGGTTGAAAGGTTGAGGGCATCTGGTCATAAGACCCAGTTTTAGGACTCAAGCACATGATAATATAATGAAACAAAAGCTTATATTTTGGTTCAAAATACTTTTTAAAGATTGTAGCTTGTGAGAGAGTACCTTGATAACCACACTCAGTCATGGTTAGGTGGATAGCAGAGTTGTCAAACTTCTCAGGGGCATTCACATCATTCAACCCCAATCTGACTGCAAGTATGGCCAGTGTAATGGCCATTTGTCTTCCTGTGATTGTTGAGTTGAGGGAGATAACTTCATCATCCACCATCACTGTCTCAGCATTAGCCCAGAACTCATTTAGAGTTTCAGTATGAATTGGTGGGTCTATGGTGAGAGCGGTGAAATATTGGGATTTGACGACAAGATCAATGATCTCATCGTATTGGGACCAGCCTTCTTGTTTTTCTAAGTAGGCTCTGAGATTGTGTCCCTGTTTGAGAACTAAAGCCATGTGGTTTGTGTGTGTTGATGAATCAAACAGTGATTTTGTGTTGCAGGTTCAGGGGTTTGAGAGCTTTCTTGAGAGAGAAGGAGGGAATTTTTGTGTTTGAAAGGATAAGTGTTGAAAAAAGATATTTATCAGAAGTTTATAACTGCTTGGATCTTCTTTATTAGAAGTTTTTAAACCGCCTAAGTTAAAAATCTCTTTATCAGAAGTTTTAAACCGACTAGGTCAAACTTCTGATGATGGAAAAAGTCAGATTTGCCCTTTTTGACTAAACTGCTGATGAAGGATTATCTTCATCAGTAGTTCCCATTTCCTCTTCAGTAGTTTTAACAGCTGATGAGAAATACCTTATAAATACTTTTATTCATAACTTCTGAAGTTTATTTTATCAGAAGTTATTCACTTTTCAGAAATTATCCCCATACTGATGTTTTGTTCATCAGTAGTTTCTCTCTTTTCAGAAGTTTTTCAAGTGTTTTGAAAATAGATGTAAGTGAAAAAACAAAAAAATGTGCAGAAAAATAAATAGAAACACTTACAAATTTAGCATCCCTAGCATAGATACTAACTTCTGAAATGTTGATGTGTCAAGGGGTTTAGTGAAAATGTCAGCTATTTGATTAGCTGTTGCTACATGTTTCACTTCAATCTTGCCTTTTTCATAGCAATCTCTTATGAAATGATACCTGATCTCAATGTGTTTAGTTTTTGAAAACTGAACAGGATTTTGAATGATGCTAATGGCAGATTTGCTGTCTACAAGCAATGGTGTCTTGGTCTCTTTGATTCCATAATCAAGAAGTTGATATTGGAGCCATTGTATCTGTGATGTACAACTTGCAGCTGCAATGTATTCAGATTCAGCAGTTGAAGTTGCAACAGATGTTTGCTTCTTTGATTGCCAGGACACTAGACAGTTTCCCAAGAATTGACAACCACCAGATGTTGATTTTCTTGACATTTTACACCCTGCATAGTCACTATCTGAAAAAGCTGATAACTTGGTATTGCTTGAAGCAGGATACCAAATTCCAAGTGTTGGAGTTCCTTTCAGATATCTGAAAATTCTTTTGACCGCAATAAGGTGTGATTCCCTAGGAGCTGATTGATATCTAGCACAGACACATGTTGAAAACATAATATCTGGTCTAGAAGCAGTTAGATATAAAAGGGAACCTATCATACATCTGTACATGGTTTGATCAACCTGTTTTCCTTGATCATCTGGTTCAACTTGTGTGGTTGATGTCATGGGGGTGGAACATGATTTACAGTCTTGTAAAGAAAATTTGTTTAATAATTCTTTAACATATTTTGATTGATGTATAAAAGTTCCATTTGTTTGTTGTTTAATCTGCAGTCCCAAAAAGTACTGCAGTTCCCCCATTGTACTCATCTCAAATTTTGATTGCATGAGTTTCTTAAATTCATCACACAATTTTGTGTTTGTTGAACCAAAAATGATATCATCAACATATATTTGAACAAGTAAGATATGATTTCCAACATGTTTTATGAAAAGTGTTTTATCAATGGCACCTCTTGTGAAGTTATTTTTGAGTAAAAAGGTTGAAAGTCTATCATACCAGGCTCTTGGAGCCTGTTTGAGCCCATAAAGAGCTTTGTCTAGTTTGTACACCAACTCAGGATGAGAAGGATCCTCAAACCCAGGTGGCTGACAAACATACACTTCCTCTTTTATCTTTCCATACAAAAATGCACTTTTGACATCCATTTGATAAACTTTTATTTTGTTGGAAATGGCATAGGCCAGAAATAACCTGATGGCCTCAAGCCTTGCAACTGGAGCAAAGGTTTCATCATAGTCAATGCCTTCTTCTTGAGAATTACCTTGTACTACCAGTCTTGCCTTGTTCTTTATTATCATACCAGCTTCATCTTGTTTGTTCCTGAAAACCCATCTTGTTCCAATTGGTTGCTTGTTTGGTGGTAAGGGACAGATTTCCCATACCTGTTGCTTGTTAAATTGAAGCAATTCATCTTGCATTGCCTGCATCCAATTGTTGTCTTTGAGGGCTTCCTGGTACTTCTTTGGTTCCAACTGTGAAATAAATGCTGAGAATAGACAAAAGTTGGAAAGCTGGTTTCTTGTAAGAACACCTGATGCAATATCACCCATGATTTGATCAAGTGGATGATCTTTGTGTTCGATCAGTTGTTGTAAACCACTGACAGGGGTTGGTGGCTCATGTTCTTCAAACAAACTACTGAGGTCTATTATATCTGGTTCAGCAGTTTCAGTGTCTTCAGTAGTTGCAGGTGCTGAAGCAGATGTTTGAGTTTGGCTTTCAGTATTTGTTGAATCAGAAGTTTGTGAAACTTCTGATGGTTTTGAAGTTGACTTAATGATTGTTTGAGGAGTCCATGGTGCTGGATCCTCATCATCAAACCTTTGATCACCATAATAAGTAGGTTTGGATGAAGTGACAGTCTTTTCAGGTTCAAAATGAAAGTTGTCAAGGTCAAAGAGTTCAGCAGGATGTGCTGGAATGAGAGTGTGTTTTGACTCATTGAACTTGACATTCAGTGTTTCTTCTACTATCCTGGCCTTTGAGTTAAAAACCTTGTAGGCTTTTCTAGTTGATGAATAACCAAGAAAGTAACCTGAGTCAACTTTGGCAGCAAACTTTGAAATAGATTCCTTGATGTTCAAGATGAAAGATTGACATCCAAAAGCCCTGAAAAAGGAGATAAGGGGCTTCATGCCATGAAGAACTTCATAGGCAGTCTTTGAATGTCTCTTGACAACAAGAACTCTATTTTGAACATAACATGATGTGTTAACTGCTTCTGCCCAGAAGTATAAAGGTAGGCCAGAATCAGCTAACATTGTTCTTGCTCCTTCTATTAAAGTTCTGTTCTTCCTTTCTACCACACCATTTTGTTCAGGAGCTCTGGCAACACTGGATTGTCTAATAATCCCTTTAGACAAACAGAAGTCATTCAGAGTTTTGTTCCTGAACTCTGTCCCATTATCACTTCTAATGGTTTTGACAGGTAGAGAGTATTGCTTCTCTACTTGTAGAATGAAGAATTTGATAATTTCAGCAGCCTCATCCTTGGAAAATAAGAAGAATACCCATGTAAATCTTGAGTAGTCATCAATGATGACTAAGCAGTACTTCTTTTTTACCAAGGCTCATGATCTTTACAGGCCCAAATAAGTCCATATGGAGTAGTTGAAGACATGCAGTTGTTTTTGATTCTTCAATAGACTTATAGGAGGACTTATGTTGTTTACCCTTTAAACAGGATACACAGTGTTCTTGACACTGGTATACTTTTAAGGGTAGACCTCTGACCAAGCCCATTTTTGTGACTTTATTTATGGTTTTAAAGTTCACATGGCCAAGTCTCCTGTGCCAGAGATCAGTTTCTGAAGTTGATGCCCTTGAGAAGAAACAGGCAGTGTTGTTCAGTACTTTGTCTTTTTCAATGTCCACTGCATAGACATTGCCACATCTTTTGGCAATTAACAAAGTATGATCTTCAATGATCTTCTCTATCAACTTCTGGCCTTCTGGTGATATGATCTTGCATGCTGTCTTTGTGAAAAAGGAAGAATATCCTTTATCACACATTTGTGACACACTAAGAAAGTTGTACTCAAGGTTTTCAACCAGATTGACCTTGTCAAACTGTATTTTGCCAGAGGAGACATTGCCATGTCCTAGCACATATCCCTTAGCATTGTTCCCAAAGGACACAGATCCATCTCTTTGACTGATAAAATTGTTTATCAGGTATCTACATCCTGTCATGTGCATTGAGCCTCCACTGTCTACATACCAAATGCTATTCAAGCCTCTGGAAACTCTCTGCACAATATAGCAAATTAGTTAGATTTAGGAACCCAAGCCAGTTTGGCTTTGGGTTTGCTCTTGAGAACATTTACAGTTTGTTCTTGACCAAGTTTAGAAATCCATGTCTTTTTGGCAATGGATTTTGCATTAAGCACAATGGTGGTATCCTTTTGAGGACCACCATCAACTTTGGTCATCAGTAGTTGTACCATATTCATAAGATCTTTAATCTCAGCAGTTTGTGAAACTGCTGATGATTTAGGTCTAACTACTGAAAATTTTTTTTGAGAAAAAGACTTTTGTTGAGATTTTGTCTTTTTCTTAGAAAGGGTTTTTGCTGGTTGTTGTTTCTTGGGAGAAAAGGTTTTTGCATAATCATTTTTGATTTGTTCCCCCACAACCAGTTATTGATTTTTCTTATTAAACTGAATGCCCTTTCTATATCTGCAAAATTCTGTTTGTGGTTGAACAGACCACAAATTTCACATTCTTTTGTCTTTTGTTTCAAAGACAAATCTCTGACAGTTTTGATTGGTTTTAGGTCATCAGTAGTTTTCAGGTTCTCAACTCCTGATGTAGTTGAAACTGCTGATGACTTAAAGTCAGATTTAATCAATACTTCTGAAGAACTTTCTTTGTGTGATTTTAGAAAGTTTTCATGGAAAGATGTGCATGCTTCTTCTTCGGAAGTTTCACCTGAAACAATTTTTCTCCTATCTTCAATAGTTTTGGGAGAGAAATCAGTTGGTGTTTCAGTGTGATTGTACCCTATGCCAAACCTAACATTTGAAGCACTTTGTTTGTTTAGCAATAGTTGGTACCCCTTACAAGATTCCACCCATTTTTCACATGTGACCTTGGTGTCAGCAAGCTCTTGTCTGACATTTCCTAGGTCATTAATCATTATTTTGATTTGTGCTTGGGTTTCAATAGCTGAGTTAGTCAATTTAGAAACTTCTTTTGTTTTTGCAGAAAGTTTTCTTTCTAAATCACATTTTATCTGAGTGAGTTTTCTCTCAGAATCATTAGCTTTTCCTTGTAAGTGCACATTTGTCTCTCTTATGAGAGCAAAAGATTCTTTGCATGAGTTTGAACATAATTTTGTCAAAGATTCTTTTGATACCTGAGACAAGGCAGATTTTGAGGAGCATCCCTCAAATGCCATCAAGGCAAAGTTCTTTCTGCCATTGTCAGGCTCTCCCCAGTTGATGTCAAACATTTTGTTGTCTGCATCAGGATTGCACTCTGTGGTGTCAAAAGGAAGACTGCTCCAGTCAACATACCCTGAGGTAAATAAACTTTGTTGAGTGGGTTGTTGTTGCTGTGGAGGTTGTTGAGCAGCTGGAAAGGGAGGGATTGATTGTTGGCTCTGCATCTATTGAGCAGGCATCTGTACATATTGTACTTGTGGCACATATTGGTGTTGTGGAGCTTGTGCCTGTACAAAATGTGCACTCCCTTGTGTTCCATTATTCCTGTTATAATTGGGGTTAAAATTGTTTCCAGACTGAGATTGGTTAAAGCCAGAGCTTCTACATTCTCTAGCAAAGTGTCCCAACTTTTGACACTTATGACATCTAAGTTTAGATTTGTCAAAACCAATTTTTGTAGAACTGTTAAGTCCTGGAAATTTCCTTCCTGACCTTTTGTAAAATTTATTTGTTTTTAAACTTAACATGGCCAGTTGGTGCAAAATATCCATTTCTTCAAGGTCATCACTGCTGAAACTATTTAAGTCATCCATGATAAAACACATGTTATCAGCAGTTTGACAAAGTCATTATTGTCATAACCTGGGAATGATCTTTCAGATGAGATCCCAGCAGTTATGTCAATGTGGTCAAAAGATCCAAAACTATTTGAACAAGTTGGTGAGTCTTGTCCCAATAGTGTTGTACTACCAGGTAGATAGTCATCAGCAGTTTTACCAGAGTTTTGTAACTTTTTCTTTTGATCAATTTCTCTTTCAAAAGTAAGTAATCTCCCATGAAGTTTTGTAAGAGTGAGGGAGCTAAAATCTGGTGAAGATCTTAAGACTATTGAGTATGTTTCCCATTTATCAGGTAAAGACCTTAAGAATCTATGAAGCATAGATACAGTTGTATAGGTCTGACCATTTAGTTTTAGCTCAGATATTAATGAGGAAAATCTTTCAAATTGCTGAGTTAAAGTTTCTCCATTAATGTGAGCAAAAGTTTCATACTGTTGAGCCAAGATTTCTCTGGTGTTGGCAATCACCTCTTCAGTTCCTCCAAACTGTTCTTTTAGGCAGTCCCAAAGCTCTTTGGCACTATCACGATGTGATAGGCCAGAATAGATTTCATTTGGGAGTGCCATTGCCAACATAGAAAAAGCTTTTGCATCAAGCTCAAGTTTTAGGAAATCATCATCAGTATAGTCTTTTGGTTCTTTTGGAATCTCTTCCTTAGTTTCAAGATTTATGTTTACTGGTTTATGAGGACCATATATCACAGATCTCCAACAACCTGTGTTGGTCTGTGACAAGGTATGTGCCATTCTCTTTTGCCACATGTTATATTCATTTCTTACAAGCATGGCAGGTTTAGTGGCAGAACCAGTATTATGAGGATCCATTTTAAAGAGTATTGATTTGTCAAATATCTCTTAAAGTGATGGATGTTGAAAAAAAGTGAGCTTATAATCCTTTATTGAATATCAACAAGAGCCTGTGTCTGATTCTCAATTTGTTAGATTGATATGTGATCAGATAAACCAGTGCTCTGATACCAATTGTTGGATCAGTGTTTAAGCTGCTCTTATGTTTGAACTTGCTAGTAGACACTTAAGTGTTTAGCAAGTTCTTTGTGAGTGTTAGCACAGCGGAATGTTTATAAGTTTATAGCTACACTTTGTCAACAGGAGTTATTACTCCCCCTGGAATCAAGAACAATAAATGAGAAGTGTTTATTGAGAATCTAAGTATTGAATGAGAATGAAATACTTTGACAGATTCTCAGTAAACACGAAATGGAAATAACAATAATAAGTGTTGAAGGATTTCTTGTATTAAAATCAATGTCTAAAACAGAAGGATGAATCCTTCTATTTATAGACTTTACAAATACATGAACCTTGCCAAAAAGCAAGTTCAGAAACAAGTTGCAACAAGTTGCAGTCTTGGAACTTGTACATAAAGCAAAAAGAAATACTAAAATATAAAACTACTGATATACAAGGACGGTGGAAAAGATCTTCTTTAAGTACTGATGAATGACAAACTACTGATGAGTAGTTTGTCTTCAGCAGTTCTTCAGTTGAAGTGTCTGGTTTGAACTTCAGAACTTCTGATGAGTTCTTCTTCAGTACTTCTGATTCTCTTCTTCAGCAGTTTGATTCCTTGTCTTCAACAGTTCCATACTTAGAGTATTTTGACAGAAAGTGAATTAGACTAAGGTTTGCAAAAGTGGTTTCACCAATCCTTTTTGTCCTAACACAATGTATCCTCAGGCAAAATGCAGTTTGACAAGGTCATTCTGGTTAAAAACTTGGAATACAACTTGCTGAGTGTCTCTCAAATGTGTGACAAGGGATATTCTTCCTTTTTTCACCAAAACAACATGCAAGATCATATCACCAGAAGGCCAAAAGTTGGTAGAGAAGACTATTGAAGATCATACTTTGCTGATAGCCAAAAGATGTGGCAATGTCTATGCAGTGGACATTGAGAAAGATAAAGTACTGAACAACACTACCTGCTTCTTCTCAAAAGCATCAACTTCTGAAACTGATCTCTGGCATAGGAGACTTGGCCATGTGAACTTTAAAACCATAAATAAAGTCACTAAAATGGGCTTGGTCAGAGTCCACCTTTAAAGGAATACCAGTGTAAAAACACTGTGTATCCTGTCTTAAAGGTAAACAGCATAAGTCCTCTTATAAGTCTATTGAAGAATAAAAAACAACTGCATGTCTTCAACTACTCCATATGGACTTATTTGGACCAGTCAAAATCCTGAGCCTTGGTAAGAAGAAATACTGCTTGGTCATCATTGATGACTACTCAAGATTCACATGGGTTTTCTTCTTATATTCCAAGGATGAGGCAGCTGATATCATCAAGTTCTTCATTCTACAAATAGAGAAACAATATTCTCTCTTTGTCAAAGTCATAAGAAGTGACAATGGAACAGAGTTCAGGAACAAAACTCTAGATGAATTCTGTTTGTCTAAAGGGATTGTTAGACAATTCAGCATTCCCAGAACTCCTGAACAAAATGGTGTGGTAGAAAGGAAGAACAGAACATTAATTGAAGCAGCAAGAACAATGTTAGCTAATTCAGGCCTACCTCTTTATTTTTGGGCTGAAGCAGTCAACATATCTTGTTATGTTCATAATAGAGTTCTTATCACCAAGAGACATTCCAAAACTGCATATGAAATTCTTCATGGCATTAAGCCCCTTATCTCCTTTTTCAGGGCTTTTGGATGTCTATGTTTTATCCTCAACATCAAAGACTCTATTTCAAAGTTTGGTGCTAAAGTTGATTCAGGTTATTTCTTGGTTATTGTTCAAGTAGAAAAGCCTACAAGGTATTCAGTTCTAGAACCAAGATAGTAGAAGAAATACTGAATGTTAAATTCAATGAGTTAAAACATGTACTCATTCCAGCACATCCTGCTGAACTCTTTGACCTTGACAGTTTTAATTTCGGACCTGAAAAGACTGTTGATTCATCTAAACCCACTTATTATGGTGATCAAGGGTTTTATGATGGTCCTCCATCATGGACTCCTAATACATTCATAGAATCAACTTTCAAACCATCATAAATTCCTCAAACTTCTGATTCAACAACTGCTGATGTACAAACTCAAACATCTGATTCAGCTCCTGCAACTACTGAATATGTTCAAACAGCTGAACCAGATATTATCAACCTAAGTGGGTTGTTTGAAGAAGTACAAGAGCCTACACCTGTCAGTGGTTTACAACAACTGATTGAACACAAAGATCATCCATTAGATCAAATCATGGGTGACATTGCATCAGGGGTACTTACAAGAAACCAGCTTTCCAACTTCTGCTTTTTCTCAACATTCATTTCTCAGTTGGAACCAAAGAAGTATCAAGAAGCCCTCAAAGATAACAATTGGGTTCAAGATATGCAAGAAGAGTTGCTCCAATTCAAGAAGCAACAAGTATGGGCAATCTGTCCCTTACCACCAAACAAGCTACCAATTGGCACAAGATGAGTTATTAGAAATAAACAAGATGAAGCTGGTATGATTATCAAGAACAAGGCAAGACTGGTGGTACAAGGTTATTCACAAGAAGAAGGAATTGATTATGATGAAACCTTTGCTCCAGTTGCAAGACTTGAAGCCATCAGGTTATTTTTGGCATATGTTATTTCCAACAAAATTAAAGTTTTTCAAATGGATGTCAAAAGTGCATTTTTATATGGAAAAATAAAAGAGGGAGTGTATGTTTGTCAGCCACCTAGGTTTGAGGATCCTACTCATCCTGATTGGGTGTACAAACTTGACAACGCTCTTTATGGACTAAAACAAGCTCTAAGAGCTTGCTATGAAACACTGTCCACCTTTTTACTTAAAAATCACTTCACAAGAGACTCCATTGATAAAACACTTTTTATAAAGCATGTTGGAAATCATGTCTTACTTGTTCAAATTTATGTAGATGACATCATTTTTGGTTCAACAAACACTAAATTGTGTGATGAATTTAAGAAACTCATGCAATCAAAATTCGAGTGAGTACAATGGGAGAACTGCAGTACTTTTTAGGACTACAGATCAAGCAACAAATAAATGGAACTTTTATACATCAATCAAAATATGTTAAAGAATTGTTGAACAAATTTTCTTTACAAGACAGTAAATCATGTTCCACTCCCATGAAACCAACCACACAAGTTGAACCATATGATCAAGGAAAACATGTTGATCAAACCATGTATATATGTATGATAGGTTCCCTTTTATATCTAACTGCTTCTAGACCAGATATTATGTTTTCAACTTGTGTCTGTGCTAGATATCAATCTACACCAAGGGAATCACACCTAACTGCTGTCAAAAGAATTTTCAGATATCTGAAAGGAACTCCTACATTAGGAATTTGGTATCCCGCTTCAAGCAATACCAAGTTAACAGCTTTTTCAGATAGTGACTATGCAGGGTGCAAAATGTCAAGAAAATCAACATCTGGTGGTTGTCAATTCTTAGGAAACTGTCTGGTATCCTGGCAATCAAATAAACAAACATATGTGGCAACTTCAACAGCTGAAGCTGAATACATTGCTGCTGCAAGCTGTACATCACAGATTCAGTGGCTCCAATATCAACTTCTTGATTATGGAATCAAAGAAAACATGACTCAACTCTTAGTAGACTGTAAATCTGCCATTAGCATCATTCAAAACCTTGTTCAATTTTCAAAAACAAAACATATAGCAATCAGGTATCATTTCATCAGGGATTGCTATGAGAAGGGCAAAATTGAGGTAAAACATGTGACAACAGCTAATCAAATTGCTGATATTTTCACAAAGCCTCTTGACACCACAACATTTCAGAGGTTAGTATCCATGCTTGGAATGCTAAATTTTGTGTAAAATCATGTAAGTGTTTTTGTTTTTCTGTACATATTTTACTTTCACTTACCTGTTTACTAATTCTATCCCAAACCTCTGTTGATCAACAAAAAGAGAGAAAAACTACTGATGTACAAAAACATTTGTATGGGAAAATTTATGAAAAGAAAAATCTACTGATGATAACAAAATAGTCAAATATTGATTTTGTGGGTATTTTTAAGATTTCAGGAAAATCGTTTCGATAGTTAAAACTACTGAAGAACAAAAATAGGAAACTCCTGATGACCATTTATTCATCAGAAGTTTTAGACAAAAATATAACACCCAAAACCGTTTTACAGAAAATATGCAGCGGAAAATACGGAATAGAAAATTTCTTGCTTACATAACATTCTCAAATGTTTGGAAAACACATCTAAGAAATATTTTTGGTGTTACATCTTTTAATATTTCTTATTACATTCAATGCGACTCATCTTTGTTAGATTATGTGACCGTAACCACGTACAATCCGCCCCCTCACTCGATTTCCATCCTTTCCTTACTTCATTAGGTAGACAAGACAACCTGCAATCACCACATAACCGTTTCGTTAGTTCAATAGGTGACTTCATGTAAATTACTCACGATGCGGAAATAACATCCAACAATACTCCGTGATCCTGTTTAAACGCCTTCTTGCAAGTTCAGGTGTGATACCCCGATCCGAACCTCCAAGCCCCATGCATTCATACTTACATACCTGCATCTTCATTTCCATTCTCATAATAAAAGGTTAATAACCTTACAATACATACAAGCATACAATTCCCACGCACAACCTACCTTGACCCGTATGTATTCTCTAGGACAAACATGACGTTTCCAATCCTATACTCAATCTACACATAATGACGAACCTTTACATACAAAAAACTCTTACACAAACCCGGGTATAAGTACCCCTACATACATCACATTCATACACAAACCCGGGTATAAGTACCCCTACATACATCACATTCTCAATCTACAAAAGCATAACAAATCTACTTACCGTATTTGTTACTGTGTATATACACATATCAATTTAATTAAATACACACGCATCATTCCGTAATTGAGTCATATTTGCAAATCCGACATTCTATTACTTGCTACACCCATAACTAGCATTCACGAAGTCCAACGATGTTATTCGATGCGTTAAACGCGAATACGGGTTGCGCATACAAGCGAAACATCAAAATACGATAAAAATAGGCAAATAACTATTGAGGGGCGCAAGCTTGCGCCCCTGGAGGGGGAGGTTGCGCCCCTAGAGGGCGCAAATCAGCCAAACTTATCCATCAGAGTCAGGTTGCGCCCGTTCAGGTCACCTTGCGCCTGGACCTGATGTGAGGTTGCGCCCACTATGCACTTTTCATGCTTTAGTGGCATATCTTAAAACCCAAACCTCACAAGGTTCTAAGGTCGTTCCCCATTATTTTACTAGGTGTTAAACTACTTGGATTACGTGGTATCATCGCTAATGGCGTAACATTTCCTTGATGACCCGTTATCTCCTTTATATGAAACCAAACATGGGTCAATCTATGGTTGACCCATCACCAAGTTTCTTACCTTGGCACTACCATTAATTATTTGTTTCTTTCAAGGTTCCCATGCTACATTAACATATAAATTCGATATCATAATGCAAGTTAAGTTCGGGTATCACTTACCTTAAGTCCTCCAAGTTCATGCTTGTTTATTTGCCTCATCTGGACCCATTAGCTTCCCATGCTTGGGTCCATCACTCCTATCCTTTCATATCATCATGTTCACATCATTGTTAGTATACATGTTCATTCATAAACCAATCATATCCAACTCATATATCACATTGACTTGGATAGGTCAATTTCTAATATGCATAAAACATAGCTTCCCACTCTTTTGATTCATCATTCAAGCAATTAAACTTAACATCATATATCACATAACCAAGCTAATGTGTCTCACACGGAATTCCCAATCTGATAATCATGCTAGAAAACTTACCATGTTATTTTCCACTTCAGTTGACTTTCTAGAAAGTCAACTTTCAACTATATAAACTTCCTTTTTACAAACATATGTCCATATTAACATACTAGGTTGTATGAAATTCACCATAAGCATCATGTTCATATCTTATTAACATACAAAATCATTCATATTACTAATTAATCCAACACATGGCGTGCATCATATTATTTAATTATAGTGTACACACTACTAATGCATTCTTCTTAGCAAATCATACAATCAACTAAGTTCCCACATGAATACTCTCTAATTCAATCCTCATGTTAACCTACTATCAATTGTATCTATTATTACATTACTTTCATATTTGTCAAGTCTTGCATACAAATTCACATATTATGCTCATCTAGACATTTCATCAAACACTTGGTGTGCGTACCATATTCTAAGCTCAATGTACAAGCTCCTAATACACGCATTCCATTAAAATGCATAATCACCTTCAAGCATGACCAATTTTCCACATGCATATCATCAACTACACATTATTCCTACCATTACATGTATTTACAACTAATTTAACAACATCAAGGCTCAAATGAAAACCCAATATCATCATCATTTGCAAACAAGTAACCTATAGTGAATAGCTCCTCTCTAAACTATTAGAGATGATCAATATCACATAAAATCAAGCAATAATATGAATTTAACATGTTTTGCTTAAAACCCACATTTGGGGTTCGAATCCTACACAAATTTGGGGGTTAGGGTTCTTACCAAAGCTTAATCCTCGAAGATTAGCCCTTTAGATCACACCCTTCATCTAATACTTCAACCTCAAGCATCAATTCTTCCTTTTTGGTAGGATTAGGGCTTGATTTTGGCTCTAAAATCCCCCTTTTGGGCTGCTCACGTTTTTGCACCCAAATGGGTGTTTTACTCATATTAATCTTGACCCAAACTTATTCTTTTAGTCCCTCTACTTTACCCCAATGTTATATTTTTATAAAAACTAACTAATCAAGTTAGTTTCTAACATAATTTGCTCATTTATATAAACAATAACACCAACTAGGTTATTTCCATAATATAACATAACCCTTATTCTTATCGTCTAAGCCCAGTTTTATTATTTTATTAATCACACCTAATGGCGTAATTAAGCGAAACTGAGTTTGGGGGTGTTACAAGTCTACCCCCCTTAAAGAGGGTTTCGTCCCCGAAACCTCCTTCATCACTACTATACTAGGCATTCTCTACTTACTTATTTACTCTGTCACTTCATTCAAAGTTTCATGCCACATAGCAAGACCACATTATAGACTATACTACGACTTTAATCGTGACTAAACATAATTATATGTCCACACTTTCTTGTATTAACAACAAGCCTTTATGCAAGTATCAAGCATACCGAATTATCATTGCCATCTTTCACCTCATCAATCCTATTGATCTTTTCTTATTGCGTTATTCATAATTAGTATTTATCCTTATCTTACTACAATATTGCACTATTATAAATTCCTTTTAATTACTTCAATCGTGTAATTAGTTAGACTATATATATACCTGCGTATATCCAAATCCTTAGATCATGGTTATCTCTTTCACAACATACATACCATTTCATTCCTCATTCACTCTCCTCAACTTGAGAGTTAGGCATAATTAACTAGGCACTACCAAATCGGTACATCTACCATATGCACCCCACCCCCTTTTTTTTGGTAAATTTCAAAGTCATTCTATTGACACTACTTTGTTTGTTAGTTCATTTCATGCAGTACTCACTGTAACGCATATGTCCGTTACAGAACAACACCGAGTCTAACTAAGATTCATTCATCTTTTGACCTTTAAAAGTCAAACTTTCCAACTACATCATGCTTGAACTACCCTTCATTCATACGTGGGTACTATTCAACCTATATAAATTTTCCACTTAACAATCACAAAATATCTAAATTTACTAACCTTCCTTTTACAACGTTATCCAACCATCCATGTGTCGGCTTAACTTGCTCCTTCACAAGTCCATGCCCTATTTTGCTTGCTTTAGTTCGTTCACAATAAGTTCCAACTCGTTAACTCATATCACCTATCTTGTAGATTTCATCATATCCATAAATTCGACCATTCGTATCTACAAAATCATTGGTTAGACATATACCTTACATTCATGAAAATTGACCTTCATTGGTCCATGCAACTTTCCTTTCACTTGTAATGTCTAATTATATACATTTCCTTCCTAATCTCCCGTTTACGTGCTATACTACATTACTTATTGCATTTTCCTATGCAAGATCCTTACATTTTATTCACTATCTTGCAAATTTTCTACAATTCAACCTTTCAAGGTAATTGCGCCATATTCTACTGCTTTATAATAATTCCTACATCACATTCTTGCATCTAACAACATCATTCATTTTCTGCATATAGAGGTACGAATCTTTCAAAAGATCAACCGTTCATTCGTTTTCCATAGGTTTCTAAAAAGGACTCGCATTAATACCATGCCTTACCATCTTCCACTACATATATATGCATTTTTATATGCCACACAACATGCATATCTAAATTAAGTTACTAACTTGTGCTTATCTTGGTTAGAGAAAAATAATGACCTGCTTCATAGACTATTCTATATTTCTACAACATTCCAACTAATCTGACCCATTACTTGGGTAATTCTATATTTTTACATTTCCACTATTTGACCTGTTCAAGGTCATTTCTACAATTTCTACAATTCCACCCCTTTAGATTATTCAACATTTTTATGCTATCAAGGACGAGCCGACTAACTAGTAAGTGGAGGGACTTACATATGGATTCATATATTTAATTCCTACCTTTAATTTATATAGGTTTGATTCGTGCTCACCTACGGTGCAAATCTTTCATTTCTACCCTTCATTCATATAAGTTTACTCCGTGCGTGCCTACGGATTTTCATTTCAACCTTTCATTCCTAAGGGTATGATCCGTGCTTACCCACGGAGTTAAACCTTTCATTCCAACCTTTCATTCATATAGGTTTGATCCGTGCTTACTTACGGATTCAAACCTTTTTTTCCAACCTTTCATTCATGTAGGTTTGGTCCGTGGTTACCTACGGACTCAAACCTTTCATTCCAACTTTTCATTCATATAGGTTTGATCCGTGCTTACTTACGGATTCAAACCTTTCATTCCAACCTTTCATTCATGTAGGTTTGGTCCGTGCTTACCTACGGACTCAAACCTTTCTTTCCAACCTTTCATTCATATAGGTTTGATCCGTGCTTACTTACGGATTCAAACCTTTCATTCCAACCTTTCATTCATATAGGTTTGATCCGTGCTTACTTACGGATTCAAACCTTTCATTCCAACCTTTCATTCATGTAGGTTTGGTCTGTGCTTACCTACGGACTCAAACCTTTCATTCAAACCTTCCATTTATTGCCATAATTAATTTATAGGCACAGGATCCATACGTTTAGTTTGATACCTTCTAAGGGGATCCCCCTTCACATTCACCCTTTTATAGAAGTTTCATTCCACCCACACCACCACTTACTTTCCAATTTTACCAGGCATACCTGTGATGATTCTCACGATCTCACGAGCATCGCATGCTTCTTGTGCACTGGCGAGGCGCACAGTCCACATCCTATCCACGTGCCTTCATGTAATCATTACCTTATTCCTGGGGACTAGTTTTCAGCTTCGTGCTACATTTTCAATTTCCTTTCCTAACAACATGGTTGTTTTTCCATCTAAATTTTACCATCCCTGAGAATTCTCTCCCACCGGTATCAAGGTATTAATACTACGTACCTGTGAGCATTCTATCCCTTCCAAAATTTCCGAGATCTATCTTGGATCGCGTCCTTGAGACCTCTTCATTATCCGCAAAAGCGCACCTTAACATAAACACCATAATTAGTTTCTAGCCTGTCATGTGAGTTAATATTAAATTCTACCCTTGGCCCTCGATCAAGTCTTGGATTGTACGGGTCACTGATTTCAAGAGCACACAAGTTTGAGTTCAAGTACTCACTTCCTTGTACGAGATTTCACTCAAACCAGGGTTCTGATACCAACTTATAACACCCTAAACCGTTTTACAGAAAATATGCAGCGGAAAATACGGACTAGAAAATTTCTTGCTTACAAAACATTCTCAAATGTTTGGAAAACACATCTAAGAAATATTTTTGGTGTTACATCTTTTAATATTTCTTATTACATTCAATGCGACTCATCTTTGTTAGATTATGTGACCGTAACCACGTACAATCCGCCCCCTCGCTCGATCTCCATCCTTTCCTTACTTCATTAGGTAGACAAGACAACCTGCAATCACCACATAACCGTTTCGTTAGTTCAATAGGTGACTTCATGTAAATTACTCACGATGCGGAAATAACATCCAACAATACTCCGTGATCCTGTTCAAACGCCTTCTTGCAAGTTTAGCTGTGATACCCTGATCCGAACCTCTGTTGGGTCTGCTGACCTGGAGAAGAACAGATGATTGGAAAGCCAAAATATGCTAACAGTTGATCCTCTCAATAAACAGTCCTTACAACATACTTCTCCCAAAAGACTGCTGACTCTAACAACTGTTCTATCCAAACAACTGCTATGACAACTGCTGATACAAAGGACTGCTGAATAAACACTGATGAAGAACAACTGCTGACCAAAGGTCTGATGAAGAACAACTGCTGATCCAAGTACTGAAGACTAAAGCACTGCTGGAGCCAACAGCACTTAGGCTCCAGCAGAGGATACAAGACCATCAGAGTTTTCCTACAACAGTAGTTTACCTTCAGTGTTTTCAATGTAACAGTAGTTTGTAATAGGCAGATGTTTTATGTTTGTTATTCTGTTAGAGGTCACTGTCTTAGGTGACGTCAGCCTAGGTCATCAGTGGTTTAGGTTTGTCTATAAATAGAACAGTGCTTGTACTGTTCTATTGCATCACACACACAAACATTCTCTCAGACAAACAATCACTGTGTGATCAGGCTGAGGGGGAGTACTTGTATGATTGTAATCTTTTAGATAAATGAAAGCATTCGATCAGAAAACAATTACTCTCGTGTTTTGATTAATAGTTTATTATTCCGCTGCACTTTCCATTCTATATTCATTTCACTCTTATCATTTTAGTTAAATATAAACAAAACAATCAAACTCAGATCCTAACAATTGGTATCAGAGCTTGGTCAATTAAATTCGATCTAACAAATCAATTTAATATAAACAGATCAGCTCACAATTATTGATATCGTTTGTCTATTGAATTGAAAAACAGAGTAATAGTTTAATTTCGTTTCAACCGTTTTTAAACAGACTTTGTTTTTTGAAAAATCAGAGAATGGCTTCAATCAATCACGATCCACATAACACTGGCACAAACAACAAGCCACCGATGCTTGTCGATTCTGAATACAATATCTGGCAACATCGGATGAGCCATGTTCTAGCTCAACAGAACACTGGGTGTTGGAAGTCGGTTATCTTCGGACCACATGTTCCGACGGTGCCGAGTACTGAAGATCCCAAGGTTCAAGAGCCAAAGAAACTTGAAAACTACTCCGACCAGGATTTTCAGAAAATTGAGTTAGATGCTAAGGCCTTCAGTATTGTGGCCATGGCTCTACCCAATGATATATATGCTGGGCTGTTACACTGTAACAGTGCAAAGGAGTTGTGGGATGCACTTAAAGAACAATTTGGTGGGACTGAGGAGGTTATTGAAAACAATCGTGAAATACTTAACCAACAATATGAAACATTCAGTCATGTCAAAGGAGAGTCATTAACTCAACAGTTTGAGAGGTTTAATTGTTTAATTAGTGAACTAAAATTGGTTGGTCTTACTTACCCTCATTCAACCCTGAACCATAGGTTTTTAAGATCACTACCAGACAAATGGGACACTATTGCTATTGTGATGAGAAAATCAATTGGATTTAAAGACCTATCACTGACCCAGCTTCATGGTAAGCTCTTGACCTATGAGAGAGAGCTTAACCAGAAAAAGAAGCTCCAGGACTCTGGAAAAGTGTCTGATGATTATGTATTTGGGAATACAACACTTTTGGGTCATGATGAGGTGCCTGGAAATACTAAGGATCAGAGTTATGATCATTTCATTGACATAACTTCAGGTTTTAACTCAGGTTTTAACTCTGATTCTTATTCACCAAACTATGCCTTCACAGCAAGTGGTGGTGATATCCAGGCATCTGACAATATATCCTTTGAGTATGATGACCTGAAATACTTTGACCCTGATGATTTGGAAGAAATGGACATTATGCACCAATTGGCCCTTCTCAGTGTAAGAACTAACAATTTTTACAAGAAAACTGGGAGAAGGTTTCCAGGGTTAACTGGCAGATCAAAGGTTGGGTTGGATAAATCAAAGATAAAGTGTTACAAATGTCATAGACTTGGTCATTTTGCTAGGGAATGTAGGAGTCAACATGGTACACCTATAATCACCTATCCAAATCAAAGACCACAGACCAACACTTATCAGAATTCCTATAATACCCCTGGACCAAATGTGCAAAACACTGCTCATTTTGCACAGTCCTCAAACACTGTTCCTGTCCAGTATGTCCAAACCACTGTTCCTCAGATCCACTATGTGCAAACACCTGTTACTCAAGCACCTGTGCAAACGACTGTTGCTTCATCCTCTGCTCCTGCAGAGACCAGTCAACAGAGCTTCTTTACACAAGGCTTTGTTGATTGGAGTAGTCTACCTGATGAGTTAACAGATGAAAATTTTGCATTAGTTGCCAAAGCTGAAAATGAACCAGAAAATTTTTGTTTCATGGCTATGGTTGATAAGGTTGAATCTGAGGAGGTGGTGACTGAATCTGATGTTGTGACTAATGATGTTGCTGATGAAGTTGTTACAGGTGAAAAACCTGAAGAAGAGGTTGTGAATCTCTCAGATCCCTGGGGTGCATCTGATGATTGTGAGTGCAAGTGTGATTGTGCATTGATGGCTGCTGCTAAGGTATCTCCTCAAATTCTTAAAGAGTTGTGTTCTGACAGATGTGTAATTGCATTTGCTAACATCAAAGAGGTGAATGAAAACCTTAGAAAGAAAATTTTAGATGATGAAGTTAAATTTGAGAAACTTTCAAAAGATTTAAAAACAAGTTTAACTGAAAAGGAGTCTGAAATAAGCAGCTTAAAACATGAAGCAACCATAACCAAAGACCAGCTCCAAACTATGATAGCAAAATATCAAAGTTGTAAAAGTGAGCTTGAGTCCACCCAAGTTGAATGTGATAAATGGGTGGAATCATGTAGAGGTTTTGAGATGCTACTCAACAAACAAACCAAAAGTCATGTGAAGTTTGGTTTTGGTTTTGAAACCACCGCTCCAGCTTTTGAAAACACTGACAAAAAGAGCCAAAAGTCTGTTGAGATAGTTCCAACAAACCTGCAGGGTCAAGAGATTAAAATCACTGAACCAAATGGTAAGAAAATTATTCTTGAAAAACCAGAAGGTTCCTCATCATTCACTGAACTTGAAAAGTATGAATTTAAACCTACCTGGTCTGATGAGTGTGATACTCTTGAGAATTTTAAACCTGTTGATTTTAAAACACCTGAAGGAAAGACAGCTCCTCAGGCAAAAGTTATTCCCTTAAAAAACCTTCCAGCAGATGCTCAAACATCTGCTGAAAAGAAGGCTGAAAAAGGGAAGAAGAAAGAAAAGACTGTCCACTTGTTCTGTGATTTCTGTGAGAAGAAGAATCATGTCACTAAAAACTGTTTTCTTCTAAAAGCATACGACATTAACAAAGGAACAAGTGAATGTGATTCCAAAGCCACATGCTCAATATGTGGGAAAAAGAATCACAAGACCAAAGAGTGCTTGTATCTAAAAAATTTTGATGTAAAAATACAAGAATACAAAGCTAAAACTCTTGCAAATCCTGTGGTTAATACTTCAAAAGGAAAGCCCAAACAGACTTTCACCCCTGTCCAAACATCTGTTACTAAAAGACTTGAAACATCTGCTTCTAGGGATGTCCAAGTAACAGATGCTCCACCCACAAGCAAATACCCAAGAGGTTATGGACAACCACCATGTCATAGTCTGCCACATGTTTATGAGGAGCCAAAAAGACCCTCTAAACCAAGAGTGAACAGAAATCCATATGGGTATTATCATCTGTCTGGAAGTGATCAAACAACTGTTGCCCCAAGTGTTGACATTCAAGCACTGGCAAATGGTCAGCAGCAGTTGTTGAACTTAATTCAAAAATTAGTTCAAACCACTGATCACCTTCCAAAGCTTGAGTCTGAAAGGTCTGAGGACCCATCCAAAGCCAACTTGGCTTTGGACACTCACCAAACCTAATCCATTACTGATGTGCAGGGAGCTTCTGCTTGTTTAGATAGTCTTTGGTATGTAGATAGTGGAGGCTCCAGGCACATGACAGGATGTAGAGCCCTTCTTCTGGACTTCTTGGCTCATGGAGGGGGTGATATATCCTTTGGTAATGATTCAAAAGGTAAGGTGTTGGGCTCAGGGACTGTACAAGCTGGAAAACTCAAGTTTGAAAATGTCAATCTTATTGATAATCTCAAGTTTAATCTTCTGAGTGTTTCACAAATGAGTGACAAAGGTTATGGCTCATTCTTCACAAAGAAAACTTGCAAGATTATTGGGCCAGAAGTGGTGAAAAAGATTGATACCATCATTGCTGAGAGCAAAGCACAACTTGTTGCTCATAGAAGTGGCAATGTGTATGTTGTTGATATGTTAAAGGACAATCCTATGGCAAATGTCTGTTTGTTTTCTGCTGCCTCCACAAAGGAGACAGAATTGTGGCATAGGAGATTGGGTCACACCAACCTTAACACTATCAACACACTCTCCAAACAAAGCCTTGTCAGAGGTTTACCATCAAAAGAATTCAAATGTGATGAGCATTGTGTTTCTTGTTTAAAAGGGAAACAATATAAAAGCTCTTACAAATTCATTGATGAGTCCAAAACCAGTCAATGTCTACAATTGTTGCACATGGACTTGTTTGGCCCTGTTAAAATCATGAGTCTAAGAAGAAAAAGATTTTGTCTTGTAATAGTTGATGATTTTTCTAGGTTTACATGGACTTACTTTTTACATTCTAAGGATGAGACTGCAGGTATATTGAAGGACTTTGTCACCAAAGTTGAAAAACAATATGACTTGCCTGTAAAAGTCTTCAGGAGTGACAATGGAACAGAGTTTAAAAATAAGGAGTTGGATGATTTATGTGTGTCAAAAGGGATTGTGAGGCAGTACAGCATCCCAAGAACACCAGAACAAAATGGGGTGGTTGAAAGGAAAAATAGAACTCTTATAGAAGCTGCAAGAACCATGCTAGCAGATTTTGGTTTGCCACTGTCCTTCTGGGCAGAAGCTGTAAACACTGCTTGCTATGTTCAAAACAGAGTTTTGATCAACCCCAGACATCAAAAAACTGCTTATGAAATTTTGTTCAAAATCAAACCATTAATTTCATTCTTCAAAATCTTTGGCTGCCCATGTTTCATTTTAAACCTCAAAGATTCCATTTCAAAATTTGCAGCCAAAGTAGATTGTGGTTATTTTCTGGGATATTCTTCTACTGCCAAGGCCTATAAAGTGTTTAACACAAAGACCAAGACAATAGAAGAAACTCTGAATGTAAAGTTCAATGAACTTTCATCTCTAAAAATCCCTGCAAATCCTGCTGAACTATTTGATTTAGATAAATTCAAATTTGAAGATATCACTGTTAAAACTAACAATGCAGGTATTCCACAGTCTCCACAACAAGATTACAGAACAGATGTTGTGATCCCCAGTCACTACAAAATCTATTCTGCCTCAGAGGAAGCAGCTGTTCAAAACAATTGTCAAAACTCTGCCACAGCTGTGTCAACCACTATTGGCCATTCGTATCCTCAAACCACTGTCTCACCTCTCACAACCACTGAACAATCATCTGTTGACAAAAGTCAGTCCAGTTTCACACCACTTGGACCCATTCCTCCATTACCATTCCAAACATCTGATGGCACTACAGAAGTACCAACAGAGTCACCAAACCTCTGTCCATCACCTCAAAATGCCATCATACCATATCAGGGAGATCTTATTTACTTAAGAGCTCATCCACCAGACCAGATCATTGGCAACATCAGAGAGGGTGTGCTCACAAGAAGCCAATCCTCCAATATCTGTCTTTTTGCAGGATTCCTATCTCTCACACAACATGTCAAGTACCAAGAGGCACTAAAAGACAACAGTTGGGTAGAAGCTATGCAAGAAGAACTCCTTCAATTTAAAAGACAACAAGTATGGGAGCTTGTACCACTACCTAAGGATGTTTGTCCTATAGGAACAAAGTGGGTCTTCAAAAACAAAACTGATGAAAGGGGTATTGTTGTCAAGAATAAAGCCAGGCTTGTGGTTCAAGGCTTCAGACAAGAAGAAGGAATAGATTATGATGAAACTTTTGCTCCTGTAGCAAGACTAGAAGCCATCAGACTATTTTTAGCCTTTGCTGTCAACCACAACATAAAGGTGTATCAGATGGACATCAAATGTGCTTTCCATTATGGAAAAATTCAGGAGGAGGTCTATGTATGTCAGCCACCTGGTTTTGAAGACACATTCCATCCTGACTATGTCTACAAGCTCAACAAAGCTTTGTATGGCCTCAAACAAGCACCAAGGGCCTGGTATGAAACTCTTTCCACATTTCTCTTATCCATTGGTTTCACAAGAGGTAAAATAGACAAAACTTTATTTCTTAAATGGAAAGGGAAACACTTAATGATTGTTCAAATATATGTGGATGACATCATTTTTGGATCCACATGTAACCAAATGTGTGAAGAGTTCAGAAAACTCATGACAGCAGAGTTTGAGATGAGTGCCATGGGTGAGCTTCAGTGTTTCCTTGGTCTTCAAGTGAAACAACTGCAAAATGGCACATTCATTCACCAAAACAAATATGTAAAGAATTTATTAACCAGATTTGAGATGAATGATTGTAAGCCATGTAGTACACCCATGAGTACAGTCAAGCTGCTCACTATTGATGACAAGGATGAACTGGTTGATCAAACACATTATAGATGCATGATTGGGTCTTTAATGTACTTAACTGCATCTAGGCCAGACATTATGTTTGCTACCTGTGTCTGTGCAAGATCCTAGGCTTCACCCAGAAAGTCAAACCTTATTGCTGTGAAAAGGATATTCAGATACCTCAAAGGTGCTCCCACAGTTGGTATTTGGTATCCTGCTTATGGAAACATTGAGCTTTTAGGTTATTCAGATAGTGACTTTGCTGGCTGTCACACCACAAGAAAATCCACATCAGGAGGGTGCCAATTTCTAGGGAATGCCTTAGTTTCCTGGCAAAGCAAAAAGCAGGTAGCTGTTTCAACCTCAAGAGCTGAAGCTGAATACATTGCTGCTGCAAGCTGTATAGCCCAACTCATGTGGCTTCAAAATCAATTACTGGATTTTGGGATAACTGCACTACAGACTCCACTCATGTTGGACAGTCAAGCTGCTGAAAATATCATCAAGAATCCAGTCTCTCATTCCACTACCAAACACATTGACATCAGACATCATTTTGTCAGAGACAGCTATGAAAAAGGTTTGATTTCTCTGCACCATGTTCCAACAGAGGATCAGTTGGCAGATGTGTTAACAAAAGCTTTAGACACGTCTACCTTTACAAATCTGATTTCCAGAATTGGTATGTTAAACATGGATTAAACAAATAAATTTTCTTTTAAAAAGGAATAATAATAAAATGTTTCAGAAAATCAAAATTTCTTCTAAATAGTTGTTTGGTTGAAAAATCTGTTTACAACATCTGATCAGATAAAACAACCACTGTTTCATTCATATCCACTGTTGGTTGAAAATCTGTTTCAAAACATCTGATCAGATAAAACAACTGTTTCCCTATATATATATATATATACTATATCTATAAAAAAAATACAACAGTTGGTTCCATCAGCTGTTTGTATCAGTTGTTTGCCAAAACAGCTGTTCTCCACCAGATGTTTCATCCATCAGATGATTGCCACGTCTGCTCATACAAGCAGAGGTTTGGCCACATCAGCGGTTTCTCTTGAGCCTATAAAAACCCTGTTTTACCACAACAGATGTTACACTGTCTCATTCTATTCAAAATACTAAAACCGCCTTCTCCATTCTCAAACCCTCAATCTGATTTCATTCATCATCACTCTCGGAATCCATTAAAATGGATCTTCAAGCCAAAGCCACCCACAATTGTCTCCCATATCTGGTTAAAACAGATGACAACGTCTCATTCCATTCCACCATCGACATTCTTCTAAACTCCAAATACCTACCCATCTTAACCGCTGACGCCCCCATCTATATCGATACTCTCCAAGAGTTCTGGTTGAATGTTGAGTTTCTATTGCAAGACAAAAAGCCTACTTCCATTATTTCCAAAATTGGAGAAACAAGTATCGTCATTACCCATGAAATCATATCCACAACCTTCTCACTGAATGACCTGGCAGGTAAGGACTCCTTCACAAAAACAGAGCTTCACACTGAGTTCCAAGAAAGAGGGTATGATGGTCAGATGACTGGATCAACTCTTTTCAAAAAGTTTTTTCCACCAGTCATGAAATTTTTCTTCCATACTCTTCTTCTGTGTGTCTCCGCTAAGTCCACATCCTTCAATGAAATCCCATTAAGGATGCAATATCTGGGTTATGCCATGTTGTCAAACTCTGACTTCAATCTTTCCCAGGGATTGTTCATGGACTTAGTGTCAAATGTGAAAGCAATTAAGTCTGGGTCTAACAATGCTTTTCTAATTTACCCAAGAATTCTTAGTGTAATCCTACAAAAGGTCTTACCAGAAAAGGTTTTCAAAAAGGGTGAGGCAATGCAAATGAAAAGCTTAACTGATGAAACTTTCACTAGAATGCTGGGTGGAAGCACCCAAGAAAAAGTGTCAAAAGTGTCCAAAGTTTCTAAAACACAAACAAAGAGGACAAAGACAACAACTGTTGTCAAAACCTCTGTTGTTGAGCCCACTGCTCCTGGTGATCATGGCACTATATCCAGTGCTGTGAAACCCACACCAGCCACTTCCAAAAAGAAACATCCATCCACAAAAACCACCACTCAACCACAAATGAGACTTCTGGATGATGAGGTACCAGAAGAAAACTCTGTTGCACCACCAAAGCAACCTGAACCACTGTTGTTACTTCCTCACAACAGTTGGACATACCTCCACCTGACCAAACTCCTCATGAATCCTCCCAAAAGGATCATGTTGTAAGCCAAGGGGAAACACATCATGATACATTTGAGTCACTTGGCCAAATGTTCACAAGGCCCTCTCCCAGGGCTAATTCTCTTGTTACTCCTCCACCCTCACCATCACATCATGTTCCACAAACCATGCAACCTCTGTTTGAGGCAATTGAGAAATCTCAGGAAGATCCCAGTTCCTCTCTTCCACCTATCACTGAGAGCATACCCCCACAAGTGACTGGTCCTGAGAACACTCAATCTGCTATCCAACAAACAGTAGAGGAGGTTACACCACCTGAGTTCAATGCAACTCTAGGTGAGTTTTCAAGTGGAGCAGCCACTACTGATGTAGAGACCATTGTCTCACACCAGGACAGTGATTACATTGCTAAGACTCCCTTGAAGGCAACAACTGATGAAGCCACTATAGTGTCTCCAAAAACAGTTGGAAGTCCCCAGTACCAAGAAAAAGGGGCATCTGATTCACCTATTAGGACTGAATCAGGTAGAACTACCACTGGTAGGGACTCAGATGATCCTATTAACTTAGGAGATGGGTCAAAATACCAAGAATTGACGGACAGAGTTCATGCAATTGAAACCTCTGTAGCAGACATCAAATCTGATGTCAAGCTTATACTGGGTTCCATAGCAGATCTTTCCAAAAGTCAACCATCAACAGCTGATATAGCTAGTGAGCTATGGAAATCCGTTTCCCCCATCATCATAGCCCACAGGAAACTAGCTGATCAGACACATGAAACTTATATGGCTGAGATCAGAAACATGGTGGATGCAAGGTACAAAGATACACATGCAGACATTAAAGCCATCAAAGATCACCTGCTGAAGACCACTGGCTCTGCCCCTACCACCATTCTCAGGGATGAAGATGATGATGTCTTCACGGCTGATGATGCCAAAAAGGGGGAGAGTGGCAGAGATAGGCTACCAAAGTTAGATCCCTTTGGTTGTCCTCCTTCTAAAAAGGGCAATGCTAAGTCTGCCAACAAACCAGAGGCTAGTCAAACAGCACCACAACAACAACAACAAGCAACACAAACAGCACCACAACAACAACAACAAGCAATACCAACAGCACCACAACAAACCACTGACAAAAGCAAAGCAGTAGACAAATCTGCAAACATAGAAGCTGAAAAGGCTGCTCAGGCCAAACAAAAAAGGGCTGACACCTTGGAAGCTAAAGCAGAGTTGCTGGTGAACCTCAAGAGAGAACAACAGCAGGAGATTGAAGATGTGGGATCATCAAAAAGGATGAAAAGGCCTGCTAGACATGTCAGAAAACCACCATCCAAGCTAAACACCTCTGTTGACAAAACCACTGCTGCTGAAACCACTGCCACCCAAAACACTGAAACCACACAAAACACTGCTTCCCAAACCACTGTACCTAAACCTACAAGCACATCTGAACATACAACCACCAAACCTACACCCAAACCTACATCACCAACCAAATCCCAAACATCTGCTGGACCTACTAAAAGGCCAACAGATGTTAATCCAACCACTGCTACCAAATCACCATCCCCCAAAATCTTGTACACAAGGAAGAGAAAATCAACCTTTGTTGTACATGATGAAAACATACACACATCACCAAACACCACATCAACTGCACAATCCACTCCTATCACAGCTATTCCAATCTCATCATTCTCACCACACACATCCAAATTCAGTTCCCATAGACCACCACCAACCATTACACCATTGGTTGTTCAGTATCCCCTTGAATGTGATCTACTTAAGGGGGAATTACAATCCTTCTACAATACTGAACAACCATCTGACAGATCCTTCCCATCTCTCCCAAATTTCCCTGTTCCCCTAAACATTGATACATATCTTAAATACAAGGGTGAACAGGTAGATGCCATCATTAAGGAGAAATGCAAAGGGAAGGATGACAGGACTGCTCAGGGCATCCATTCAGCAGAGCTTAGCAAACTCAGAAGGATTGAGGATTTTGCTAAGACCCTACGCAACTCCATGTCCTCCATGCCTCTCAGTGTTGACTTGGAAAAGGAGGTTAGGGATTCTCTTCTGGAACAGATCTTGGCAACCAAGCCATATAAAGCAACCAAAAAGCAATTTAATGGTTGGACCACACATGCACTTAGAGATGAACTTCTCAGAATAGAAGAATTGGCCAACGACCCCAAGGCTAAAGTCTCTACTCCTAATTTTGGCAAAGGCAGAGACCCAGTCAGAGCCTTAAAGTTTAAAAGAATGAGACAAGAGATAGTAGATGCTAACTATGGGGAAATGAGGTCTGTCTCTAGATGGTCTGAGCTGAGGCTGGTTGAGACATACAAGAGTCTCAAAGAAAACAGAAAGAAGGATCCCAGCCTGCCTAGAAAACCTGTCTATACTGATGAGCCACTGATGAAGAGACCCCAGCAGACTTTTACCTTGGACAGCTTACTTGAAACTTCTGATCTATCAACTGCTGCAAGAAGACAGTTCAAGAAACAGAAGGAAATGTCAGAAGAAGATCAGAAGAAGTTTGCTGATACATTTATCAAGGAAGGGCTCTTCAATCAGATACACTTTTTCTCTGATCCTACAACAGAGAAACTTAGGGAACTCATTGGAAGACCTCCATCACCTAACTCATCCCAAATAAAAGTTCATCTCAGCAAATCCACTGACTCAAAAATTCTAAAATGGAAAGTCAACAAAGACAACCATGAATTGACTCTGCTCAGGTCAGATGGAAGAGTTCAGAAGATCAGCATGGAGGATGCATACAGCCTATGTGCAGATGATCTTCAAACATTGCTAAATCTAGAACTTGAAAGAGATGAAGAAGACTTATTTGCTCTGAACTTTGAACTACAATTCAAAGGTCAAATCAGAGAAAGTCTGATTAGGAATAAAGATCAGTAAATAAAGCTGAGTTTTGGCATCATCTGTTTTAGGGGGAGATTGTTGGGTCTGCTGATCTGGAGAAGAACAGATGATTGGAAAGCCAAAATATGCTAACAGTTGATCCTCTCAATAAACAGTCCTTACAACATACTTCTCCCAAAAGACTGCTGACTCTAACAACTGTTCTATCCAAACAACTGCTATGACAACTGCTGATACAAAGGACTGCTGAATAAACACTGATGAAGAACAACTGCTGACCAAAGGTCTGATTAAGAACAACTGCTGATCCAAGTACTGAAGAATAAAGCACTGCTGGAGCCAACAGCACTTAGGCTCCAGCAGAGGATACAAGACCATCAGAGTTTTCCTACAACAGTAGTTTACCTTCAGTGTTTTCAATGTAACAGTAGTTTGTAATAGGCAGATGTTTTATGTTTGTTATTCTGTTAGAGGTCACTGTCTTAGGTGACGTCAGCCTAGGTCATCAGTGGTTTAGGTTTGTCTATAAATAGAACAGTGCTTGTACTGTTCTATTGCATCACACACACAAACATTCTCTCAGACAAACAATCACTGTGTGATCAGGCTAAGGGGGAGTACTTGTATGATTGTAATCTTTTAGATAAATGAAAGCATTCGATCAGAAAACAATTACTCTCGTGTTTTGATTAATACTTTATTATTCCGCTGCACTTTCCATTCTATATTCATTTCACTCTTATCATTTTAGTTAAATATAAACAAAACAATCAAACTCAGATCCTAACAACCTCCAAGCCCCATGCATTCATACTTACATACCTGCATCTTCATTTCCATTCTCACAATAAAAGGTTAATAACTTTACAATACATACAAGAGTACAATTCCCACGCACAACCTACCTTGACCCGTATGTATTCTCTATGACAAACATGACGTTTCCAATCCTATACTCAATCTACACATAATGACGAACCTTTACATACATAAAACTCTTACACAAACCCGGGTATAAGTACCCCTACATACATCACATTCTTACACAAACCCGGGTATAAGTACCCCTACATACATCACATTCTCAATCTACAAAAGCATAACAAATCTACTTACCGTATTTGTTACTATGTATACACACATATCAATTTAATTACATGCACACGCATCATTCCGTAATTGAGTCATATTTGCAAATCCGACATTCTATTACTTGCTACACCTATAACTAGCATTCACGAAGTCCAACGATGTTAATACGGGTTGCGCATACAAGCAAAACATCAAAATACGATAAAAATAGGCAAATAACTAGTGAGGGGCGCAAGCTTGCGCCCCTGGAGGGGGAGGTTGCGCCCCTAGAGGGCGCAAATCAGCCAAACTTATCCATCAGAGTCAGGTTGCGCCCGTTCAGGTCACCTTGCGCCCGGACCTGATGTGAGGTTGCGCCCACTATGCACTTTTCATGCTTTAATGGCATATCTTAAAACCCAAACCTCACAAGGTTCTAAGGTCGCTCCCCATTATTTTACTAGGTGTTAAACTACTCGTATTACGTGGTATCATCGCTAATGGCGTAACATTTCTTTGATGACCCGTTATCTCCTTTATATGAAACCAAACATGGGTCAATCTATGGTTGACCCATCACCAAGTTTCTTACCTTGGCACCACCATTAATTATTTGTTTCTTTCAAGGTTCCCATGCTACATTAACATATAAATTCGATATCATAATGCAAGTTAAGTTTGGGAATCACTTAACTTAAGTCCTCCAAGTTCATGCTTGCTTATTTGCCTCATCTTGACCCAATAGCTTCCCATGCTTGGGTCCATCACTCCTATCCTTTCATATCATCATGTTCACATCATTGTTAGTATACATGTTCATTCATAAACCAATCATATCCAACTCATATATCACATTGACTTGCATAGGTCAATTTCTAATATGCATAAAACATAGCTTCCCACTCTTTTGATTCATCATTCAAGCGATTAAACTTAACATCATATATCACATAACCAAGCTAATGTGTCTCACACGGAATTCCCAATCTCATAATCATGCTAGAAAACTTACCATGTTATTTTCCACTTCAGTTGACTTTCTTGAAAGTCAACTTTCAACTATATAAACTTCCTTTTTACAAACATATGTCCATATTAACATACTGGGTTGTATGAAATTCACCATAAGCATCATGTTCATATCTTATTAACATACAAAATCATTCATATTACTAATTAATCCAACACATGGCGTGCATCATATTATTTAATTATAGTGTACACACTACTAATGCATACTTCTTAGCAAATCATACAATCAACTAAGTTCCCACATGAATACTCTCTAATTCAATCCTCATGTTAACCTACTATCAATTGTATCTATTATCACATTACTATCATATTTGTCAAGTCTTGCATACAAATTCACATATTATGCTCATCTAGACATTTCATCAAACACTTGGTGTGCGTACCATATTCTAAGCTCAATGTACAAGCTCCTAATACACACATTCCATCAAAACGCATAATCACCTTCAATCATGACCAATTTTCCACATGCATATCATCAACTACACATTATTCCTACCATTACATGTATTTACAACTAATTTAACAACATCAAGGCTCAAATGAAAACCCAATATCATCATCATTTGCAAACAAGTAACCTATAGTGAATAGCTCCTCTCTAAACTATTAGAGATGATCAATATCACATAAAATCAAGCAATAATATGAATTTAACATGTTTTGCTCAAAACCCACATGTGGGGTTCGAAGCCTACACAAATTTGGGGGTTAGGGTTCTTACCAAAGCTTAATCCTCGAAGATTAGCCCTTTAGATCACACCCTTCATCTAATACTTCAACCTCAAGCATCAATTCTTCCTTTTTGGTAGGATTAGGGCTTGATTTTGGCTCTAAAATACCCCTTTTGGGCTGCTCACGTTTTTGCACCCAAATGGGTGTTTTACTCATATTAATCTTGACCCAAACTTATTCTTTTAGTCCCTCTACTTTACCCCAATGTTATATTTTTATAAAAACTAACTAATCAAGTTAGTTTCTAACATAATTTGCTCATTTATATAAACAATAACACCAACTAGGTTATTTCCATAATAGAACATAACCCGTATTCTTATCGTCTAAGCCCAGTTTTATTATTTTATTAATCACACCTAATGGCGTAATTAAGCGAAACAAAATATAGGGCAGCTGCATACTTTTTCAATGAGTTGGTGTTGCATCACCAAAATGATAAAAAGAACTTTTTGTTGTATCCAAGGTTCATCATGCAATGTATTATTAAATAACTTGGACATGAGGTGCTTGTGGGTAAAACAACAATTTTAAACGCTAAATCCTCACAAGCATACTTGAGGCATAACAACCCGACACTTCTGCTAGAGGATGACCAAGGGGAACATGTCATAGTCCCTAAGGAACCAACATCCTCAAAACCCATTCCCAAAAAGCCTAAACAAGTTAAACAACAAAAACCTGAACCCTCCAACCCAAAAAGAAAAGCAACCCATGAAGTAGAGATGCCTTAAGCTGCTGATGTGCAATCTGCACTTTTAAAAGATGTGACTGAAACTTCCTCTCAGTCTCATCCATCTCAAACAACCCCAAGAGCACTTCTAATCCGATCCAACAATTTTCTAGAAAGAAACTCAAAAAGACAAAAACTATTGACCCTTCTTTCAAAACAATTTATTCAACCTAACAAAACCCAACTGTTGATCCCATAACTACTGAACAAGAAACATCGCCAGCAGTTGAGATAGCTACTATTCTCTCTGAGCTGAAACAACACACTCCATCTGATAATGTCAATCCCCAATCACCACATAATTCAGGGGATGAAAACACAGAAATGGACATTGATGCGAATGTGATCAACTATAACAAAAGAGATGAGGAGGAACAAAGGACTCTAATCCCAAACTTGGAATCCTTTGGTATATTTGAGGCTGCTACTACTCCTATACCATCCAATGATGGATTTGAGGACAGTAGTACCATAGCTAAGATCTCAAATGTGGCAACTACTGATGAAGGCCCTGTGACTAAAGTAGGAAAACCTCAATTTCAAGAAAAAGAGGTTCATGAGACCACAAGGTTGGGCCTAGCTCATGAAACAACTGACTTTGTTCTCATTGAGGACTGTGTCAGTGATTTAGATGATTCAATTAATTTGGATGATGGATCAAAATCTGTATGAGGATCGAATTGTCAAAAACAAAGACGTTGATCAAACAAGTATATCAATCAGGTGCGGAATCCCTGAATCAATTACGAAATGATAATAAGATCAGCAAAACACACAAATCACTTTCAAAGTTTCCATTTCATTCATAAACAACTTGATTAAACTTACAAAGTAGTGTTTACAATGAAATAAACTAAATTCAGACTCAACAAAACCCTAGGGAGAAAACACACTCGAAGGAGGGAAACAAAATGACAACTTCTTAACATTAAAATGAATTCAGCCCTTATATAGACCTGCACATTCGACCAAATGGATGGGCGAATGTGCAGAGTCGACCAAACAAACGTGCGAATCAACAAACATGACCTACAAAACTTTCCTTCGACCAAAACTTCTCCCTTCGACCATTTGTCTTCACCTTCGACCTTGTCAACATCCAACTTCGACGTTCCGATATTATCAAAACAAGTTTGTATTAGCAATCCAATAGCACTAGTCCCAGAATATGCATCAACAAACTTCCCCTCGACTATTGCTTGGATTGCTTAAGCCTTCGCTCTTCGTCCATTCTCTTGTTCATCAGCTTGATGTGCAGTAAGGTCTTCTGCTCTTTCGTCATTACTGGTTCATGAGTTTGTTTCGGTTTCTTCTTTTCTTTCTGAACTTGAACAAACTTCCCCAGTTTCTTATCACAGTCGCAACCCGCATTAACATCCCATGCAAAACACAAAAATACCACACGTTGGTATTTTGCAGCCTGTTCACTGTCCTTTTCTTCACAGTGGTTGGGGTTTAATACAACATGATTATGTCTTCATGAGAGCAGTTTATCAACCACATTGGATCAAAGATAAGTATCTTCTTGAAATCATTCTTCCCCCTTTCAACAAGATAATAGCCTCTGCTGTCTTCCAATCATAGTACCAGAACATAAAGTCTTTTGAGAAGTGTTGTGGAATGGGCATCAAAGGTATATGTTTTAAAACTGTCGATGGATCATATTTCAAAGTAACCTTGTTCATCCCCGTTATCTGATCTTTGATTTTTTTTATGAACAATCCTCTTCGGATACTATGGGGTGAACACATCCCATTTCTTCCTACTCTCTCTTGCCATGCAATCTGCAAAGTATCCAACAACACAGACAATTGTGTTTATATTATAAATAGTCATATCAGTCTAAAGCACTGCACAACAGTCTGCATGTGAGCTTATGTGGACAACAATATCAGCAGTTACCAGATCACACATTATCTTTAATGATAATATAAATCAAAAGATCAACGGTGTGATCAGATTTCTCAATAACTGATATGATCCTCTTAACGGAAATCATAAAACATTTACTGCTTTATGTTTATATTTTTGCATTTTCTATTTTTCGTCAAAAATACAAGAACTCAAAAAGATTTTAGGTGTGTTTTAGCAAAACTTTCAGAAAATCCAAAAGATTTTACTTTTCTATATTATTTTTGATAACCAATGGTGGTTGATGGTGATTTTCTGAAACTTGATGGACCATTTGAGTTTTGTGATCTATAAATGAGAAATGATGAATGTCGGATGCTTAAAAGTTGAGAAAAATATTGAACGTGATTCGATTTTGAGATTTGGTAAAAAGTTTAAAAATTCCAATCTTCATTCGCCCTTCGATGGGTCAAATGTGGAATTTTTCCTTTACATTTGAGCTTTTTAAACAGTCGAATGTGAGTGTTCATGTGTCTGTTGCACATTCGAACCATATTTCTTCCTTCGAGCCTTTAATTAGGGTCAAAAGTGGAAATATTTTCACATTCGCCCAAGCAAAAGGGTCGAATGTGGAGCCTATATAACCATATCTGCACGTTAAAACCTTCATTCGAATTTTTTTTTCAAAATTTTGTGATACCAACACCTTGTTGCTCGATTATTTTACACCTTATAATTTTGATCTGTGATTGTTTCTGATCATTTTAAGCTAAGAACTGAAGGTAATCATCCAGATTTCACGGCAGAATCATTGTTTTTCAGTTCGAACCCTAACCTTGAATCATCTGGGTTTTAGAGATTGTTTTTGTTATATTTTTTTATTGGGATTCAATCCTTAAGTGTTTTAGGGGGAGAAGTTAACCAAATCAAGAGTTTAAACACACTGGATTGAACAATTGATTGTTTAAACTTGTCAAACCCTAGATTTTTTGGGAAAAACACTTAATGATTGAATAATTATCACAATTGATTGGTTTAAAAGCATAATCGGTCATATTAGCAACTAAACAAATGAAAATGGCATGTTAAAATGGTCAACATCAAAATTTGAAAATTTGGAAGATGAACAGTCTGATTCGACCAATTTCAAAGGGTCGAATGTGACTTTTTGGTCGAATGAAACATGTTCAAACGGTCGAACGAGGAACAAAGGTCGAATGTACAATTTTAAAACAACGTTTTTCACATTCGAACCTTATTTCCACATTCAAACCTTGTATTTTCCACATTTGAACCCACGATTTGGTCGAAGGTGGAATTCCAAAAACCAAAATTTCAATTTTGTATATTTTGTCCGATTCTAATGTGTTTTCGTGTTTTGTTTTTGCAGATTCTCAATGGCTGAACCTCAAAGTACTGATATTTCAGCAGGATCATCTGAAAAGGCTGCCGGAAAGAATCCGGAGGAAGAGTTACCATTTGAAGAAGCTCACAGCTATTGGGCGTTTCTTGGAGATGTGAAGAAACATACAGAATTCACTGGTATCATTGATTTCTTGAAGCGGAGCAGGGTTGTAGATGCTATTGCCACACCTGCTATCATTTACAGAGACCATCAGAAGGAGTTCTGGAAGAATGCACGGATCGATTTTTGGGATAATCAAACGGCGATTATTAGTTACCTTCAGGGGGAGATGGCCATTGTGACTGAGAGTGACATTAGAAAAGCTTTGAGACTGAAGGACAAGCCGACTGATCCAAGATGCTTATCATGGATAGAACAGAGGAAGTGCTTTCTGCGGACGAAGTATAACGGACCTATCACAGATGGAGCCCTACACAAAGGTAAACTGTGCCCACAGTTCAAATACCTGGCTCATGTGATGCTGCATATTTTTGGGTCTGTTAGTGGAGGTTATGACATAATGAGGAAGAGTATTAGCTCTTTGATGGTGGCACTGATTCTGAATAAGCCATTTAAGGTATCTGGGATGATACTTGATCACATGCTTGAACCTTTGAAAGGTCTGAAGAGTAAGAAGTTTCTGCTTTATCCTAGATTCCTGCAAATGATTGTTGATCAGAAATACAAGAAGTTGAGGAAAGATCCAACACAGATTGTTGTTCAGGATCATATGAGTTTGAGTACATTGGTTAGAATGAAGGGATATAAAGGTGTTCTAGAAAACGAAAGACCACCTTTCACGAATTTATTTGGACACTTGATCAATCCAGGTTACACAGATCCAGGTGTTGACAAGGCTAGAAATGAGAAGAGTGATTTTGATAATGATGATCCTTTATGTCCTGTCAATCCTGAAGCAAAGCGAAAGCGACATGTTGTTAATGTTGGTGCTAAGAGTGGTAAAGGGAAAGGTAAGGAAAAATAAGTTGAAGCAGAACCTCCAAAGAAAACATCTCGTAGACAAAAGAGTGTAGCCAAGAAAGGTACACGATTGGTTGATGAAGAGTCTGTTAATTCTGAATAGACTCAGGAGGATGAGAGATGGGACTCTGCAAATGAGACTGTTAAGACAACCAAGCCCAAGGCCACCGTGGCTGGTGAATCTGAAAGTCTTAATCAAACTTTGGAAGAACAGAGGATGAAGAGTCCAGTTGTGATGGATGATATTGATATAAGTCTTGGATTGGGTGCTGAAGATTTTGGTGGATCACCGAAGGCTGGTGAAAAACAAAAGAATCCAATATACAAGAAGAAAGCTAAGGCTGTTGAGATTGAAAAGCCTAAGAAGAGGAAAGCTAAGGAAATTGAAAGTTTGATAGCAGGAAAGAAAGTTCCTGAAGTGTCTAGCTCTAAGTCTCCTGTGACATCCCCAGCAGCAAAGAAACAAAAGTCATCTACTGCTAAGAAGAGTACTGTTCCAACTGATGATTTTAGGGATGCTATGGAACTAGGGATGCTATGGAACGAGTTTTAAACAAGTTCAAGAAAAAGACTCCAGTTGCTGAGGCTTCTACTCCAAAGATTACTGTATCAGGAGATGTGATGGATGCAGTTAATCAGAAGCTGACTGAGATGATGAAGATCATAAACTAGCAACAAGAAGAAATTGATCAGTTGAGATGATTGACTAGTCGTCTTCTGAGTAGCTACAGACCAAGGATCCATTGTCACTTGCTGTTGTGGTGTAGTAGTAGGCCTCGGTGTTGTCGGAAAGTTCCACATCTCGTCTACAAAGTATGAAACACGAAACGATTAGAAAAATTTTTCAAACAGATTCTACTTTGGACCTTTTACAAATGAACGTGGGTTCGAATGTGGAATTATGTCCAGGTTCGACCCTTTCTGAAGACTCGAAGGTAGAATATAACAAACTCTCTCACTTTCAACCAAAGTAAACCACTTTCGACCTCGCGATAGGTCGAATGTACACCAACTGGTCGAATGAACAACAACACACTAAAAACTCCTAGGTTCGACCGGAATAAAGTTCACTTTCGACCTAAAACCTCCTGATTCGACCTAAAACTCACACTCTTGACCGTTTCTCCCTAGGTTCGACCCTTGCATTTTGAAAAATGGTTATTCTTTGAAAATCAGTAATTTTGAGCCAAATTTTTCAAAAGTTGATGAAATATGATGATGTTTTGCAGGTTTTGCTTCGGAATTGATTTGGAACAAGTTTAATAAAGAGAATTTTAGATTTTATCCATGAAAACTAGTCCGAATCAATCAAAGTTCATCAAAATCAATTGTTCTTTGAAAACAGAAAAATTTTGACCAAAATTGAGTCCAAATCAGCTCAAATATTATCAATTCGTAGTTGTTTGATCCTTATGGCTCTGATTCCACTTTGTATGAGGATCAAATTGTCAAAAACAAAGACGTTGATCAAACAAGTATATCAATTCAGGTGTGGAATCCCTGAATCAATTACGAAATGATAAAAAGATCAGCAAAACACACAAATCACTTTTAAAGTTTCCATTTCATTCATAAACAACTTGATTAAACTTACAAAGTAGTGTTTACAATGAAATAAACTAAATTCAGACTTAACAAAACCCTAGGGAGAAAACACACTTGAAGGAGGGAAACAAAATGACAACTTAACACTAAAATGAATTCGGCCCTTATATAGACCTGCACATTCGACCAAACGGATGGGCGAATGTGCAGATTCGACCAAACAAACGGGCGAATCAACAAACATGACCTACAAAACTTTCCTTCGACCAAAACTTCTCCCTTCGACCATTTGTCTTCACCTTCGACCCTGTCAAAGTCCACCTTCGACCTTCCGATATTATCAAAACAAGATTGTATTAGCAATCCAATAGCACTAGTCGCAGAATATGCATCAACAAAATCTCCACAAAATGAATTGACGGTTGACTGTGAAGGTACTGATTCTAATGTATCTGTACTCAAGGAGACAGTAACAGAAGAACAGGTTAAAGACCACTTAAACTCCAATTCCCTAAAGGTGGCATCCCAGTTCACACTGAGGATCACCCCAAAACACCCCCTCCACAATCACAAAAGCCTACCCAATTCACTGGGTCATAAAGCAAAGACCTGAACCACCTATGCAGCCCAGCTGGTCCCCTTTACCAGATGGTACATCAACTTATATCGGATCATCTCAAAGATTTTACTTGCTGAATTTCGGGATGAAATTCTTTTCAACTTGGGGATGATGTGACACCCCGCATTTTCAGGATATTACTTTTACTGAACTCTAGTTAACTCGCATGTACATTCCTGACTAAACACTTAGCTAGGGTTAGTTGAACAGATCTATCAGAATGTTATGTAACAATAACATATGTTAGGTGACATTAGCGTACGTTATAGTTAGGAAAATCCTTGTCTTGACACACACGCGAGTCCTGTATCCCGAACGTTGGTGATTTGTCAAGCATGCATGATCATATGTGCAATTGAATGATGATGAATATGAATTAACATGTCTATGTGAATTACACGTTTATGCGAATTGCTGCTTAAATAGTCAGTATGTAAGTTCTACGAATTATGTGCACACTGTGAGTAGTATGTGATTAATATGTTATGAGATGATTAAAATCATAGTTTCTATGTAAGTTAGTATGAATAATATTATCGGAACTATTTTCAGGGCTAGAACTTTATTAACGGGTCCGTTATCAAGAAAGGGCCCATAAACCTGAAACCTTGGCCCATGGTCCAACTTCTATTATGTTATTATTTAAAGAAAAAAAATAAAAACCCTAATCCCCTTTGTGTTTTGCTTCGTGAACAACAACAACACCCACCCTCACTTCCACTTTCAATCTTTCATCCAATTTCATCACTAATCCAAGTTATTTCAGGTGCAATATTCAGGTTCTAAGGATTCTAGCATTTCAAGGTATATGTTTTATGTATTATATGATAAATCATAATACTTGAAACGTTTAAAAACCCTAAAAACTATTTATATAAAAATCGCAAATCATTGTTTGTAAGATGTCTTGGATGTTTGTTATAAATATTGATAAGTATTGTTGATAGTAAACATAACTAGGGTAATTGGTATGTAAATACATGGATTTAAACGTGATAATATGGATTTGATTGTGTTAATATGAGTTCATTATATGATTAGGGGTTATTGAGAATTATTAGGGTTCATGAGTATCATGTTATGAAAATTCTGATTTCTGACAGATTCGTTAGGGTGTTTTGTAGGGTCTGTATTGTGATGTTAAAGTGATTGTTTTGATGATTTCTTTGCATTATTGTATTGTACATGGTCTTAGCTTTTTATAATGGGCAAAACCATCAGATTTGGACATCGTTTGAGTGGGTTTTGGAATTTTATTTGATTAAAGGTCATATCAGATTTTCGGAATTATAAATTGGGTCAACTTTAAACGGGCATAACTCGAGTTTTACAAAGATTTAAGTTATGAAATTTGGACAGTAGGTCAAAATTGGAATATTTTGGCTTTTCCAAGTGGATTCACCTCGTTTGGGTGAATACACAATTTCTGGAAATTTTTCTACTAAACTGACCTGCTGTGGAAAGTTTCTAGACATAGCTGTGTTGTATGAATTTTAGTAATTTTTGTGTATGGTTTTGAGACAAAACAAAAATATGGGTTATCAAATGAGTCGCAATGAATATTCATTAAAAATTTGGGAGTTTAATTCGTTCGTTAAGTATTTTAAATAATTCGTTTTTCACAGCGCACAATCTGGCCTGAAAACGCAGATTGTGTAAGGGATGTTTACGTGACTATTTGGAGTCTTATATGGTATGTATTTGACATGAACTTGTATGGATACTTATATGAGAACATGTGTACATGTTATTTTCATGATGTAGATGACATAATAGGTTGCTTGTGTGCAATGTGTGATGGAAACTCGTTATATTAAAAGTTTTGACATGTTGCATCATTAACTAATCACCAACGATTGAACAGGTCCTACATGATCAATTTGTGTCGAGTACACTTGCATGAGATATCACCTAGGTCATTGTAGAGTACAATGGTTTAGGATAATCAACATGTGTAACCGCACTCAAACACTCGTAACTTTGTGTTCGATAGGTTATCGGTAGGTGAGTAACCTACCACATTTGCTATCTTTGTGGTTTATTTTAGCACGCAACCTAAGGTGAGTTTCACTACTCTTTTCTCAATAGCATGCATCTCAGGTTTGAGACAACTTCTTAAATTTTTTTTCTAGTCCAGTTTAGGACTACATTTACATCCCGGGTTTTGGGGTGCTTTGACTCCTTGTGTGAGTTGGGTTTTCGATTCCTTGTGTGAATCGGGTTTTTATCAGTTTTGTACTTTAACTGTCCTTTGTGAACTAAACACACTCTATCTTTAGAAAGTCCTTACAATATTATTGGGTTAATCGCTGGAGGCGAACGGGGTATTAGTTAGTAGCGCTATTAGGTGGTGCAGCAACCTCATGCCTGAGGTGCTTGGGTCACGGGCATGAACTTCTGACCACATTTTTCTTACCAGTGTTGATAGACACTAGTGCTGAGGCACTGTATCATCTGTATGTTCCCAATAATCTCATGTTTAGTTACATTGAGTGGGTTAGCTACCCCTGACAAGCTTAAAACTGATGGTTTAAAACTTTGATAATTTTACACTTGATACTTAAACTGTGAACTCACCGACTTTATGTTGACACACGATATACATGCTTTTGCAGGTAGTTAGCTTTCGATGTCAGGATTAGGATGCACAGCACGTTTCACTGCATTTGGGGTCTTGGGCATACACCTAACTTACATATCATGCTTTTATGTTATCCTTAGTAAGGGTTTAATTTGGGCGCGTTGTTTTGTGCATGGTTTTAAAAGGTTTAAATTTGGTTTACGCTTCCGCAGCTTAACTAAGCTTGGTTTATGAAAAAGAACTAAATGGTTTGGGCATTTAGAGTTCGTTCGTATGACTTATAGCTATGGGATCCTGGTATGTCATGCGCCTCGGGGTATAAACCCCGCAGTGGAAATTTGAGGGTGTGACAGATTGGTATCAGAGCCATTGGTTATAGTGAACTAGGACTGCATGCTGAGTCTAGTCTATAATCATCATAGCATAAGTACACACACAACTTAAGTGCACAACTAGCTTTTAGCTACAAATATCTACAACACATGATTTCAGGAGATAGGTTATCTTTTTATTTCTAAACCTGATTCTGAACACGTCACTGGTGGGGACCCAGGGCCATACCAGGTGGCGCATTACTGGGATTAGTATCCGAACAAACCTCATGGATGAGGAAACAACAATAGTACAGGGGAGAAAGCCTTTGCGAGCGTTGTGGCGCACATACACAGGAAGCTGCACGATGCGCATGACGTGATACCATTAAACTAAATCAAATTCGAAGAAAGTCAAAATACCGAGACTTATCCTTTTTCACTGAGCAAAGAGATAATTAGTTTCTGTTCCTTGTTATCTGACCTTTCTTACTCTCATTTGAAACTCAGACGAGACTGGGTTACTCATAGAGAATTTTTGTCTTTACTCTAGTACATTTACGCCCTGTATGAGCAAGCGATACATGATATACGTGTCACCGTTTCTCATGAGTATATAGTAAATTCATAGGAACACATCAAATCGGGGCTAGTTACACACAATCTTGGGAAGTTATGTAAAGCAGTGCAACATCTCAAGTGAAGACGAAACCTACTAATGGCTGATAACCACGATTGGGGGAACGAGTAGTGAAGCTGACCACTAAACTGGCTTACATAGGACTGGAGAAGGAGACTGTATGTGATGAGATCCATATAACACTGACACCGCGAAGGAGCAGGAAGAAGGGATGGAAGGAGAACTCGAGCAGGACGAACACACGAAAAGTGAGGATGAAGGCTCTACTATCTAGACGGAGCGTGGCAACGATTGGCTCTTATGTTTTTCTTCTTACCTGTCTTTTCTTTTCCTTTCCCTTTGTTAACTTAGATAAGACTGAGTTCTTAGGATTAACGATAGGGTGGTTAGGCCCTCGTATCTTTCCAAACTAGTAAAGATCCATTTTGCTAAATCATTCGTTTCCCCTGACCTCCACGTTTGAACTTTCTTATACCTTGAACGTACATGCCACAATAACAACCTGCCATCGTATTTTCAAGGCTTTTATTGATTGTAAACCTCGATAACTCCAACGGAACTGAAGGAGACCATTTGATTGCTTCGATAGTATAAGTCTTTGCCATGTGCATTTGCCCCAGGCAGGATGGGGTAATGTATGCTACATGCACACTCGATAAGTTACAGATACTTGGGTGGATAATGTAACACCCTGTGATGAAATCTAGAAATTTGTTATCTAAAGACGATTGGGTCTGAGATCGACGCCTACACTGCTGAGCTACAGGAGTTAGCTACTACATGCTCAAATCTATTTAACCTACCTTACAAACTGATCGAACTTTATACCAAAAGGGTGGGTCCCTCAGATTCGCGACATGGCCACTGCAGCTCACCTACCCAAAAATCTAACAAATCTTTCACCTAGCTCGCAAACTCACTGAAGAGGCTGTTGAGCATGATACTTTTCCGAAGCATGGTGCTTCATCTTCTACATTTGGTGATAGCAAGAGAACGTGGGATAGTGTGAGGTATAAGTCCTTCAACAACAACAAACACAATGGTAATAATAACAAAGGGGCCTGTGGAAGAGCATTTGTGATTGGCTCTAGGGAGGCTTGGACTGATAACCATGTCGTGACGGGTACGTGTTCCTTAAAGGACACTCTTGCTTCTATTTTATAGGATACTAGTGCGGACTATAGTTTTGTGTCATCGAAATTTAGCAAACAATTAGGAATGGTTCCTACTCTTCTTGATACCCCGTACTCTATAAAGTTAGCTGATGGGAAGCCTGTTGAGGTAACCCATATTCATCGTGACTGTAAGCTCGAGCTAGATGGGCAATTGTTTGCCATCGATCTTTTACCTATCACCCTAGGAAGTTTGGACCTCATGGTTGGTATGGACTGGTTGTCCAAGCAACACGCTGAAATTCTCTGTCAGGAGAAGATTGTTCGTATTCCCCTCTCAAGTGGAGAACTTTTATCTATACAGGGTGATCGTGGTGATGCCATGGTAGGCATCATCTCCTTCTTGAAAGCCTAGAAGTGTATTTGAAAGGGCTATCCAGCCATTCTGGCTAACATATCTGACACTCGAGCTAAAGTTGAAACTAAGATTGAGGACATCCCAGTAGACCAAGATTTCCTAGATGTTTTTTTCCTAGAGGAACTACCTGGACTTCTGCCTGTTCGTCAAGTGGAGTTCCAAATTGATCTTGTACCTGGAGCAGTTCCAGTTGCACGCGCACCATACCGCCTAGCACCAGGCGAACTTCAAGAACTGTCTACCCAACTCCAAGAGCTATTGGATAGGGGCTTTATTAGATCTAGTTCTTCGCCATGGGGAGCCCCAGTTCTGTTTGTTAAGAAGAAAGATGGGAGTTTCCGCATGTGTATTGATTATCGGGAGTTGAACAAAGTGACGGTTAAGAACCGCTACCCTTTGCCTCATATTGATGACTTGTTCGACCAGCTACAAGGGTCGAGTTTCTATTCTAAGATTGACTTGGGGTCAGAATATCATCAACTGAGAGTCCGAAAGGAGGATGTGGTGAAGACAGCCTTTCGATCTCGTTATGGACATTATGAGTTTCTGGCAATGCCACTTGGGCTAACCAATGTACCGACTGTGTTCATGGATCTGATGAATCGCGTGTGTAAGCTCTATTTGGACAAATTCGTCATAGTGTTCATAGATGACATACTGATTTATTCTAAGAGCAGGGAAGAGCACGAGCAACACCTGCGCTGATATTGGAACTCTTGAGAAATGAGCAGTTGTATGCGAAATTCTCTAAATGTGACTTCTGGATTCGAGAAGTCCAATTTCTTAGACATGTGGTTAACGAGGCAGGAATACATGTCGATCCCGCCAAGATTGATGCAATTAAAAAGTAGGAGGCTCCTAAGACTCCTACATAGATGCGCCAGTTTCTTGGTTTTGCGGGATACTATCGTAGATTCATTGCGGGATTCTCTAAGATCGCTCAACCCCTCAATGCTTTGACACAGGAGGGGGTCACTTACAAGTGGGGAGATGCCCAAGAGTCTGCTTTTCAATTGCTAAAGACAAAGCTTTGCAATGCACCCATACTATCACTACCTGAGGGTACAGAGGACTTCATAGTGTACTATGATGCGTCCATCCAAGGGTTAGGGTGTGTGCTGATGCAGCGTGATAAGGTGATAGCATATGCTTCACGTTAATTGAAAGTTCATGAGAAGAATCACACCATCCATGACTTGGAACTGGGAGTAGTGGCTTTTGCTCTAAAGATCTGGAGGCATTATCTCTATGGGACGAAGTGTACGATCAACACTGACCACAAGAGCCTCCAACACATATTCGATCAAAAGGAGCTGAACATGCGGCAGCGTCGATGGGTCGAACTTCTAAATGATTATAAATGTGCCATTAAATATCATCCAGGGAAAGCTAATGTAATAGTTGATGCCCTCAGTCGTAAGGAAACGAAACCCAAGCAGGTGCGAGCTTTACAACTCACCATTCTTTCTAATCTTCCTGATATGATACATGAAGCCCAGGGTGAGGCTTTGAGAGAAGAAAACATCGGGCCTGAGGCATTGCATGGTGCTAATAAGCACCGGGAACTGAGGACAGATGGTCTTCAGTACTTCATGAATCGAGTCTGGATTCCACGTTTTGGGTATCTTAGACAACTCGTGCTTGACGAAGCTTACACCTCTCATTATTCGGTATATCCTGGTTCGGATAAGACCTACCAAGATCTCAAGACTCTTTACTGGTGGCCAAACATGAAAGTTGAGATAGCCATCTATGTCAGTAAGTGCTTGATGTATGCCAAGGTTAAGATTGTGTATCAAAAACCTTTGGGCCTACTTCAGCAACCGGAAATCCCTATATGGGAATGGGTTTGTATATCCATGGGCTTCGTTACCAAGCTTCCTAGGACATCCAGCGGGCACGGTATGATTTGGGTCGTTATTGACCGCTTGACTAAGTCAATGCATTTCTTGGAAATTAAGGAGACGGATAAGTTGGAACGTCTATGCCTAGTTGCCCTATATATTAAGGAAGTTGCCTCCAGGCATAGGGGGGCCTACTTCTATTTAATCCGATCGCGACTCGCGATTTACTTCTTGTTTTTGGACTACTCTCCAAGATGCATTGGGGACTCGCTTAGATAAGAGCACAGCCTATCACCTTCAAACGGTTGGACAAAGTGAACGTACCATCCAAACATTGGAAGATCTATTACGAGCGTGCGTGGTAGACTTTAGAAACAGATGGGATAAGCACTTGCCTTTGATCAAATTCTCGTATAACAACGGTTACCACACTTCTATCCAGTGTACGCCTTATGAGGCACTATATGGACGCAAATGTAGGTCTCCCATCTGCTGGACTGAAGTTGGGGATAGCCAGCTGACAGGTCCTGAGCTCGTGCATGAAATGTCTGAAAGATTATTCAAATCAGAAACCGTATGGCCGCTGCTCGTGATAGGCAGAAAAGTTACGCTAATGAGCGCAGAAAACCCTTAGAGTTCCAAGTTGGGGACAAGGTACTCTTGAAGGTGTCGCCTTGGAAGGGCGTGATTCGTTTCGGGAAACGAGGAAAGTTAAACCCGCGGTATGTTAGACCATTCGAAATTGTGGAAAGAATTGGTCCGGTGGCTATAGGTTGAACTTACCTGATGAACTTAGTGCAGTGCACAATGTATTCCATGCATCTAATCTGAAGGAATGCTTTTCTCATACAACACTGTTAGTGCCACTGGAAGAGATCCAGGTGGACGATAAGCTACGGTTCGTGGATGAACCAGTGGAGATTCTTGAGCAGGGCGTCAAGAAACTCAGACATAGCACCATACCTATTGTGAGGGTGCGATGGAATACCCGTCCAGGACTGGAATGCACGTGGGAACGTAGGGATTAAATGCGGTTCAAATACCCACATTTTTTTACTAAGCCTGAACATGTGCATGGACCAAGCTCTAAACATGAAGCGACTCACTCAAAGTGAATTTCGGGACGAAATTCCTTTTAACTTGGGGATGATGTGACATCCGGTAACCAAGCATACATTTTTACACTGGCTTCGATGCTTACATGCTGAATTTCAGGATGAAATTCTTTTCAACATGGGGATGATGTGACACCCCGCATTTTCAGGATATTACTTTTACTGAACTCTAGTTAACTCGCACGTACATTCCTGACTAAACACTTAGCTAGGGTTAGTTGAACAGGTTTTTCAGGATGTTATGTAACAATAACATATGTTAGGTGACATTATACGTTATAGTTAGGAAAATCCTTGTCTTGACACACACGCGAGTCCTGTGTCCCGAACGTTGGTGATTTGTCAAGCATGCATGATCATATGTGCAATTGAATGATGATGAATATGAATTAACATGTCTATGTGAATTACACGTTTATGCGAATTGCTGCTTAAATAGTCAGTATGTAAGTTCTACAAATTATGTGCACACTGTGAGTAGTATGTGATTAATATGTTATGAGATGATTAAAATCATAGTTTTTATGTGAGTTAGTATTAATAATATTATCGAAACTATTTTCGGGGCTAGAACCTTATTAACGGGTCCGTTATCAAGAAAAGGCCCATAAACCCGAAACCTTGGCCCATGGTCCAACTTCTATTATGTTATTATCGTTAGGATCTAAGTTTGATTGTTTTGATATGTTTAAATAAAGATGAGAATAATGATGATATAAATGGAAAGTGCAGCGGAATAATAAACTATAATCAAAACAAGAGAGTAAATGTTTTCTAATCGAATGCTTTCATAATATTGAATGATTACAGTCAATTGTACAAGTACTCCCCCTCAGCCTGATCACTCTGTGATTGTTTGTCTGAGAGAATGTTGTGAGTGATGAATAGAACAGTACAAGCACTGTTCTATTCATAAACAAACCTAAACCACTGATGATCTAACCTGACGTCACCTAAGATAGTGACCTCTAACAGAATAACAACATAAAAAATCTGCTATATACAAACTACTGCTACATTGTAAAACACTGTAAGGTAAACTACTGTTGAGGAAAACTCTGATGGTCTTGTATCATCTGTTGGAGCCTAAGTGTTGTTGGCTGCAACAGACCTTTAGTCTTCAGCACTTGATCAGTAGTTATTCTTCATTAGACCTTTAGTCAACAGTTGTTCTCTATCAGTTGTTATCCAGCAGTCCTTTGTAGCAGCAATTGTCACAATAGTTGTTTGGGTAGAACAGTTGTTAGGGTCAACAGTCTTTTGGGAGAAGTATGTTGTAAATGCTGTTTATTAATATGGATCAACTGTTAGTATATTTTGGCTTTTCAGTCATCTGTTCTTCTCCAGGTCAGCAGATCCAACAATAACAATTGGTATCAGAGCTTGGTCAATTAAATTCGATCTAATCAATCAATTTAATATAAACAGATCAGCCATAATTTTTTATATCATTTGTTTGTCGGATTGAAAATAGAGTAATAGTTTATCTTCGATTCAACCGTTTTTAAACAGACTTTGTTTTCGAAAAAAATCAGAGAATGGCTTCAATCAATCACGATCCACACAACAATGGCACGAACAACAAGCCACCGATGCTTGTCAGATCTGAATACAATATCTGGCAACGTCGAATGAGCGATGTTCTAGCTCAACAGAACACTGGGTGTTGGAAGTCGGTTATCTTCGGACCACGTGTTCCGATGGTACCGAGTACCGAAGATCCCAAGTTCAGGAGCCTAAGAAACTTGAAAACTACTCCGACCAGGATTTTCAGAAAATTGAGTTAGATGCTAAGGCCTTCAGTATTGTGGCCATGGCTCTACCCAATGATATATATGCTGGGCTGTTACACTGTAACAGTGCAAAGGAGTTGTGGGATGCACTTAAAGAACAATTTGGTGGGACTGAAGAGGTTATTGAAAACAACCGTGAAATACTTAACCAACAATATGAAACATTCAGTCACGTTAAGGGAGAGTCATTAACTCAACAATTTGAGAGGTTTAAATGTCTCATTAGTGAACTAAAACTGCTTAGTCTAACTTACCCTCATTCAACTTTGAACCATAGGTTTTTAAGATCATTACCAGATAAATGGGACACTATTGCTATAGTTATGAGAAACTCAATTGGATTCAAGGACCTATCACTGACCCAGCTTCATGGTAAGCTCTTGACCTATGAGAGAGTGCTTAACCAGAAAAAGAAGCTCCAGGACTCTGGAAAAGTGTCTGATGACTATGTATTTGGTAATACAACACTTCTGGGTCATGATGAGGTGCCTGGTAATAGTAAGGATCGGAGTTATGATCATTTCATTGACATAACTTCAGGTTTTAACTCAGGTTTTAACTCTGATTCTTATTCACCAAACTATGCTTTTACAGCAAGTGGTGGTGATATCCAGGCATCTGATAACATATCCTTTGAGTATGATGACTTAAAATACTTTGACCCTGATGATTTGGAAGAAATGGACATTATGCACCAATTGGCCCTTCTCAGTGTAAGAACTAACAATTTTTACAAGAAAACTGGGAGAAGGTTTCCAGGGTTAACTGGCAGGTCAAAAGTGGGGTTGGATAAATCAAAAATAAAGTGTTATAAATGTCATAGACTTGGTCATTTTGCTAGGGAATGTAGGATTCAACATGGTACACCTATGATTACCTATCCAAATCAAAGGCCACAGACCAATACTTATCAAAGTTCCTATAATACCCCTGGACCAAATGTGCAAAACACTGCTCATTTTGCACAGTCCTCAAACATTGTTCCTGTTCAGTTTGTCCAAACCATTGTTCCTCAGATTCATTATGTGCAAACCCCTGTTGCTCAGGCACTTGTGCCAATGACTGCTGCTCCACCCTCTGCTCCTGCAGAGACCAGTCAACAGAGTTTCTTCACACAAGGCTTTGTTGATTGGAGAAATCTACCAGATGAGTTGACAGATAAAAATTTTGCACTAGTTGCCAAAGCTGAAAATGAACCAGAAAATTTCTGTTTCATGGCTATGTTAGAAGAGGTTGATTCTGAGGAAGTGGTAACTGAATCTGTTGTTATGACTGATGATATATTGATGAGGTAGTTGCAGGTGAAAAATATGAAGAAGAGGTTGTGAGTCTCTCAGATCCCTGGGGTGCATCTGATGATTGTGAGTGCAAGTGTGATTGTGCATTGATGGCTGCTGCTAAGGTATCTCCTCAAATCCTTAAAGATTTGTGTTCTGACAAATGTGTAATAGCATTTGCTAACATCAAAGAGGTGAATGAAAACCTTAGAAAGAAAATTTTATATGATGAAGTTAAATTTAAAAAACTTTCAAAAGAGTTAAAAACAAATTTGACTGAAAAAGAATCTAAAATAAGCAGCTTAAAACATGAATCAACTATAACCAAAGACCAGCTCCAAACTATGATAACTAAATATCATAGTTGCAAAAGTGAGCTTGAGTCCACCCAAGTTGAATGTCAGAAATGGGTGGAATCATGTAAAGGTTTTGAGATGCTACTCAACAAACAAACCAAAAGTCATGTGAAGTTTGGGTTTGGTTTTGAAACCACTGCTCCAGCTTTTGAAAACACTAACAAAAGGGATCAAAAGTTAGTTGAGGTAGTACCAACTAATTTGAAAGGTCAAGAGATTAAAATCACTGAACCTAATGGCAAGAAAATTGTTCTTGAAAAACCAGAAGGTTCCTCATCATTCACTGAACTTGAAAAATATGAATTTAAACCTACTTGGTCTGATGAGTGTGATACTCTTGAGAACTTTAAACCAGTTGATTTTAAAACTCCTGGTGGGAAGACAACACCACAGGAAAAGGTCATTCCCTTGAAAAACCTTTCAGCAGATGCTCAAACATCTGTTGAGAAGAAGGTTGAAAAAGGGAAAAAGAAAGAAAAGTCTGTCCACTTGTTCTGTGATTTCTGTGATAAGAAGAATCATGTTACTAATAACTGTTTTCTTCTAAAAGCATATGATATAAAAAAATGAACAAGTGTATGTGATTCCAAGGCCACAAGCTCAATATGTGGTAAAAAGAATCACAAAACCAAAGAGTGTCTGTACCTCAAAAATTTTGATGTCAAAATACAAGAGTACAAGGCTAAAACTTTTGCAAGTCAAGTGGTGAGTACTTCAAAAGGAAAGCCGAAACAGAGGCAGCGGAAGAAATGCATGTGCTTTCATCATTGGATCGGGGGAAGCCGGGAAGGACCTAGACATAGTTACCGGTACGTTCGTTCTTAACAATTGCTATGCTTCTGTTTTGTTTGATTCTGGTGCCGATAAGAGTTTTGTATCGGTAGGGTTTAGTTAGTTGCTAGACATAGTACCCATACCTTTAGAGGCTAAGTGCTTGATAGAATTGGCTGATGGTAAGAAAATCGAAACGACACATATTCTTTGAGAATGTCGTTTGGAACTTTCGGGTTTGTCTTTCCCTATTGACCTTATGCCGGTATCCTTAGGTAGTTTTGACATTGTTGTAGGCATGGATTGGTTGTCCTTGTATCGTGCGGAGATCGTTTGTTTTGATAAGGTTATTCGTATCCCTCTCCCTGATGGAGAGATTCTTTCGATGCATGGTGAGAAAAGCGGTGCTCCTTTGAGTATCATTTCTTGTATGAAAGCCCACAAGTATCTTCGGAAGGGTTATTCGGCCATTCTGGCTCTTATTTCTGTTTTGACTGATTATGAGAAGGAGATCGGAGATATTCCGGTGGTTCGTGACTTTCCTGATGTATTTCCTGACGACTTACCTGGTCTTCCTCCTCATCGTCAGGTCGAGTTTGGTATTGATCTTGCACCTGGTAAAACCCCTATTGCTCGAGCCCCATATCGTCTTGCACCTCCCGAGATGTTGGAGTTGTCTAACCAGTTACAGAAACTCATGAAAAAGGGTTTCATCCGACCTAGTTCTTCCCCGTTGGGAGCCCCTATTCTATTTGTGAAGAAGAAAGATGGAAGTCTCCGTATGTGTATCGATTTTCGTGAGTTGAACAAGGTGACCATCAAGAATCGTTATCCTCTTCCTCGCATTGATGATCTCTTTGACTAGCTCCAGGGTTCTAGCTATTACTTGAAGATCGACTTGAGGTCCGTTTATCACCAGTTACGTGTGCAGGAAGCCGATGTTCCGAACTGCTTTTCGTACTCGTTATGGACACTTTGAGTTCTTAGTCATGCCCTTTGGTCTCACCAATGCACCGGCTGTTTTCATGGATCTGATGAACCGTGTTTGTAAGCCTTACCTTGATAAATTCGTCATTGTCTTTATTGATGACATTCTGATCTATTCCAAGAGTAAGTTGGACCATGAGGAACACTTGCGACTAGTCTTGGAAATCTTAAGGCAAGAACAACTGTATGCTAAGTTCTCGAAGTGTGACTTTTGGTTACGCGATGTCCATTTCCTAGGTCATGTGGTTAATGAACTGGAAATCCATGTCGATCCGGCTAAGATCGAAGCCATTAAAGACTGGGAAGCACCAAAGACGCCATCGGAGGTGCGGCAATTCCTAGGTCTTGCAGGTTATTATCATCGTTTCATTGAGGGATTTTTAAAGATCACTCAACCCCTCACTACTCTTACCCAGAAGGACCGAAAGTTTGACTGGGGCGATTCGCAAGAATCAGCATTTCAGTTGCTGAAACTTAAACTCAGTTCTGCACCTATCTTATCCTTACCTGATGGTATGGACAATTTCGTCGTGTATTGCGACGTTTCTATCCGTGGACTCGGTTGCGTGTTGATGCAACGTGAGAAGGTTATTGTTTATGCTTCTCATCATCTTAAGGTTCACGAGAAGAACTATACCACCCATGACTTGGAATTGGGTGCAGTGGTTTTCGCTCTGAAGATTTGGAGACATTACTTGTACGATACCAAGTGCACTATTTATACCGATCAAAAGAGTCTCCAACATATTTTCGATCAAAAGGAGTTGAACATGCGGCAGCGTCGCTGGAGACATTACTGATATGACCTATTTTCAAGGAAAATTCCAAAAACTACTCTAACGATGTCCAAATCACTCGATTTTACCCATTATGAAAAGCTAAGACCAGGTATGATATCACTATGCAAAGAAAACATCAAAACCATCATGTTAAAGCCACGTAACAGACCCTACAAGTTGACCTAAACATTCTGTCCAGATTTTAATTATACATAAACCCTTATTTAAACGACTCACATGTGCGTATAATCGATTAATAACCATCAACAATCATAACAAAACATTCATAAGACCTATTAAGATCAGAATCTATCATAATACATGCAAAGTCATAAACCCTAACGATCAAAACATCATCAACTTGTGCAACAAGTAATCTATTATATCACTAATCGCCTATCATCATGTTTAACCCGTTAAATCTTCAAAAGCATCAAGTTTTAATATTTATAAAAAGGTCTCAGACCTGGACAAACTTAGTTATAGGGTTTTTATAACATAATAACAAGATTAAAGCATAATAGATTAAGGATTATACCACAAGCTCTTCGAAACAACCAACCGAATGCTCCTGAAGCTTCCCGATCGATGTTCTTGCGCCTTAGCAGGTGGTTTGGGGTTAATATTTCGTAGGTAGGGCAGTAGGGGCGATTAGGGTTTGAGTTTAGGTGATACAAGAGGCTTAGGGTTGCTTAAATAGGTGATTAAGTCGGTTTGGTGGCGACAGACACCCGCGAGCGGCCCGCTCGGTCCCTGTGAGTGGGTGGCCCGTTTCATCACCCGACGTGTTTTCCTTCGATGTTTTCGCTATTTCGGACCGTAATAAGTGTAACCCCATGTGTTAAGACCCCAATCATCCTAATGGTCCACCTTTAACGATTTTTATTAACGTATTCGGTTTAAATTCACATAATCACGTATGGTTTGCACATAGTTTCACCGAGTATTACAGAAGCACGTAATCGCAATCAATCCAAACCAATTATCTCACAATTATTAAACTTCATTATTCACCAACGTTCGAGGTTCAATAATCATGTATACAGTCTGGTGATTCCTCGAATTACCACTTTATACAGCTATTACCCTGTAACTGTACGACGTGTGACTTAACTAGCTAACCCTAGTTAAGTAGAATGCATAGAATGTAACTAGAGTTAAGTTAAAGTGAGAACATGAAATTGCGGGGTATCACACCTCAAACCTAGGTCTTTGTTGCGTTCTCATGCAATGAGGCAAGGTCATTGCTTATGTGTCGCAACAACTCAAAACATCCAAGAAAAACTATACTACCCATGACCTTGAGCTCGGTGCAGTTGTTTTCACATTGATGATTTGGAGACACTACCTATATGGTAAAAAAATGTGTGGTCTTCACTGATCACAAAAGTCTTCAACATATTTTCAATCAAAAGGATCAAAATATGCGTCAATGACGATGGGTCGAATTTCTAAATGATTACGATTGTGAGATCCGTTAATATCCTGGAAAAGCAAATGTTGTTGATGATGCTCTCAGTCATAAAGAATACACCCAACTTAATTGAATTCAAACCCATGACCTCAAAATTTGAATCTATGAAGCCCAACATGTTTCTGTCACCGAAGGCAACTTGTACGATGAAATGGCATGTGGAGCCGAAAATCTTTTGGAAACGAAACATGGTTTACTCTACCTCTTAAATCGTCTTTGGGTACCCGATCATGATAACCTTCGAACCTTTATCATGGACGAGGCTCATAAGTCTCGTTACTCCATTCACCTTGGTGCTGATAAGATGTATCAGGATCTGCGTCCCATGTATTGGTGGCCCGGTATGAAAAGGACATAGCTCACTACGTGACTAAATGCCTTACTTGTGCCAATGTCAAAGTTGAACATCAACGTCCATCTGGTTTGCTTGTGCAACCAGAGATTCCTGTGTGGAAATGGGAGAACATTGCTATAGACTTCATTACTAAATTACCCCGCACTACTCGAGGTCATGATAGTATTTGGGTCATTGTGGATCATTTAACCAAATCCGCCCACTACACCTATATATATTAGGATACCTTGTGGGTTCTCATCTAGGAAAAAATGGGGAAGCTGAAACCGCCAATAATAGTATAAGGAATGTCGTTATAAGTTTAAAACCGTTAGAATTTCTAATCAAAAGTTGAAGAAAAAAAAAGAGCTGGATATAAAATAAGGGCAAGGCCAATGGTGTCGTTTCTAGGGATAGTGACTCCGGACTCGACTCCCTCTAGGATTTTCTGAAAATAAATATCTAAAAAAGCTCATGAATTAATTAGAAATCAAAGCGAAAATGCTGAAGCTTAAGGTGCCTGGCCACTGGGATAGCGACTTGGATTGGTCACACCCTCTGAGCTAAGTATGCTGAGATGAAAAAAAATGATTTTAAATTCTCTCGGTTTTCTACATAAAACGGTTAGGAATAGTCAATTGGTTGTTCCTTTTGTTTCATAAGCTTTAGGCGGGATTAGGTGAAACTGTGGCTTCTTTAGTGTGAGACCCTAGGTAGACTAAATGAACCTAAAATTAAACTAACATGATAACGGGCTTAGAAACCGACGGTTGGGTTCAAGAGGACAACTATACCTGCAATCGCACTTGACACGTGATTAGATTTTTAAAATTAAAGTAACCGATGTTTTGAGGCCAGATTATTTGATTGTGATTCCATAGCATAATTCTTTTTCAGGGACGAAAAAAAGATAAGTGTGGGGATGTTTGATGTATTGCAGAATACATCGGTTATTTGTACATGTTTTGCGTCGTTATCAAGTTAGTGTGTGTCTTTTATATATATTTTTCAGTTTCTATTTAGTATTTTATGTGCCACAGGAATCCGGATGGCAAAAGAGGCAAATTTATGCATAAACGGTGCTTTACGAGATCCCGGATGAGTCACAAGTGAAAAGAGAAGATAAAAATAAATAAATTGTGAAAATCACCCCTTCGTGTCACGCGACCCCTTACCCAGAATCCCGTCGCGTGACACGAAGCTCTCCAGATTCAGCAAAAAGTCCATTCTACCCCTGCCAAGTTGAGCTAATTACCCTTGCATGCCCCCGTCAGTTTTAAGTGCTTCGTGTCACGCGACCACTTACCCAGAATCCCGTCGCGTGACACGAAGGCCCCCAGGAAGCCAAAAATTGTGTTTTTTCAAGCCCAAGTCGAATTTAAAAACTCTAATCGTGATATTATGCTTCATTCTGCACTTTTGGACGAGAAAGGAGCTGCTCAAGGTGATTGCAAGGCAAGGAAAGGGCAAGGTTCGAGATTTGAAGCTAGAGGATCGACTTCCTTTCGTGTTCATCATTCAATTTAGTCGTTTCTTAGTTTTTTTCTCATTCAAACTCATGTTGATTGATATTATGAACCTTTTGATTTCTGTTTTGATGATGTTTTGTGGCTAAAACTCTTATAGCTACCTAGACTAAAACAAATAACTAGGTTTTGATTTGATTTTTCTATGGTTTTTGGAACGTGTTTTGGATTTATGATTCAGTAAAGATTTTGATTTCTCTAGATCTGGTGTATGTGCGTATCTATTATTTTTTATTGTCACTTATTCACTCCACTTGCACTTTTGTGAATGTCTTTCATGTATGAGTTCTAGTTAGGTTGCAGACTTTGTGTAACAACTAGTTTATGGTCAATAGTCGCGAGTTTACCATAGGAGTGATATTTGGTGGTTAAAAGATTTAGGTATTCTTCCAAGTTCAATAGCTGTGAGGTGAGGGCTTGTTGGTATGTCTAGGTTGTTAGATTGCTAGGTTAGAGGGTTTGTGAGAAGATCTGCCTAATTTCCCTTTCAATTCCTGCATATCAAGTTAGATCTAGGCTTCAATAATTACCCCTTACACCTAGTGTAGTGAGGCTTTCGCGCTGTGAGATAGATTGTCTAACGGGTACTCGATCATAAGAGTTAGATAACCTATGAGGGTTTGTACTTCAACCGATAGTTTAACAACACAACAATATTCTATGGTTTCCCCTTGAGAAGGGTCGAGGGTGTCTAGTTTATTCTTGATGTTTAGTATTTTAGGATCCCGGTTCCAATTCAGTTCCATAACCATAGAAGCTTATCAAGCATAGTTAGGAGTCTTGTCTAGGTAGTGTCTTGTCATCATCTGAATTCAGTTTAGCTCAATTTTCGTTTTTAGTTCAGTATAGTTAACCTCAGTTAGTCTTTATTTTATTGCAATTTAGTTTTTAGTAAACCCCCCCCCCCCTTTTAATTAGTAAATCATTTTATTTTGTTTTTAGATAAGTTTTCAAGTCTAGTTTACGTTTTCTATTAGAGTCTCGTGAGTTCGATATTCGGACTTACTTTAGCTTTACTAGAGTCGATAGGTTCACTTGCCTGTCAGTAGTTTAGTTTTAGAGAGTCTAGAGTATTACTAGGTGTCTAGTTTTTGGTTTAATTTAGTTATTTTCATTAAACTACTTTTAGCACATCACCTTCCAAATGAATCTTGAATTTCTTCTGCCATTGATAGTATTCAGACTTAGGAGGACGATTACCACTACCCGATGATAGGTCATTGATCAATGTAGTAATCACATTCGAAGTCTGATTCTGCATCGCTGCTGCTGCAACTCCCCAAAAATCATGCACTTGTTGTTGAGGATGAGTAACAGTTGGTGGTGTTGAACTAGTCATGGCAAGATAATTGATCGGATGTGTCGGTTGTGTCTTTGTCTTTTGAGATGCAATTGCCCAAGGATTCATAGGAACATGTTGTTGTTGTGTTGTATCAGGTCTAGGTGTCGTAGGAAATCCCCAAATGTTGTCCATAATGCTAGGAATGTCAACACTTAGAAAATCTTAAAAACAGAAATCTGGTTCGACCTAATTGAGGGTTCGAATGAAAAAAAAAACTGGTTGGTTCGACCCTGACAATTGACTCGAATGAAGAACTGTGACACAAAAACTCTGATTCGACCCTGATAAAATCCTGGTTTGACCTCCCGTAAGGTCGAATGAGAAATAATGGTTCGAATGAAAACACAACACACTCAGAAACACTTGGTTCGACCTAAAAATCCTCTAGTTCGACCAAAAAAATCACTGATTCGACCCAAAAACTCACTGGTTCAACCTAAAACCTTCTGATTTGACCTGGCCCATTTGAAAAATGGTTATTCTTCAAAAATCAGTTATTTTGATCCAAATTTTTCAAAAGTTGATGGATTTCAATGATGCTAATCAAGTTTTGCTTTGGAAATGATGGAGATCAAGTTTTGTGAAAGAAATTTTGATTTTATCCGTGAAAACAACTCTAAATCAATCAATATCCATTATCATTCAAAGTTCATGCAAAACAGAAGGTTTTTAGATATTTTTGGTGAAAAATCTGTTCGAAATCTATCAATTTGCAATTGTATGATTGAGCAAAGCTCTGATACCACTTTGTAAAAGATCGGATTGTAAGAAATCAACTACGTAATCATACAAGTGAAGTAATTTAGGTGCGGAATCCCTAAATCACATGCAAAATGATAGAAAACAAATCAGAACACGTTTTGATCCATTTCATCGATAAAACAATTGATTGCACTTGAATAAGCCTTAGTTTATCAACAAAACATACATTCAGAAGGTCGTAGACTTAACTCAGAACACACACACAAAACCTAGACCGAATGACCAACTATTAACCTGCAAAATGAAATCAAAACTATTTATAGATAGTTCCATTCGACCCATTGCATAGGTCGAATGGTCCTTTCGACCTTGACACAAGCTCAAACCAAAATTACAAACATTCATATGCTTCATTCAACCTCCAAAATGTCCCTTTGACCCCACGTTTGGTCGAATGGATTATTCAGAACTCCAAAGTCTTTATAATAAATCCCAAATAATGTAAATCCAAAGCGATAGTCACATTCGAGCACCTACAATATTCAGTGTACGCCTTTTGAGGCATTGTATGGACGCAAGTGTAGGTCTCCCATATGCTGGACTGAAGTTGGGGATACCCAACTGATAGGTCCTGAGCTCGTGCATGAAACTTCTGAGAAGATCGTGCAAATCAGAAACTGCATGGCCGCTGCTCATGATCGACAGAAAAGCTAGGCTGATAAGCGTAGCAAGCCTTTGGAGTTCTAGGTTGGGGGGACAAGGTACTATTAAAGGTGTCGCCTTGGAAAGGCGTGATTCGATTTAGGAAACGGGGAAAGTTGAACCCGCGATATGTCGGACCATTCTAGATTGTGGAAAGGATCACTCCGGTGACTTGTAGGTTAAACCTACCTGATGAACTCAGTGGAGTACAAAATGTATTCCACCTATCGAACCTTAAGAAATGTTTGTCGGATGCAATATTGGTGGTTCCACTAGCGGAGATCCATGTGGACGATCAGTTGCGGTTCGTGGAAGAATTAGTAGAGATTCTTGAGCAGGGCGTCAAGAAACTCAGACAGAGCACTATAACTATTGTCAAGGTACGATGGAATTCCCGTCTAGGACCGGAATACACGTGGGAACGTAGGGATCAAATGCGGCTTAAATACCTACATCTCTTTACTGAACCTGAACCTGTGCATAGATCAAACGCTAAACGTAAAGTAGCTATCTCAAAGTGAATTTCGGGGTGAAATTCCTTTCAACTTGGGGATGATGTGACATCCGGTAACCAAGCACACATTATTACACTGGCTTTACTGTTTACTAACTGAATTTCGGGATGAAATTCTTTTCAACTTGGGGATGATGTGACACCCCGCATTTACAGTTTCCTACTTTAAATAAACTCTAGTTAGCTTTACTTACATTTACAACATGTTACTTAACTAGGGTTAGTTAGGTGAGTCATAAGTTGCACAGTTACAGGATAATAACTGCATAAATAGGTAATTCGGGGAATTACCGAATTACGTACACGAGTATCAAACCCTAAACGTTGGTAAATTGAGAAAATAAATAATTGTGAATTAAGTGTTTGATATTCATTGCAATTACGTGTTTCTGTGAATCTATATGTAAACTGCTATATGATTACGTGAATTTAAACCGAACATGTCATCAAAATCATAATCGATGAACCGTTAGAATGGTTGGGGTCTAAATACATGGGGTTACGCTTGGTATGGTCCAAAATAACGAAAACATCGAATAAAACATGCAATACGCTGAACTGGGCCACCCGAAACGGGTCGTGTCAAAGTGAACGGCCGTTCACTGAGACCGAAGGGTCGTTCGGCATGCCCAGACGAGTTAAGCTGACTTAATCGCCTATTTAAGCAACCTTAAGCCACATGCTTCTCATAATCACAACCCTAATCGTCCATAATAGCCCCCATATGAAAAATAAAGCCTCTAACACCTGCTAAAGCTCAAGAACATCATCCGGGAGGATTGGAAGGTGTTCGGTTCTTGATTGTGAAGTGCTTTAGGTATATCATCTTAAACCTTTGTGTTTAATTCTTCTTGATCGTGTTTTAAGCACCATAATGAAGTTTATCCAGACCTGATATGGTTTTATAAAGATTAAAACTTGGACTAACATGATAAACATAAAGATTTATGAATGGTCATGTAATATGATCGCATGTTATTAAATATCTATGATGTTTGAGCGTCTAGGGTTTGTAGATCATATTATATACGATATATATTGCATGTTCTGGTCGAATAAAGGTCTAAACTGATTTTCGGATTAAAAACTTGGGTCTACTTTTATCGGCTATTACTTAAGTTTTATAAAGAGTTAGGTCGTGAAATTTGGTCAGTAGGTTGATATGGGAAAAATTTGGCTTTTCCAAGTTGATTCATCCGGTTTGGATGAATACACAATTTTTGAGAATTTTTATCGTAAACTGACCTGATATGAAAGTTTTCAGAAGCTAGTCGTAGTATTTGATTTTTCATAATTTTTCAACAAGGTTTTGATGCAAAATGAAAATAGTGTCATGACTATTGGAATCCTAGGAATATTTAGTAAAAGTTTGGGAGTCCAATTAGTTGTGTAGGTATTTTTAATAAAATTGTTTCTGTAGTGCATAATCTGTCCTAAAAACACAGATTGTGATATAGGTGTATATGTGCTTATTTGGAGTCTTGTATAACTTGGTTTTGACTTGATCTTGCATATACACTTATAGGAGATGTAAATGATGCGTATGATTGATAATAAACATAACATTCACCAACGGTTTTGTAGGTTCAACTTGTGCATGTAGTTACGATAGGTGTCACTTAAATGTTTTAGCATAAATTAACGTCTTGGACAAACGAATTATATGGTGTGTCGTGTATACACATGTACTCACATAGTGGAACATATAATAGGGAGTCAGTAGCACGTCCTTATTACTTTTGGATTGGACTTTGCTTTACAACCTAAGGTGAGTTTCACTACTCTTTTCTCAAAAGCATGCGTCTCGGGTTGAGACAACTTTCTAAAATTTTCTAATCCGGTTTGGGACTACTTTTACATCCCGGGTTTTGGGGTGCTTTGGTTCACACGGTGAATCGGGTTTTACTAATTCATGTCTTTTTCCTTGATGAACTAAACCATACTCAATCATTGAAGTCCTTCTTATACCGAATGAGTTGCCGGGATTGGCAAGCGGGTTATTAATTGATTGCGCTATTAGGTTTCACAAACCTCACATCGTGCTAGGAGCACGGGTGTGAATTGTATCTTAACATGTATTTTCATTGTTGATAGGAAATGATGCAAGGCGCTTTGCTCACTGTTGTGAGAGCTCGTTGTTTAGCAGTTCGGTATGCCTGTGTTTAGTTATCATGAGTGGGTTAGCTACCCCTAGCATGTGGTGAATTAGTGGTTACGTGGTTTTGGTAGCCTACGCATTTACTTACTCATTACTTTACTTTGAGAACTCACCAATTTTATGTTGACACACGCTAGCATGCTTTTGCAGGTCGCTAGGTTTGGAGCACTGTAGGTCATGCATCATTGAGTCGTGGGATATTGAACATTATGAAACTTATACTTTATTTATTATTTCGTTTTGCATATGGGCGCGTTGTTTTGCGCAAGAACTTAAAACGATTATGTTTGGTTTATGCTTCCGCAACTTACTAAACTTTTGATTAAACGTTAAATCATATTTTTGAACACGAACTAAATGGTTTGGGCATTTAGAGTCATTCATATGACTTTTGGCTATGGGATCCTAGTATGTCACGCGCCTTGCGGTATAAACCCCGAGTAGAAATTTAAGGGTGTGACAACCAAAGTTGACCTTTGAAGAATGGATTCAGCGCTTGGTTGTAAACGTAGCTTTCAAACCCATCCCTCAAAACATCCACAAAACCCATCCCACAAAACATCCAGAGAAATCGGTAACCGAACCCGACTACATAACCGGTGAAACAATCTTGTTCCCAAAAACATCATAGTGATCAACATTTTCCGATTCCGATCTCGGTTTGATCAACCCAAGCATATCATCATTATCATTGTAACTATTCGAATTTGAACTGTTAATAACTGCAAATCCCCCAAACATATCATCGAAATCCAAATTTAGGGATTTCTTATCACCAATTGAAATACTTGCATACTTTTGATGACCAAACTTAGAAACAGAAAAAAAAATAGATCCAAAACATGTACAAATTACCATAACACCAACTTCAATATATCAACCACACTTCAATATCAAACCTCAAATATACATCAAAGTTCAATATCAACAATTTTTAACTTAAAAGTTTGACACATTGAGTCAAGCAATATCAAAAGCTAACAAACACCAATAGAAAGATGCATAATACTTACAAATTGACAATGGAATATGAGGCTTTGAATTCCTAACGTAAGATTCAAGTGGAGTTGATTTAGCGATTGGAGTAACCCTTAGGAGAGAGTACATGGACTTCGCGTGGGTTTGTATCTGACCTAAAGATGTAACAACCAAAATAATAAACATTAATATTATTATTAATTAATTCAAGTAGTAAGTTTGTTTTCCTCAAGAAATGAGAGAATGGTTTCAATTGATTGTAGATATGTGAAGAATTAATTATTTACCTCTTAAGGAAGTCTAAGAAGATGTTCTCAACCTTGGCTGCTTTCTCATTGGTGAAGTATGTGCCGCCAAAAAAATCCATGGTTCTAGGTTATAAGATTCGAAGTGACTGGAGTGAACAGATGTTTAGGTTATTAGATTCGATCGTAATATTGAAAGAACAGATTAGGTTAGGGTTGTGTTCTTGATATTGGATGAAGAGATGATGAGCAGATGTTTTGTTATGAGAGAGAGAGAAATGAGGGGGCGTTGTTATGGGCAGGCGCACGGGAAATTGAGATTTTCATGACACAAAATCATGACACTCAAGTGTGTTTACCGTCATGTTTTTTTATTTATGACGGAAAATTATTGACACACAATAAAAAAAACATCAAGAATTTATCAATTTTTATCAAAGATGACATTTTTTAAGACATACACTTTTGCATGTCATTAAATAGGTGTATATCATAAAATGAATGTCAAGAAAGGGTATTTTTCTAGTAGTGCCAGTTGCTGACTTATCACAGATTCTTTATGAACACTTGCAATAGATATATCAAAGTAAATGCACAGCGGAATTATATTAAGTGTTCTAACTTAAAATATCACTTTTAACAGGTGTAAATGTTTCCCCTCAATTATAAAACTAAAGCAGTTAATATGAGAATCAAACAATTAATGAATAAAACAATTGTAAATGCTTCAAATGATTCTCTTATATTAGAAATGGTTTTACTACAAAAGATGTCTAAAATAGATGATGTGAACCTATTTATTTATAGACTGAACAATATGTACATTGGAAGTATTGAAACTAATATAATAATACTACAACAGGCTGTAGTATTGGAACTTGTACATAAAGTAGTAAAAACTAATATAATACTAAACTACTAAAGTATAAGGGCGGTGGAAAGCTTCTATTGTATCTGCTGAAGAACAGACAACTTCTAATGACAAAGTTGTTCTTCAGGTGTTCTATCTGGTTCACCTTCAGCACTTTGTTCTTCAGTACTTGTATCAGCTTCTCAGTGGCGGAGGTTTGTAGGGGCGGGGAGGGGCGGCCGACCCCCCCGGATTTTCGCGCAGAAGTTCCGATTATATAGTATCCGTATAGATTTGTCATCTTCTTCTTCAGTAGATTCTGTACTTAGCAAAATATGCAGAGAATAATTAGACTATGGTTAGAACTATGTCTAGACTTTGTACTAACGCTATGAGTATGTGTTAGTACAGAATAATTAGACTATGGTTTGAACTGTCTCTAGAATAATTCAGCATTGGTAATGAGAGAAGCAAAGTGTGGGTTGGATGAGCATGTGATTACGTGGAGCCAATATGAAAGCCTCTTATTGTGAATGACTCTAATGTAAATACATGAAATAGGATATATTAAAAAAAATGTGATGAGATATAATTTACATCTAATTTAAATTTGGATACTAGGTTGATTGATGGTAACCCCAATCAAATTTGCTAATTAAGAATTTGTACATACTAAATGCATCATAATTAAAACCAAAATTATACATCAAATAAAAAGTAATACATAATACATTACTCTTTACCCATATAAAATAAAGAATCCTTCCTTATCTTTATATATTACAAAAGTACAATTCCTAAGAAAATATATCCAGAGTCTTTGCTTTGCTTCCGAAACAATATATATATATATATATATATATATATATATATATATAGGATTTGGATCATTTGAGAACCACCATTTAGGGAGAGAACCAAAGAACCAGTGTGAACAGGTGGCATTTTTGTAAATATGAAGGTGTCTACAAAAACCCCTCCATAAAAAAATAAAAAAAGTAAAAACACCAAAATGATTATTTTGCATTATTAATTAAAAAAAATAAAAAAAAAATTAAAAAAAATGGCTTGTGACGTCGTATGACGTCATTCTGATGCACATGTGCATTTCGCTGTTATATATACATAAATATACTGTATGCACATGTGCATTTCACTATTAAATCACACTTTTGAATGAATTGTCAATTACCATACTTAAATGATTATTAAATGGATGCGATACAAATATATAAGGGGTGAAAAAAATTTATTCAATGATTTTAAATGGATGCGAATAGATATATAAAATACACTCGAACTCGTCAATTGCGTAGACATGCATATTATAACATAAATTGAAAAATAAGACAAATGTGGGACAACAAACATTAATAAACTTGAAACAACTCTATATAAGAACTATAAAATAAAAAACGTGTACTGCATGCACATGTGCATTTCACTATTAAGTTAGGCTTTTTCGAGTGGTTTAGCTTCAGGGCTTAGGTTTTAGGTATGGTGAGAAGGGGTTAGATCTTTTTGGGGGGATTGGGTGGTGAGTTCAGGTTTTTTTGATGTTGGGGAGTTTAATTTTAATTGTGCACATGTGCATATCTCAATTTTCTTATCATACAAATTTACATACACCAAAAAAGTAATCACAAACATAATCAACATATCAACCACCATATAAAATCATCCAAAATATACAAATGTTCATGCATCATCCTTCAAACAACAAACTTTTGTACCCGTCTGTTTTTGTTATACAATTACATGTAGTTTCTACAAAACCATCAACACAATAAAATAACTGATAACATAAGAAAATATCCTTATTACAAACCAACCATGTTACCACTAACCACCTACCTACAAACTTCTAATTATCTCACAACATCACGCTCACCAACAGTGTCCCATTATATTGCTTATTTGTCTCCTTTTCGTCTTCTTCCCCATTTACTTATCTTCTTACAACACTCTTCACACCTCATTGATGCTTTATCTAACTTCTCCATTGTTTTTTCATCCGTCAACCTGAACATCCTATACTTCTCAAATTTATCACATTGTTCGTGTGTTTAAACAACTAAGAATTGACATTTATTAGTTCACATGGAAAATATACATATATGCACATGTGCATATATATCTAAATTGCTTAAATAATTAATACTGGCCTTTTTTAACTTCCTGATCAAGGATTATGTCATCATCATCGATTGCATCCGGCAACCTTTTTCGGCCCTTTATACCTTGATTATAACATAAAAGTTACATTCTTTGATTTTTATCCCATCTTTATCTACAAATAAAAAACAACACATAATAAAACCAAACTTACAATCTTAATGCACATGTGCATTAACTTTAGTTTTTTCATTACCACATAACATATGCACATGTGCGTTGAAAAAAGAGAGCAAAAGACCTTAATGATGATAACAAGAGAATTCAACGTTAATGCACATGTGCATCAATATAAAAATCAACATAAAACAATAAAAATGATCAAGTCCAATGAAGATCGGATACCTGTTGTACATTTCACTGACCGTAAGTTTGAAGATGCCCACTTTGCTAGCTTAGAGTGCTCGTCCAAGATCACCATCACTGAAAATATCAGTCCCATTTCATATCGACAACGTACAACACTCAATTTACCATCAGCCAGGCAAACAAGAGACTAAAACAAATATGAATCTGACATAAAAAAATGTTTAGTTTTTTATACACATTAACAGTTGATGAAGTTGTTAGCTCATCGTCATTAATCAACCAAAATACAATTAAATTGAAATCAGAACATAAACCTAACCGAAACTAAAAGAACAATCTAAAATCGTTTAATACAAACCAAAAGCCCTAATTTTAAACATAGATCAGAAATAAAAAGCTTTAGGAATTGATGGAATTTTGTCAAAAACACTAGAATGCCCAATTTTCTGAAAAATATAAGTGTAAATCATCTATCTAACCAACATGAGTTTAAGTCGATGGTGGAAAATTAATATTAATGTAAATATCACCTAATTACATCACCAACCCCTCTCTCATATACATAAATCACTAAAATAAATCCCTAACCAGATCTGTTTACCAACCATATAATCCTCAACCACCATTACCTTCCAATCACAATGATCGTTGCGACAATATCTTATCACAACCGGCATTGCTAATTGAATCTCCATAAAACCACAATTGACACAAAATTGAACAAATATTATTATCAGGTAGACGGTGAATGTGGTTAAATACGACGTCGTAGAGTAAATTGAAGTTTTAATAAGCTATTAGAATAAGTTTCTGTTGAGAAGATCGTTGAGGATGTCTTGTTATAATAATAATAATCTGGAAGTCAACGGAATTGAACCTGATGTGTTGCTGGTAGCGTTTTATGCACTCGAATGTAATAGAACTGAATCTGATGTAGCGTTTGGTGTAGAAAAAGGTGTGGGAGTGGAGGGATGAGTAGCCTGGTGAAGATGATGGAGCTTTATGGAGGGATGATTTAGATTTTGTTAGGTTTCTAGTGATATTTACATTAATGCCCCTTGTTCACATTGGTTCCTTGGTTCTCTCCCTAAAGTTGGTTCTCGTATGATTCCTACCCTATATATATATATATATATATATATATATAATATATATTCCAAAACAATCACACAGACCATATAATCTTGAAATAAGACACTACAAGAAATTTAGGTATTTACCCACACATAGTATGTGTAGGAAAAACCATATAATGAGTTAGTAGGTACGTTTACCTACACAAAAATTAAGTGTCATGAGGTGTAGACTCGGCATTGGGGATATAGATCATTACCTACACATTTATTATGTGTAGGTATATAGGAAGCTATACCTACACATATATGTGTGGCTAAAACTAATATATATGTGTTGGTAGAAGTATAGCAACTTGTTAGATTGGCGTATGACGTGACATCCAACATGGCAGCTAATTATGTGTAGGTAAAAATATTTAAATGTGTAGATAATAACCACGATTTATTTAAATAATAATTTTTAAATGTATACAACCAAATACAAAAACAGTTATAGAAACACACACGATCAAATTAACATTCTTAATCAAAATATAAGTGTTCAAACAACCAAGCAAACAAAGCAAATATTGACCATAAGTTACTAACGGGTTATATAAATTTCTAAATGACATCACTCATCGATACTTTCATCACCCTCTAGATTATAATCTTGAGATTGTCCAGCTGTGCTTGATGGAGTAAACATGATATTATTCTCAATCAGTACTTGTATCAAAATTGCACATTTAGTTGTCATTGTTTGAAGTGCATGGACCAACTCATCATAAGTAGAACGCTTTGCTTTTTTAATTATACCCATTGTGTTATCAACAATAATTGGAACACGTCCCCACCCATGCAAACGAAAAGAGCTTCGTACAAGTACATTTTCAATAATCAACTTGTCAATTGATTCCACGGTATGCTGCTTTCTCAACTTCATCATTTCTTCCTTTTAGGAAAAAAAAAAGAAAACAAATACAACTTTTTACCAAATAATGAATACTTAGCGGTAGAAAAGAAAAAGTAAACTTACATATATTGCAGCCGCATTTTTAGATATCAAACCTTTTTGCTGAGCGGGCAAGAGCAAGGACAGATGGACACAAGGTTTTTAAGATAAGCAAGTTATTCTAGGACCAATAGAAGCACAATTAAAACAACATAATACCTTATTGTTCAAAAGCTCTTAAAAAACTTGTATGGTTATAACAGATAAATAACTAAAAGAATATAAAATAATTACTATTACTGTGGACAACAATACATGCAAGTCACAAAAGTTAACTTCACCATCCCGGAAATTAAGCATTTAGCATTCCAGTCGAATTTAGAGATGGTTGTAGTGAGAATCAAGTTTGATTAACTATTTAACAATTATTTTTTGTAGGAAGGCAATTAAGTATAGTTTAACATACCATATAATAATTTCAAAAGCTCTCCCCAGTTGATAAAATCGAGCGCAAATGCAAGGTCCTCCACAGGCCTATGAGGCAGTCTTCCTCCCCGAGTCGTATACCTTGAGAATAAACATATAAAATAATAATAATAATAATAATAATAATAATAATAATAATAATAATAATAATAATAATAATATAGAGTACACTTACTCCATGTAGTATGTGTTTTTATAATCAATGGTAAAAGAAAACTTTTACATAAGATAGACAATAAAAACTAACCCTATGAGTCATTTGATCCAACGTTGAAAAAAAAACGTCAACCATGAGGACATAATCCTAAAAAAAATTAAATACTTTAAGGATTAAATTCAAGATTTTGGACAAACCACAAGGACAATTTTTGTAATTTAGCACACTAAAATTTAACATAAAGCATCTATAATATTCAGTTTACGGGCATTTTGCAAAAAAAAAAAATGTTATGGAGGAGAGAGAGCATGGTGAGCACATTTTAAAAAACGTGTAAAGAGCGATAGGGTGTGTTTTTGGGGCTTTTTTGGAGCCGATTTTGGTAATGAGGGAGGCAAAGTGTGGGTTGGATGAGCATGTGATTACGTGGAGCCAATATGAAAGCCTTATATTGTGAATGACTATAAGACTACTCGGAGTGGTGGGGGAAGAGGGGGATGAAGCGCCATGTGGTACTTGTGGGACCCTTGTGGGGGGGAAAAATTATGGGGAGTGAAAGGGGGGAAGAGGGGGGAATGAAATAAAAAAAAACTGACCAAACAAGAGATGCCACCTCACCCCACCCTCAAGCCCCACGCCGGTGGAGATGCCCCCGCCCTCACCTTCCCGCCCTCCCCCACGCCAAGTTGGCGGCGGTGTTCCCGCCCCCAAATGGCTCTCCACGCCATGTTTACCGCCCCACTCCGGGCACTCTAATATAAATACATGAAATAGGATATATTACAAAATGTGATGAGATATAATTTACATCTAATTTTAATTTGGATACTAAGTTGATTGATGGATAACCCCAATCAAATTTGCTAATTAAGGATTTGTACATACCAAATGCATCATACTTAAAACCAAAATACATCAAATAAAAAGTAATACATAATACATTAATCTTTACCCACATAAAATAAAGCATCATTCTTTATCTATATATAAAAACAAAAGTTCAATTCTTAAGAAAATGATATCTTGATTCTTTGCTTTGCTTCCAAAACTATAAATATATATTCCAAATAAAGTTGAACCTCACCCATTATATATATGAAGTAATAATCAACCCAATTCATAAGTATTATTAAATCAACTACGTAATCATACAAGTGGAGTAATTTAGGTGCGGAATCCATAAATCACATGCAAAATGAAAGAAAACAAATCAGAACACGTTTTTATCCATTTCAATAAACATTTCATTGATAAAACAATTGATTGCACTTGAATAAGCCTTAGTTTATCAACAAAACATACATTCAGAAGGTTCTATACTTAACTCAGAACACACACACAAAACCAAGACCGAATGATCAACTATTAACCTGCAAAATGAAATCAAAACTATTTATAGACAGTTCCATTTGACCCATTGCATAGGTCGAATGGTCCCTTCAACCTTGACACAAGCTCGAACCAAAAATACAAACATTCATAAGCTTCATTCGACCTCCAAAATGTCCCTTCGACCCCACGTTTGGTCAAATGGATTCTTCAGAACTTTAAAGTCTTTATAATAAACGCAATATTATGTAAATCCAAAGTGATAGTCACATTCGTGCACCTACACTATTTAGTGTACGCCTTTTGAGGCATTGTATGGACGCAAGTGTAGGTCTCCCATATGCTGGACTGAAGTTGGGGATACCCAACTGATATGTCCTAAGCTCGTGCATGAAACTTCTGAGAAGATCGTGCAAATCAGAAACTGCATGCCGCTGCTCATGATCGATAGAAAAGCTAAGGCTGATAAGCGTAGGAAGCCTTTGGAGTTCCAGGTTGGGGGGACAAGGTACTATTAAAGGCGTCACCTTGGAAAGGCGTGATTCGATTTGGGAAACGTGGAAAGTTGATCCCGCGATATGTCGGACCATTCGAGATTGTCGAAAGGATCAGTCCGGTGACTTATAGGTTAAAACGACCTAATGAACTCAGTGGAGTACGCAATGTATTCCACATATCGAACCATAAGAAATGTTTGTCGGATGCAATATTGGTGGTTCCACTAATGGAGATCCAGGTGGACGATCAGTTGCAGTTCGTTGAAGAACCAGTAGAGATTCTTGAGCAGGGCGTTAAGAAACTTAGACAGAGCACTATACCTATTGTCAAGGTATGATGGAATTATCGTCTAGGACCAGAATTGTAACACCCGGCGTTTTAACAGGGAATTAACCGCACTAATGTAAGGTTATGTGTATGTTTAAAAATAATAATTTGAGTTAATAAAGCGAATTTTAAGTCCAAAAGCTTGTATTATATATAAAAATATGGCTAGAGGTGTCATATTTAAAAATCTTGTCGCGTAGCGATTTTGCGCGCGAAATACGATCGTTGGTGATGACCCGGTAATATTTAAAGTCCGAAATTTGAAATTTTATTTTTAAAATAATATTTCTAATCATATTTAGTTGAAAAATATGGAGAAATAAAGTTAGAGTATAAAGATGGTGATTTTAGTCGCAACGCGCGATACCGCGCATTCTGCGCGCCTATATTATGAAAATTCGCCATTTTTACGCTGGATAGCACCTAATATTAACTCGACATATATATTTTTATGTCCGGAGTCAAAAATATTATTTTTAAGGGTGTCGGGTATTTAAAACAGTTAGAGGCCGGTACCGCGTTAACTAGTAATATACCCGCTAATCTACACCCAATACCCACTAAATAATAATATTACACCAAAATTTACAACTAATCTAACCTATATATGTGTGTGTCGTGTGTGTGGGCTGCCAACAAAGCCTAGCATGATGATTCATGCATGGTGATGATTACTTATATGTTCTAGACCTTCACTTCTCCATCCCAACACACTACCTCTTCCACTTCTCTCTCTCTCTCTCTCTCAACCGTATACCTCACTCTCTCTCTCTAAATTCTTTTTTTTTTTCAACTTAAACCACTTATAATCCAGCTATGAATGAATCAAAACCATCCAAGAAGACTTAATAGATGAAGATTTGAGCAAGGTTTTAAAGGGTTTTTCAAGCTAACTACTTTCTTGTTTCAAAAAGGTATAAACCCTAACTATTTTCATATGATTTTTCCATCTTTCATCACTAACCTTGGATGATTCACACAACAAAATTTATAAATATGTGGTTTTCATTAAAAATAAAGAGAGATAAGATGTGTTGGTGGGTGTAGGCGTGAGTTTGCATACATATATGTATATGTGCCGTACATATATACATGTGTGTAAGAAATTGTATTTCAAAATTTTACTCAAAAACCTTTTTGCATGTATGATCTAACATGTGATAAACAAGATTCAAGCATTAAAACATGGTTTTATACAATAAGGGATGATAATGTATGAGTTAAAATTTGGGGAAAACTAAACTAGTTATACACATATATATATAGCCGTGTATATATATGTGTGTGTGTAACTATAGATTTTTGTTAAAATTCTTGCTATAGATGATTAAACTAGACTTAGAATGTGGGATTTTGATTCAAGAATGGAAAATAAAAAGATGATATATATATATATGTATGTATGCCGTGAGGTGTATGTATGTATGTATGAAAATGGAATTTTCTTGATTAAACACAAGTTGATGGGTTTTGTATCTACTAAACTTGAATTAAAACATGGTTTAAACATATGGAAAATTTCTTTGAAAATGTTAGTTTAAAACAGAAAATTTCATAAAAATAAAAGTTTAGAAAACCCACATTATAGTCTTGGTTTATGGATGACAAGTTATGAACCATTTGGTGAGGTTATGGACATAAAATCTATGAAAATTTAAAGGTTTTATGGATATTTTAAAACCTGATTTAGATCAGTAGGTTTGGCTTGAAAATGTGTATAAAATGACCCATGTTTGAAGGAAAATGGTTAGACTTTTAAATTATAAGGAAATGGGTAATTTTTGGACCTAAAATGCTTGAAATATGGACTTTAATAAGTGATTTTTAAAGAAAATTTGAGGTCTGACTTTTTATACTAAAAATCACATAAAAGTTCATCAAATAACTTGTTTTAACCAAAAAGTTTAAGTATTGGTTCAAAAACTTGGTTTTGATAATGTCCGGTACAAAACTAGGCGATAAAAAGGCGAAAAAAACGGCTAAATTTGTAAGAATTACAAATCTGATTTTAAACAGGTCTTAAAAGTATATTTTTAAGATAAAAACATGTAAATAAAGGTATATTTAAAATACTACATGTTTTTACAAGCCACACGAATTGGAATTTCGAGAAATTGCCGAAGATATCGCCTAGAACCGACTAATCTTGTAACTAAGTGTCTTGCATGTTAATAGTATAATTAACTTATACATGATATTATGAATATATGACAAGTAAAAATGGGTGTGAGATGATAAAATAAAAAGGATGCTATACGTTTTGATATAACAGTAACGGACCAAAAAAAACGAGTCACGATCACCAACGAGTCGTAAATAAGGACAAGTATTTTGAAAATGAATGATTTCAAAGGATTACATTTTCTTTAGAAAATGTTGTGTGAAAAGTCTAAGTTGAATGTATAACTTAGAAAAATAAGCGAAACGTAGTCGTTTACACGATTTTCATGATTAGGAAATCGGACGACCGGAAAAGTCAAGCGTTTGGAAAAATAACTCAAACTACCACAAGGTGAGTTCACAGCCCCATTTTTATAAAGTTTTATAATTGTTTTGGAGGAAAAACACGTTGTAAAAATGACTAAGATTGCTAATAAAAGACAATCGGATAAGTGTGGAATGTGTACGAATATATGGGCGGATAACCTTCTTTCGGGATTGAAAGATGAGAAAATGAAACCTTAAGGTAATGTTCCCCAGGGCCATTCATAATCATTAACCTTGGTATAGAGGGCAAGCGAAGTGTTGGTGGATCCATCGGGTTGACGACCCTAGCCGCGACCAGTCGCTCTGGTCTTAGTTCGGAAAATTACTTCAAATTCTATTGGGAACCAAATTGTCATGTGTTGATTATGAGCATATAACGTAAACACATACTCATATTCCTAGCTAGTTTATGAATCCACATGATCGTCTTAGTAATCTATGTTTAAATCTATGTTTATAAATATATATCTTGAATCTATAAGATATACTTTTCGTGGTAAAGCGAAAAGGGTTTTTTATAAATTTTTGCAAGGTAAGCAAAAATGTTATTTATTAAACTCTGTGAATTCACCAGCCTAGTGTTGACAAATGTTTTGACATGTTTTTCAGGTACAAGATAAATGCTTCGGAATATGGCGGAATAATATGTGTTTTGGCAATTTAGTGTTTGGACTTGTAATAAAATGATGATCTTGGGAACTCTTGTAATAATAATTAGATCCATTTTGGGTCTAAGTTTTAAAACTTTTATTTTATAAGTTTTATGTAAATTTGTCCAAATACTTATCACTTGCTATTACACCATTAATTACCAACCTCCGTTCACCACCATGCTAAGTCTTCCGCTGTGCATTTTGGGGGTGTGACAAGAATACACGTGGGAACGCAGGGATCAAATGTGGCTTAAATACCCACATCTCTTTACTGAACCTGAACCTGAACCTGTGCATAGATCAAACGCTAAACGTAAAGTAGCTCGCTCAAAGTAAATTTCAGGGTGAAATTCCTTTCAACTTGAGGATGATGTGTCATCCGGTAACCAAGCACACATTGTTACACTGGCTTTACTGTTTACTTACTGAATTTTGGGACGAAATTCTTTTCAACTTGGGGATGATGTGACACCCCGCATTTTCATGTTCGTACTTTAACTAAACTCTACTTAACTTTACTTACATTTACAGCATGTTACTTAACTAGGGTTAGTTAGGTGAGTCATACGTTGCACAGTTATAGGATAATAACTGCATAAAGAGGTAATTCGGGAAATTACCGAATTACGTACACGAGTATCGAATCCTGAACGTTGGTGAATTGAGAAAATAAATAATTGTGAATTAAGTGTTTGATGTTAATTGTAATTACGTGTTTTTGTGAATCTATATGTAAGTTGTTATGTGATTACGTTAATTTCAACCGAACGTGTCATCAAAATCGTAATCGATGAACCGTTAGGATGGTTGGGGTCTAAATACATGTGGTTACGCTTGGTATGGTCCAAAATAACAAAAACATCGAATAAAACATGCAATACGCTGAACTAGGCCACCCGAAACGGGCCGTGTCAAAGTGAACGGCCGTTCACTGAGAACGAATGGCCGTTCGGCAGGCCCAGACGAGTTAAGCTAACTTAAATCACCTATTTAAGCAACCTTAAGCCCCATGCTTCTCATAATCACAACCCTAATCATCCATAACAGCCCCCATACGAAAAATAAACCCTCTAACACCTGCTAAAGCTCAAGAACATCATCCGGGAGGATTGGAAGGTGTTCGGTTCTTGATTGTGAAGTGCTTTAGGTATATTATCTTAAACCTTTATGTTTAATTCTTTTTTATCGTGTTTTAAACACCATAATGAAGTTCGTCCAGACCTGATATGGTTTTATAAAGATTAAAACTTGGACTAACATGATAAACATAAAGAATTATGAATGGTCATGTAATATGATCGCATGTTATTAAATATCTATGATGTTTGAGCGTCTAGGGTTTGTAGATCATATTATGTACGATGTATCTTGCATGTTCTGGTCATATTAGTGTGTTAGGGTTATTGTATGATAATTTCTCAGTGTTCTTGATCGATAATACACATGTAGGATCTGACATAGTTGAGCAGGTCCGGTTTTGGGCATGGACAGGGTGGGCGACGGCCCCAGGCCCAAACTCCCGGGAGGCCCGAATTTTTAAAAATTTAAAATATATATTATTTATAAAGTGTATTTAAATTATTTTGGTGTGGGAAATGAGAACAAAGCATAGGTAGATGAATTGGTTTGTGATTTGTATTTCAAGATAGAGAACGTGAGTTCAAATCCCACTTTATGCATTTAATTTTTGTATATCAATGCAATTAATGAAGAAGACCAACATTCTAGGTATTGATGTTTGATAATTAAATGTTGAAATTTTAATTACTCATATTTGAAAATTGAAAGTTAAAACTTGAATTTTATAAGGGGCCCGATTTTTTTAGTCGCCCTAGGCCGAAAACGTTTCGGAGATTCTCAGAGACGGCCCTGTAGTTGAGAGTATTGCATGTTTAAAATCTGGACAAAAGATAATTTTTGATTTGTAGGCTCTGTAACTTGATATTAAATTATTGGTTTTGGTCGATTCTTATTATGTGCATGTCGTACGTGGTCTTAGGTTTCTGGAATGAGTAAAATCATGCAGATTGGTTTCTGTTTGATATGTTTTTGATATTGTATTCGAATAAAGGTCTAAACTGGTTTTCAGATTAAAAACTTGGGTCTACTTTAATCGGCTATTACTTGAATTTTATATAGAGTAGGTCGTGAAATTTGGTCAGTAGGTTGATATGGGAATAATTTGGCTTTTCCAAGTTGATTCATCCAGTTTGGATGAATACACAATTTTTGAGAATTTATATCGTAAACTGACCTGATATGAAAGGTTTCAGAACCTAGTCGTAGTATTTGATTTTTCATAATTTTTCAACAAGGTTTTTATGAAAAATGAAAATAGTGTCATGACTAGTGAATTCCTAGAAATATTCAGTAAAAGTTTCAGATTCTAATTAGTTGTGTAGGTATTTTTAATAAAAGCGTTTCTGTAGTGCATAATCTATCCTGAAAACACAGATTGTGATATATGTGTATATGTGCTTATTTGGAGTCTTGTATAACTTGGTTTTGACTTGATCTTGCATATAAACTTATAGGAGATGTAAATGACGCGTATGATTGATAAAAAACATAAAAGTCACCAACGGTTTCGTAGGGTCTACTTGTGCATGTAGTTACGATAGGTGTCACTTAAATGTTTTAGCATAAATTAACGTCTTGGACAAACGAGTTATATGGTGTGTCGCGTATACACATGTACTCACATAGTGGAACATATAATAGGGAGTCAGTAGCACATCCTTATTACTTTTGGATTGGACTTTAGCTTTACAACCTAAGGTGAGTTTCACTACTCTTTTCTCAAAAGTGTGCGTCTCGGGTTGAGACAACTTTCTAAACTTTTTCTAGTCCGGTTTGGGACTACTTTTACATCCTGGGATTTGGGGTGCTTTGGTTCATAGGATGAATCGGGTTTTATTAATTCATGTCTTTGTCCTTGATGAACTAAACCATACTCTATCATTGAAGTCCTTCTTATACTGAATGAGTTGCCGGGATTGGCAAGCGGGTTATTAGTTGATTGCACTATTGGGTTTCACATACCTCACATCGTGCTGGGAGCACGGGTGTGAACTGTAACTTAACATGTATTATCATTGTTGATAGGCAATGATGCAAGGCGCTTTGCTCACTGTTGTGAGAGCTCGTTGTTTAGCAATTCGGTATGCCTGTGTTTAGTTATCATGAGTGGGTTAGCTACCCATGGCATGTGGTGAATTAGTGGGTACGTGGTTTTGGAAACCTACGCATTTACTTACTCATTACTTTACTTTGCGAACTCACCAACTTTCGTCGATTTCCAGGTTTGTTGCGTTGTCTTCTAGCGTGCAGGGCCTTCATGCAAGTGTGCATGGGCGTGCAGGGTCACTCCCGGACTGGTTTTATCAGTGTTTAAGCCTCGGGATTGTCTTCAAAACATACAGGGAACATGCTGCAAGTCTCGTATCTTCAGGAGTCTCCAGTTTTTGCCCGGAAATCCTTCCTTTCCGTCTTGGAGCTCCATTTTTCTGAGAAATACAAATAGGAATGATTTAAGCATCAAATTCAATAATATAAGCCTAATTGTATCCAATCATGAAATTGTTTATGCCTGTTTTTATATGTTAATAATGTGAGTCGTCAATGACATACACTTTTGCATGTCATTAAATAGGTGTATATCATAAAATGAATGTCAAGAAAGGGTATTTTTCTAGTAGTGTCAGTTGCTGACTTATCACAGATTCTTTATGAACACTTGCAATAGATATATCAAAGTAAATGCACAGTGGAATAATATTAAGTGTTCTAAGTTAAAATATCACTTTTAACAGGTGTAACACTGTGTTCCCGAGTTTTATTAAAGGATGGAAGAGAAAGGATCTCCCTCCTCTTCCTTTCACTCCAATTCCTTCCAAATTGGAAAGATTGAAAATCACACTAAAATCCTCCTTATTATCCCTCTCATTCCCTCCCTTTCCCTCCTACAAAAAACTCTGGAACACATTTTTTTCCCCACTTCCTTCCCAATCCTTTCTCTTCCATCCTTTAATGAAACTCTGGAACACAGTGTAAATGGTTCCCCTCAATTATAGAACTAAAGAAATTAATATGAGAATCAAACAGTTAATGAATAAAACATTTGTAAATGCTTTAAATGATTCTCATATATTAGAAATAGTTTTACTGCAAAAGATGTCTAAAATAGATGATGTGAACCTATCTATTTATAGACTGAACAATATGTACATTGGAAGTATTGAAACTAATATAATAATACTACAACAGGCTGTAGTATTGGAACTAGTACATAAAGTAGTAAAAACTAATATAATACTAAACTACTAAAGTATAAGGGCGGTGGAAAGTTTCTACTGTATCTGCTGAAGAACAAACAATTACTAATGACAAAGTTGTTCTTCAGGTGTTCTATCTGGTTCACCTTCAGCACTTTGTTCTTCAGTACATGTATCAGCTTCTTCAGTAGATTTTGTACTTAGCAAAATATGCAGAGAATAATTAGACTATGGTTTGAACTACGTCTAGATTTTGTACTAACGCTATGAGTATGTGTTAGTACAGAATAAGTAGACTATGGTTTGAAACTATGTTCAGAATAATTCAGCATTGGTAATGAGAGAGGCAAAGTGTGGGTTGGATGAGCATGTGATTACGTGGAGCCAATATGAAAGCCTCTTATTGTGAATGACTCTAATATAAATAGATGAAATAGGATATATTAACAAAATGTGATAAGATATAATTTACATCTAATTTAAATTTGGATACTAGGTTGATTGACGGTAACCCCAATCAAATTTGCTAATTAAGGATTTGTACATACTAAATGCATCATAATTGAAACCAAAATACATCAAATAAAAAGTAATACATAATACATTATTCTTTACCCACATTAAATAAAGCATCATTCTTTATCTTTATATAAAAACAAAAGTGCAATTCTTAAGAAAATGGAATCTTGATTCTTTGCTTTGCTTCCAAAACTATAAATATATATTCCAAAAAAAGTTGGACCTCACCCATTATATATATGAAGTAATAATCAAATCTAATTCATAAGTATTATTAAACAGCCACCAACTACCCATCAAGGTACGCATTTATTAATTCTCCACCTTTTAGTGTTTCATATAAACTAAGGTTTGACTTGATAAAAAGAACCCGAGTTCAACCTTGCCTCACGTTAAAATCTCGCATCGAATAATATGTGTTGTTTATTTTAATCATAATTATTGTTTCATTATTTTTTTAAATATAATTACTTTATATATATATATATGGGGGCGCACGAATTCGTATTTTTTTATATTTTTTTTCTAAATGGGGATGACGTGAGAAAGAGAAGCTTGGAACTAGTTTTTTTAGTATTTTACTTAGATAAAATGAGTTTTCTATCCCATATATATATATATATATATGTATATATATAGGAAAAAGATCAAATAGGAACCAAGAGCCTAGTTAGGAACTTAGGAACCAATCTGAGCCATTCATCTTTGATCTTGATCTAGGGGGTAGTTATGTAATTAGACAATTAAATATTATATTTTAATTTAATTAAAAGTTTTATATATGGCAGTTAATTATCTTCCTGCAATTAATATGCAAGTTTTTTTTTTACTTTCCTTAAATCTCTCAACCTATTATCATCTCTAATCCCAAATAAAAAAATCACGTTCGATTGAATTCCATTGAATCGAAATAACTTCCAGTCGAATTCAGAAGATTTATATTGATTGAATTGAAAAAACTTTCGATTTAAAAGAATCTAAAAACGAATATACACCAATGTATATCTGTGTACATCAATGTATGTCTGTGTTGATGATGAATGAAAAAACGAATATACACCAATGTATATCTGTGTTGATGATGATGAATGAAAAAATCAATATACACCAATGTATATCTGTGTTGATGATGTTGAATGATGATGAATGAAAAAATGAATATACACCAATGTACACTGTTGTATATATACCGAGATATAATTTTAATAGTATATACAATAAATACGTTTGGGTATACCATAAACACTAATTTGCTGTTTCCAAATACACATGAGTTTTTTATTAATTACCTAATAAATGATATTGAACAAAAGACATTAATACCCCTTTATTAAAATAACAATTAATTAACGTTTTACTTATTTACAATCATGCCATTGAAGATGGATGGCTCAGATCGGTTCCTATAGTTCCTACTTAAGGGTTGGTTCCTATTTGAACCCTACCCTATATATATAGAGAGAGAGAGAGTTGAGAGTTAAAATGAGAAGAATTAATGTAATAAGAGTTAAATCATATATATATATATATATATATATATATATATATAAGAAATTTAAACCAATTGAAATCCTCCATTTGAACTCTTCACTATATATATTTATATAAGGATATGATTAAATAAGAAGAAACTTAATGTGAGAACAAAAAGAAGAAAAACATAACGGTAAAACATTAAATGATTTAACTCTTATTATATTAATTGTTATCTCTAAAATTAATTAGTTATTAGCAGTTTATCCTACACATTATCAAAATTATCTTAAGTTTATTATACAGGTATTGAAATTATCCTTCAGTCTAAATTAGGTTTGCTTTGAAAGAATATATAATATATGTGTGTGTTTATGTGTGTGTAATTTATTTTTATATATGTGTGTTTAATGGAGTGCTAATTTTTAACAGAGAACTAAAAAAACATAAGCATGCATGTATGTAATATATTACAAATAGTATTGTATACAAATGGTCCATCTGGTTAACCAAAAATTTGGATTTAGTTCCTAGTTTTCAAATAGTAATCGGATGGTCCATGTAGCTATGATGATTGAGGTTTTATTATTTGCAAATTTTATTATTGTAGAGTTTGACTAGAGATAGATAGATAGGTAGGTATGTAGGTAGGTAGGTAGGTAGGTAGGTAGGTAGATAGATGATCATAGGTATGGTTTTCGCAGATTTTATGATTGTATGAAAACTCCTCTTAAATAAAGAGAGGTGGTTAATGGTTTGTGTTTCAAATAATGGTGTTTTGACAATTATACCCTTACAAGACCTAATTAGTTAATTAAACTATAACAAAACTTACAACTTTGACATCCATTTAATCTTAACCATCCATCAATACGATCTTAAGGACACAATTACTTCACACCCTTCTCACAAAACACACCATTTTTACCCTAACCACAACCATTTTAATACAACTATAAATATAATGATCTTATTGCAAGTTACACATTATATCATATAAAATAGGATTTTATATTTAAATTAACAACAAATTCGTCTACACTTGTGAACCTGGTCAAACTTAGTACATGAAGCTTAAGTTTATTTAATCTCCACATTATTTTATATTTTCACACAAACCTGAGGGGAGCAGTACAAGAACCACTCACCTAGCAGATTACACTGTTATTTATATGTTCAATATTTTCATTATATTTTATGTTTACCTTACTTGTTACATTTGGAAATAATCAATTGTCATATACAATAAAGTGACACAGAGAAACACTAAAATGGATGTTAAGGAGCTGGACCGAGAAGATCTTCAACATGAGCATCCATTAGCACTCGTAGATTTGCAATTGATGCATCGAGACTATATAGAAGACGATGATGAATACGTTGATGAGGATTTGATCACAACACAAAACTTCGTGTGCATTTGTAACTGGTGTAACAGACAAATTGACTGGTACCACTGTTATTACTACAAATGTACCATGTCGTCATGTCATTACTCCGTACATAAATTTTGTGAAGAAATACCCCTAACCTTAAAATTCCAAGGTCACCCTTCTCATCCTCTTATCCTTATAAGAACATCAAATGATGAGAAATGTCATGCTTGTCTAAAAAATCATCAAAATGGCATTTGTTATCAATGTTCAAAATGCAATTATGAAATCGATCTACACTGTGCCACATATGTGGAGCAAAATATGATCCATCACCCTAGCCACCCACACCCATTAATCCCTGTTGGTTTCAAAGCTATTTTGAGCGAGTGTTTTGCATGTCACGAGAAACACGAAGGACATTTCTATCAGTGCAACACTTGTTTTAACTTCTTAGCAAATTCCGATTGTCTTTCTCTTCCCATAAAGCTATCACTTAAAACTCAACAATTTAGCCATCGCCACTTGCTCACCCTTTCATATTCATTTTTAGATAAATTATATGATTGCGAATGTTGGATTTGTGGTGTAAAATTAGAAGATGAACATTTGATTTACAAGTGCAGTAAATGCATGTACTATGTTCACCCAGATTGTGGAACACAAAGGATAGAGCGTTTCATGTCCGTCTTATTACCCGGTAAATCTTGAAACTTATGCATATATACATGACACTTCACAGATTAGTTTCTTTTTTATTATTAAAAAAATAGTAAATTTTAAGGATTGCAATATCTCTTATTTACTCTATATCATGACGAATATTGTTTTTGAAACTTTTTTTCACAAATGGGTATGCCCCAATCCAAGACTGCTACATCTCCATTTAATTTAATACATACTGCAAATTTCATTATATTGAATAATGGTTAATTAAGTATTCGCATAGTTGATTATAGTTTATTCAATTTCTATGTATCAGGCTTAGGAAAAGTTGAAAAAAAATTTCAAAGATGTTGATTATCCCAACCTTGTTCACCTGCCAGTCGAGGATGAATCACATATCTTATCACATCAAATATTTGAAGGCGAGACTTGTGTGACGGGAAGAGATGAAAATGGCCACCTCATACATTCGGCGCATCAGCATTCGTTAGTCCTAATAAATAATGATACAAGCACCTCTCTTCATGACCCAATGAAGAGGATTAAGCTATTATGCAATGTATGTGTAAGACCAATTACAAAAATGCCATTTTACAAATGCCCAATAGATGATGACTTTGTTCTCCACGATTGGTGCATTCGGCTACCTAAAATACTAATTAACCATGTGACCCACCCTCAACGTGAACTTTGGCTTGCGGATTATAATAATGTCGTTGAAGAAAACAAGTGTAAAGTTTGTAGATTGCCTTGCAATGGGTTTATATATTGGTGCCCTGAGTTTAATTACTTCATTGATGTTAACTGTGCCTTTATACCTAAAGAAATTACACATGAAGCACACGCGAATTCGAATCACTTACTGGTAAGAGTAGATGGTGCTTCCTCAAGCCATAGCAGTGTATCTAATATGGAATGTCGCGCATGTCGTGTGAGTATTGCTGAAGGTGAGACTTATTTTAGATGTACTATTTGTGATTTCTATTTAGACTGCAGATGTGCTTTGCATTTACCTAAAACAATTAGGCATAAGCTGGACAAGCACCCACTGCACCTGAGCTACTCCCCAGTTGAGGACCACAAAAGTCAATACTTATGTGAAGTTTGTGAGGAGGGTCTTGATCCTGGAAAGTGGTTCTATCATTGTTTAAAGTGCGCACAATCCATTCATTCGGCATGTGCTCCGTTAATACTTCAATCTGAACAAGGTATTAATTCTCTCAATTTGGAAGGTGTTTATACGTACATTAACTTCAAGGTGTTTATACGTACAATTTATTCAAAATATCTCCACAAACATCCCATGACACTTGCACTGGGGACTGAGAATGATGGTTTGTGCAAATACTGCGAGAGAAAATTGCAATCCCATATTATCTGGAAGTGCTTACATTGTGACCATGCATTCCACTCGTACCATATGTTTTCTCATGTGTCGGATATAGAAGAAAAGAAGCGTTTGATAAAGCAGCGTGGACCTCAAAGAAGCATAGAATTCTATCCAAGCAAAACGATGAGACCAGTGACCCGTCGTTGGAAGGTTGTTGATGATGATGATGATCATGATCATGATGATATCAAATAGGTTTCATTTGATTGTTGTGTCATGGAAGTCCAATCATCTTAAATTATGAAACAGTTTGTAATAAAGAAATTTGCATCCATAATTTGAATTACACAGATAAATCATTTTTTTACCAACAACATCATGTCCACCAACTGTTTGATGAATTTCCCTCAACTATTTAGATGAAGTATTGTGCTACCTCAGTGTTGTCAAGATACCCCTACATGATCTTCGCTTATGGTTTTCGACCCAAATATAAATTCATTCATTTTTTGTTATTTAAGATTATACTGAGATGGAATAAAATCCTAAATCAGGAGAAGAATTAATGTTTGAAATGCATTGTGAATAATTATTATAATTCAAGTCCAATCACCGGTGACCCCAATTCTACAATTTTCGTTTTTCAAAATCGCAATTCACATCATTATTTTAATGTTCGTTCAATGAGTGAATTCATAACAAAGGGTCTCAATTTATATTTATTTTGATCCATTAAGAATCTACATGTTAAATTTCATTTTTTTTCTCTGCATAAATACGTGCCAGTTACTGACTTTATGTGATTTTGGTTTTGTTCTACTGTTCAATAGATCATTCTGCATGCATTCTGGTCTATTGTTTTTATGGGTGTAGCAAATGGGAGATTTATGTTAAATGTTGCTTATGCTATTGAAGATAATAAAGTTTACTTATTAGTTGATTATTGTTTCACCATCAGTTCAAACCAAATATTTGTAGCACTGAACTTCCTAGTTACTTCTATTGATAATAGCTTTGTGCTTTGTTCTTATTTCATGGAAATTGGTAAATTAGGATTAGAGATAAACCTGCTCCTAATGCTTCCGTTGATGTTGATAAGATTAAGGAAGTGGCACAAAAATTTTAAACTTGCTAAGTGTGAGATCGGAGGATCGAATGATATGGTCTTGAGGGAGAATTGAGTGAATCAAAGATACATTACATAGCTTACTAAATGCAGAGGTTGATACAATCAGGTTTATATACAAATGAAAGGGTGTGAGTCCCTTGACTAACTGACATACTGGTTGGTTGGATAACCGCCTATAATTGACATATAATACTAACGTAGGATAATAGAAATCATAGTTGAAGTATAATAATGAGTAATGATAGAATATGAGTCCGACATGTAACAATGCGTCTTTTGTACAACCAAACCTTGTGTCGACTGAGACCTAACTCGCAAGTTAGTAATAGTGTAACTGTTATCGATCATCCCTGAATTTATGCGGGGGGATGGGTTTGTCAGACCTATAGCGCTATAATATAAACAGGCGGTTTGATCAATGTTAATGATTGTACTGTGTCTTTTTGTTACAGTCAAATGATAGAATGAGTAAATGATAGTGTAATTAAATCACAAGTTTCAACAATGTAAGAATGAGTAAATGATAGTGTATAAAATGTTTAAACATGTTTCACCCCAAAATGTAAAACAGATAAAGGGCTATGTAAACTCACCTTAATGATAGAATTGAATCCCTTGATATAGAATAATTGTGGCTCTTGCGTCCAAATATCACCCTATTTATAAGGCAATAATTGAGTAATGAGAAAACTTAAAAGTCTAAGTTTTCTAGTCTACAAGTATTTCTAGGGTTCCTAATTGGGGGATTGATAATTGATTAATCGTTAATTAGATAAATAGTTAATGAGGGAAATTTTGGAAAGTAATTAAATAAAAGGCTATTTGTAAATTTTTGATAAAGTATGGTCATATTATAAGATTTTAAATATGAAAATAGTTTTTATAAAATTATTTTCTCAAAAATTGAATATTTAGTGTATTTATTTCTATTTGACAAAAATATAGTATTAATATCTAAAAATATTAAAATTCATAAATCTCAAATCATAAATTTATATTTCTGATCTAAATGAACAAAAATAATTTATGTGAAATTTTGATGCAAAAATAATGAAAAATGGATTTATTGTGAATTTATTACTATTAATGAAGTATAAATTTATTAATAATACTTAATAAATATTTTTCTGAAATTAAAACTAATTTCTGAAAATTTTGTGAGTTTATAAGTTTAAATATTTTTTTTTGAAATTTTATGAAGTTATTTTCATTTAAAGTGAATTTAATTGAATTAAAACAATTAAATATAATTAAATTGTAAAACTGGATAAAAATAATATTTTTGCAGAAAATTAAACTACCAAAACTTTTTATATGGTAATAAATATCCCTACAAAAACTTTGGTGTTAAAATGATTAAAAATGATTTTTTATGAATTAATTACTATTTAAACAAAATAAATACATTAAAAATAATAAATAAATATTTTTCAAGAAAAATAAATTTATAAATATAAATTTTAGAGTCTTGGAAAGCTGGGATAATTTTTATAAAAATTTTGAACTAAGATTGCTATTTTTAATAATTAAATGTATTTATACATGTTATATATATAATTAAGAAAAGAAAAAAAAGCTGCATAAAAAAATTGTATGCGTATAGGATCGGCTATTCAAACAAAGAATATGATCAAACAAGTTCAATTCAGGTGCGGAATCCATGAATTGATCACGAAATGATAATAAAACTAGCAAAACACACAAATCATCATAAACACATTCATTTCATTCATAATCATAATCATTAACACTTTAAAAGCTTGTTTACAATGATATAAATCAGTTACAGACTTGACAAAAACCCTAGGGAGAAACACACTCTGAGAGGGAAAAAAAATGACTAAAAGTTAACATTCAAAAAATGATAAAACCTTATATAGACCTACACATTCGCCCAATTAACTTGGTCGAATGTGCAGGTTCGACCATTCATAGTGGGCGAATCTGGACATATATACAAACAGATCTTCATTCGACCTCCTAGAGCCTCCTTCGACCAATCAATTCTTCCTTCGACCATACGATATCCACCTTCGACCAACCGTAATCAGCAATACATTTTAGAATCCGCAATTCAATAGCACTAGTCGCACTTTCGTGTATCTACAAACTCCCCCTCAACTATTGCTTGAATTGCTTCAGCCTTCGCTCTTCATCCATTCTCTTGTTCATCAGTTTGATATGCAATAGCTTCTTTTGTTCTTTCGTCATCACTGGTTCATGAGTTTGCTTACGTTTCTTCTTTTCAACATTCTGAATCTGAACAAACTTCCCCAGCTTCTTATCAAAGTCACAACCCGCATTGACATCCCATGCAAAACATAGAAATACCACACTTTGGTATTTAGCCGCCTGTTCACTGTCTTTCTCTTAACAGTAAATTGGATTATAGTATAACATGATAATGTCCTCGTGCGAGCAATTTATCAACCACATCGGGTCAAAGATATGAATCTTCTTGAAATCTTTCATACCATCCTTCAGAACAATAATAGCCTTTACTGTCTTCCAGTCATAGTACCACCACATAAAATCTTTCGAAAAGTGTTGTGGAATTTGCATCAAAGGAATATGCTTCAACACTTTTGGTGGTTTATACTTCAAAGTCACCTTGTGCAACCCCATTATCTCATCTTTCTCCTTCTTGTGAACAATTCTCTTAGGATACTGTGGGGTAAACACATTTCATTTCATTCTGCTCTCCCTTGCCATGTGATCTGCAACGTAACCAACGAGATGGTTGTTTACTGAAGCACTTGTCATTTCATGTCTGCAGATATCGCGAACAGCCCAATATGGTAGTGTCTTAATGTCGTGGAATCTGTTGAAGTACAGAATTCCTTTCTCCCATTTCACAGCGACACACTTAAGTTGTCTCAAATACTTCCATCCGAGAGCTTTTCCTTTGAATAGTTCGTTGTGGAATTTGTAGAAACTACCATGAACTTCAGTCTTTGGGCGATTAGCTTCTTTTTCTTTAAGCTTCCTTAACAATTCTTTCAAATCATCAGATTGTTCAATATTCGGCTTCTGACAGTCTGAATTCTTAAATACTTCTTCAATGAATTTTTGCTCTTCTCACGAGCAAGTTTCTCAGCCTGGCTCAACAATTCATCAGAAAATTCAGGAAATCCAGAATCTTTATCATTCTTGAAGTATTCTGGATATTCCTCACTTGTAATATCCTCCATCTCTACCTCTTCAAACACTGGAACATATCTATCATCAGAGTGATTACCTGCTTCTTTCTCAGGTATATTCGGTATTTGGTTCTCACTCATCAACTCTTCCAGAGATTTACCAACCTGTTTAGCCAGTCCCTCTAATATCTCTTTAGATGCGGCTGCAGAAACTTCTCCGTCTTCCAGATCAGGATCATTATACTCCAGCTCAAAACGCATATCATTTGACTCAAATATTTCTGGAATCTACCAGTCATCTCAATCATCCAGACTCTATCAGTCAGCATCTGGCGATATAACTTCTTATCTTCTTCAGATAAAGCTCTGATTTTCTCGTTCCAGAAAATATTATCATCATCAGTGTTTCCACCAGGAGCTTTCGAGCTAGATTCTCCTGCGTCTTTTCCTGATCCCCTCTTTTCACACTTATATTTGTCAGTATCATCATCATCATCATCACTATCAGCAGAGCTATTACCATCACCTGAGTCATCACCTGAACCATCATTATCACCATCATCTTTCTTCTTAGGAGCATCACCAGCATCCTCATCTAATTCATCATCATCTTCTTCTTCATCTGATGGTTCATAATCAACCTGTTCTTCTTCGGGATCTTTATCTTCCTCTCCAGTTTTCAGTTGTGGAGCTTTTGAGTACAAATCTTTTATCAGATTATTCATCCTCTTGTTGGTTTCTTTCAACTTTTTGTTCTCAAGTCTCAGATTAATATACCTTCTAGTATTTCTCTGCTCATGTAACAATAACTTCAGATTCTCTTCCTGAAGTTGTTTAATCTTAGCTTCCAAACCTTCTTGATTTTCCTATGAAGATACGACAACATCCAACATCTTTTTATCATTTTTCCTTAACTGCTCAATCTCTGCTTGTTGCTGATTAATGATCTTCATCATATCTGTAAGCTTCTGGTTTACTGCATTCATCACATCACTATCTACAGCAACCTTTGGTGTTGAAGCTTCAGCAACTGGAGTCTTTTGTTTCTTCAGTTTTTGCAAGACTCTATCTAAAGCAGCATTAAAATCATCAGTTGGCAATTCAGATTGCTCAGCAGATGATGTTTTCTATTTCTTTGCCACTTGGGATGTCATGGGAGATTTTGTAACACCCCGCCCCTCTGACCACCAATATTGTCCGCTTTGCCCTCCCAGAGCTCACGGATTTGTTTTTGGGTGCCCCGTTGGAAACTTCCCAGGAGGTCACCCATCCTGAAAATGCTCCCACCTGAGCACGCTTAACTGTGGAGTTCTCCTCTCATCCACTAACATTAAGCCCCAAAACGCGTTGGTGATTTAAGAGGCAAGACATTACTTATGAAATAAGGATCTCTCCTGGCCACGGCCGATGTGGGATTTTCCTGGGGTGTCACAGATTTAGAGCATGATACTACAGGCACTTTTTTTCCTGCAATTAAGTTCTCAATGTCTTTAGCTCTTTTCTGCATTGGCTTTATAATTTCATCAGCCTTTGCTTTCTTCTTGTATATAGGCTTTTTCTGTTTCTCTCCAGTCTTTGGCGATCCACCAAAATCTTCAGATCCCAATCCCAAACCTTCATCAATTTCATCCAATGCAATCGTACTTTTCAACCTTTGTTCTTCTAAAGACTTGTTTAGACTTTCAGACTCACCAGCCACAGTGGCCTTGGGTGTGGTGGACTTTACAGTCTCATTGTCAGAATCCCATCTCTCTTCAACCTGTGTCTCTTCTGAATCCATCGATTCTTCATCAACCAAGTGTATGCCTTTCTTTGCAACACTCTTTTTCCTCCTAGATATCTACTTTGGTGGTTCTGCATCATCCTCCTTTTCTTTCCCTTTCCCTTTGCCACTCTTTGCACCAACATTCACTACTTGCCTTTTCCTTTTTGCATTAGGATCAACAGGGCATAATGGATTGTCTTCATCAGAATCACTGTTAGCATGTCTGGCTTTATCAGTACCTGGATCTTCATATCCCAGATTGATCAGATGACCGAACAAATTCTTCAATGGTGGTCTCTCATTCATTGGCACGCCTTTGTATCCCTCCATTCTTACTAACGTATTCAGATTCATGTGATCCTGTATGACTATCTGAGTAGGATCTCTTCTCAAATTCTTGTACTTTTCATCAAAGATCATTTGTAGGAATCTTGGGTATAAAAGAAACTTCTTATTCTTCAAACCTCTCAGTGGTTCCAGCATATGTTCAAGTATCATTCCAGATACATTGAAAGGCTTGTTCAAGATTAGGGCAACCATCAAAGAGCTAATACTCTTTATCATTACGTCATAACCTCCACTCACTGATCCAAAAATATGTAGCATGACGTGAGCAAGATACTTGAACTGCGGGCACAGCTTTCCTTTGTGTAATAAACCATCAGTAATCGGTCCATTGTACTTCATTCTTAGGAAACACTTTCTCTGCTAAATCCAAGAAAGAACTCTTGGATCAGTCTTCTTATCTATCAGCTTCAATGCTTCTCTGATATCGTCTTAAGAAATGATCACAAACTCCCCCTGAATCGTACTAACAATAGCAGATTCGTTGTTCCAATAATCCATTCTGGCATTCGTCCAGAATTCTTGTTGGTGATCTTTATATATGATGGCAGGAATAGCAATAGCAACAATCACACGGCTTCTCTTCAAAAACTCAACAATACCGGTGAATTCGGTATGTTTCTCCAGATCGCCCAGATAAGCACAGCAGTTGTGTGCTTCTTCAAATGGTAACTCTTCTACTTGTTTCTTCTCGGCTGCCTTTTCTGAAGATCCTGCGGGAATATCAGTACTCTACTGTTCAGACATGGTTAAACTGCAAAACAAATCAAGAAAACATGTTAAAAACGGACAATATAACCAAAATATGAAATTTTTGATTTTGAAAATCTACATTCGACCAATCGAAGGTACAAATGAGGAAAATGGGGTTCGAATGTGGAATATAAGGTTCGAATGTGAAAATCAATGATTAAAAATGTACATTCGACCATTTTGTTCCACTTTCGATCGTTTGAACATCTACATTCGACCAAAAAGCCACTTTCGACCGTTTTGAATTGGGCGAATGTGTCTGTTCATCTTCTCAAATTTGCAGATTTTGATTCAGAGTGTTTTAACATGCCATTTTGTTTTGTAAAGCATCTAATATGGCCGATAAACCTTTCCCAATCAACAATTGTAATTATTATTTAGTGTTTATGTGTTTTATCCTAGAATCTAGGGTTTGAAACTTTTAAACAATCAATTGATTAATCTGACATGGTTAAACCCTGGATTTTTGTATATTCTCCCCCTAAAACACTTAAACACTAAAACCTTAACAAGAATTGTCACAATTATCGGTCAGAAAACATTATTCATGTTAGGGTTCGAACAATAAATCGATGATTCTGTCGTTGTTATTGGATGGATACTTGCAAATAACCTCTTAAAATGATCAGCAAGAATCAGAGATCACAATGATAAGAGTTTTAAAACACGAGCAACAAGGTTCCTTTATCTCAGAATTTTAAAAAAAAATGAATAAGAGTCGAATGTGCAGATAAGGTTTTTATAGGCTCCACATTCGACCAAACGTGTAGGGCGAATGTGAAAATTCGTCCACCTTCGACCCAATTTAAAGGTTCGAATGTAGACAAATGGTTCGAATGTGAAAATAACATAAGAACACTCACATTCGACCGTTTGAAAGGTTCGAATGAGCAGCAAAAATTCCACATTCGACCCGATATCGAATGGGCAAATGAAATTTGGAATTTTTGAACTTTTTACCAAATCTCAAAATCGAGTCCCATTCAATATTTTTCTCAACTTTTAAGCAGCCGACATTCATTATTTATCATTTAAAGATGACAAAACTCAAATGGTCCATCAAGCTTTAGAAAAACACCATCAACCACCATCGGTTATCAAAAATAAGATAGAAATGTAAAATCTTTTGGATTTTCTAAAATTTTTGTTAAAACACACCTAAAATCTTTTTGAGTTTTGTATTTTTGATGAGAAATGGAAAATGCAGAAATGTAAAGATAAAGCAGTAAATGTCTTGTTAATTCCGGTAAGAGGATCATATCAGTTATTGAGAAATCTGATCACACCGTTGATCTTTTGATTTATTATCATTAAAGACAATGTGTGATCTGGCAACTGCTGATATTGTGATCCACATAAGCTCACATGCAGACTGTTGTGCAGTGCTTTAGACTGATACGGTTATTTATAGTATAAACTCAATTGTCTGTGGTTCCCACGCACACGACATACTCCCGTATCAAGAAGTAAATGCACAAAGACTCATTGTAACGCGTGATTATGCTTTCGTCATCTGTAATTTTACAAGGTATGAGGCACAGAGGTATACAGGTCAGCAAATCAATGCTACAAAGTAACTTGTGCACTCTACCAGGTTGAGGGTTGATATCAATTATGATTTGCATCAATGATTGGATACGATTCATTAGATAATCTTTGATTATCGTCATACATTGAAAGTTCCTCAATTCGGTAACTTTAGGATTTGGCTTTATAGCTCTTTTATAAAGACACTCTGTCTGATCTAGGTCTGTAATGACCTACAGCAGAAGATCATAGAGGCTATCCCTAGATAACTAATAACATAACGACCCGAAACCTCCGAATTTTGTACAAATAACCTATCAATAGAAATTACAGTACTAAGACCATATGCCCATGAGGAGTTCATCCACACATCAATTCGTTTGATATTTATGTATCAGGCACGCAGTAATAGGTCTACGAAGCCTATCAACACATCACACAGACTCAAACACACGCCTTATATTGCATTACACTTCTTTAGCATGTGTCAGATCCCCACTGATGTTGGCACACCACGTCAATGGCGGAAACACGTGGCGCAACGCTCGAAAGCATATCAAAGTTAATATTAACACAAACTATATTTAATTAGAAAAGATCAATTTATTAGGATGTCGAAAATGAGTATCTTGTTACAATATTGCACAAAGCATTACATAAAACGATGAACATTAAGTTTCAATGTGGGGGTATTTCCATTTATGTTCCAACCCGATGGTAACAATGAATGAAACCCCGACCAGTATCTGACATCCCGAATTCCACCGCACTAGCCCAATATCTATTCAGCACTTAGTTACCTGAAAGATATGTTTAAAAAGACGTCAATATATAAAATATTGGTGAGTTCACAGGTTTTAGTTTCATAACAACAACATTTTCACAACCATCGACTCGACTCACTTTACCGTATAATTATTTTCCCATTAAATAATTATACTAGGATCTTGTCACACCCTTTTTCTCCTGGAAATCATTTTGAGTTTTTCTAATGTTTATGGGGTTTTGAATTTTTTTCAATGTTTTTGGTTTTTCTGAAAATAAACTCTACCTAAAATGTAAAACATATTTTTGGATTTTTGTATTTTTCTGAAAAACAGTAAAGACTAAAACTAAAAAGCGATAAACCGAGATGGTGATCAGTCTTGTTTTTCTTTTATACCGTTAGCTTTTAAAAGATATTCAAATCTTGATTTATCAAAAGCTTTGGTAAAAAGATCTGCACGTTGATAGTCAGTGTGGATTTTGACCATATCGATCAACTCTTTTGCGTAACAATCACGGATAAAATAATATTTGATCCGGATATGTTTAGCTTTATAGTGACTGACTAAATCTTTTGTTAATGCAATTGCGACCTCATTATCACGGTTAATAGGGGTTTTAAGAAATTGCAAACCAAAGTCCACCATCTGTTGTTGTATCCAGAGAACTTGTGAGCAGCAGGTTGATGCTGAGATGTATTCTGCTTCACAGGTGGATAAGGCGACTACAGTTTATTTCTTGCATTGCCAGGTCACGAGCCTGCTCCCCATAAACTGACATCCAGCCGTTGTGGATTTGTTGTCTTTATCACTAATGTGCTATGTATGGTCTATAAATAACTACCTAACCTAGACACCTAGTAATATAAAACAGACTCAACTAAACTAGACCACACGACAGGCAAGTGTACGTATCAATGCAATACAGACTAAGTAAGTCCGAGTATCGAACCCACAGGACACAACTAGAAAACAAAACTAGACTCGACTAAGACTTAACAAAATTGGTTTTAAATATGATTTTTGGGTTTTCAATATTAATTATAATAAAATAAAATAAAATAAATAAGGATAAATAGACAGCGAAGATAATTGAGGACAATATCAGCATAGGAAGGCAACTACATAGGCCAAGAATCCTACATTCAAACTCACAACTCTCGGTAATGGAAAATTGAATGGCTATCAGATTCTAAAGATAACTCAAGAAACCCTAAGACGTGCTAGATCTCCTCCCGGTCTCACCAACACACCCAAAGAATCCTAAGGAATAAACACTGGTTATCTAGCTCGGATCACCTCCCGGTCTCACCTCGCTAAGAATGTAAAGGTACTCAAATGACTCGATCACCTCCCGGTCTCAAGAATGGAAGAATACTTAAGTCCTTTAAATTCTCTAATCAAGTTCCTATGGCTTTCGGTACCAAAACCATAAACTATCTACAAGCACCAAGCAGGTAACCCTAATAAACATCCAAAGATTAAAGACATTCACTAAGACGTTTATGGAACTCTCAAAAATAATAAATTAGACTTAAGCGCACACACACATCATAATAAACACCAACCAAATCGTTACCAAAACATTAACCACTCAAAAATAAATCCAAAACCGAGAACTATTAATTTAGCATGCAGTCATCATACAACCTAGGTAGTGGTTCACGATTTAGCTACTCATAGTAATAAAAAAACGATACAAACAAAGATTCAAAAATATGCAATGTCATGGTCTCAATATTCATGAACACAAAGTAAATAAATATAAAAACTAGAACATGCAATGACCAAACCCGTAGCTTTAGTCTTGAACCTGTGCCTCCTTCTCCTTCAATTAATCCTCACAAAACAATTAAGAGCTGTTGTGTCAATTCCTCCTCCTCTGGCCATGGCGGCTGTTGTTGATGTTTCGAAGATAAAAATAATATGCCGCTCTACTCCAATAAAATATAATGTTTCGTTCTCCTCAAGTATTAATATTCCATAAAAAAAAATGTCCGCCTCCCAAATAATATATATCTAGGTTTTTTTTCTTTTATTTTCGTTGACTTCCAAAGGCTTGGACGAGCCCAACAAAATTCATTTTATTATTATTATTATTAGTATTAGTAGTAGTATACTTCATGCTCTCATGTCGGGTGTTTTTGGCTCGACCAAAATTGCTCGTTTACACTCCAACGTCCATGAACGCCTCCTCTCAAGTGTTGGTGTCTTGATTAAAATTCTTTCATTTTGAGCTCATTCTCTCAAAACACCTATAAAATAATAAAATACATAAATAGGTAATAAAAACGACACAAAACGACTAACAACCTGACCAATTAATATACAAAATACATAGGAAAAGTGATGTGTTTTGCAACACATCAAACATCCCCACACTTAAACCTTTTGCGTCCCGAAAAAGAATTATACAAAATCCCAAACAACATTTTCAACAAAACACTTAACAAAAACAATAGCATCAAACAGGGTCAATAGAAGGCTACGAAATCAAGAAGCATAGCGGTTTAACAAGACTTACATCGTTCAAAAGGCTGACTAGTCAAGATGATACATTTTCTAAAACAAGGCCTACCTAGTCAAGCTTCACTTACCTTCAAGCAACCGACTATGCACCTGTAAGCACCCCTCACAATATCACTCATCTCTCAGTTATATATATTTATTTGGAGTGAATCTCTCAAAACCGAACTATGATGCAAAATTATCATAAGCTTGTACGTCAATCAATTTTCCACCAAGTTGCTAACACTAACACCAATCAAGAGGACTTCGAAAGGGTAGGTAAGGGTTAAAGGTAGGAAATTTTATTGGGAAAAATTGGCTATAAAGAAAAATAAGTGATAAACCAGAAAAACGTAAAACATATACACTCTAAATCTTTGGTCTTCTCGACCCCAACCTTTATTCTATTTTTTTTTCTTTTCTCTCGCTTTTTCATGTATTTTTCTTTTTCTTTCATTTTTTTTTTTTGTCGGCTACTCTTTATGCTGATTTTTTTTTTTTGTTTTTTTTTTCACATTACATAAATATATACAATCCGGTAATCAATATAAAATAAAATGGGTGACAATTGAATAATAGTTTTCGGGTTGGATCTATGTTATGTTTTGGATAATGTTTTGGTAAAGAGTTTTCTAATAAGGCTTCTTTTGTATATGCGTGCTTTATATCTGAATATTAATACCTGTTTCGCTTAATTCTAGTTTAATTGATTTTGTATCTTTTGATCTAGGGTTTTGTGAGTATCTTAGACTTGGTGTTTTTGATAAATCTTTTGGTTGCTAGACGTAGTAAACCCTAGAAACAAGTTAACTAATTATTCGGTAATTTAGCATTCTACCACCTTTGAGACCGCGAGGAGATTAGGTGTCAGTGTGTCTAGCTTGGTAGGTATCGAACCCACAGGACACAACTAGAAAACAAAACTAGACTCGACTAAGACTTAACAAAATTGGTTTTAAATATGATTTTTGGGTTTTTAATAATTAATTAAAATAAAATAAATAAGGATAAATAGACGGCGAAGATAATTGAGGACAATATCAGGATAGGAAGGCAACTACATAGGCCAAGAATCCTACATGCAAACTCACAACTCTCGGTAATGGAAAACTGAATGGCTATCAGATTCTAAAGATAACTCAAGAAACCCTAAGACGTGCTAGATCTCCTCCCGGTCTCACCGACACACCCAAAGAATCCTAAGGAATAAACACTGGTTATCTAGCTCGGATCACCTCCCGATCTCACCTCTCTAAGAATGTAAAGGTACTCAAATGACTCGATCACCTCTCGGTCTCTCTAATCACAATACACCCGAAGATGTAAAGGAGTAATTTAATTGGGTTAACTATGACTTGGAATTGCAAGAAACTAAAGACAACTAGGATAGGATCACCTCCCGGTCTCACCCAAAACCTAACACCTAAAGCTCTAGACAACCCAACATTCCATCACCTCCCGGTCTCAAGAATGGAAGAATACTTAAGTCCTTTAAATTCTCTAATCAAGTTCCTATGGCTTTCGGTACCAAAACCATAAACTAAGCTACAAGCACCAAGCAGGTAACCCTAATAAACATCCAAACATGAAAGACATTCACTAAGACATTTATGGAACTCTCAAAAATAATAAATTAGACTTAAGCTTGCACACACATCATAATAAACACCAACCAAATCGTTACCAAAACATTAACCACTCAAAAATAAATCCAAAACCGAGAACTATTAATTTAGCATGCAGTCATCATACAACCTAGGTAGTGGTTCACGATTTAGCTACTCATAGTAATAAAAAACGATAAAAACAAAGATTCAAAAATATGCAAAGTCATGGTCTCAATATTCATGAACACAAAGTAAATAAATATAAAAACTAGAACATGCAATGACCAAACCCGTAGCTTTAGTCTTGAACCCGTGCCTCCTTCTCCTTCAATTAATCCTCACAAAACAATTAAGAGCTGTTGTGTCAATTCCTCCTCCTCTGGCCTTGGCGGCTGTTGTTGATGTTTCGAAGATAAAAATAATATGCCGCTCTACTCCAATAAAATATAATGTTTCGTTCTACTCAAGTATTAATATTCCATAAAAAATGTCCGCCTCCCAAATAATATATATCTAGGTTTTTTTTCTTTTATTTTCGTTGACTTCCAAAGGCTTGGACAAGCCCACCAAAATTCATTTTATTATTATTATTATTAGTGGTAGTGGTAATGGTAGTGGTAGTGGTAGCAATATCTGGAACATCTTCACTAGTAGTAGTGGTGGTGGTGGTGGTGGTGGTGGTGGTGGTGGTGGTAGTGGTGGTAGTAGTGGTAGTGGTAGTGGTAGTAGTGGTAGTAGTAGTAGTAGTAGTAGTGGTAGTGGTAGTGGTAGTGGTAGTGGTAGTGGTAGTGGTAGTGGTAGTGGTAGTGGTAGTGGTAGTGGTAGTGGTGGTGGTGGTTCCTCGGCTCGACCTGCGAAACATAACAAGCAAACGACCAGTGATTCTGAAAACCTGATTTTTGAATTTTGGCATATAAAGCAAGAGCGCCAAGGTTTTCTTGTGAGTTAGCATTCCTCAATTGACCTCTCGCCATCACACTGCTACCAGGATCACCAATAACCTGCTCGAGCGGGTGAATCCGATGTATCCAAGATTCCAGATAATCAGCTACTTGCACTCCCGTCTGAGTAGTCAAATTCTCTGTCAAATCCAGATCATTACCCAAGTTTGATGATGAAGCACCATTTGGATTTGGGTTCACTAGAGGTGTCTCTGTAGCAATATCTGGAACATCTTCACTTGTAACATCATCGTCATCTTCAGATTCCGATGAATTAAGAGTTGTGGAAGCTTCCTGGAACACTTCTTCTTCAGTTGTAGGAGCGTTGGTATCATTAGAAGCTGTTTGGGGGTTTACTGTGATCGGACGCACCAACGGTGATGTCACTGCATTTTCACACTCGTAATATAATCGTAATACAGCCTCTTCAACCAAGCTATCTAGATTGAATGATTCAAAGAAATCTTTGTAATCAAACATCCAGTCTGGACCGCTACCCTGTACATTCTAAGTATACCGTTGAACTTCAACGTTAGCCTACTCCTTGACCTGACGAGTTCGTTTGTTGAAAACCCGTTTGAGCGGGGTTGCATATCCAACAAAGAATCCTTCTTCAGCTTTTGGTGCGAACTTCTCAGATGGATTAATCATTGTACATGGGGCTCCAAACGGTTCTAGATACTCTAAGTTCGGCTTTCGTCGATTCAACCGTTCATAAGAAGTTTTCCAAACTTCTTCACCGTTAAAACACGATTGAGAGTATAACAAGCTGCGTAAATTGCTTCGTTCCAGAACATTACTGGAAGATTGGAATCCGCAAGCATTGTTCTTGCCGCTTCAATTAGAGTCCTGTTTTTGCGTTCTGTGACACCGTTCTGTTGAGGGGTATACGGAGCACTGTATTCATGATGAATTCCTTTGTCTTCACAAAGAGCATCCATCTGTGCGTTCTTGAACTCCGTTCCATTATCACTCCTAATTCTCTTGATCTTCAGACCATAGATATTTTCCAATCGAGTGAACAGAACCTTCAGATTATTAAACGTGTCGCTCTTATGATGCAAGCACATAACCCATGAAAAACTGGAATAGTCATCTATAACCACAAGACAGTACAATTCACCAGCATGACTTTTACGCTTGACCGGTCTGAACAGATCCATGTGCAAACGCTCCTGTGGTAATTCAACTGAATTAACTTTCTTTGGTTTATGGGATTGCTTGTGCTGATTTCCTTTCTTGCAACTCACACACTTGTCATTCAAATGGAAATGTTTAACATTCACGCCTTCGACAAGTTCATTCTTCACCAAATGATTCATTTTTCTAAGGTTAATGTGTCCCATCCTCCTATGCCACATGATTGATTCTTTTTCAGTAGCCTTGGAAAGGAAACACAAGACTTGGCCTTGTGTAGTCATAGCTTTTGACATGTCGAGAATGTACAGATTGTTCCCTCTCGGTGCTTTTAGCATAACCCACTCTTTTGGAAGTACGAATCCTGGCTTAAGTATGTAGCAAGATTTGTCATCAAAGAATACCAAAAACTGCTTATCACAGATCTGACTGACACTGAGCAGATTATAATCAATTTGCTTCACGTACGAAATCTTCTCAAAACTCACGATCCCATTACTTAAACTACCTTCCATAGTAATGTATCCTCCTTTATTCCCATCAAACGCTACGTATCCACCATTGATATTTTTGATGTCAAACAGTAGCGATAAATCCCCTGTCATGTGACCAGAAGCTCCACTGTCAACAATCCAAAGACTGCTCACAGGGCCATCTGAAGCTCCCTGCACATATCAAGTAAAAAGATTAGATTTGTCGGGGGACCCAAGCCTGCTTGGTCTTGGGTCTTTGAACATTGAGTTTCAAAGATTCTTTCTCACAAACAGATTGATTTGAATTGATCTTTTTCTGATCAATTAAATCCTTTTCAATTTCAGATTTCACATTCTCTTGTGAAGATGAAGCACCTTGAGAACCCTTTGGTGACCAATACTGTTCCGAACGTTTCAAGATCCGGATCTGAGATTTTGGGATCTCAACCGGTTTCTTTACTTCATCCTTAAAGAAAACTTTCTTGGTTACCTTCTCTGATTTAACAGAGACAGGTCCAACTGTTGGTTTGACTGCAGGTTTTACAAGTACCTTTTGCTTGTCAATAGTTTTGTTCACCACAGGTTTCTTAAGAGTTTTTTCCATGGCTATCCGGTTACGATGGTCATATGTCATCTGACGATTTTTCCTCTTTTGAAAATATCTGTTTTGGTTATAAAATGGTGCTGGTTGAGGAACAAATCGTCTTTGTGGATAACAATGATTATCGACTGGACTCTGGTATTTCTACTTCACTTCAACCTCGTGCCTTTTGTGCCTAACATACGAGCAGTGAGCAAGTAAATGCCCTCTATCCCCGCATTTATAACACGCACGGTATTCCTAAAAGTTGTTCTTGGCGTTTGACTTAGCATATGTAGTGATAGGATATTGATCATCCACACACCTTCTTCTAAGACTCTCAGGAGCTGGGTCCTTGGAGTAAGTCGGCTCAAGAAAACTATTAGCCTTCTCCTGTGGCTTGATAAGCTCTGTGACATGAACCTTTGGTTCTTTTGAAAAATCCAAATAAATTTTCTTTAAAACCTCTGGAAGTACATCATTTGTTCGCTCATGCTTTGGGAACCAAATGGTACTCTCCTGCCAAATTTTCTCAATTTTGGAATAGTTGGCAAATTTGATTGGATATTCCTCGTCAGAAATTATCTTATCGGATCCTTCCATCCTATAGAAAACTTTGACGGGTTTGTCACATTGTTCATTTTTCTCAACAAGCTTAACTGATTGATTCACCCGATGAGCATTAGCCATTGGATGCATAATCTGAGATGGTGACACTGGTTCATTTGTAATAATGTGATTTTCAGCAGGAATATCACACACCTTCTCAGATTTGTCATCCTCAGAGTCGGAATCATCAGTTAGAGCAATCACACCTTCATCATTTAGTCCCAAAATAGGTCTAACGTCAGAATTAGGGTCTCCCACACTGGAGGTGTTAGACTCATCATCCGATGTAGAGTCAGACTTAACTGAGCTCTCCGGTGTTATTGAATGCAAAGTATGGTTTTCAAATAACACTGGAGATGGGACTGCCTTGTAGTTTGCACTACTTGACTGTGAAGGCTCTTCAATAATATGGTCAACAACATATGCAATATGTTTGTAGCTTTCAAGCTTCTTGTTGACCTTTTCAGCAAAGCACTTGATGGTAGCCATTTCAAGTTTTGTATTTTCTAATTCATTGTATAATTGTTAATGGCTAATTGTTTCAAAGATAAAGTCTTTTTAAGATCTGAAATGTCTTTCTTGTAACCATCAAGTACATTATTGAATTCTCGTGCTTCTTTTTGATACGATTGACAGTTGATCTTAGCACTCTCAAGCTGAACCCTGAGTTGCTTATTATCCTCTGTCAATCTATCGCATGCACCACAATACCTCTCACTATTCATATCTAAATTAGATTCAGAACTTACCTACTTTGGAGGCTCAGTCATCGCCATCAATGCAAAGTGTGCTTCCTTTCCAGCAAAGAATTTAGAATAATCGATTCTGGTAAAACCATCGTCCACAATGCAAGATTTGCGTGTCATCAGAAAATCAGCTTCGGCAAGAATTTGATCGATATCATCATCTAGTGAGTTAACACTAGCTTCATAATCAGAATCGCTCTCCATATCAGAATAAGTTGAATCACACTTTTCAGGAACATCAGTAACAGAGTCAAGAATCAATCCCGACTTCTTCTCAACACAAACATCACTTTCTTCACTCAACTCTTCAATCTTAACCTCAGGCGTTTTCTCAGTCATCAAAACATCTTCAACAGACACCGGCTCATCCAAATCCATCTTCTGGGCAACACACGCCACATTACCAGCAGTAATCTCCTCAACACCGAGTTGCATACCAGTCCAATCAAATCCCTCATATTTCTGGATCACCAAAGCCTGGTTCTGGTTATCTGGTTGAGTTTAGCTGTTTGGTGTAGAAATAGGAATGATAGTTCTGGTTGGATTGTGTGGTGTTTGATTTTGGTTCTGGTTTTGTGTAGTGGTTTGTCTAACAGTACTGTTTGGTGAGATGTTTTGGCGGTTTTGGCAATTGTTTTGTGGTTGAAATTTGGAGTTGTTCTGACTTTGACTTTGATATGATACCTGATTTTAACGGTTCTGGTAGTTGGTGTTGAAAGGATTCCTGTTCCCCTGCTGTGCTGGCTGTGTTCATTCTCTCTTGAAGTGACCTTTCCCACCACAGTTAAAACATGTCACTTTGGCTTTGTTGAAGCCATATGTGGTGTTTGGAGAAGTAGAAAGATCAGTTCTGCCTGTCTTCTCAATGAACTCAGTCGCTCGCCTCATGACACTAGCAAACGCCCACTAGATGTCAATGAGCTCCATCTCCTCTTTGTCAATTTGTGCATAGTCTTCACTGGTTAGGATGTTGTTACCAATTTGACTAGCGACTAACCCGTTGTAAGAAGCGACCATAGCAGAAACCAATGCTACATGTTGCTGTGCAACTTCAACAGTAACATTGTTCAAGTTTGAAGTCTCCAGCACAATTGGGCTCTGATTAGGTTGATTTGGGTGCATTTGGTTTTGATTCACTTGAGGAATATAGGATGGTTGTTGGGGTTGGTTTAAACTTGCTGAATAGCATGCAGCTTGTTGCATTAGTGAAAATGGTGGAATGTAAGTAGTAGGGTATGATGGTGGGGTATAAGATGAGGTTTGAGCAAGGTAGTTTATGGGGGGTTTTGTTTGGTTCAACAATACTTGATACACAAGAAATGTGTGGAGCAACAGTAGTACTAGAACTTGAACTAGCTAGAGATGAATATTTACCTCCATGCTATAACTCCGGATTCTGAGGAACTTGTGCTCTTTTCGCCTTCCTCTTTTCTTCGATCTCTTTATTCTCAAGCTTCTGGATAAACTCATTGATGGTCCAGTATTGGTACGCATCTTTCTTCTTGAGAACCTCGATGTGTTGATTCCAGTATGGTGGCAATGCATCAGCAAACTTGTCCACCAGCTCAGACATCGGTATATTAATCTCATAACTTGAAAGTTCGGTCAATAAATGACAATATCTCGGAATCAACTCCTTCAGCGTCTCATTTCCCATATAGCTGAAGTTCTCAAACTCTTTTCTTAACTCCTCCATTCTAAGCTTCCTCGTCTTTTCATTCCCATCGTGATGATTTCTTAACATATCCCATAATAGTTTAAAAGTGGTGCACGACCCAAACTGATGTAAGAGATCAGTGTTAATGACCTGGGACAGTTGGGAAAACGCCTTCTTTTCCACCGCAAACTTCTTCTTCTCGTCCTCAGCAAGACTCTCTAATGGAATCGGCTTGCCAGTGTTCTCCAAAACTGGAGCAACATACCCCTTAGCAATCATTTGCCAAGCTTCCGTTGCTTCTAATCCCATTCCCTCTAGATGAATCTTGAACTTGGTCTTCCATTGGTTGTAGTCCACCATTTCCATCAACTTTGGTGGACGACTCCCACTACCTGAAGATAAGTCATGAATAAGTGTCGAAATCGCATTGGTAGTCTGAGAGTGTATTGCCGCTGCTGCAACTCCCCAGTTATCAACCACAGGTTGTGGTTGTGGTTGTGCAACTTGTTGGGGCATCGAACTAGTCATCGCCAAATAGTTAATCGGTTGAGATGGTTGACTAGTCTTCTGAGCAGCTACCGACCAGGGATCCATAGTTGTTTGTTGTTGTGGTGTTGTATTAGGTCTTGGTGTTGTAGGAAAGTTCCACATATCGTTCTGAAAATTACTAAACACGAAACGATTAGAAAAATTTAACAACAGTTTCTACGTTCGACCCTTTTCAAGTGTCGTGTGGTCGAATGTAAAATTAGTTCAGGTTCGACCGTTTCTAAAGACTCGAATGTGGAAAATAACAAACTCGTTTCACTTTCGACCAAGTTAATCCACTTTCGACCACCCGATTGGTCGAATGTATAACTAATGGTCGAATGAACAGCAACACACTAAAAATTTCTAGGTTCGACCAAATATCACTCCACGTTCGACCAAACACTCCCTGGTTCGACCTAAAAATTCCACTCTCGACCAAATCTCCCTAGGTTCGACCCTTTCATTTTGAAAAACGGTTATACTTTGAAAATCAGTTATTTTGATCCAAAATTTTCAAATGTTGATGAAATTTGATGATCTTATGCAGGTTTTGCTTCGGATTGGATTTGGAACAAGTTTAACAAAGAGAATTTTGAATTTATCCATGAAAACAAGTTCAAATCAATCAATTATCACCAAATTCAAATGTTCAATGAAAAACAGAAAATTTTTGATCAAAATTCGGTCCAAATCAACTGAAATATTATCAATTCGTGGTTGTTTGATCCTTATGGCTCTGATACCACTTTGTACGCGTATAGGATCGGCTATTCAAACAAAGAATATGATCAAACAAGTTCAATTCAGGTGCGGAATCCCTGAATTGATCACGAAATGATAATAAAACTAGCAAAACACACAAATCATCATAAACACATTCATTTCATTCATAATCATAATCATTAACACTTTAAAAGCTTGTTTACAATGATATAAATCAGTTATAGACTTGACAAAACCCCTAGGGAGAAACACACTCTGAGAGGGAAACAAAATGACCAAAAGTTAACATTCAAAAAATGATTCAACCTATATAAACCTGCACATTCGCCTAATTAACTTGGTCGAATGTGCAGGTTCGACCATTCATAGTGGGCGAATCTAGACATATATACAAACAGATCTTCATTCGACCTCCCAGAGCCTCCTTCGACTAATCAATTCTTCCTTCGACCATACGATATCCAACTTCGACCAACCGTAATCAGCAATACATTTTAGAATCCGCAATTCAATAGCACTAGTCGCACTTTCATGTATCTACAAAAATATAACAGATCTGGTCCCCTCCAAGACTCGAACCCCTGACCTTGCTTATGCAGAAGCACGCCCAGAACCAATTGGTCTAGGGGCTCTTTTGTGAATTATATTGGTTTCGAAAAAACTTAAACATTGGTTGTGTTAAATAAGATTATCCCCAAATATAATCCTTATGAACCCTAACTCTTAAGCAATACAATTGACCCATCAATCGATACAGTTAAGAGCCGAGATGATAGGGCTTTTATTCCTCTATAAAAGTCGGTCCAAAATCATAAAAAAAGAGATTAAGGTGTACCGAATGGGGCTACAAGGAGAGTACAAGGTCACGGCCAAGCGGCTTCAATTCAGGGTGATTGATGGCACGAAAATGATAGGTTATGGAAGGGTTATTCTAGTCTCATATGTAGGTGTGTGTATGCAGATTAAATTGCGATAACACATCCTATATATACAGATTTGAATTGTGGCCTATATGGCGGTCATTAGTTATGGATTTTGACTAAATTGACGTGGAATTGGCATGATTGACGCGTAAATAACATAATGGAAAGTTTTTGTGGTTAATTCGCGAGATATGTGGATCCAGATTAGCGAGTTTGTGGTTAATTTGGGAGGGATAGGACTCGCAGTTGACTTTATAAAGTCAACTATGCATAAATAAGGACAGGTTATGTTTATATCGGGTTGGATTAATAACACAAATGGTGCGTGGCTCAGCTGGTTGAGATGTTGCTTGGCTATGTGGTGGACGCGGGTTCGAGTCCCGGTCCACACATTTTATTTATTTATTTATTTTTAAAACCTTTCTCTTATTAAAACTATATTATTATATATATACGAATATATAAGTCCGAAAATGATACGAAATATTTTTAAAACGTACTAAACGTAGGTAATCCAACGATTTTATTAAATAACTATTAGTTTAACGTATATTGTTTAAAACCAACAAATTTTTATTAATAAAAATTTAGGGAAAATATGCGATGTTACATTCTCCCTTACTTCTGGAAACTTCGTCCCGAAGTTATTATAAACACAGGGTAGATATTAGGGCAACGACATAAATTTATAGGTAATAGAATAATCTATTTCGAATAATTTGGCTAAGTGGTTTGATATTTGTAAGTTTTGAGGGTTGGATTAGGTTCGTCTGAGTTAGCAAGGAGAATAAGAATCTGGCAAAACACTAACTTAAGTTTTAGAAATCCTAAAAGAAATGCATATTTGATTGACTATAGAAAGACTAAATGAATTACCAGATACTAGGGTTTACATTTGGTTATCTACCGAAGCCTTGATAGAATTTCACACTACCTTAATGTACCTGTAAATTCATGATTACGTTCCGGACCGCAATCACCAATTTACCTTACATTAGGGTTTTGTGTCCTTCTATAACTCAAGACACACACACACATCGCCAAATAACCTTGTGTTTGAATCGTATACAATGTATCCAAAAATGAGTCCAACTGTTGAGCAGGAAAAAGACTTCTACCGGCCAGTGAGTAAGAACCTCTACCGATTGTTGAGCAGGTTGTTAGGGCCTCTACGAATCGTTGAGTAGGTTATTTGGTACTCTACTAACTGTTGAGCAAGTGCTTCTTCCTCTACCAGTTGTTGATTAAGTGTAACAATTATTTCACACATAAATTGCAAATATGTTCATGTAAGCAAGTTTATAGGTGTAACAAATATAGTGTGTGAGTTGAAATTGTATAAATTTAGATATAGCAGTTAGTTCACACTCAACCGGGCATGTATTCAAGTATCATGAACATACTAGATAAACAAACTCTCATATAAAAGACAAAAGTTTCAATACTAGAATTTATTACTTGAATCAAAATGTGTCATTACATAGAATTTTAAAAGCAATTAACATTCTAATGGTGGAGCTTGTTGTTAAGCAGCTGGAGGGTCTTGATCTCGGTTTAAGTTAGGGCACCTGTTACGGAAGTGGTTTGGGTCTCCACATTCATAGCACTGACCATAGTTGTATCTGCCGGGACGATTAGGATTAGCAGCCGGAGCAGGGTTGGTTGGTTGGTATTGGGGTTTGGGGCTTCATGACATGTGTTGACCAGATGGCCATACTTACCACAATTGGTGCACAAGCGACATGGTGAAACGGTGGGATGATGACGTTTGCATGTGTTACACAAAGGAAAGTTTCTCGTATAAGGTTTCTTGTTAGAAGCTTGTGTAGTGAGGTTTGCATCAGGATCCTTGGTCTTGCGCTTCTGGTTCTCAGTAGTTACTGCGGCTATAATACTTGCTTTCTCGCCTTTCCGAAATAAGGTCCCGTTCTTTACGTGATTGTCAGTTAAGTTAGCTGCTAGACACTTGGCCTCTTCGAGGGTAGCAGGGTTCCTTCCCCACACCATGTCCTGAATCTGCATTGGTAAGCCACCAATATATTTTTCGATAGCAATAGGTAGGGGTGTGACCTTATGTGGTAGTAATAGACTTAGTTCATGGAAACGAGTGTTGTAGACAAAATTCTCCCCACTGTCCTGGGCCAGAACGTGAAACTCATCCTCTAACTTCTTGATTTCATTACGAGGGTAGAATTCCGCCTTCATGATGTCTTTAGCTTGCTCCCAAGTCAAAGCCAGTGCGACTTCAGCTCCGCGAGTCCTTTTCTCTTCGTTCCACCATGTGAGTGCCCGCTTGTGGAGGACGCTCATAGCATAGCGAACTTTGAGATTGTTAGGACACTCGCTATTAATGAAGGTATTTTCGATACCTTCGAACCACTGAAGGAGACCAGTGGCTCCTTCGTCCCCGCTAAACTTAGGAGGGTTGCAAGTGTTGAAGTGCTTGACGGTACAAACAGGGTGAGCATTCCCATTCCCATTGTGATTACCAATCCCGTTGACATTTCCATTGCCATTTCCATTCATTTGAACGATTTGAGCCACCAAATTGGGAACTAATGTCTCTATTTGTTGAGCCATTTGCTGGGAAATGATCGCAGCGAGTTAGACATCGTTGTCATGGTTGTTGTTGTTGTTGTTGTTTTCACCATCATGGTCGTTGTCATTATTAAGGCGAGTGTTGCGATGAGGAGGCATTATTTGTAAGAGACACAATGAAGGTTCAATGAGATATAGGATGAATCAAGGATAATGAGATAATATAAGGAATGTAATCATTTACTAATTAATTAAAACGAATAAACGAAAACGTTGACTTATCAAAGCTTCTAGATTCTAATAACATAGTGAAGACATGCTTTAGCTTATAAGTGAACACTCATCCCGAGAATTCCCAGGTAGGCATCCGGGTCCCTCGTCTGATTGGGATTTATGTGCAATGCCAGTCCTAGACAGAAAACTCAGAATACAGGCGTTCACCCTTCCAGATTGCACGTGTTCGTTATTAGAATATAGAACTTCGACAAGATTATCAAGGCAGTTCAGGTTAAACCTGGGGATTTTGTCCTATTAATCTAAAGGTGGATTAGGATTGCAGCAGACGAATAAGAGTAGCCAACTTGCAAGGCTAAGGTAGCATAGGGTGTAGGATAGGGATAAGGATAAGGAAGCAAATAGGGTTACAAGTAAGAGAAGCAAGTACTGGTTTAAATCCTATGGTTATAGACTAGATTATTTTTCTAATAACCTAATTCCCTATAACCATGGCTCTGATACCAATCTGTAACACCCCAACCGATGGCGGAAACATCGAGGTGTCACGTAGTGATGATTGTTCAATAGCTCATGGTACTAAATGGAAGTTGAATATTACTAAACAATTTACAATATACAATTTAATACATAAACTTGATTTACATAAGCTAGGTCCAAAGCTCCTATGTGATCCAAGACTTGTACAACTTCCAATAGCAAGTAAAACCTGAAACATGTTAAGTTGGAAAGATGGGGGGTCAACTATAAATAGTTGGTGAGAATACATAGGTTTTGCATATAGTTGAAAACAATATGTTGTATAGCAATCATAGTTGAAGTATAATAATAAGTAATGATAGAATATGAGTCCGACATGTAACAATGCATCTTTTGTACAGCCAAACCTTGTGTCGACTGAGACCTAACTCGCAAGTTAGTAATAGTGTAACTGTTATCGATCATCCCTGAATTTATGCGGGGGGATGGGTTTGTCAGACCTATAGCGCTATAATCTAAACAGGCGGCTTGATCAATGTTAATGATTGTACTGTGTCTTTTTGTTGCAGTCAAATGATAGAATGAGTAAATGATAGTGTAATTAAATAACAAGTTTCAAAAATGTAAGAATGAGTAAATGATAGTGTATAAAATGTTTAAACATGTTTCACCCCAAAATGTAAAACAGAAAAATGGGCTATGTAAACTCACCTTAATGCTAGAATTGAATCCCTTGATATAGAATAATTGTGGCTCTTACGTCCAAATATCACCCTATTTATATGGCAATAATTGAGTAATGGGAAAACTTAAAAGTCTAAGTTTTCTAGTCTACAAGTATTTCTAGGGTTCCTAATTTGGGGATTGATAATTGATTAATCGTTAATTAGATAAATAGTTAATAAAGGAAAATTTGGGAAGTAATTAAATAAAAGGCTATTTGTAAATTTTTTATTAAGTATGGTCATATTATAAGATTTTAAATATGAAAATAATTTTTATAAAATTATTTTCTCAAAAATTAAATATTTAGTGTATTTATTTCTATTTGTCAAAAATATAGTATTAATATCTAAAAATATTAAAATTCATAAATTTCAATTCATAAATTTCAAATCATAAATTTATATTTCTGATCTAAATGAACAAAAATAATTTATGTGAAATTTTGATGCAAAAATAATGAAAAATGGATTTATTGTGAATTTATTACTATTAAAGAAGTATAAATTCATTAATAATACTTAATAAATATTTTTCTGAAATTAAAATTAATTTCTGAAAAGTTAGTGGGTTTATAAGTTTAAAATATTTTTTTTTTTGAAATTTTATGAAGTTATTTTCATTTAAAAGCGAATTTAATTGAATTAAAACAATTAAATATAATTAAATTGTAAAAATGGATAAAAATAATATTTTTACAGAAAATTAAACTACCAAAACTTTTTATATGGTTATAAATATCCCTACAAAAACTTTGGTGTTTAAATGATTAAAAATGATTTTTTTATGAATTAATTACTATTTAAACAAAATAAATACATTAAAAATAATAAATAAATATTTTTCAGAAAAATAAATTTCTAAATATAAATTTTAGAGTCTTGGAAATCTGAAAGTGCCATTCTTTATGCTAGCTATCAAGTGGTCTGGGCCTTTCTAATTTTTATAAAAATTTTGAACTAAGATTGTTATTTTTAATAATTAAATGTATTTATACATGTTATATATATAATTAAGAAGGGAGAAAAAAAGCTGCATAAAAAATATAACAGATTTGGTCCCCTCCAAGACGCGAACCCCTGACCTTGCTTATGCAGAAGCACGCCCAGAACCAGTTGGTCTGGGGGCTCTTTTGTGAATTATATTGGTTTCAAAAATACTTAAACATTGGTTGTGTTAAATAAGATTATCCCCAAATATAATCCTTATGAACCCTAACTCTTAAGCAATACAACTGACCCATCAATCGATACAGTTAAGAGCCGAGATGATAGGGCTTGTATTCCTCTATAAAAGCCGATCCAAAATCATAAAAAAACAGAGATTAAGGTGTACCGAATGGGGCTGCAAGGAGAGTACAAGGTCACGGCCAAGCGGCTTCAATTCAGGGTGATTGAGGGCACGAAAATGATAGGTTATGGAAGGGTTATTCTAGTCGCATATGTAGGTGTGTGTATGCAGATTTAATTGCGATAACACATCCTATTTATACAGATTTGAATTGTGCCCTATATGGCGGTCATTAGTTATGGATTTTGACTAAATTGACGTGAAATTGGCATGATTGACGCGTAAATAACAGAATGGAAAGTTGTTGTGGTTAATTCGCGAGATTTGTGGATCCAGATTAGCGAGTTTGTGGTTAATTTGGGAGGGATAGGACTCGCGGTTGACTTTATAAATTCAACTGTGCAGAAATAAGGACAGGTTAAGTTTATATCGGGTTGGATTATAACACAAATGGTGCGTGGCTCAGCAGGTTGAGATGTTGCTAGCTATGTGGTGGACGCGGGTTCGAGTCCCGGTCCACACATTTTATTTATTTTTTATTTTTTAAAAACCTTTCTCTTATTAAAACCATATTATATATATAAGTCCGAAAATGATACGAAATATTTTTAAAACGTACTAAACGTCGGTAATCCAACGATTTTATTAAATAACTATTAGTTTAACGTATATTGTTTAAAACCAACACATTTTATTAATAAAAATTTAGGGAAAATATGCGATGTTACATTAACCAAATGGGACAAGATTATATGAAAGTGACATGCCTTGGGTGCTTCCTTGTGCTTTGGCTGAAATGAGGACAAAATGGATCAAAGGGAATTGGGTATAAGATCATTCTTGGGGTTTAGTTTATGATAGGGACTAATGCATCTTTTGGTATAAGTTATCATAACATCATGATGATGTTTGGCCGATTACATCATGTTTACTAGGCTTAGAGGTTTCGGTCAATTAGTGTCTAGAAGGAATGATGGAGACTACTCATTGTGGCACAATTGTCTTGTACTTGATGATGGTGATAGCTCCTCATGCCTCCTCATTTTTTATTGGTAGATAATAAATGTGGAAGGATATTGACTTTGAAAGGGTAAGAAGGATAGTTCTTCTTGTCATTTTGGTGCAAAGATTGACAACCAAGTTGATAATGACATGGGGTTGCCTTGGGTAGAGTTCGGCCAAAGATAAGACAAGGGAAAAAGGATCCATTTTTGTGTATAAGTTAGTCATGACATTAAGGTATGCATGTGTATATATGGCGTATATGTGTGTGTATATGTAATCATTATGTTGTCTAGATCAAGGATAAGTTCACTTGTTAATAAGATATCTCTCATTCCTCTTATCAAGGTGTGTGTGTGTGTGTGTGTGTGTTTGTGGAAAAGGTTGTGGAATCGTTGGGTCGGGAAGATGTAAGTGACTGATTATACATTTTTAGGAACACATAGGTGTTTTGTTTGATAAATTCTAGTCATCTTAGATGTAGGAACATCTATTTAAGCGACCATGTGTCGTGTGTTTGGCTAGGTTTCATGGTGATCGATGACGATATTAACATGTTTTACCTCATCAAGTTGTTGTGTCCATGAGTCACAAGTTATTTGGTTATTATACCAATACGTATACATGTGTTAATAGGGTGTTGTCATATGTTAGGAAGCTTTTAATGCCAAATGGTAAAACGTATATGTTCTTTGGGCACATTTCATGAGGTGTGTGGATGGTAATCTCATGAAACACTCTTGTGATTATTCGGGCTTGGATGGATTTTGTAACTCTCCACTTAAGCACTGCCACGTGTATTGTTGTTTCATATTGTATGGTAAACGGGTATCTGATTGCTCCCTGTTGAGCTTGTGATTAGCTTGACTGTTCAACGCCAATTGTTTTTGTTTAGTTCGGGTGTTGTATGCATAAACGGGTGTCTCCACACAAGGTATTAGGTCTTGTATAGCTTACTATGGTTGCATAAAATGTGTATTGGATGAACGAGAAAATCCTTCCAATATTGGATAGTGAGGTGTTATGCCCTTGGGATATAATAATAGGATATGGAGGGTTGTTTGTATAAAGGGTTGTTGTAATGGAAATGTACTGAGTATGGGAAGTAAGTGTATATAAGTTTTGGTTAAATAGATGAGGTTTCCATGCAACGGTTGATCAGTACATCCCAAAACTTTATGTGTCAAACACTTGGTTAAAGATGTTGGTAGAAATATGTTTAGGATAGTAATGGTGATGGGTTAACTCCTTCAGGATATGACTAAGCGTCCCACAAGAAAGTCAATGAAAAGAATTTGAAAGTACAACAAAAGCACAAATGATTATAAACTTGTGGGATATTACCACATTCACTAGACCAAATAAGTATACTTTTATGTCGTCATGGAAACACATTACAAAAAGGCAATCATAAAGAATCACGAATTTTGGGTTCACATTTGGTTTAACTAAGTATTGTGACAAACATCACTAAACAACCATGAATGATGATGGGAGGCAAATTGTAACATAGAGTAATAACGACAAAGGTTATGAGATGTCAGTATGATATTTTTCAAGAATCCAACGCAAAAGAATCATATGTTTACAAAATACTGAATAAGAAATTTATACATTCGATTATTATGAAAACTGAAACTTAAATATAATTATAAATTGCAACATGAAACTCATGGGTATAATGTATAAAGCAGTTCATTATGAAAACTATAGATCAACGATCAAACATAAAACATTAGATTGTTCATATCTAGTCATAAGACCCAACAAAAACTTTGACTGTTCAAGGAATCGAACTCAATTGGAGATTAGTGAAGATGTGCTTTAGTCTATAAGTGGACATCCACTCCAGGAATCCTTAGGTAAGCACAACAGTTCCGTCAATTAATTCGGATTTATGCACCATGCTTTGCCTATGCCATAAAATCCAGTGTACAGGCATCCACCCTTCCAGATTGCACGTGTTCTCTCACGTAGAGTTCAACACTTTGAAGGGATGAAAAATCAATGAAAAACAAGGTTAGGAAATTAAACCACGAATATCCAACATGCTCCAAAATGTAGACCTTTTCCCCAAGTGAAGTCATCCTCAAGCCCATAATGAATAAAGAAAGAAATGGAGAGAGGTAGGGAAAGAATAAGCGGTGACAAAGGAGAAAGGTTAGTGGAGCAAATAAACAAATAAACACAAGTAAAGGTTCTTAGTTATAGTCTAGGTCATTTACTAATAACCTAATTCCGTATAACCACGGCTCTGATACCAATCAACACCCCAACCGATGGCGGAAACATCGAGGTGTCACGTAGTGACGATTGTTCAAAAGCTCATGGTACTAAAGTGTAAATATTTTATTCAATACTTCAAGTTACAATTACGGATATCATCAAGTACAAATATTATTCCACAAGTTGTCTTGATTAAGTATATACTAAGTCCAAATGCCCTACATGAGATATCTCAACAATCAGCCTGAAACATGTACGAAAATAATTTTGTCAACATAAATAATGTTGGTGAGCATACTCAGTTTGTATACGCATAACATAAGTTTTAAGAAAAAGATTTACAATTCATGTATCATGATCCATTCAAGGCAAATATGGAAAACACGTAAAGTACACAACGCGGGCCAAAATCAAACCTCTTATGTTAACAAAGATTAAAGCATTAACAATAACCTAGGACTTCCCACACAAATAGGTACTTTCTACTATGGGGTTCTTAATCCAAATAGCGCTATCCATTGTTAAAGTCGGCTAGCTAAGTTAATGATTTTGTAATGATTGCAAGTATACTACGTTTATGTTTAAGCACAAAGCACAAGAATTCAAGCATAACACGTATATGAATTGTATGTAAAACGTTTATGAATAAGTGCACGTGTATGTTTAATATGTGTACATGAATCACCCCAAAGTGTAAAAATGAAAAAGGGGATAAGTATACTCACAGTTTACGAAAGCGATCAAAATCCAACTTAAGCTGTCGTGAGCTAAAGAAATAGGAATTCCAAAGAATTCAACCTACAATGTATAAGAATACTAATAAATGGAATGTCTTAAAAATCTAAGGTATGTAGGGTCTAAGGCATTAGGGTTTGCTAAGCTGATTTGGGGAATTAGGGTTTTTATAATAAATTGATTTAATACTAAATTTGTATCACAAAATTAGATGGTTAAAGTCTATGAATATAATTTTAAGAAACCTAAATATTACCATTTGAATATTTAGTTAAAAATGTATCACCAATAATTATGAGAAAAGAATTAAGTAAATCGATTTACCAAAATTGTGAATAATTACAATAATTGTAAATAATTGAACAATAATTTATGGATTACAAAAATGAGCTAAACAAATGAGGATTTTGAGTTTAAAATATGAACATATTTCTATTTTATAAAATTTATATTCATAAAACAAATTTTTAAGTATTATGTAATAATAAATGATTTTTTGATTCTAAATAAGCATAAGTTCAACTAAACTACACAATATGTTTCAAAAATAATGTTTTTGTGAAAAATATTTGTATTTTGTTAAGAATTGTCCAAAATAAATTTTCCATAATTTTTCTCAATTTATTTGTATTTTAACCTAATTTATTGAATTTAAAATGTATTTAAATGATTAACAATAGGAAAATATATAATAACTAAATATTTCTAGTCCATTAAATTAGGATTAAGTTTCTGATGCATAAAAATATTTTCACAAAAATTTTGGGATCAAAATCATTTAAAATGTCCTTTTTAATCAATTAAATATGGATAAAACAATTTAAATTAATAAAAATATGAAAAAAAAATATTTTCCAGAAAGTAAAAGTGTGGAAATTAAGTTTATGGTGTCAATATGCTGCACCTAAACTTTTATAATTTTTGGAGAAAAAAATAAATTTATTATGAATATTTTAAGTTGTCTAAGCATATATATATATATATATATATATATATATAGGGCGGTTATTCTACAAAGTAAAAGAAATGTGCGAAGGATACGAAGGAACTTTGTACATGATAATTACGTAATGATAATTACGTAATGTTTTTGTATGTTCATGAAGGCATTACGTAATTATCATGTATAAAGTGATCCTTCGCATCCTTCGCACGTTTGTATTACTTTGTACTTGAACCTGCTATATATATATATATATATATATATATATATATATATATATATATATAGGGGAAAGTTAATTTGAGAACACCTATATTTCGTGCGAACCGTGAGAACGGTATCTAAAACCATTCAAATTCAAAATTTCTTTTTACACTTATCTTTATTACTAAAATACAATCCCAAAAACACAATTGACGCGTAAAAATTCAAACGTATACGAAAATAAATTGTTTTTACACATGTGTAAATTTACTGTTTATACATGTGTAAACTGTTCCATTTACACATGTGTAAAAAGTTAACTTGAAAGTGTTTTTACAAGAAAAGATGTATTATTTTGAAAGAAAATTCATTTATTAATGTTGTATTTTGATTATAATGAGGTTTGTATTAAAAAATGTTGATTTTTATTGATTTTTTTACTTGTTCTCACGGTTCTCACAATATTTAGCGTTCTCAAGATAACCCTCCCCTATATATATATATATATATATATATATATATATATATATATATATATATAGTGGAAGTATAGGGAGAACCCTTCCAAATGAAAAAACCCCAAGAAACTCATTACTTGGCTCATGTTGTGCCACATCACCCATTGTATTATAATACTCTATAATAGTCAAAAGGGCATAATAGACATTTCTACTATCCCCTATCTCTCTCTCTCTATCTCCATTTGTTTTTAAAATTCAAATCAGATCTTACATCCTCTCTCTACCCTCTCTCTTACCTCTCTCTACCCTCTCTTTGTCTCTCTCTAGAAATACCACCACCACCACAACAACCACCACCACCATGACCCGTCTCCTCCACTGAAACCACCACCACAACCATGACCCGTCAGAAGTTAAAGGGGTTTTTAAAGGCTTCAAGCTCTTCTCCCAGATCTGCAAGTAATCCCATCTTTCTGTATCTAACTTTTCATGAAAGTAATATTATTATTCATACTATATTAACTGATATTTATTTGTAGGTGGTGCTACTGTATTGATTATTATGATACAAGTCATAAGTGTACAGATCTGTGAACTATTAAGTGGAAAAGGACAGAGACTATTTCATCTCGTATCCCATCTATCATTCATGATATTTATGTTAATTAAATAAAAATAAATAGATGGTTTCTTCAAAACCATCGGCAGCCATATAATACTATTATTTTCAGTTTAGTTTTTATATGGACCTCTACATTTAAAAAAAAAAAGAAATGTTTATATACATAGATGACACGCCATTAAGAATCAAGATTGTATTATAGTCTATTGTATTATCAGTTGTTGCTGCTGTAAATGAATCAGACCAGATCTCATTTGATTTTTTTTTCGTACAATCATCGCATGTGTATAAACTTCAGATTTGGGGAGCATTATGGATTTTGAACAAGATTACACTTATGTTTTTTTAAGCTGTTATGATTTGGGTGTTTTGTGTTACATTTTGATTTTGTTAGGTTTTGGGTTTTGTTAGAATAATAATAATAACAGTTTTGAGGATAGTTTTTGGTCGCATACCAAGAGTTCGATCAAATTCTTGAATGAAAAAAAAAAAACTTATGTTAACCTTTTTTATTTTTTTTACTATTATTTTGTTTATGTTAGGTTTTTATTGGATTGGGGACATGAGGTTGATAGATCACATGTGATTGATAAATAAATTTGTAGTCTTTTTATGTTAGTATATTCTAACACATGTTAGTGATGCCCCATTATGTGTTTGAGGATCCCAAACTAACATGTGTATCTGTTTCAGTGTTGGTTTTCACGAGTAGGCTATTGGAAGAAGAAAGCGTTGGTGATGTGGCTGTGGTAAGTGATGTTTTTTTATAAAGATTATAAATTTTTAATCTTTTGGTGAATAGGGTGTTTAAATAATTTTTGTATTCCATTTAATAAATTTTTGGCAAGTGATCTATTTTTTGCGGTCCGAGTCGTGTATGCTCACACACGTTAGTGATGCTAACACATGCTAGTATATACCCAACTAACAGTTGTTAGGGTCCATATAACATACGCTATTTTCAGTAAAAACATATGTTATAGAATATGCTAACACATGCTACTGATGTCTTTTATTATATTATATATTTCATGAATATGAGGATAATTTTTTGGTATATGGATTTGGATTGGTTATGATTTGATTTTTTAAATTTATTATTGTTGGATTTCAAACCCTATTAATCGTATTTGAGTAGTTGTATTAACATAGTTGTAAAATTGAGTATATACACATGTTAGTGATGCTAACACATGCTAGTATATGCCTAACTAACAGGTGTTAGGGTTCATATGACATATGTTAGTATATGCCTAACTAACAGGTGTTGTTTATACACATGTTAGTGATGCTAACACATGCTAGTATATGCCTAACTAACAGGTGTTAGGGTTCATATGACATATGTTAGTATATGCCCAACTAACATGTGTAAGGGTTCATATGACATACGTTATTTCAGTAAAACATATGCTTTAGAATACACTAAACATGTCAGTGATGTCTCATTATGTGTTTTGGAGAGCCTAACTAACACGTGGTATCTTTTTTTGTAGGTGAAGAGATGTTTTGTGTTATAGATGAAGATGGGTATCAAGAACGAAGCATAGCTAGATCATTTTTATGTTGTTATGATAGTTTGTTATCATTCGCAAATAATTATATTTGTATGAAAAGTTTTTTGATACATTTTTAGTATTGATTGTAATGATCGTTTTTATCATTTCTTAATTAAATATACATTTTATGTGTTCTTTTTATTTTGTTCTTTTTAGTATATGTCTGTTAACACATGTTAGCGATGTGTCACACGAGGTCAGAATTTTTTATCACAACACTAACGTACGTTAATATTTGGTGCTGTCAAAGTGTCATAAAGTAGGAGAGAGATGATTTGACAAGTATCAAATCAACCTTTTTAAACCTAGGATTCAGAAAATTTAAGTGGCCCACTTGCTTATTTAAGATTACCATATTGCCCTTGATCTTAATTATAAACACACAATACAAGTTGCTTTTAATTATTAAATATAATTAATTATGGACCATTGATCAAACTTGATCAATGGTCACATAGAGTTTGCAAGGTTTTTCCAAAAGATAGGGTTTCCATATTATCCACCCTATATATATATATATATATATATATATATATATATATATATATATATATATATATATATATATAGGGTAGGGTTCCTATAGGAAAATAGTTTTGTGTAGGAAGTGTTTTCAACCATTAGATTTAAAGATGGATGGTGGAGATTAAAAGATGGGATGGTGTTTAAAATCTAATTAATATATTATAGAATATAAGGGTATGATCGTCAATATGTGTTTTAAATGAGGGTATCAAGGTCATTTTATATCAATATTTTTAGAAACTGTTTGAATGTTTTCTACATTTATGGTATCTCCCCCCCCCCCCTCTCTCCTAATTATTATTTTCATTAATATCATTCAAACTCAAACATTTATTTTCACAAAACAAAATCAATTGTGCACATATCTTCAACATTCATCTTCATCTTACGTGTAAGAAACACGTAACAGTGTTTTTATTTGTTATAAAATCGTAACATCGGAATTGTTTTATATAAGGCTTTTGTTAGTTCATTGTTCTATATGGATAAACATAAGAAGTGTTTAAATGTTTATGTATATTAGGTGTAGTTGTTGTTAAGGATTAAAACATTTCAACGGTGTTTTGTTTGTTATAAAACACTTCCGGTGATATTATAAAACACCCCTTATTAATGCATACTAGTTTCTCTTTCATTATAAAACACTCCTGAGGTTATTATAAAACACTCCTGATGTTAACCTTCTGCCATGACTAGGTTAATCGAACAAGTGATAGAGATGGATTATATGTTTGAAGAATCGAACAAGTTTTTGGGTATTGATCAACTTATTTGATATGAATATCTTATGATTCTTATGAAAAAAAATGAATATGTAGTTAATTTAGGATGATTAATCTTCATAAATATTCAGATGTTAGTTGCTAATTTAGTGGGTTTGTAATAAATAAAAGTTGGATAAAAAGTCTATAATGCCCTTCATCTAAAGATTTAATCAGATTTGATCTAATGGTTGAAAATACTTCCTACACTTCCTACACAAAACAATTTTCCTACCGGATCCTCTACCTATATATATATATATATATATATATAAGTATTGGGGAGCGATAATTTGAAAACCCTCCCCACTTGAGAAAACCCAGGAAACCTCAATCATAACCATCCATCATATGCAATCTATGGTCAGGATTAAATGTGAATTTTTTACAAAATTAAAGATGTATCATTGCCCATATTTAATGACAAAAGGGTAATATAGTCCAGAAATAAATTACTCTCCTCTCTCTCCTCTCTCCTCTCTCCTCTCTCCTCTCTCCTCTGTCCTGTTTTAAGATTAAACTAATGGTTAGTAGGTTTGAAAACGTAACAAATGTTTTATGTAACAAATTACATATTTTTTTCACAACCCATCTCACCAATAATATATAGTAAATTCTAGCCCAGCAACAAAAACATATGTTTTCACGACCTATCTCACTAAAAACATGTAAAAATTATAAACCAACAACAAAAACAAAACATATGTTTTCACGACTTATCTCACTAAAAACACGTAAAAATTATAAACAAACAAAAAAAACATATGTTTTCATGACTTATCTCACTAAACATGTAAAAATTATAAACCAACAACAAAAACATATGTTTTTACGACTTATCTTACTAAAACATTGTGATAAATTATAACCCAACAACAAAAACATGTAGAATTATAATACTAAATAACAAAAAAAAATATAAGTTTTCATGACTTATCTCAATAAAAACATGTAATAAATTATAAACCAATAACAAAAGCATATGTTTTCAGGACTCATCTCACTAAAAAAATGTAATAAATTGTAAACCAACAAAAAACATATGTTTTCCCGACTCATCTAAAAAAATGTAATAAATTATAAACCAACAACATGTAGAATTATAACACAAAACAACAAAAACATAAGATTTTAAATGAAAAAAAAAAAACCTTAATTACAAATCCAAGCAAATAATCATTTCAACAACAAAAATCCCAAAACAAAACTGTGCAAATTCCAACAATTAAGCCTTATTTAAGATCAAAATTCCAACAATTAAGCCTTATCTAGAAACCACCAATTTGAGATTAGATGCACCTTAGAAAAATCCCTAGACAAACCCCATCTTTTTTTCTTCTGCAATGAAAAACAATAACCAAATATGTAACCTTTAATCCATATTGACCTTTGTTTGACCCTCAAATACCTCCAGATCTAGATCCATGATCACTCAACAAAATTTAATAATCTTTATCCAATAAAGATTATACATTTATACATAGATCAAGATTATAAACATACCCCACTAGCAATCATAACACCAGTAACAACAGGGACAAGAGCACAATAAGTAACCTAAGCCTCTCTTTCGTCTCGTCACCGCTGATGAAGAACAAAAACGAGATCAGGAGCATAACAAAAACTGATGAAGAACAAAAACGAGATCCGGAGCAGAAGGACAATAACATACGATGCTCCCCTGTTTAACCACCTCTCTTTCGTCTCGTCACCGAAGCTTGAACCCCAGATCTAGATCTTGAAACCACCGAGGCATGGGCCGATAAACAGATCTTGAAGCTTGAACAAAACTCGTAACCATAGATCCGGATCTGGTACATAAGAAACAAGACTCGTCACCAGTTGTAGCAGCAGGTATGGCGGTGGTTGTCACTCGGCAGTGGTCGGTCTTGGCCCAATGGTGGATGAAAAGTAAATGTGGAGGTTTTGGGCTTGATTTGGGTTATGTTTTGGAGGTGATTATCATGAGAGAGAGAGAGAGATGGAGGTGTTTATTAGGTGAGAGAAAGAGAAACATGGTGTGAGACAGAGTGATGTAGGAGGGTGTTTGGGATTGAGTTTCAAAACAACTTATTGACTTATTGGCTTTTCTAAAAAGCCAATAAGTCAATAAGCTGTTTGTGTAACACAAAAGCACTTTTTGTTTTGACTTTTGGCTTTTGGCTTTTAAGGGTGGAAAAGCTGTTTTTGAAAAGTTAGAAATCCTGGCTTTTGGCTTTTGACTTTTGGAAAAAAATTACAAATTTACCACTCATACAACCAATATTCACAATAAGTTAAGCAAAACACTTAAAAAAACAACAATTTATTGACTTTTTAACGTTTCTCATCCGAAAAGCTAATCCAAACACTTTTTTTAAAACTCCTTTTCAAAAAGTCATAAGCCAATAAGCACTTTTGACCAAAAGCACTTTTGCATTTCCAAACTCAATCCCAAACACCCTCTAGGTGTTGATATGTATTTGGTGATTTAGTAAGATTTGTTTGAAAAAAGAGACTCTCTTGTGTCAGGAAAAGAAACAGAGAAACAGACAATATGTTATGCTAAAAATGCCCCTCAAAGAGAGAGAATTGCAAGATACGTGGCACCATTCTAAACCATTCATTTGGGTTTCTGAAGTTTCTTTAACTCGCCATGGTTTTCATTTTAGAATTCCCCTATAAGTATTAACTATATAGATATTTATTTTTATTTTTTAAAAAAAGGAAACCAGAACTGTGGATTAAAGGGCTCAAACCAGGTCCCTCATGAATCCCCACACACACAAACCACCATAGCACTAGCCTTTCCCTCTTACAAAAAACTCTGAAACACATTTTTTTCCTACATCGTTTATGTTCGATAGTTTAATAGGGTTTATAATTTTTATAACTTTTTGTTTTCTTTTATCTACCAAAATAAATAATACGTGAGGTAAATATGTTTGGATAATTTAGTTATATTTCGGGTGGATTTAGCTGATGTCTTAAGAATTATATCTTATTTCAAAGTTAATATATGTCTGTTTGTGTTTGTTTATGTTCATGAACATTTCTTTGTGTTCGCTTGTGTTCATGAACACTTTTTTGTGTTTATTAATGTTCGTTTGTGTTCGTGTGCGTTCATGAAAAAAACTAAGAAACGAACACGAACACAAATGTTTTCTTAACGAACAGACACGAACAAAAAATCTCATTCGGCAAGTGTTCGTGAACACATGATTTCCCTAACAAACGAACACGAACAATGCCATGTTTGTGTTCGTTCGGTTCGTTTGCAGCCCTATTAACACTTTGTTCCAGAGTTTCATTAAAGGATGGAAGGGAAAGGATTGGGAAGGAAGTAGGAAAAAAATGTGTTCCGATACCAACAGATAACAAATCAAACTCATGGGGCTTTTGATCTAGAATGAAAACCGAATACAATGATATGATAATGATGAACTTGCAGGTCACGGACACATGATGTAAGAGGGGTCGGCCGAAGCATACAAGAACCACAATTCTGAGGAGTTGGAACATGATTAAAGTGTATTTGAGAGAGGGTTAATGATCGAGAAAGGGTTTTGAAGGCGTATATACATTCAATTTATAGATTAATGGGTACAATGTAACCGATTTCTTTGATTTGTCATGAATGGGACGGTTTCTATAATTTGGTTTAGGAGTCGATTAAAATCTGGACGAAATCATGCCATAACGCTTTAACATGGATCGATTATGATAGGTTAATAACAATAACGCATTAAAGATCGAATTTAAAGGCCATTATATGTGATTTACAGGTGTCTGGATCTTTACCCGGAAAAATGGCCGGTGACCGGAAAGAGGTGGTGAACGCAGGCTGGGGGTTGGTTCAAAGTACAACTTTCATTAAATGACCCTTTAGCCCCTGCAGTTAGTGTAGGTTAGAATTTAATATTATGTTTAGTTAACTTCCTTTACAAACTTCGACACATTCGGTTCCTTGGCACCGGAGGCGGTGCGGTTTTTGGCTCGGGTTTAACGAGTAGTGCACAGCAACTTTTCCACCCTCCAAGGGCGGGGTTTTGTTTTTAGCAGATTGGGATTTTCTATTCAAAAAGGGGTGGCGGCGCAGCTTGTTGCCCGCCTACCTACCATCCTTATGTAATTTACCCCTTTTTTGTCAATGGAATACGTATGATTATTTCTTATTAAGGTACGTTATATATGTTAACACATACGTATGCCAAACACATATATATACATTTTCAAAAGAAAAGTTAAAATAAAATTAAATAAGGATTGATGAGGATTAAAAAAATGAAACTTCAACATAGACGAAGGACTAAAATTGTACATAAGTTAAAAGTATAAGGTGCAGTTGTCATATGTGACTTGCATGTGCATATTGTTTTGACAAAATTACCTTTCTCGCTTGTTAAATTATTTGGACACAAAAGTTTAACTAGTGGCCTCTCACCCTTCTCAATTTCTGTAGTCTTTATAAAATAACTCAACCCTACATACACACTATATAATTATTCACCAAATAATTATACGTTGATTAAGGAAGGGCAAAGAAAAGGAAGGGTTGGGATCAAATACACATTGAAAGAAAAATATGAAGTCGTAGGAATTGTATCAAACGGACTCCGATTGAACCCATTCAAGCGGCATTGGAACCGTCTCATTGAACCCTACGATCTTAGTTTTTAGGTTTTCATTTTTTTTGGATTGTTACCTTGTAGTTTTAGAATTTACATTATACCATTATGTATTTTATGTAGCATTATGTCTTTTTCTTAATTTCATGATTGTGTCATTTTTACGATTCATTGTTTTTTTCTTCAGCATTGTGTTATATTTTTCGGCATTGTGTTATATTTTGTGTTTCATTGTGCCATATTTCGTGATATATTGTGTTTTTTTGTATCTTTCTCACACTTCTCGTTTTTGTTACACTGTGCAGAATAACTCGACTTAGAAAAAAAATACAAGGGATCAAATAACATATTGCTAATGAAAGGAACCAAACCCTACGGTTCACAAAACATATCATAGTCTGCAATTGAAAGTCTATAAATAAAGTACAAACAATAACCGTTAAACAAAACACAGATCATAAGGGTATAGTTGTAAATATACTGGCACTGAGGCTAAACTAACAAAAGCACAGGCATCTTTTGCTAACCAACTGATCTCATCTAACCCATGTACACTTCATTCCTTTTCTGCCCCTAAACAGAAGACCACCCACGTGACGATTAAGCTCACCGCCAGCTACGATGGTGGCGGTCTTCGTTGCGGTCCCTTCGGTAAGACGGAGAGTCAGATGAGTATGGGTTCCACCGATCATCATCGTGACTCGAACCCGTTTCACGTATCAACAAGCTGCGTCTGCCATAACTCGAGCCTCTAGAGTCATAACTGGGGTACCTAGGTGAGAAGCTAGATGGCAAGGAACCGATGACTGGGTCAACTCCAGGCGGCCCATCGTCTCTATAATCGCGGTTCCGCCTATCTTCAGGATAATGATGTCTACTAGCTGCAGGAGATTCTGATGAATTATGATACCTATGGTTTGATGATCTACTTCTAGGTAGATCAAACTTCCAAGCCCTCGCTCCCCACCGCCATTCATCAGCATTTTCTGGAATCGGGGCATTCACTCCTGGAAACTGAACACTCATTTTCTTGGATGGTTCGGGTTTAGGTGGCTCGCTACCACCATGAGGAGGGGATATATCCATATCAAGGATTTCACCATCCTCTGTTTCTTGCTTCTTAACAACAACCTCATCACCGAATATTTCAATTCCAGATGGTTGATCCTCCTCTTCGGCATCTGCAATTTAACAACACCGTTACAAATAAGTTATTAAAACAATCGCAAAAACTAACAGGTAACTATCGTCTTAAAGAAATATAGTTCAAATAAAAAGTCAGAAATAATCAACTACCTAGGTATCCTGGTGGGTAACCGATTTCTCGCATTCTGTTAAGCCATGGAGGTGGATCCAGCTCCTACAGTTTAATCAAAGGGTTACTTTAGTTCGCATAAAAGAAAATGTGAAAAAGGGTGAGGAAATAATCCAAGGATTTGACTTTTTTTATACCCAAGGCCCAGAAGCTTTCTAGTTTCTGTAGCTAGGACACCTGGCCTTAAACCATCAAATTTTCCCCCAGGAGTGTCTTGATAGTATCGAGTCGGGTTACGAGATATTGAATTTTGATTACGTTTAGCATTATGTTGTTTACGAGCACTGTTAACAGCAGCATTGTCACGAGGCTTTTGGCATTCTTTAAGTGCATGGTTATACGAACCACAATTGAAGCAACGAGAACCGTCTACTATCTCCAATCCTCTACTCGCAAAACACAAGACCATGTTAAAGATATGAAAAATGGAATTGTCACAAATTGTGGTAAAATAACACAGAATTATAGAATATTTATTTATGTAACCGTAAAACTAAAGCATTCACAAGAGTATGCACCAGAATATAGTTCCATACCCCTCTAAATTACTCGGACCATCTATTGATGTTAAGCCGAAAGAATACCCACGATCATAAAGCGGGACTGAATTGTTATCTAAAGCTATAACTTCCTTGCTTTGCAAATTCCTAGTTTGCCCATCCATCCAGAATGACTACACAAAACAAACAAAAAGTAACATTCTTATGGGTCCAACCGCATTACAGTACCACGGAAAAGTTTAACAGATTCGGTCAGTCTACAAGTGAATGATCAGAACAAGAAAAGAAAAAGATAAATATACCACTGCGGAAGATTTGTCCAAACCAATATTAAGAGCTGGATAATAGGTCCCTTCACCAGACTCAACCTCAACCTTTGAATCCTGAATAGCAGAAAAATTCAGAAATTTAACTACGTTTAATCTTGGTAAATGACCACTAAACAAAATCTGTAATGAAATGCCAAAGACCGAGACTTAACGCAAGCCAAAAAATGCTATGGGTAATTCAAGCATCTACGAAGTAACAGATTTTAACACTTTCAAAAAGTACAAATTTATGCACTTTTCAGCTGGTTAAGAAACAATAATGTTACGACATCCTAAGGTAAACTGACGGTAACTATTTACGAATTACAAGATTTGTAAACCTTGACGATAGAATATAATTAGATTGCAAGCTTACACGAGATGAAGAACTATGTCGACCATGCCATTCTGACCACTTTTGTAATAACTCCTCAAGCTTCTGTTTACTCTCTCTAATACACATAAGATATTCAGTTAAGAGTTTATATGGAAAACAAACACTTTGAACCATAATCCTCTTGAGAGGTATTAACTTCTGAGAAACTGTCATTAACAACATGAATAGAAAAGACGAAAATATGTGTTCGCATATTGTTAGACTCCATCTGTTCCTACCTAGGTGTCCCTTTCACCTCAAACAATGTTAATAATAATTATAAAAATTATATGACTTATAAAAAAGGTAAAGAAGGGACCAAGAATAATAGATTTTTAAACTCAGAAAATGAAAATACAGATAGGACTTGAAACTGAATGCCTAAATGAAACAACATAAAGTATTAGATAAAATGTTTTCCTCTATACCTTGTTATAGAATTATAAATGATATGGACTGAAGCTTGCTGTTCATCAACAGTTATTCGGGGTCTTTTATTACCAGAAACAGCTAGCATGTCAAGGGAAAACATATTAGGAAACTTAACATACTGCAGCTTGAAGCTTGCAAACAAGTACAGGGCAGAAAATAAAATCTATGCTGTAAGGAATGCGATTCATACGTGTATAGACCAACTGACCAAGAAAGGAAAACGTTTAATAATTAATATAATATAACTTACCAAAATACCAAGTAAATATATAATACAGAAATATGTAGGAATACGATAAACAAAGGGTTAGATATACCATCAATCTCATGGTTACCGCCAGGGCTTCCATTTCTCTTATGAGAACCATTCTCAGCAGACACTGAAATTCTATTTTCTATAACTGTAGAATCATTTACGTCAACACTAACAGTTAAATCATGTTCCTCATTATCAGCTAATGTAACTTGGGCATGTTCGATATTATTAACAACCACAACTTCCCCATTTAGTTGACCTTCCTTAACACCACAATCAATAGGCTGACTGTCAGCTTCACTGGGCATACTACTACAATCGTTTCCGTTAACACTTCCACCCCCCGGACTATCAGCTGCTGGAAGTTTAATGAAGTCCTCCTCATCCTTCTTCAGCTCAGGTGAATTTTCCATTTTCTTTCCCTGGCGTATTTGTCAGATCGACAAATTCTAGTCAAATGTCCTGCAATATTTTCATTGTGTTCACATCTCGTTAAAGATACGGCAAAACAGTTATCACAAGATATTGTTTGCTCCTGTACTGATAGAAGAACAACCAAATAAAAAGACCCAAAAAGGCGGCGCATTTATAAGGTATAACAGTACAATAATATTCAAGATTTAAGCATCAAAGCGAAAAACTTTAGTCATAACCGCAAGAGAAGAACAAAAGCAATAACTATGCTGCTTGTTATCAGCAAGAAACCGTAACTTTTTTTAAAGCCCATATCATAACACAAGATAGCAAAAAACCCCAAATGTTACGTTAAACTTAGCGGGTTCTGGATCCACTGCATCTACAATCCAATGAAAAGAATAATTAACAAACAAATCAAAAATACGGATCGAACTTCTTTAGGCGTGAGCTGGGTTTTAAAAAGCACGCCTAGGTGCAAGGCGCAGCCTAGGGCGCCTCAGGGCTTTGCACCTACCCAATTTCCCAAAGGCGCGCGCCTCACGTAAACCATGTATTTTATGCATAAAAATGTTGTGCCTTGGTGTTTTTGGCTTGTACATATAGGTAAAATCACATAAAAACCTTATTTATAGCTTTATTTTGGGTAAATGAAGCTAAAAAATCATGGGATATATACGGGATATATAAAAAAAATTATATAATTAGTGTGCGCTTCAGGTACAAAAATCCCTCTTTTTGCGCTTTGCGCTTCACGCGATGCGCTTAGACCTCATCACTTTGTGCGAGGCGCGCTTTTTTAAACCAAAGGCGTGAGGCGTCACCGCCCTAATACCCCCCCCCCAACCCCTTTTTCGATTCGTAGTGTAACTTTTACCGAAAAATCCGAAAATTTTTTATATATCGAGCCCGACCCCCCCAAGATTTCACTGAAAAGTAATTTCAAGATCCGCCAATGATCCCATGAATCTACAAACACCGCAACTTACTTCTAGATTCTAGAGTGAAATGTAAACATTTATAGTCATACCTAAGGAATTATAACAAACAATTTCACATATCTATACAACAAGAATATAGAACCAATTTGTAGCTCCAAAATATTATATTAGGGTTTCCATAAACATGTACAATTTCCAACCTTAAACTCAAATTAAAAACTAGGGTTTCGGTAAAAATCCAAGAACAATCAAGGCACAGCTACTGTTACTTAATTCCCTTCAAATTAATAAACCCTCAAACATACCATAAAAAAAAAAAAAAAGATCTAATGAAATACTGCACTAACCACCCAGCTGGAAACACAATCAATCAATCAATCGTTTTCAAGTTCATAGCTAACAGCTTTATTAATCACTGGTAATAATAATAATAATAATAATAATCGCAATTGGGTAACTAACAAACGAGGTAAGAGAGAGAGAATTACCTAAAGAATGAGGGATTAGAGGAAAAAGATGTGATCTTGCTTAACCGGGGAGCAAAGAAAAACGAAGGGTCAGTTGGGTGTCAACGGGTGGATGTATAATCGCTAGGGTAATTTCAAAAGTTTTTGGCCGTACGATTGCGGTTTTACTATTTTACATACCATCCATCCGCCAAAACTTTTTCTTAACCTTATTTGAAGAAACGGTCCCTAAATTTTACTTATAGTCCCTGTCTTTTTAAAATTATAGGTATGGCTTTTACCTTTGGACATCGTTTAATTCGGATAGTCGGTATTTGGTGTGAGCAAATGTCGGGTCGGTTCGGTTTTACATATAACCGAAACCGATCGGTTACGTTGATTCGGTTATTTCCGTTAATATGTTGTTGCTGTTGCTGCTGCTGATTGTGTTGTTGTTGATGTTGCTGTTGTTATTGTTGTTGTTGTTGCTGCTGTTGTTGAACCGGACGAACTTGTTTCTCCCATCGCCATAAGTGAACAAAGCTTCAATACCATGAAATAAGTAATTGTAACCCCCTAGGAATAACTCTTAATCATAAGGAACAAGAGGACCCAAGGAGATGAACTTGCAGCTGAGTTGCTATCTACAAGATTTGGATCAGAAAACTAGATTCGAAAAATGTGTTTATGTAGATGTTGTGTTAATTTGAAAATATGATAAAGACTAGCTGTTTACCTCGGGAGGGTCCCGGGGTTGAAAAATCTAATTTTACGTGATAACCTATTGCAAATGGCTCAAGTTAATTAACCACAAAATCTCTCAATCATTGCATGTTCATAGTATTATAATCAGTAATAACTCATATTCCCCACAAAATCTAATTTACGTGATAACATGAACACTTTGTGTGTTTTTTCCTGTATGAACGAAACCCCACAAAAAATAGTCGATTTTTTCTCCGTTTTTTATATAGCACTATGGTACTCGTTGGAAAGATAATAAAACGCTCGTTAATTTGGTGTAATTTTTTTCTTTAAAAAATCCCGTATATAAAAGATATAAACGTTTAAAAATTATGGAAGGAAATATGAGAGAGAAAATTTTAAATTTATTTTTAAATTCTTTTTTCCCAAAATAACTCAATTTAATTAAAAAAGGAAACAATTCAAAAACACCAAAAACTCTCCATTATGATGTCATGTGGCACTCTCAAGGGAAGGTTGAGGCCTCCATTGCACGCCACGTCAGCATATACGTTTTCTTTTATATATATAGATAGATGTGAGCAGAAAGACAAGCTTTAGGGAGCTGCTTCATTAAGGTTTACATATGCTTTATGTTGTTTGTTTGTGATGTTTTACATAATATACACACAGTGGCGAAGCTTGACCCGAAGGTTCGGGGGGTCGGAAGTCACCGGGGGGTCGGAAGTCACTAGTTTCAGGAGTCGAAAACCAGTTTCGGGGGGTCGAAACCCTATATTTCCAAAATTTTCTATACGAATACTATATAATCGGCACTTCTACGCGAAAATTCGGGGGGGTCGGCCGCCCCCGCCGGCCCCTAGTAAGCTTCGCCAGTGTATACACACAATGCAAATGGACCAATCTTTTGTATTGTCAATGTCACCTAAATGTCATGGAGTGACTTCTTAGACTCACGTGCCGCCTTAGATTGGATCTAAGTAAGCCTAGATTGGTCAGTTATGTTGGTGTCTATGTTGTCAAAAGCGCAGCGCATGAAATGCGCCTCATGATGTTCTAGGTAAGGTTTTGCAACTTGAAATAAATGAATCCATACTTACTCATTTAAACATACGTATGTATGTATAACATTTATATACGTTTTGTACAAAACTCATGTTTACATATGTATTTTCAGAAAGATTCAGATCCATGACAAAACTCTATGAATTAATACGTCGGATGTTCATAAGAATGACGTTATAAATATTCGTGTTTCGTGTGGAATTGTATAGTTTCCAAATTGGATATTGTCATGTGTAGTCTTGTTTCGGTCGTACGTAATAATTGGACATTTTGTTGCTCTCAGTTAAGCGTGTCATTGGCTTGATTGTTTGTTGCCAGTTGTTTCGGGATAATCGGGTGTTGCATGCGTAAATGGGCATTGTTGGAAAATGTAACGAATTCTGAAATTGCTTGGGCTTTGCTAGGCTCGGTATGACATAGTTAATGTAATAATGTCTAATGCACGAATAAGAATGACATAGTTTTAAGGGCATATACGGATCTTGACCTGGGAAATCGACGGTTGTCACATGAACCATCAGCCCCCATAGTCAGAAGTAATCATGACAATGTTATGGGTGCTTCTGATTGATATCAAAGTTATGTTGTTAAGCATCTTACCTTTTTATTTCTTTTGCAAAGATTTGTTGGTATACAGGTTGCTGTTAGGAGAAACCTTCTGCCATGTTAGCATTTAACCATTGTAGCCCTTAAGAGATGACTTTGGCTATATTGTTCTTTAACCTTTTGAGTTTTTACACTTTATAGGTCGCTATTTATTTTATAGGTCGCTATTTAGAAGATGTGTTCCGCCATTTTATTGTTTAACCCTTAGGGCTGTTATGCTTTTTTGCTTCGAGGGTTACTTGCTTCATTTAAGCATGTCAACTTGCTCATATCAACCCTTGGTTAAAGGCGTTCATGGCAAGAGGCACGTTTGACTAGTTTATTTGATTCTTTTGTTTGCAAAAAATGCTTTTTTACTTCTTGATTGAACGTGTTTTTATTTTGGATCCTTTAGGTTGATCGTTAAATAAAATCTAGCTTAAAAACTCGCAACATTCGCAATTTAAAGATCCATAGATTGATGTGTTGAAGCATATGTTTATTTTGATGTTTCCTTATGTTAGCCTTGAAACAATGTTATGATGTTTACTCCATAACTGTATTTGTGGCTATTGGTTATGAATGATGTTTTGCTTTGTTAACTTGGTCGTTGGCATAAATGGTTCGTGTATAGCTGTTAAAGATGTTTGAAGTTGAAGTTAACCTAAGTAATCGTAAAGCTTCGTGAACAATCAATCTGAATAACTGTAAAACTTCAACGCATAGTGGTCTGAAAGGCTATAAAGCTTTAATGAACCTGTAGCCTAAAAGGCTACAAGGCTTTGATGAACAGCAATCTAAAAGGCTGTAAAGCTTTGATGAGCAACAGCTTTTTAAGGCTGTAAAGCTTCAAGAAATAACGGCTTGAACTGATATAATACTGACGTAAAAAGGCTATAAAGTTTTGATGCTTAGTAGCATGAAAGGCTTTAACACTTTTGATTATCAATGGCTTAATTGGTTCAAAAGCCTTAATGTACAAAATTTTAAGAAGATGTAGACCTTTAATGGACAATGGCTTAATGGCGTTAAAGCTTCAATGGGAATAGCCTAAAAGGCTATAAGGCTTTAGAGAATAGTAGCTTGGAAGGCTTTAAAGCTTCAATGGATAGTAACCAAAATGGCTTTAAAGCTTGAGTGAACAATAACATGAAAGGCTGTAAGGCTTTAGAGCGAAAATGGATAATGGTTTTAAAGCTTGAATGAGCAATAACGTGATAGGTCTTCGGGTCACACACCTTTAGGATTACATTTCTCCTTTGCTAATAGTAGTGTTACTTTTTAATTAAAAAGTTTACTAGAAAAACGTATTTTATTCTTAGTAAAGGTTAATTCCCTACGGGTGCACTAGTGGTTTTCGGGTCACACACCTTTAGGATTACATTTCTCCTTTGCTAAGAGTATTGTTAATTAAAATAAACTTTTTTTATAATTTATTATTTAAAAAAGTTATAAAAACTTATTTTCTAATAAACTTATTTTCATGAAGGTTGTATTTCAAATTTTCAATGCACTCTGGGGGGGGGGGGGGGACGGTGAGGAAGGCGAGTAGCAAAAAATAATAAATATGAAACCCATAAATAATAAATGAACCAACACCCTAAACATTAAAAAATCACTCAACCTTTTCAATTCCAAACCAAATAAAACTTGCATGTTCTGAACCAAAACGACGTGACTTGAACATCAACCACCATATTCGTATCAAGTTTCGCGACTTCGTTCAATCTTTCTTCGACGAGGTCTTCTCCGTGATTAATTTATCCACTCACAGTGACAATCGAACACTTTATTAATAGGTTAAACTTGGGATTACTTGATTAATTATAGTTTGATTAGGTTTATTACGTTTTTTAAATTTAAAAAATTACAATAATTAAATATTCTCCGTGAATAATTTATCCACTCACAGTGACAATCGAACACTTTATTAATAGGTTAAAGTTTGGATTCACTTTCATATGTAATAATACATACATCATTTTGGGTTAGGTTGCTGCTGATCAAAATGTTAATCAACACAATGAGGGAGATATAGCTGTTGGCCAGAATAATAATCATCAAAATCAGGAACATATTGCAAATGATAACACCGAACCAAAAGACATGTTTCACCCAGTTTCAAACCCAAACTCATTTCAACCATCATCCAACCAATCATATTTCAAATATTTTACATAATAAATGTATTTTGAAGCTATGGATCATGATTAATCTTCAAGAACACCTTCATAATCTTGAAAACTCAATGTCTTTCAACAACAAAACATCACATAAAATCTCCAACTTATGAACTTAAAATTGTGTGAAATCATCAGAGACCATCTCCAACATTAAATACAGTCAAGTTTAGATAAAAATTTTACAGTACATAATGTTAAGTTCTATATCAGTCCTTATTCTCGTCGTTTATTCTCCACCAAAAAGACATCACTACCTGAACCACCACGTTGTATAGCGGAGATGGGAGTGTTAAGAAATGGAGCATACTGGTTGATAACTGGATTAGCCACCCTCCCTATTTTAGACCACACGCTTTGATGGTAACCAGCCGTAACAGGGGCATGATACATGAGCTTCAATAGCTGCCACAAAACAATTTCAAGTAAGTTTATACTTAAAAAGGCAATTTATACATTATACACTTACTTTTATTATAGCTATATTAAGTTTTATTAAAAGAATGTACTAACCTGCCAATACATGAAAGTTTGTATTATGTTACGCTGCCACCTGCATTTATAAATAATAAATTCAGAATAACAGCTTACAAATAAATTTTAACAAAATAATAATATAAAGAAACAAGGTTACTGACGATAAAAGAGAGATGATCAGAAGGAAGCCAACTCCAATCTCAGATTGTGAAGAAAGTATGCTGAGTGTCGTCGTGTTTGATTCCACCCACACACAAAGCTCTTCCAAATATTTCCTATTAACAACCGTCAAAATAAATAAATTAAACATGATTGTAACCTCATCTATATGATCACGTTATTTACAATGATAAAACGGTAGGAAATATTTACCTGTACAAGGTGGAACGACCAAAATTACGCCTGGTGAATTTTGCGGAGTGTTCTAAGCTTCGACATATGATGGGCAGTAAAGCAACTACAAAAAACATAATATTGAAACTTTGAAAGAAGTAGCGTGGAAATGTGCAAAAGAATCTAAAAGTAAAAAAAAATAAAAAATGGGTCGTACTAACTACCAACTACTAACATGTAAGGCGAAGATTTGAGGTGACGAAAGTGAGGCAATAAATGAAATAGATGAAATCCTTTGTTGCAATTACTGATTGAAGCCAAATTTGCACCTCCTGCAAATTCCATGCCCTTGGTTTCTGCAAATGAGTTGAGATTATAAAATCAAGAAATCATAATCATTAAAATAATTCTTATATAATGAGCCAAAACATTACCCCATAAAGAGAGTAGAGTGAATATAATGAAGAGCATGCGGTCCCCATAAATGAGAGTCGATATGCCCTATTAGAAAGGCTTTTAGGTATGAGTGGAACCATAGCAAGCACAGCCACAACAAGAACCTGCACAAATAAGCGTTTTTTAAATTCTATTATTGTTCTCAATACTAAAATATCATCTACTTATATATTACATAAGTCTCCAAATGATTATCCCATTTTGACATGACTTAGCGTTTAATGAAAATAAACTAAACCTTTTCCACTGTCATATGATGACCATGAAGGGTAAACAAACATGTAGCAAAAGCTAATGGTAGGGCATAGGGAGGGTGGGACTATAGGACGAGGGCAAACCTTTCCTCTATACAAGGGGATAGAGAGGCTACTCCAACTCGTCTCCCCGACTCTAACTAACCCCCTTTTCAACATGTGAGTAAGACCAAGTAATACAAAGTGTAGCTAAGGGAATCAAAGCAAACACAACAAATGAGTAGCAAGAACAATAATAATACACTACCGTTAAGCATAAAGTGGTGAGATGACTATACTAATAACCTTGGTTTAAAAAAGCGTGAGGCGCTCCGAGGCTTTTGGTTCCAAAATCCGAGGCGCGGGCCTTAAAGCGTGAGGCGAGAGCTTCACGTATGTGAGGTGCCCAATGTAAAAAAGAGTAAAAAATATTTATACAAGCCAATACTACACATTATACTTGTTAATCAATCCTAAACACAATAACATAATTATAGAACACACTTAAACACTTCATCAAACATACATTGAAGCCGAAACACACTTAAAAATCTTTTTAAAAAAACCTGATTTTGACATTTGGCCCAAAAAAAAACCCTAATTTTGACCGAGGCGGCGCCTCGCAGCGCTTCATGTAGTTGAGCACCTCAGGCCAAAACAAGCGCTTCATGTGGTTGAGCACCTCAGGCCAAAAAAAGCGCTTTTCCTAGCGCATGAGGTGCGCTTTTTTTAAACCAAGCTAATAACAAATAAAAGAGCATAGAGCAAAGAGACACGAACAAGTAGCATGGACCCCCTTGAAAGTACCTATAGGCTCCCCTAAGAAAGTGTCTACACTAAGACTAGATCTAAAGCAAAACCAAGTGCAGGGAGAAGCTAGGTGTATGCAAACAGCCAAAAACTATGCTCCCAAAACACCTCTAGACAAAACCTTCACACTCTAAAAGTCCATATCCTTTATCGTACATCTCCAAGAACTCCTATCCCTGATCATGTCCTTGAAGGGGTGCAACCAATCAACCATACAAGTCTAACATATGAGTTTAGGTCTTCCTCTGAACCTCCTCCCCTCCATTGATGAAGATATTACTAAGCACATCATTCAATTGGTAAACTCATATTTCAGTCATCTAATGCAATGATTCTAAGCTCAAACCACTTAATATCTCATGAGTTTGTATATAAAAAACCTTGGGACAGTGAGAAACTAAACAAATGATAGCAGCCCATTATGCCAATTTTTGTAAGGAATTGTGCCATTTTGGTTTACAAGAAAATCATAACTTAAAAACGGTATCTTGATTACAATAGCATGATAAAGAAAAAGAGAGTTGATGCATTACCCACGCATTGACAGAAAACTGAATTGTTTGTCGATCCCAACGTAAAGGAGTTGAGCTCGGAGTTGACGCCCCTGCAGCTCTTGTAGTTGACCCTACAATGTTTTCATTGCATTCAATCAAAAAATAATTCAGACCTAATTATGCCATCACATTAAACCACAATAAAAACAACATTTTGTTCTGTTATCACAAAATATTTTTTGCACCCAATAAAGAATCCAAGATACCCATATCAAATTATCAAAAAAAAAAAAAAAAAAAAAAAAACCTGTAACCTCTTCACCAACCAAAACACAAACAATATATTCTACCTGAACTCGCAGGCGGCCTACGTTCACTTGCAGACGACGACGTGGACGACGTAGTAGATGATCTTGCAGGCGATGAATTACTATTATTCGTAGTCATTGGTTCCACAACAAGATCAGGATCCTAAACACCAAGACACATCCAATATCAATCACACAAAACTGATCAAACACAACATATGCTGCAATCTTATACATTAATACCCTTTGAACTGGATTAAATCCTAGAAAAAAAAAAAAAAACTAAAAAGCAAGCATCTTTCCTCAAACAAACAAATGGGCATAACATAAAAAAAAAACCTAACTTGCTGATGTTTCACGAAAGTCAAGTAAATAACCCAAGAAGTGGGAATAATAATAATAACAGAATAATAATAATAAACGAATAATAATAAAGTAAAGAGGAGGGGGTAACGGACGATGTAACGCTGATAGAATTTATGTTTGAAGTGAGTGATGACATCGGAGCGAGAAGCTAAGTGAGGAGGGATGAGGACATTGGACCAGTAATCAGCCCATCGGGAGTCGTTGTCGTAGTCGTAGGCTGAGGCTGCTATCTTCTTCAGCTTCTGTGGGTCGTCGCCCATGATTACTTGATTGGATCGAAGTGGTTGTGGTTGTGGTTGTGGTTGATTTCTTGTTGGTGCCGCCTCCCTTTGCCTTATGGAAGATTCCTTGATAAGCGTTTGGCTGTGAGTTAATATTTGGTTTTTGTTGACCTTGTTTGGGATTATTAATCTGGGTGGGATGGTAAATCTCGTTGTTTGTGTAATATTCTACTTACAAAATTACAACTTTGAGAGTAAGAGTAAACGAGCCGAGTCGAGCCGAGCTTGTTGAAGGTTTGTTTTCAAAGTTCGCGTTTAACTTGTTTGAATTTTCTTAAGCTTGAGCTTAGCTTATTCACTATCTATTAGTTAATATATTAAATAACAATAATATGAATAATAGGCTCGGAACTCAATAAATGAAGTTCGACTCAGACTTGTTTAGTAAAACAAGCTTAAAGGAATGGTAAATATTATTAAATATTAATAAAACTAATATTATTAATACTAAGGCTCGACGAGTCTGATGAACTTCACATGTCAGGCTCAAGTTCGGACTCGATTAATAAACGAGCTTTGTTTTAAGCTCAAGCTCGGCTCAGGCTCGATAAAGCTCGACTCGTTTCAAACTTTTTACCGAGCCGAGCTTGAGTAGCTCGCGAGCTGCTTGGCTCGTTTGCACCCTTAGTAAGCATCACGGATCATCATGTATTGTCTTTTTTTTTAACGACCAACAAAACCCCACTCATCCAGGTAAACCCAATGGGAAAAGACCTTTTACGTTTGTGAATGCAGACGACGCTGGTAATCTGGCCAACAACCATTCCAAAGGAAACTCGCTGCCTAAAGGGCCACTATGATAAAATTTCTTATTAACCTAAAATAATTTTGCTTAATGTGAGACTCTAACTTGTGACATTAACATTGTAATGTCATGATAGTGTCAATGCACCACAAAGTCATTGTTGATCATCATGTATTGTGACCATGTTTATTTTAATTAAATGCATAAACTTCTAATTCATTAGTTAATCATGCAATGTTTATGTATTTCACTAACTGAAGTTGAATGTTATGTTTTAAGTTATATGGAATGGAATGATGTGTTTGCTGTTAATAACAATTTATTTAATATATATATATATATATATATATGCTAAATACCACGCGCTGGATCTTTATATTGTTTTATCTCTGTCTCAGTTCTCACTACTTCAGTGCTCACCAATGATATCTAGAAGTTTAATGGGCTTAGGAGTTAGGCTCAACGCGCCCCCACATCTATACTATATTATAACATAAACTCTCTAACATGATGTCCGAGTTTGCTAATCGAAAGAAAAGATGAGAAATGGATATTAGGTTAGAAAAGAAAGGGAGAGAATGGGAAATATATAATTTTATTTCGTGTTCTCAAGTAAGAAGTAAAAGAAAAGAAAGTAAATATTTTATAATTCCTTATTGAATTTTATTATAGGTTGGGTAAAATGGCAAATGATAAACCTTATATTTGTATTCATTTCCTTTTCTTTCACTTTCTTCAAATTTTGAAGGAAAGTATTTCACTTCTTTTCACTTTGTTTCTTTAATAAAACTTTGGAACACAATTTTTTTTTTTTACTTTCTTTCCTTTGTTAGTTAACTCGGAAACACATCTTAAAGCTATGTTTTGGGATGGATTTGTGCTCGGGAAAGGGCTCCACTTAAATAGGATCCAATAGTGTGACACTGTATATATAAGCATTTTTTTGTCACCTGGCCCAACCAAACTAACACTCGTTTGGGCCCACAAGATTCTCCTTTAGGACTTTGGGTTTGTTCAAATCTGGATAACTTACTACACTCGCACATTATATAACCTCTTATTTCTTAATCTATACTACTATATAGTGTATCCTGTACGGTTAAAATGGTCATTTCACATTCATCTTCATGGGTAAATTAGTAATTTGATTCAATTGGTAAGACACATTAAATGAACAATTAAATTTGTATCAATACTACAATAAATAATAATAACACAATTGTCACTTTAATTAAAACTTTATAATACTACATATATAATCAATTACATGAATTTTTTTTATTTAAGAAACTAAATGTATTGATTTTTAAGTGAACATGGATTGTCATATTATTCATCTGAAATTAAAGTATATGTGAAACATCGAATGTGAAAGTCAAATTAGACTATAAGGAGGGGCGGCGAACAATGCCCACCAAAACAGCAACGACCTGATGGCCACCGTAGTTTTTGGTACGCCCGGTAAGCCTTCAAAAGTTCAAATTTTGATTCTTAGTTATGTTTGCATCTTTATAACCGTCACCTTTATTTTTAATCTCAGCATTCAAGATTTAAAAAGGTGCATTGTTGTTTTGTGGTTTATGCTATGATATTATCGCCATAAAGGACACAAAGTAATAACAATTGAAGGAAAGCCTAGAAGGAAGAATAAGTATGTATTTCATTTCTTGATTTGTTTTTCTCATGTAGTAGGGAAAATAGTAAGCCAAGAAACGGAAAAGTGGTCAACAAGATTAATTTCTTATTGTTATTGTTTTTATTATTTTTGTTCGATTAAAAAAAGGTGATACTTCTTGTTTGCTTAACCTTCGAACGGTTAGGTAGTTAGTTGTATGAAACTATATAATTAATATGTACTATTTAAATAGACTAACTACCATTGCCTATATCAAAATAAAGATACATCACTACAAGGTATAGCATATACATTATTATGTTTAAAAGTATTTATTCATAACATTATCTTCACTTATGTTTTTTTTTTTTTTTGTATTCACATAACTCTGGTCCAATACTATTGTTTCACACTTTGAGTTAATTTCACATTGCATCGTATTTAATACAAACTGGACGTCTAACTCTACTCCGCTTTCTACTCATATGCATAAAATATTTATAAAATAAGTCAATTTTATACTTCCTTTAACATTTATGCCACCATTTCGTCAGAAAATCTATAGTAACAGTAGTAATAATAGTAGTAGTAGTAGTAGTAGTAGTAGTAAGATTAGTAGTAGTAATACTACTACTACTACTAATAATAATAATAATAATAATAATATATCATTATTATGTAACTATATCCCCTATGGTTATCTCTTTTTGCCAATAAAACAAGTCTTAGAGCTACATGTCTAAGTCTTAAATCTAAACATATCAATCATACATATATATACCAATTATGTATAGCCAAACATCATGTAGCCCCGCCGCAACGCGCGGGTTCCTGCTAGTTTTAATTTAATCATAATCGCATTACTTTTACAACTTGATTTGCAATACATTGTAATATTGCTACATTTACTATTTTTCATATCGCAAAAGAACTTGATTTGACACATGTATTTACCTCATTATTTCTACACGGGTATTGTAGAATAATGAATTTTACTTTAACATCTTAGGTATTTCATCATAGATGATAAGACTCAATTATTGATGCCAACTCAATTCATGAATTTAAGCTTTTGATTAGTCAACTGACTCATCATCAACAAACCACAAAAGTCTATAAAACAATTATTTGGTTTATTCAAGAAAATAAACATGAAAACTCTACTAAGATAAAATAAATCTTACATTCATCTATTATTCTTTTACAACATGTTGACACAACATGTATTAATTTATAGAAATCAGTTATCAGTAACATCCTCATTACCAGTATTTACACATAAGAGACCACAAATCATCACCATTATTTACACATAATAGACCAGAAAATCATAAACACACATATATATACATATATATTTGAATTTTAATGGCAATAATGACCAAACCAACAATGCCTACCCCCTCCCTCATAACCTTGATCATCGTCATCTCTACTATGAATCCACCACAACAAGTTACTTAGAGAATTCCCATCATCATATCCACTCAATTTTCTAATCTTTTCAAGTGCAACATCCTTCTCATAAACCCCTTCCAATGCATACACAAACCCTTCCACCCTTCACCAACACCCTCCCTCCCTAATGCGGTAAAGCCCACTCCACAAGCCCCCTCACAAACCCCGTATCCGAAAACAAAACCTCCGTGATCGGCGACAATGGCAACACTTGGATCCCCAACCTACATTCTTTCCATTCCGCGGGTGCAAACCACAACCCGCTGTCCCTTTTATTCGCCCACAAAACACCTACCACTCGGTTTTCATGTGTGAAATCTTGAGTATAATAGTTGTCATCCTCTCTTACATGCCACCATGTTTGTGATGCATGAATCTCCATAGCTAAAAGCAATGAACTCGTCGAAACAAGATGCGTGTCCCCATACGCCAACCCCATCAATGCAGCCGAGTAATAAGCATTCACCGCTTCACTTGTGCTTTCTTGATTCCTACCATCCGCGAATTCAGTCAAGCCACCCGCCCACGAATGTAACTTCCACAAATCAAAGCATCTTAACCGCGTATACTTAGCATTCCCCCCTCTACCCAATGTCATGAAATCCGCCATCAACGAGTATGCTTGAGGCCGATACTTTCTTCCCCAAACAGGATCTAGCTTCGCTAAAACCGCGATCCCATAAAGAAAGTACCCAATATGATAATGATGATCATTATATATCCCAAACCCGAAATCAGCACCCGAATCTTGACACCCTTGTTTGGTTACAACACCACCCATATATTATCATACACAAAACCATTTCCATCAAAGGTTCCATCTAACCATGGCTCAATTATATCTTTCAAATACCTTTGAACTTTCGGCATTGCATCAACATAACCGATTTCCTCAGCGATTAACGCCAATCTAGCCGCTCTTGCCACTAATTTCCCATAGAAATACGACGATTTTGTCGATATTGTCCTTGAATCCAACTCATCCACATCTTTCACAAGAGCATTAACGATTTCCGGGTATGATTCTTCTTTAACTCCTTTGATCGAATGCACGTAACTGAAACCGGATCGGTCTTCAAAACCCATGAGTCTCCGGTTACACCCACGAGTTCACCATCGATGCTTTTGTATCTAAACTCATCAATAATCTTGTTTGAAGACTTATTATCAAGAAGCCTAAGATGAAGAGGGTTTGCTAGCATTAACAAATCTCCCCAACCTTTCTTTTCCCATTTGTATTCGATACAAAATGGCGAACTAAACATAGCATCACCCGAAACCGGATAACAAGAGCTGAATTGATCAAGAACTGGTTCGAATTTTGGGTCAGAATTCGGTAGTATTGCGATACGAATAATGCCCGAAAATGGTAATGATGTGATCTTTGACATGTCATACGTTAGATCAATGTATGAAGATGAATATAACATCCATGTTTGACCGTTGTTGAGATTGAATTTGTATTTAGTTCTTGAAGAGTTTGGAATAAAATCAAGTATTGCATGGATAGTTGTTATTGAGAGTGTGACACTTTGCATGACTTGACACGTTAAAAATGGGCTGCCTCTAACGAGATAAAATCTTAGATTTGGAATATCTAACGTGACACTTAGATCATTTATTGAAGATATCTTGTGGGTTTGATTTGGGTCCGGGTTATCCACGGCGGATATGGTGAGATCCGCGTTAAAGATTTGGTATGTGAATGCGGAGTTTGAGAATAAAGGTGGGTAACATATGGAGAGGGATGATGGAGATGATTTGATCGAATACGGGTGGATGTATTCGGGTTGATCGCCATTTTTTAGGACGAAATTTTGGAAGAATGAGTTAGTGGGGAGAGGGGATGAGAGGAGGTGAGGGGAGAAGAAAGGGAGGGGTCGGGGAGGACGGCGGATTGGGATTCGGGGAAGATGAATGGGTGGGTGGGACGACGGTTCATGGTGGCGGGTGGTGATGGTTCGGGTGGAGGAGAAGGGCATGGTGATGGTGGTTTTATAGATGGTTTTCTTTTAGGTCTTTTGAAGGGTTTGGTGATAATTCTCTCTATTCTTCTCCCAATCTTCTTTAGACCCATGTTGATAGGGACTAGAGAAATGGATATTTTGGGTCTTACAATAATTACTTTTATATAAATACTATAACAAATTGGAAATCAGATTCTTCACTCAAAAGATTTTGTTTCCAAAAACCTAGTCATTTAAAGAACACCAAATCATTAGGTTGTTGCTTGTACAAAACAATATGATTCATAGAATAATAAAAACAAGAAAGTTTCAGATAACTTATCAAATAAACTAACCAATCAACTATAACGGTCTATTGATAGTTTGGTACTTATTGTATTTTCAACAATCGTAATTTTGGTTTGGTATGGAGAGCATAATAATATTGTTTTTTTGACAATTTGAAAGGGAAGATTGGATTAGAAGTGAATTATGAAGATAGGTGGGATGGGGACATTAGTGGAGATGTTTGGTTGTTTGAAATTGTGGGTGATGTTTAAAAGGATGAGGATTTGAAGGTACTTAATTCTAAATGAAAGGAAGGTATGGCTGAATATTTGAAGGAAGGCATAATTGTAAAGAAATGTATGCTTTGATGGTGTATCAAGCAAAAACAAAAATAAAAAACAAGAAAGAAATGATTGCCACTCTATAAGTTGGATAAGAGGAATTCTTCCCTTTAATTTAAGAAATTGTAATTTCTTAACGTGTCAAATGAGACTTTGGATCAAATTTTAATCCGATCAACAAAACTACGATGAGATTTACATGGGTCAAATCGAGCTAAACCGAACATCCTTTAAACTTGAGTCTGGTACATTTAACCTACAAGAGCAAAAGCTTATCAATTTTTAAGCGCCGTGTATTTTCAAGCTTGTTTAGCTCGTTTATTATATATTAATTTTTATATAGATTTAAATTATTTTATATGTATTGATAATTATGATTTTTTATATTGCTTAAAACTTATTATTTAGTTATTATAATCATAATTTATATACATTATTGTTATATAAATGTATACGTAATATATATTAAAGAAAAAATATATAAACAAAAAGACCCATTAAGCTACAAGTCTATTCGAGCTCGATAAGTGAAGCACGAGTTGAAGCTCATTTGTTAAAAAGACTTATTTTAAGCCTTGAGCTCGAGCTCATTTAAACTCGATTCGGTTCAAGGTTTTAGCAAAACGAAGTCGAGTAATTCACATGCAACCCAACTTGTTGAAAGACCTGGAGTATAAAAGAATTTTTAGGTCTCACTCTGATTACACGGTTAACATATAATTTCTAAAATGTTGGCTAAATGCATTCCTTTATTTTATTGGTTACAACCCCTTTTTAAAAGAAAAGGTTGAAGAGTTATCAAATTTCAAACCTCTTTTTAAAAGAAAAATATTTTTGCATACATATAAATAAATATATAAATAGACGCTTAAATTTTATTTAGTTCTTTTTCAATTTTATGATCTCTGTTCCGTTATTATCATTTATTTATTTTATTGAAAAACTGAAGTTATCGTTATGTGTGAGAAGTCGCTATTCATTCAGCTACTTCACCATTCAGCTACTTCACCTTTTGAACATGACTAGTACAAATGCCCGCGCGTTGCCGCGGGTAGTTATGTTTTTTTAGGTGCACTTTGCCTGGCGGGTTTCATATAATATATTTTTAATTGTTGAAAGAACTATAGGATGATGAAACCTGTTTACAAAAGAAAAAAACTCAATACTTGGAGGCACTAAACAAATAGCCGCAATATTTATGCCATGCATTTGATGTGTTCATCAAAAAAAAAGTGCACACGTTAGCTGTATCTAGTTCGTCTAAAAAATGATTAAAATGGAAAGCTCTAAAACCAAATAAATGCTTAAGACAATGAAACACTAAAGTCTCAAAGAGGACCATATCTTCACAAATTTTAGTTTTTTTTTCTTTCAAGTTTACAATATTAATTACAATCAGAATTCATTAGGTATTAAAATTCTTTTTAACTTCTTTAAACCTTATTTACCTCCGAATATTATTTACATTTTATTGATTAACTTATAATTAAAACAAAGTAAATAGGGGTTATTGATTAATTTTGATGTGTAATAATGGAGGGGGTTACATGTTGGAAGTGATATGATGTGTGTATTACACACATATACAATTCCTAACAAGGCCATTCCACCACCTCCACACAATGCAAAAAAAAAAAAAAAGTATGAACTTGGACATATCCTTTGAAATAAATCCAACCTGCGATGCATGCACACCAAACAAATTAAATCCAACAACAGCATCCAAATTAAAAGTGAGTAGAAAATCAAAAAATAAGTAATGACACAAACAAGAAAAAAAGAATTTGGATTTTACAAAACCTAACATGAGCACCAAAAAATATGATTACTACAAAATCTACTAATTTACTATGGAGCACAAGCGGAGTTAGAGCATAGCAGAGAATAACTCAGAATTCCGAATCAAAGGTGTATGACATGTATGTTGGAACTTGAGAGACAACCCTCCTTTTATAATGGATATTGAATGGGTGATTAAATGGCATACTTGAGGGGAATGGTGATTGATAGGAAAAGTGATGGAATTCATTGAAGGCCAATGAATTTGTAAATTGATTGTGTAGACATGGGGTGTGATGGGTGTTTATGAATGGGAGTTACATGCTAAGAGGGTATAAAGTGTGCATTAAACAATTATGCAATTGGCATTATAAGTTGTACATGGGGGCAAAAATGGAAGAAAATGACAAAAAAATAAAAATTTGTAAAGAGGCTTTTGATATGCCATCTTAAAATTTAAGTAAAATTACCTTTAAGGACATGCTTCCTCCTTAATAAGGTAATAGAGATATTTTACGGCGCTATAACTTCATAGTCTATACGGATAAAAAGTTATGCCTGTTAAGTCAGGTCCTTTTTTTCTAGCCCACTTGCTTCTATCTTGTTCCAAATATGAGCCCGCAAATTCCTCGATCAGTTCTGTATGACAAACTCTTAACAATTGAGCTGACACCACATGACAAAGAATCTGGTGGTTCAGCTTATTTTTCACTCAATTATATGTATCAGTCATGTTCTAGCTCATTACAAGGGTAGCAAGTCACCATCAGAACATGAACTAGAAGGAATATATATATAAAATGCATATTAGATCCAACATAATCTATAATTCTATAATACATTATAAAGGAGGAGTGATGTACTATATTGTAATTTTGTTATGGGTACAAGTTTTGTAGCTATATATACAACTTAATAAAGCTTAATTGGTAGGGGTAAATTAGTCATCTAGAGGTACATTAAGACACTTACAAGGTTATTAGTGTAATTTTATCTTTTGATGTTAGTTAAAACCTAAAATTTCATTCCATTCCTACCCTCTTAATTCCCTTGTTACCCTTATTCACAATTCATTCTCATATGGAAATTCAATGGAATAATCAATTTCTTTAACTTCCATTCAATGAATAAACGATTGAGCTGCAACAGTTGAAACAACTGAATGGACGTCTGCCTTCTTTAAACCTTACCATTCAAGAACAACTTTTTTAGTCATCTTTTCCTCTCTGTAACAAAAGCTTTGCCAACATGAAGAACAACTTGCAGAACCGAATCATTCTTGGTTTTTAGTACTGGTAATAATCAAACTCTATTATGATTGATTGTTTGAATATTTGAAATTGATCGATTTCTGAGTTTAGGTTTTTGTGTCCCATCACCCAGTAACATGTTTTCTGATTCTTAAAGCTTCCATTAATGGCGATGAACTGAGATTCAGTCAAGAACAACCAATCAAAGATCATATTTCCAACTCGGATTTCTATTCGGAGCAGCCACTTCTGCTTATCAAGTATTTCTTTTACTCTTTTCTATTATTATTATTCAATAATACGACCTACTTTTGTAGATTGCAAGTGGGTATCTTGAAGAAGGAAACTCTTTGTTACTTCGATTAATTAATTTGTACATCAAATAATAGTAATAACTGTTACATTGTTGTTAGGGTGTGGAGAAAATGGTGACACCGAAGATTTTGCACATAATCACTACCATCTGTTCATGGTATCCTCCTTGATCTTTTATTGTTATAACTAAAAAAAACATTATGCGTTTGTTTGTTTTTTTCATTTATTTTAGTTGTGAGTGTTGATTCTGCTTTACTTTCAGATCATTTTTATTATCATATTTTCTGTTTTAATTTGATTTAAATAAAGAGCCTGTTGATTTTTGTTCATTGCCTGCCTACCAACTGTTTGCTTAAATTCCCCAATGAAAACATTAGTTGTAGCAATGTATTTGGGGCTTGGAAAGGTTAGGCTGTTATATGTTCATTGCTTACATACTTGTTCCTGATGCATCATGCATATTTGTGTTACTTACAAGGGGAAAAGGTCAAAGTCTGATTTTTGTTGCATATTTATAGGAAAGCAATCTAATATTGATTTTTTTTCTATTTGGTGCTAAATCTGCAACTTTGTTTTTTTTTTTTTTATGGTTTGTTGCTACATATAGGTAAAGAAGATTCTGTCACACTATCCATCTAACTACAAGCAATCTGCAGTCATCCCACTGCTAGATCTTGCACAACAACAACATGGGGGTTGGCTTCTTGTTTCAGCAATGGATGCGGTATGTTGGCATGTTCATATGCATTTTCATTATAATAACATGTGGCTGTTATCTGTACATTGTTACTGGGCATATCATAGATGCTTTTATATCCCTTTTTATAAAATATATTATACTTTCTTAGAAGGCTCTTTATTTGCAACCCATAAATCAACGGGGGGACCTACAACTTTTAGGAGTTTAAGCTTTTGGTTTTCAGAAAAAATAAGATTCTATTGAAAAAGAAGGCCTTGCTTATGCTTAGGTGACAAAGCTTTAACTTTGATTTTTGGAAAAGTAAGCTCTAATAAGGTAAGTTACTAACCATTCATTTAATACTCAAAATTCCGTTTCTCTTCGCGCTAACCGATAAGTGATAACGGTTATATGTGTTTATCGTAATCTTTTAAAGTTAATTTTTGCTACTAGCAGCGAAGGCGACTTCAACCAATTTACACCGAGTGGGTTGAATACGGTTATGTTTGACGTCTTAAGAGTCAAATGGGTGAAATCAAACAGTATAAGCTAAAATGTGTCGAACATTTCATTAGACTCTAGCTTTTTTCTGGCCTTTTTTAGCTAAACATATGGTTAAAATAAATAAAAAGGGTATGCTTAGTTTTTGATCCTAGCATAATGCAATCTTAAGCTGCCAAAGATTTGAAGATCACTGAACTAAACATTTAAGTCGTGTCTAGATCCCTTTTAACAATAAAAAAACTATGTGACAATATTTGAATGGCGGAGTCTTTGAATATATTTTTTTTAATGTTTGGTTTAAACATGGGATTGCATGTGCATAATATTGGACATTGTCTTACCTCCCTCAAGAAATTTATGCCATTAGTGCTGCTTCTCAGGAAATAGGGCTCTTTAGTTGCTTTCGTTCATGAGATTAATGGTATAGAGATTTTTCTAAAGCAACTTGAAATAGGGATGTGGTGCTCTAATGATGATGCACATGTGAGTAAAATGAAGAACCTTTAGATTATTCATGCCATTAGTGTTTTTAGGTTAAATCAATAGTAGTTTTGTTAAAATGGTGTCAATTAAACCAACAAGTTTTGTGTATTAAATGATATGTTCGTATTTTATTATATATGTTTAAGATTGATATTAACTTTAGCTGACTTTCAGTCGTGCACCCTTTCGTCAACAGCAGATCGTTGGAGCTGGAACAGTGACACATCGGGGGTATTTTCCACTGCTTTCTTGCCTCACCATGCTTGCAGCAGCGGCTGTCCCATTTTTTCCTTTTGTTTGGTTGAATTGGGTCCCACAGAAGGTCAATATATTAGCATGGCGCGCGGAGCAAGATCGGCTATCTACTATGGAAGGATTGATCAAAAGAAACATCGTCAACTCTTCACCCATGTGCAGCCTCTGTGGCGACTACTCGGAAAACGCTGCACATCTCCTCATTCACTGTTATGTGGCTGCAAATTTATGGCATAAAATCGCTGAATGGTGCAACATCCCACTGATATTCGCATTCAACTTTCGAGAACTACCGGAAGCAAGCAACATCAATGATCTCAAGAAAACCAAGAAAAAAGCAATCTATGCAATCATTCTCACTACTTGTTGGGTCATTTGGAATGGAAGAAATAACAAGATTTTTCGCGGAAAGAGAGCAAATATAGACGAGCTATTGGGCAACATCAAGACACAATCATATCTATGGGTAACAAATAGGGCAAAAGAAATCACGAGAGATTAGGATAAATGGTGTTCCTTCGATATCTAATTCAAAACTTGTAATGTACCATTAGGTGGGTGGTGTTCGTATAGTGATATCTAACTAGCATCTTGCTATTAGATGCAACTTGTAAATATTTGGATGATGGAATAAAAGTAATTTTCCATTAAAAAAAAAAAACTTTAGTTGACTTTCAATAGTCAAATGGTTTTTATTTGACTTTCGCTACAAAAGAAAAAAAAAAAAAAAAAAAACATATCCAAAAAATAGACCGGAGACAATGGAAGTTCATATTTGGTTTGATAATGGATCTAATTGTATTTTACATAACGTACATGTACAAAACCCAAACCCTGTTGCAACGCTCACCAGTGGAAACCGAGAGGAAGCTTGCAGTCCGTCCATGCAAACATAGATGTAAAAAACTTAGCATTATTGTAAACAATGTTTTCGCTCAAACAATTACATGAGGCTTTAGCGAGAGCACGAACAACCCTAATTCAATCGAACTGAAATTGTCGCTCCGCTACATCGCGTGGGTTTGTGGTATGGATTAACTTTTGTTAATGAAAACCTCCACACTTTTTAGGAATAAAAAATCATTATTTGGCAGATCCGTTGTTAAATTATGGATCCATTTTTAAGTTTAAGTCAAAATTTGTAAATTGCCCATCTTGTCGCATCTCACAAAGGCTACCAACTATTGTGTGTGTTAATATTTTTGGTAGACTATACGGTTTGAGATTCATACGGTGCGGATTTGGAAGTTTAAATGTTCGGGTCAACCGTTTGGAACTTGGATTAGCTTGGGTAAAGTGTAAATGGTCGTGTTTTTTTGTTTGTACATATTCTTTTTGGAATATGTTAGAATTCACACACAAACACCATACACACTCCACAAATCCCAACAACAACTACGGGTGAAAAAAATACATCTGTTGTAACGCACGGGCATTCCCACTAACTTATAAATTGAATTTAGATTGAAAAATGAGGTTTATGGATATAAATTTATTTTCCACTCATTAATTTATGATTGAACTTGTTATAATTTATTTTGTAATGTTTTATGTTTATTTAACAGAAGTACACAAAAAATCACGTCTTCATTTTTATTTAACCAAAAATCAATTGAGTGAAACCTACCACACAACATGTGCAAAAAAGAAACATAACTACCCGCGGCAACGCGCGGGCATCCCCACTAGTGTGATCTGAAGAAGAGGACAATCCAACTTTTAATAAAATCCACATTAACAGCAAATTGGCTAGCCATTTACTTTTCATGTCACATCTAATTTTTTTAATGGCCAACAAACAGATGTCTCGACTATCTGAGGTACACACTGATTGGTTACAAAAGCAACCCATACGCCCCTAGGTAAAGATACGTCTTAGGTGCCCGCCCACAAGTAGCGCTGGTCTAAGGCTGGCAATTCAGACACGAACACGATAACCTGACACGAACCTACACAATTTTAACAAGTTTCGTGTTTGGCCTTTACAGGTTTCGTATTTATAACAGGTCGACACGTTAAGACTTGTTTATTTTCGTGTCGTGTTCGTGTTTACCTGTCTCATGTTCGTGTCTTATCGTGTACGTGTCTTTAAAGGTCTTATCGTGTTTCTTATCATGTCTTGTCGTGTCTTATCGTGTCTTCTCTTGTTATGTCGTGTTAACTTATTTTATTAGGTGTTCCTTATCGTGTCTTATCGTATCTATAGAGTAATAGGTAATAGAGTGAATTGGATCGAATGTTATTTTCTCATTATTCACAGAAGATTATATAGTGGCTACAACATTAATACAATGACTTGATTCTAGGAAGACTATTGACTAGACTATTGACTAAGAATATTGACTATGACTAAATAATTATAAAGGCATAAAGATAGCTCTTTGACTATGACTATTGACTGTTGACTGTTGACTGTTAACTATTGATTTATGTTAATATGCCCCCGCAAGATGGAGGATCCATTGGATACGCCAATCTTGGAGCGAAAGGAAAGAAACGGTGATCTTGGAAGTGGTTTGGTGAGGACATCAGCCAGTTGATCCTTTGAGCTAATGTGAAAGACCTTTAAGTGACCGACATTGACTTGTTCACGGACAAAGTGGTAGTCGAGGGCAACATGTTTCATGCGAGAATGGTACACCGGGTTGGCACAAAGGTAGGTGGCGCCGGTGTTGTCACAGAAAAGAGATGGTGTACGTGTCGTGCGAAGACCGAGTTCTTGGAGAAGATTTTTAACCCATGAGATTTCAGCTGCGGCGTTTGCTAGTGCTTTGTATTCTGCTTCAGTGGATGAGCGTGAGACCGTTTTTTGTCTTGATGAACGCCAGGAGATGATGTTGGATCCAAGATATAATATATAACCTGTAGTAGATCTTCCTCCGTCATGTATGCCTCCCCAATCAGAATCTGAGAAAGCATTTAAATCAAGTGAGGACTGTTTATTTAACAATAATTCATGGTGCAATGTTCCTTTCAAATAGCGGAGAACCCGTTTGAGAGCTTGCCAATGTGACTGTTTTGGGTGGTGCATAAACTGGGAGAGTTTGTTGACAGCGAAAGAGATATCAGGGCGGGTGAAGGCAAGGTATTGAAGTGTGCCAACAAGTTTGCGATAAGGAGTTGGGTCAACAGGTGGAGAGGCATCCGAAGGGATAAGCGGTTCAGAGACGCTTAGAGGGGTGAGGACCTCTTTGGCACCATCCATTTTGAAAGTGGTTAAGATGTCCTGAATGTGCCTGTGTTGGGAGAGGAATAGACCATGAGGAGTTTGAATAACTTCGATTCCTAGGAAGTGATGTAAAGGGCCTAAGTCTTTGATCGAATTTTTTTTGCTTAGGGCTTGAACAAAGATGTCCATGAATGGATTATTGTTTCCAGTGAGGACAATGTCGTCAACGTAGACGAGTAGGTAGCAAGTGTTACCATTTGTGTTGTAGACAAAAAGAGATACATCAGAGAGACATTTTTTAAAACCGAAGCTAATGAGGAAGGCGGTTAATTCATTGTACCAAGCCCGCAGGGCTTGTTTAAGGCCGTAGAGAGATTTCTTGAGTTTGGAAATGTGATTAGGAAACGCCGAATTTGCAAATCCGGGTGGTTGAATCATGTACACATCCTCATGTAAGGTGCCATGAAGAAATGCATTATTGACGTCTAGTTGGCGTAACGACCACCCTCGAGAGAGTGCGATGGAATGAACAGTACGAATGGTGACAGGTTTCATTACTGGACTAAAGGTATCAAAATAGTCCTTACCGTACTGTTGATGAAACCCTTTTGCGAATAGGCGCGCTTTAAATTTATCAATAGTTCCATCGGGTTTTCGTTTGGTTCGGAATACCCATTTGCATCCAATTGGATTTTGGGTAGTATGAGGGACAAGCTCCCACGTATGGTTTTGAAGAAGAGCGTTGTATTCAAGATCCATTGCTTGTCGCCATTGTGGATCTTTCATCGCTTGGATGTGAGTAGAGGGCTCAATGGATGTAGGAAGTGGGTGAAGTGTGGTGGAGTTGATGAAGTTGGAATTGTAATATTTTGGGTTAGGATTGCGAGACCGTTGTGGGCGAGTAGAGGTGGTAGGAGAGGGGTTAGTTGAAGGAGTTTGAGATGAGGAGGTGGTAGAGTCATTGGAAGGCTGTGTAGGTGAATTAGGTTGTGTAGGAGTGGAGGATTGTGGAGATGAGGACTGTGTATGGACAGTGGAGGACTGTGTAGAGGACGAGAGTTGTGTAGGGTTAGGGGAATGTTGTGTAGGTGTAGTAGAAGGTTGTGTATGGTCAGATGAGTGTTGTGTAGTATCAGGCAACTGTTGTGTAGGTGCAGTAGAAGGTTGTGTAGGGTCAGGAGAGGGGTGTGTAGGAGGGGTGGGTTGGTGTGTGGGATCGATGGGAGGTTGTGTAGGGTGTGAAGGCTTTGTAGGATTTGGTATGTTGTGAAGAAATGATTCATAGGTGACAGTGGGAGATGTGGAGTTATTGGTGTGGGATGGGAAGATGTGTGGTATGAATTCAACATGGCGAGAGTGATATAGTTTGTTGGTGGCTGGATCAAAGCATTTGTATGCTGATCTGGAAGAGGAGTATCCAAGAAAGATACATGATGCGGAGCGAGATTGTAACTTGGAGGTGTTGTATGGGCGGAGCCAAGGATAGCAAAGACATCCAAACGGTTTTAGTTTGGAGTAGGTGGGAGCAACATTGAATAACATGTCATAAGGTGATTTGTTGTTCAAGATGGTGGTGGGTAGACGGTTGATGAGATAAGTTGCGGCTTGAAAGGCATGTGACCAAAATTGTGATGGGAGTTGAGCATAGTGGAGGAGGGCAAGGCCCGTTTCAACAACGTGTCGATGACGACGTTCGGCCACCCCGTTTTGTTCGGGTGTATGAGGAGGTGTGGTGTAGTGAGAAATTCCATGAGTTGTGAGAAATGGTTTAAGACCAATGTATTCACCACCATTGTCGGTAAATAGAGAGATAAGAGGTGTTTGAAAGAATTTTTCCACTAGTGATTTGAATTGTGGAAAAAGGACAGAGACGTCGGATTTTCTTTTTATCGGATATAACCAAATGTATTTAGAAAAATAATCGACAAATATGACATAGTACTTGAAGCCGTCATTGGATGTTTGGACTGGACCCCATACATCTGAGTAAACGAGTTGCAATGGTTTCTTTGCAACAAATGAGTTTTTACCAAAAGAAATTTTATGGCTTTTATTTAACGAACAAGATTTGCAATGAAAAGACTCGGGTGACACTTTATTACCATTAAGTCCTAATTTAGAAATTAAGGACTTGAAGACTTGAAACGAAGGATGTCCAAGGATATGGTGCCATACAAGTAGAGATCTTGTTGTTGTTGCATTGATTTGAGGAGAGAGTGTGGTTGGTCCGTAGTAAACGTCATTGACGTTCACGCCCCGCATGAGATGCGCCCCCGTGCGTAGATCCTTAACCACGAAATGATATGGAAAAAATTCAACAGAAACTTGATTAGTACGACTAAGTTTTGCAACAGAAATAAGATTATTACGAAGAGATGGAACGATTAAGACATCGTTTAAGAAAAGCGGTCGTGAGTTGGTGTGAAGGGTTGTTTGACCAATGTGTGTGATAGGAAGGGTTTTACCGTCACCTAAAACAATCTCATCCGGGCCACCATATTCGGAAAGAACATGCATTTGGTTGTTGCTGTTGTTGTTAGTGTGATTGGAAGCGCCTGTATCCCACATCCATGGAGTGTTTGGAACCATAGTGTGAGAAGATGTATTGTTCACAACCGGGTATGAGTAGGAATCATGAGTAGAGACTTGATGGTCGCGTAGGAAGCGACGAAGTTTGCGACAATCTTTCGTTACATGACCGGGCATGCTGCAAAAATAACAAAAAACGTTAGTTTGGCTGTTGTGGGTCGGGTTGTTTTGAGTTTGGATTGTGGATTTGTTTGACCACGAGGAGGGTCGGTTTTGTAATGATGGGTTTGAGGCTGAGGAACAAGGGTTCCGATTGTAGTTTTGGTTTGATTGATGTAACATTTGTGCCCCTCACATTTTATGGAATTGGCAAAATTAGTCCTTGAACGCTTTTGAAATTTCATTTTTAGCCTTGTAATTAATTGGTTTTCAAAATCGAACCTCAATATTAAAAAAATCTTAAATTTTCATCCTAAAACAATTTAAAAACCTAAGAAAACGAGTCCGGGAACTTAATTTTTAAAAAAATAAGAAAAATCAATATTTTAAGTTGCCGCGGACCGCGGAGGAATACTTAATCTCTACGCGGTACGCGACAACATCTAGTCAAATTTTTAGTCAAAGAATTAAACCCAATTTTGACTAACAATTCCTACCATTAATATGTGTGTATTAATGGTTTTAATGAGTAATTAAGCCAAAATTATTATAAAAACTATTCTTTGGACCCATTTCAAGTTCACCATGATTTCCTTTGTTTTGATTCGATTAAATCTCATCAAATACTCTTCGATACTTGTCTATCATCTCTGCGAAGAAATCTTTGATCATTTATCTCGTAGTATTGGCGAATTGGGAAGCTTATTATTCTATTATTTAGTTTTCTTTTCTTCTTAATTGGACTAACTACGTTGTAAGTTTTTCCAATTCTTTTTTTTTTGCAATACTCTTAGTTTTCATTTGTAGATCAAAAGCCCTCTGTTTGTTTGGTCGATTATAGTCTTTAGGGCTTCAATTGAATTTCTAAGGCTAGGATGTTCTTAGGAGTATTTGGGATTTTTTTTTAAAATCTTTTGAACTTTAAAAATTCATAACTCAGTTATTATTGACCTAAAAATTATGAAATTTGACATGGTGATTCATATGGCCGATTAGGAATTTTAGAACTCAGTTTTGGCATTTCAGGCGTTATATAATATTTTTAGTGTATTTTATATGTTTTAATCATATTAAATCAATGATAATGCGTTTGGTCATTAAAATTGGTGGAAATATTTCCATTATATTAGAATAACTTTCATAACCATTTTCCTTAGTTTTGACATGTTTCATATGTTATCATATTTTTTATTTGTTTTAATAAGCTTTAATCAAATAAAATTTATAATAAATCTATTTTTAACCCTAAATTTTTTTACAAAAATTATATTGGGAAATTCTAAGTCAGTAGGATGATGTTTCATAAAAACTTTTATTTTTCAAAGTGAATTTGGTTTAGTTATGATTTGTGTAATTATTATTGATATAAAAATAATAAAAGGGTTCTTAAATATTAATTCAAATATTTTTCTGAAATTAAACTTAATATTATTAACCTTAGAAATGCATGTGTTAAAAAAATACCAAACTTATATTATTTTCTTTTATAACACATGATAGTCAAAATTTATAATTTTTGCCATGTCAATAAACTAAAAAAAAAAAAACCCCAAATATAGACCTAACATCCTAAGTGCCTTAGAATAGAAACCCTAGACACTTTTAAGTCTAAATACTTATTTTGGGAACACTTTACACTTTAGGTTGAATATTTGCATTTGCTCGCTTACGCTCGCTCGATTAGTCAAATTATTAAATTGTTGAATGTGAGTATATCTTTCCCCTTTTCATGTTTTACACTTTTGGGGTGACTCATGTACGCTTATTACTTCACTCACTTAATCATGGTTTATCATATATTCACCATCGCAATTCTTGTATGTGTTTTACTTGTTGATTCGCTGATAGTGTGTACTTATGACCTGAATCATTAACCGTTCTGCGGCCTAGCATAGCAATAAATAGTACTTAATTATTGTTATGTGTGAACGATTATTCATCGCCTACTATGAGCGAATACTATATATATGTGTGACTCTTGATTCATTAAACAAAGGTTTGATTTTGGGTAGCATTTGTACACAGCTTGAACACTAAATTGTAGACAGTATAACACGTGAATTGCGAAACACTTTTTTCTACTATATGTATTCAAAACAGGGTATGCTCACCAATACATTTTTGTATTGACATATACTATTTTCGTACATGTTTCAGGTTATTTTGAGATGCTTCTTTTAAGCTTTTGGATTTATAATTAAGCTTTGATTTCATTGTATTTTAGTTAGACTTGATGCTTTGGAATCATTGTATCATTGTATTTCATTTCAATGTAATAAACAATTTAATCAATGTATTCAAATTTACACTTTAGTACCATGAGCTATTGAGCAATCGTCACTACGTGACACCTCGATGTTTCCGCCATCGGTTGGGGTGTTACAGATTGGTATCAGAGCCATGGTTATAGGGAATTAGGTTATTAGAATGCCTTTTAGCCTAGACTATAACTAAGTTTAATTTCACGAGTCCTCTCGTTTATATTTCTCTTATTTCCTATTATTTTCTTTCAATATGTTTTCGTTATGATTATTTCTCATTATTCTTTCGATATTTTGCTTGGCGAAAAAGACACTCGTATTTCACAAACGAAAACGATATCATCAAGTTAGGAGTGGTATCCATACCTTGGTGATTAGTTTCACTCCTTTATATGTTAATTATCTTAGGAATATATCTTTGAGATAGGAGTGACATCCACACCTCAAAGAGTATTTCCTTGAAAAAGAAACTTAACCACTAAGCTGGGAGTGATATCCTTAACTTAGTGATTGGTTTCACTACATAATCGTTTTCAATTTTGAAATACATCTTTGAGTTAGGAGTGAAATCCACATCTCAAGGATCTGTTTCTACATCTCGTTTTTAAGCCCGCTAAAGTTTTGGAATTTACTAGTGATGGGGCACGTGCAATCTGGAAGGGTGAACGCCTGTATCCTGAGTTTTCTGTCTGGGCCTGGCATTTCGCATAAATCCCAATTAGACGAGGGACCCGTATGCCGACCTGGGAACTCTCGGGATGAGCATTCACTTATAGGCTAAAGTACGCCCCCACAAGTCACTAATAACATTTCAAATACTTGAGTTAGTCAAAGTTTTCTATGAAAACAATTCCAATGTTTTGTGATATTGATATTTATGTTTTGTTCATCATTTGAAGACTCAAATGATAAATTATGAATTTTCTTAAATATTGGTAATCTACTATATACGTTGATTTTATCATTCACGTCATTTTAAATCATGGTCTTTTAAAACACATTAGATTTACACATACTTCATGAAATGGCTTCATTTTGCATTTTACAAACTTGTATTGCATATTTTAAAGGTCAAATGTAAACCTTTTGTTTTCATATGACGTGTCCAATATATGTTTTCGGAAGAAATTTGCAACCAATAATAAGCCTTATAACCTTTCTCAAACTCGACTTCTCACATGAAAATGCGTACCTACGAATCTTTTCAAGTGAACCTGTTTTGAACTTAAAACATTCTTCGGTTTCTAAAAAAAAAGTTATCCTCATGCCGGTACACTATACGTCTGTTCTGCGCACTTTCATTACAGTAAATTTCCTTATTCTTACACCATTCTATTTATAGTTACTCACATTATCTTATTATTCTCGTATTATTCTTTTATTAGTGGTTATTCTCACGCGTTAATCACAACTATTCTCGCACTAGTTATTAGTAGATATTATTACAACACTGGTTTTGAGCATTAATTTAACTCGTTTACTTTCATTTGGTTCAAATTGTACGATTTACTTGATTTATATTATACTATTATTTCAATCAAAATTTTATGCTATACTTATATACTTACTTGAACACATATTTGGTATGCATATTTTCTTTCCTGTGTTGAGCAAAACCCTGTTATACTTTACATTATTTTGTTCATCATCATGGCCAATGAACATACTAGTTGATAACTCGTATGAGATCTAAGCCAGTGCCCACGTACGACTCGGATTAGAGTATTTCTTTAATCCGAGGGGAACGGTGTACACCTCAGAGTTTATCAATATGAGTGTTTAAAGCCAACGATGTGAACAGAAGTTACCGGTTAAGGGTGAACCCGAAAGGGAAGAAATTCTAACCATGTCTTACACTTACATGTTATTCACATTACGGTTAAAGGGAAAACCCGGAAGGGAAGGACCTCTAACCATGTCATGATTGAACATTATTTCATTATAGTAGACATTACATATTGGTTGCACGCATTTTTTCATGTTAGGATTATGGAAAAGCATAACACCCTAGTGTAAGGTAAATCGATGATTACGGTCCGGAACGCAATCATGGATTTACAGGTACATAGGGGTGGTGTGTAATTCTATTTAGGCTGTTGGTAGACAATCAGTACGAGTCCCAAGTATCGGGAGTGTGGTGGGTTAGCTGCGATACACCCTATAAATAAGCATAAACGATACTACTGCGGGAGCGGACTAAGAGTCTGTCCAAGAACCTACCCATTATTTTCTATTTTTTTTTTGAATTTTGGGCTATTTAATAGCGTTGGTTCCGACCTCGTCAATAGGTTGTTGACCAACGACTATCATTTTCGATGAAAACATTTTTACCCAAGCTTCAATTCACCTTCCTGCAATCGTTCTTTTGACCCCACACTAAAAAAAAAAAACTCAAACCTATACTTTCACCCTCAGTCATTTCCTCAGTCATTTGGAATCTTGATGCGTGACCTAAACCAAGTTCGATTGGATATCTTTCTAAAAGTAGGGGAGACTACTATATCAGTGCCCTGCCCACACCAGCTACATAATCTCTCAACTATTCTTGGATGTAAACCCTCTAAACCTCGGGTCAAATATCAAAGATTTTGAAAATTTTGCTTTGAATATTAGACAACTATTTTTTTTAAATTTCCGGTAAAATCATAATAAATACATTTCTTGAAATCTTTTTGCCTTCCACAAGTATCTTTTGTTGTATAGCAACATTTATCATAAATAATTTCGGGACGAAATTTTCTAAAGTAGGGGAGACTGTAACATTTGTGGCCCCTCACATTTTATGGAATTGGCAAAATTAGTCCTTGAACGCTTTTGAAATTTCATTTTTAGCCTTGTAATTAATTGGTTTTCAAAATCGAACCTCAATATTAAAAAAATCTTAAATTTTCATCCTAAAACAATTTAAAAAACCTAAGAAAACGAGTCCGGGAACTTAATTTTTTAAAAAAATAAGAAAAATCAATATTTTAAGTTGGCCGCGGACCGCGGAGGAATACTTAATCTCTACGCGGTACGCGACAACATCTAGTCAAATTTTTAGTCAAAGAATTAAACCCAATTTTGACTAACAATTCCTACCATTAATATGTTGTGTATTAATGGTTTTAATGAGTAATTAAGCCAAAATTATTATAAAAACTATTCTTTGGACCCATTTCAAGTTCACCATGATTTCCTTTGTTTTGATTCGATTAAATCTCATCAAATACTCTTCGATACTTGTCTATCATCTCTGCGAAGAAATCTTGATCATTTATCTCGTAGTATTGGCGAATTGGGAAGCTTATTATTCTATTATTTAGTTTTCTTTTCTTCTTAATTGGACTAACTACGTTGTAAGTTTTTCCAATTCTTTTTTTTGCAATACTCTTAGTTTTCATTTGTAGATCAAAAGCCCTCTGTTTGTTTGGCCGATTATAGTCTTTAAGGGCTTCAATTGAATTTCTAAGGCTAGGATGTTTTTAGGAGTATTTGGGATTTTTTTTTTAAAAATCTTTTGAACTTTAAAAATTCATAACTAAGTTATTATTGACCTAAAAATTATGAAAATTGACATGGTGATTCATATGGCCGATTAGGAATTTTAGAACTCAGTTTTGGCATTTTAGGCGTTATATAATATTTTTAGTGTATTTTATATGTTTTAATCATATTAAATCAATGATAATGCGTTTGGTCATTAAAATTGGTGGAAATATTTTCCATTATATTAGAATAACTTTCATAACCATTTTCCTTAGTTTTGACATGTTTCATATGTTATCATATTTTTTATTTGTTTTAATAAGCTTTAATCAAATAAAATTTATAATAAATCTATTTTTAACCCTAAAATTTTTTACAAAAATTATGTTGGGAAATTCTAAGTCAGTAGGATGATGTTTCATAAAAACTTTTATTTTTCAAAGTGAATTTGGTTTAGTTATGATTTGTGTAATTATTATTGATATAAAAATAATAAAAGGGTTCTTAAATATTAATTCAAATATTTTTCTGAAATTAAACTTAATATTATTAACCTTAGAAATGCATGTGTTAAAAAAATACCAAACTTATATTATTTTCTTTTATAACACATGATAGTAAAAATTTATAATTTTTGCCATGTCAATAAACTAAAAAAAAAAACCCCAAATATAGACCTAACTTCCTAAGTGCCTTAGAATAGAAACCCTAGACACTTTTAAGTCTAAATACTTATTTTGGGAACACTTTACACTTTAGGTTGAATATTTGGATTTGCTCGCTTACGCTCGCTCGATTAGTCAAATTATTAAATTGTTGAATGTGAGTATATCTTTCCCCTTTTTCATGTTTTACACTTTTGGGGTGACTCATGTACGCTTATTACTTCACTCACTTAATCATGGTTTATCATATATTCACCATCGCAATTCTTGTATGTGTTTTACTTGTTGATTCGCTGATAGTGTGTACTTATGACCTGAATCATTAACCGTTCTGCGGCCTAGCATAGCAATAAATAGTACTTAATTATTGTTATGTGTGAACGATTATTCATCGCCTACTATGAGCGAATACTATATATATGTATGACTCTTGATTCATTAAACAAAGGTTTGATTTTGGGTAGCATTTGTACACAGCTTGAACACTAAATTGTAGACAGTATAACACGTGAATTGCGAAACACTTTTTCTACTATATGTATTCAAAACAGGGTATGCTCACCAATACATTTTTGTATTGACATATACTATTTTCGTACATGTTTCAGGTTATTTTGAGATGCTTCTTTTAAGCTTTTGGATTTATAATTAAGCTTTGATTTCATTGTATTTTAGTTAGACTTGATGCTTTGGAATCATTGTATCATTGTATTTCATTTCAATGTAATAAACAATTTAATCAATGTATTCAAATTTACACTTTAGTACCATGAGCTATTGAGCAATCGTCACTACGTGACACCTCGATGTTTCCGCCATCGGTTGGGGTGTTACAATTGATGAACAAAAAATGGAGCCATTGAGGCTGCAAATCAAAAAAAATGAAAGGGTTGTGTGGGTTGCGGACAGAAGGCTTGTCGAAAGCTGTGATGGATCGGTTGGCTCAAAGGAGCTTTAGGCTCTTGATACCATATAGAGTAATAGGTAATAGAGTGAATTGATCGAATGTTATTTTCTCATTATTCACAGAAGATTATATAGTGGCTACAACATTAATACAATGACTTGATTATAGGAAGACTATTGACTAGACTATTGACTAAAAAATTGACTATGACTAAATAATTATAAAGGCATAAAGATAGCTCTTTGACTATGACTATTGACTGTTGACTGTTTGACTATTGATTTATGTTAATAGTATCTTATCGTGTTATCCTGTTATACATAAATTCGTGTTTGAAAAAAATGACACGATTAGATTCCGTGTTCGTGTTCGTGTCTTAACAGGTTCGTGTAACCTGTTATGCCGGCCCTAGCGCTGGATAGCCAGAACCCACCAAGCCACCGGTTCTGGGGAAAACCCGACTCACCCCACCCACCCGAAGACACGACAATGGGAAATCAGCAAAACTCGATGGGATCAAGGATCAAACCTGACACCTCAAAAAGACTAGGGGCTGTACCCATCATTTCTCATGCCATGGGGCATGTCACATGCATGTATGGTACTTGATATAACTTTCTGTTTTAAAGTTTTGCATGTTCACTGTTTGCAGCAGCCAATCATAGCAAATCAAAGAAACTGAAATGACAGACAATAAAGCTAATATAGAGAAAATGACATGAAAGAAGAAGCAGAGCCGGCTATGAGGGTGAGCCGGGTGGTCACCGGCTCCGGGCCCGACCCTTAAATGTGCCCGAATGTTTTTTTAAAATATGCGTATATATATTAAATTCTATATTTAGGATATATATTTGTGTTTTATACATTAAAGTCTTGTTAGTGGAGTTGGAAAAACCATGTTAATTTAATGTAGAGGTCTCAAGTTCAATCCTTGGCTCTAGCACTATACTCAATTTTTTTTTTTTTTATAATTCATTCATCTTTACAAAATTTGGGCCCAAATTCTTTTCGCCCAAGGCCCAAATTTTTTTTGACATTTTCGGAGACGGCCCTGAGAAGAAGACTACACAACGAAAGAGGTGACAGGTAACCAGATTGTTCTGTTGTTTATTGAATGCATATGTTACTTTCCCATCCACATGACTAAATGCTGTTTAATACCTCTGATGCCAAACATCCATGGATAGATATAATAATTCATGATCATTATTAAAGGGTATAATTTAGATACATTTCACCTTTTCTTATATGTTGCCACTTGTGGGTCGATCAACAAGTGAACCGATAAAGGACTTAGTGGGCATGTTTAGGCATTGCCTCATTGGGGCGACTGCTGCTGATACGCTGGACCATGTCTAATCTAGTAATCATAGGGGAACGGGGCGCTACCGTAAGTTTTTTCATGTTCACTCACTGAAACAGTTTTTTAGAGGCAACACTCCACTGGAAATAAAATAGAGAAAAAGACAAAAGGGGGGAGAGACAAACTCACGGGTACCAGCCCGTAAACTAGAACCAGGATTTGGTTCACGGGACCACTACCAGCATGGGTGGCGGCGGTGTTACCGTGCTGGTAGTGGGGTACCCGTGACCAATTCTGGTAGCGCCCCGTCCCCCCTTATAGGCTTAATGTTTTATGATTATTTTATAATTATTTGACTAGTATCACTTAAATCACTTTTCGGGATTACAAGCTAACAGAGAACAAGTTTAAGTTGTAAACTACGAGAACCATATAAACACTTGTACTTGGTTTAACGTTGATACTATGTAGTATGTAGCACCATTTTCTCTGCCTCGCTATATCTAAACAGCGCTAAGTACAAAGGCTTATGCGCTACGCAGTTGGATAATTTTTTAAAGGAAGAATAAAAGAACTCACAACAATAGCCATGTTTATACATATGTGAGATAAATATTCAACATACATACAAATTTCAAACCACAATATTCAATAACAAGCATTACACAAAAGCCTCTAATAATAACACAAAAAATGTAACCAAATTCAATGAGGAGAACGTACAAGTGAAAAATTAAATATAAGCAACTCTTACATTCAACAACAATAACTTCCCCTTGTATTTGGGCCTAACCTTTGGGATGTGATTTCTCTTCAGCTGATCTTAGACCCTCCATCTTCAATGTATGAAGCAGGAAATCACTCCACGTGTCAATGGGCCCAGGTAAACACCAATGCACACAATCATTATACAAAGTCACATTCTCATTGGGCCAATGTCCATATCTACTTGGATGCCCATCGGGCCTTAGTAACATGGCCTGTGTTGTGTCCAAAAGCCTATACTTTAAACCTCTATTCTTACCCATCTTTTCACCTCTTTTAAATTCTTCTATTTGTGTCATATACAACTCCAAATTAATACCTTCTAATGTTATCTCATTGCTCTTAAATGGCATTTTTCTAACACAATCTCCACCACTGTTCCACTCACCGCCCCAAAATGCATCGGCGCAAATGTTCTTAAAATCGTTACCCCCTTGAAGTTTTGTCGACTGTTGATTGCCTTAAACGCGGTCCTTATTGCTTTTCTATACCCAAATGTCATTGGGTAGTCAGTGATGTTCTCTAGCTGACAAAATCTACAGCCAACCACCTGACGGTTGACATAGTACAATGCAGGCCGCCAGAACCAGTGGCCCGCATTGATGATTAGATAATTAAACCCGTCGATTTGGGTTGTCCATTTCTCGTCAAACTCGTCTAGGTAAAGGTTGAAGAGGCCGGTGTGGGTCGGCCCATCGGAACTGGCCTCTTGGGCCTTTACCAAAAATGGTGACCAATATGTGGCTAGAGTGAAGTTGTACGAGACATAGTACCAATGTTTGAAGTTTTCGTCTTTTGTTGCTGATTTGTCGATAGGATATTCCACCTGGAAATTAATATAACAATTAAAAGGTAAAATACACAAAAAAAAAAAAGATATAAAATATTATTGTTCGATTAACAAATCCACTACGCACGTTGAAATTTGAAAAGTGGTTGAAGGAGTCATGGGCTACATGTTGCCAGCAAAATTATGTTCCCTAAAAATTGTCACCAACTAAATTATATAATATAATCCGGATCTACCAAGCTCCAACCTAATCATCATCATAAGAATATATTTTTATACAATATTTATAAATTTTAATAGAAATGACTAGCTCCAATGTAATCAAAATTCAGTATGTATTTAATTTAATCAATCATATAGGGAAAGAATATATTTATCGCAATATGTTACTTTCAAGTTTTACCCCTTTAAGCATAAATTTCACTTTAAATGAAAAGAATTAACTTCTTTGTGTTTACTTTTTTTATAAGAATGGCGTGACAGATCGAGACGTTGAAATAACAAGACACATCCTATATCACTCCAAACAAACTTTTACAAAAGTCTTTGATTAAAATGTGATAAGAATCTATTGTCTAGTGTAAAATAGAAAATTATACTTTAGGACAATATCTAAAGAAATTTTGGTATTCTTTTACAAAGAGTTGGTTGATACTTCGTTATGTTTATTTTAATGTCACCGCAATATGTTACTTATTTATTTAATTATATATTATATTATCTATTGTGTAATTTTTTTATTTTTTATTATTTATTTATTTCATTTTACTATGATTAGTTTTAATTTCAAACGAAAACAACCAATTACAAGTCAATTACAAATGAAACGGAGGTATATGATATGATTAATTATAATCATCATATACAAGTTACCTCCTTTTCTGTATATTTGATTCTATAGCCACACAATTATAAAGAAGCATATTTAATTATTGAAAAAGAACAATAATAAAAGGACAAAATTCCTTACGAATAATTATATTTCACGACTCTTTCTTTTTTTTCAAAATCTGTTTACTTTATTTTACTTACTTTCCTCACTCCACACTCAACCGCTACACCAAATAACCACTCACACTGACACACATAAAAAATACACACACAATATAATATATATATATATAATAAAATTATTTGGCAAATTTAAAGAAAACGCATTCTTTAAGTACGTAAAACAATTAATTGGACACTTGAAGGAAAGCATTTTATAGATATTTGAATGTCAAATGATTAGGATGAAAGTCTTGCAAAACTTGATGATAAGATCATAAAATATGAGGACCAACTGTTAATCATACATTATCCACGTAAGTAAAGGGGCCCACCCATGTGCATAATTTGCATAAGATGCCATCTAAACTCTTGGATTATAAAAGTATAATGAGTTCATATTTGATCTATCCTTTGTCCATTCTTCATTTGGCATTTTATGTAATTTGTTCTTTTATTTTCTATACATAAATAAGAGCTATAATAAAATTACATAAATTTTGTGCACAGTAAAACTATAAAAGGATAAATAATAAAAAAAAAACACAACATTCGGTTTCGAAAATTATTTGTTTCAAAAATTATATAATTTAAAACTATTTTCTTAACTAAAACAATCTTAAAGTCAATACCCAAATACCCACCCTACCTAAATCACGCCTTCCATATACAAAAAATATATATAATAATATCCACGTCCAAAATTCGGAAATTGAGATGATAAATAAATAATATTTTTTATTTATTTATCATATAAATATTAAATACCAAAATCTAATATTAAACTAATTTTCCTCAATATGTACAACTTGACAGACACGAAACAGGCCCTTTTAATAAACAAATCAAACAAAATGTTAAAATCTTAATAACTAAAAAATTTCCTGTACATTTGCTTGTTTGCTCGGTTTTCTATTTTTTAAGAGAAGTTTGCCGTGTAAAAAAAAAACTAAATTCAAAAATATATTTTAACCTAAAATAAATATATACTAGATCTTGAACAAAAACATAGAGATTATAAAATCAAACAAATAAAAAAAAACGAACGATGGAGATGAACTTACCCTAGATAACATGCAAATCAAGGATTGCATTTGGTTTCTACCCACAGAATCACCAACAAAAGCCAAAGACTTATCTCTCACAATCTCCAAGAACTGATACGGGTTGAATATGGGTAGATCACACCCATCGGGTTTCCATCTCCACTTCATGAAATCCGAATCGGGTCGTCCATATTTCTGGCAGTTTTGATGTTCATGGATAGCCCAACATGTCATATTATCATAATATGGAGCACCAGGGTTGGGTACCCATTCACCGGAAAACACGTCACATTTATGGTGGTTGTCATTGATGGTGATGACCTCATCTTGTGGGTGGTAGACTGGTGGTAGGGTGACGTCACCGGTGGATGTATGGGTGGTGGTTGGGTATCTATGAAGAGGGTAGTAAAGAGGTACAACTGTGAGGATAATGAGTGTTAGGGTTATTAGTATTAGGGTTTTGGATGTGCTTCTAAATGTTGTGTAACCTTGTTGGTTATTGTTTTTTCCATAAGGAAGCTCACCTCCTGTTGTCACCTTCATCAAGAAATCTAGAGAGAGAGTGGGAGAGAGAGAGAGAGATGGGGTGCAAGTTCCAAAACAAAGGTGGTGGTGGGTTTTTTATTTTTGGAAATGTTAGGATTAAGTTTTTTTTTTTGTATAAAGTAGTTATGTATGGGGTTATGATGAATAATAATATTTTAGGTCGATTATTGAGAGATACATTACTATAATAAAAAAATAATGTAACATTGATTGTATAAAACAAATGATGTGCTCATCAAATCTTGTATTTATTAAGGATTGTGTCAATAAATTTTTGTAGTTTGATATATTAGTTTTCTAAGGAATAAAATAAAGACAAAGTAACAGCGATATAAATTTATGTTTTTGTAGTTTGATATATTAGTTTTCTAAAAAATAACCATGTTTTCCAAAGGGATTAATATAATTTTCGGTATAAGGTTATGCTCAATTTTTAAGAATTGGTTAGCATTTTGTAATTAGTTTTGACGTTGTTGTTTAATCTATAAAATGACGCAAAGTTTGTAAGTATAAAACATATTAACTAGTTCTTTCTTACTACTAATTTAAAAACTTATGTAGTAAATGATCTCCATGAAGTTATTGCATATAAAGTTATGTAACAACTAAGGCCATTCAAATAGTGTACGAGAACGTAGTTTGGATCATTTCACATCAATATAGACAAGTGTTATGACTTATGACTTGAAACAATATCATTTTGTCTATATTTATTTATCAAAGTGTTTAGTACAATAATTGATATTTTCTAAGCATTTTTTTCAATAAAACGGACTGTATAAAACAAAAACCTATACCATTTCACATACTCTTATCCTAAGAGTATGGGGAATGAGGGGCTTGAATTGGGATATAGCAATAGTGAGCTTCATAATTACAGTCTACCTTTGGTAGGAGAGTAAAGCGCCTTGGGTTTGGGACTTGAGTATCAAATGTTCCAACCAATAATGACTGTCATTTTTTTTTCTCTAAATAATCAACCAAACAAACCCCCCCCCCCCCCCACCTAGTGTCCTCACACTCCCGTCTCCGTACCCACGCCAAACGGCCCATGTCCAAACCCATCCACCATGGGGGTGGTGTTCATGAAGTAAGTCGGTTTCCCACAATCCCGCTCCCGTCCCACTCCCGTTGCTCTAAGGTATTTCTTTCATTTTAGTTGTTAAAGTATATGTTACATAGTGACTTGTGTGTGTATGTTTTGTTAGGAGTTCAATAACATAGCACCTTTGTTAGGTAACTAGTGGGTTATCATTCGTTTTATGTGATGGGTTTGAAATAATAAAATGTGAACGAGCTTATAAAAAGACCACGACACGACATTATATTCGAAATTCATGAAAAATTATGTTGTTATATACGAGCCAAGTTATTCGAAAAAAAATCTACACCCAAATGTATATAAAGATAAAGACGACAACCACACATTACAGCAAGTCGGTTTAAAGGTAGATAAAAAAACACGACACAATGGTGTATTAAGAGATGAATGTTAATCGGTTTAAGAAACCGAATGCATAAAAAACATTTAAAGTAACTGGTCGATTTAAACACAACGCTACGAAAAGTCACGATGGAACTTAAATAAAAGTAACTCGTGTAGAATGTTGATATAAAAATTAAACCCATAAAACAAACACGTAACAGAATATTGTTAAGAACTCCAAAATGATAGCTTTAAAGTTCATGGGTTCTAATGTAAATCAGTTAGGGAAAAAATCAACTAAGGGGCTATATGTTTGTTGCTCAGAAGCACTTCTGACCTCTTTTGTCTGCGCTCAGTGGCGGATTCATGATTTTTTATCCAATGATGTCACTATTTTAGACATTCTAATTTTGTAGAACCGAACAAAGAAATTTTTGGCTGGGTCGGTTTGATGGTTCATGTCTGGTAAGGTTTATCACATAATAAAAATATGATACAATAATAAAGAAAAATCGCCATTAAAAATAAAAATAACGCATACTATAAATTCGATGGTCTTATGAATTTAAAAAAAACAATACTTAGAGTTGTTCCCTACGAGTTTTCATCTTTTGAAAAACGTTGCATTACATCATCGACCGGAACTTGTTGGAAGAACTCTTTTTCAATGTAACAAATGCAAGAATCGTTCATGATGATAGGGTTTGAAGGAATTGAAGCATCAGTCGGTTCGGTTGGAGGCACAACGCCACAACCGCACAAGTATGTTATTATAACTTTTTTTTGGGTTTTTAATTAGTAATGGGTTCGATAGTGGAGTGGCTTGTAAAAGGTTATATTTGTATCTACTTAGAAATTAGAGTTGTGCTCATTTAGTTAGAATTGGGTTGGGTCTAATGTATTCACCATCAAAAAAATATTGATGTCACTCGAAAATCTATGTATACATACATACATATATATATATATATATATATATATATATATATATATATACAACTGAATAAAGACTGTTGTCCCGGACTACGTCCTGATCAACATACCTCCGTCACTATCTCCCCCATGCAGACGTTTGGGGTCTGCAGATTGTTTGTTTTTTGGAAGACCTTTCACTCAAAAAGTTTTTCCTGACCTCTTCTTGTGCAATCTTATTCCAAAGTCTTCTAAGGTCTTCATATGTCTTCTCCTCACCCACCACCACCACCATTGATGTCGTGTGAGTTAGGTCTTCTTTAAACATCCTTTTTAAAACCAACACTTTCCCGAAAGAAGTGTCAAGACTCGGTAAAAAGGGTAATTAAATAAAACCTTTCAATTAAAACACTTATCTAAGTTTTAAATTTATAAAAGTAAAACGATAGCTGCTGACTACTCTAAACCCACACGATAGGCAAGTGGACCTATCGGATGTAGTATAGACGATAGCAAGTACCGAGTATTGAATCCTAAGATACGACTTCCCCTACTCAGTTCTAAGTTGCTGCAATAAAAAGAAAGATAAAGTAAAATAAAATAAAGAAAGAGAGCGAGGGTGACCGAAGTAAAAATCAATACCAAATGAAGTGCTGCTTCGGGAACCGACTTATTTTTGGAATTGATTAATAGTAGTTACTTAATTAAATGGTGTAAACAAGTGCGCGCTTTTACTCAACTTGGAGTTGCTACAACATTCTCCAGTGGTGTATGTTTTCGCAATACGACCTGTGTTCTTGTTTTAAAATGAGGGTCTCCCGACCTGGTAAGCTTACCTCTCAACTATGACAGACGGACAACTCAAGACAGTGTATACCTAGTCCCGAATGATCTAACTCTCAAAGCTGCAATAATGACATCTAATAACTCAAAACCTCTATGGAAAACTTACTGGTGGCCGGAGCATGACCGAACAAGAAACCACTTGATATCATAAAGGAGTCTGGACCAACCGGCACACGTGCGTCCTCTACTTGACCCAATTAACTATTTTAAAAAGTGAGCGGTCTATCGATAACTGTGCGGCAGTATAAAGATGAAGAAAATAAAGACCGTTTTCTCTCAACGCGGGTTCATCAAACCTTAGCTTGCGCCAAAGCTTTCACATAGACAATGAAGCTGAGTCGCACAACTAAGACTTGACTTATCACTAGGACCGAATATAAAGACCGTACCGACCCTAAATGAGATCTTGATAGTAGAGGATTAAGTCTCAAAGTGTGTGTATTTCTACCCACAAATGGACTAATCACTACTCATGGGATTAGGTTAGCTTAAGAGTGCATGGTTTGTTACACACCATGAGTACACCCTTAAGTCCTCCCACTTCCAATCAAGACACCAACAAGACCAAAGACTAGTTAATTAGTTGATTAGTTTCATCAAACAAGGTTTTAAGTAAAAAGAATTTAACAAGAACACAACACCACTTAACAAATAATAACTATATAATCCATACCAAAATAAGTCTTCACCCTAGCAACACTCAAGAAATCTAGCCCAACATTGGCTTTACAACTAGCACACTATCAATGGTGTTTAAGGAACACATAGTGGTGAGTGTAATATGGATTAAAGAGGGTGGTTTGGGTGAGTTTTAGTGATCTCTCTCTACTCTCAATCTCCAAGTCTTTATGGAGTGATCCCAAACTCCAAAGGTCACTTGCAAGACCCCAGAGATGGCTGAAGTGTGAGTAAAACTCGGGTGAAATGGGATGCCCAAAATGTGAAGTGGAGGCCTCTATTTATAGGCAAAACAGCCCTTGCACGCCCTTGACAGCTTCTGGCACGCCCATGCTCGATAACGCATACTGTTGCAGAGTCCTTTCATGTTGAGATGTCTGTACCAGGTGTGGCACGCCCGTTCCTGTTAATGTGGCACGCCCGTGCATGCAGTTGGGGGTAACCATTTTGTCAGTCTTTGTCGGTTTGAGCCTTGGAGAACACGCTGCAGTAAAGCACGACCGTGCCACAAGGTGGGGCACGCCCGTGCACATCAGAAAACCTCAATTTTGCCTCCTGTTGACTTGGAAATGTTGACTGGTAGACCTGGGATAAGTGCACGGCCGTGCTTCATCTGGATCTTCCCCGAAAGTCTTCAAATCCTTGTCTTTTATGCCGGTTTTCACTTCTTATCACTTTCCACCTTCAATACCTGCAATTATTATCAAAAGAGAACAAACCGTGACAATGCCAAGATAACTGAATAAAATTAGGTGATAATTAGGTGAAAACATGTATGTAAAACCTGTTAATTTTGGGACTCATCAACCATCCACCACCACGGTCCACCACCACCACCACCACCACCATCTACCACAACCACCACGGTCCACCACCACAACTGTTCACCACCACCACCACCACACGGTCCACCACCACCACTGTCCACTACCACCCCCACTACCACCGTCCACCACCACCGTCTACCGCCACCATCCGCCACCACCACGGTCCACCACCAGACTACTGTAAAAATCAGTTTATTTCAGCAATCTGCAGACGTTAACAAAAAAACAGTCTTCTTCTTGTAGACTCGAGACCTTTGGTCCACCTCTTTTCCTGCAGATGTCTGCAGATGTGATCCGTAGACTACAGATCCTTTCCTGCAGAAAAAACAAACACCTAACTAAATTGCAGGGTTGTAAAGAATAATTAAACAAAAGTGCAGGGAAAAAATAAATCTAACTAAATTGCAAATGGTACAAACAAAAAGTTAAACTAAGGTGGAGGGGGTTAAAAAAGGATATAACTTCTTTTTTTTACATAAAACTAATAGAAATGTAGCTCAAGATTTTCAAGCATATAGCTGTTTTTTTTAATCGTGTGTTTGGTTGTTTTTGAACAAACTATCACTTGTGTGGTTTAACATAGGGTTCTTAAATACTTAAATTTATAATAAATTTATAGAAAGTATAGATACAAAAGTATCCTTAACGTAAGAAGTGTAGAAAACCATCACAGATTGACATGTGTAAACCATAGTTAACTCTGCCTAACTCAACAAACTCGTTAGAAGAGCTAGGGATAGTTCCGTTCAATCTTAACGCCCTCTCCACCTTATCATCATCGTCCTCTTCTTCATCCTCTCCGTTATCCGACCCGCCTCGGTTTCCAACAGCGTTCAACTTACAGTTAATTCTGCTGCTTTCAAACGGTTATAAATGTAACCTAGGGTTTGAAGGAAGCACGATGGAGGAGATTGAGTGGGAAGGATGTCGATGATGATCGGGATGAAGTAGATGATGATGTGCTGAGAAATTGACATGTTTTCCATACATATTCTCACCTATCTTATCTCTTTTTGTTGATAATTGCAGGATCAGAGGTCAGGAGGTGAAAAGAAGTGAAAAACGACACAAAACGACACTAACAGACGAAAAATTGGAGACTTTGAAGCTCTGCCAGATGTAGGAGAAGCACGGGCGTGCCAAACACTGGGCACGGTCGTGTACGTACCAACAAAGGCTAAAGACGTGCTCTCCAAGGCTTAAAACCAACCAAACTGACAAAACGGTTACACGTACCAGCAAGCATGGGGCGTTCCACTACCTGTGGCACGGCCGTGCAAGGCTCAGGGGGACAATTTCTGCGCGAAAGTACTCTACAACAGTACCTGATATCGAGCATGGGCGTGCCACAACTCCAAGCACGGTCGTGCATGGTCTGATTTGCCTAAAAATAGAGGCCTCCATTCCACATTTTGAGCATCCCTTCCCACTTCAAAAACCAACACTTCTCCACGAAGTTTCAGCCATCTTTGAGGATTGTGAGTGTCCTTTGGATCCTGGGATCACTCCATAAACACCACAATCAAGAAAGAAACAACCTGAAATCACCCAAAACCACTAGAAATCTTCATACAACCCCTCACCATGTCTTATACACGAACCTAACATTGTGAGCTTGTTGTATCAACCATGCTAGGCTAGATTTATTTTGGTGTTGCTAGGATGATGACGAAAACTTGGTATGAATTAAATGGTTTATCTTTAATTAAAAAGTGGTGTTTGTGTTCTTAATAATTCTTTCTATTCTAAACTTTGTTTAATGAGTTAATTAATAAATCACTTAGTCTTTGGTCTTATGGGTGTCTTGATAGGAAGTGGGAGGACTCATAAGTGTACCCATGGTGTGTAACAACCCATGCACTTGTGAGCTAACCTAATCCGGCGAGTAGTGATTAGCCCATTTGTAGGTAGAAATACACATACTTAGTGGCTTAATCCTCTACTACCAAGATCTCACTTAGGGTCGGTACGGTCTTTATACTCGGCAATAAGCCAAGACTTGATTCTGCAACTTAGCTTCATTGTCTATGTGGAAGCTTTGGCGCAAGTTAAGGATTTGTGAACCTGTGTTGAAAGAAAACGGTCTTTATTTTCTTATTACTATATTGCCACACAATTAGTAATAGACCACTCACTTTTTGATAAATTAATTAAATCAAGTAGGGGATGCTCGTGTTCTGGTTAGCCACGACTCCTCTATGATATTAAGTGGTAACTTGTTCGGTCATGCTCCGGCCACTGACAAGTTATTCATAAAAGTCTAGAGCAGTTAGATGTCTATATCACAACATTGGGAAGTGGGTAATTCGGGGTTGGGTCGACATAGTCTCGAGTCATTTTCTTTTCATTGTTGAGAGGTGAGCTACCCGGTTTGGGAAACCCTCATAAAAACCTTAAGGACACAAGTCGTTTATACAATTATGTGAAAACAGTCACCTCTAGAGAATGTAGTTATGCAAATCTAAGTTAAGCGCAAGTGCGCAACTTAAACACACCACTTTAATAAAAGCTTACTATTATTTCATACTAGGTCTCATCTGATCCCGAACCAACACCTTTGTTTTGTCATTGATTTCTCTTACAGTTTACATCTCTCTTTTTACTTTTCTTCTCGCATTTTAAAAGTCTCTTAGTAATTTTTAGGGAAGCTGAGTAGTAAAAATCGTGTCATTGGATTCGATACTCGGTACTTGCAGATTTCTATATTATCCACGATAGGTACACTTTCCTGTTGTGTTGGGTCTAGAACGTTGAGCAAATATCGTTTTAACTTATAAATTTAAAACTTGTACGCGTCTTTCTGTTTTCTAACTTAATCCCCTTTTCACCAAAGCTTTTGGCACCTCCTCCGAGACTTTGCCATTTTTAAAGAAAAGAAGTTTAAGTTTTGCTAAAACCCACACACCAACAGATGATCGGAGAAAGAGTCTCCGGTGGTGGTGGAAGGATGGTAGGACGGTGGTGGTGGTGGAAGATTTGATCGCAGAGCCTCTTCTCACTTGCAATGGATTATTATGAATGTGCATTTAGTTTATATCTGTTGGTTGAAGAGAAATGGATTGAGATTAGGTTTATATAAAAGGTGCGTTTAGCTTATATAAAATGGGCGTTTAAATTGTTATAAATGAGCGTTTCAATTTTTTCAAAAGGTGGCTTTTCAATTTTTTCAAAGGTATAACGTGCGTTTAACATTTTCAACGTGCGTTTAAAACATATGAACATGCATTTGTTTTGTTTGTCCCATCAAATGAAGTTTAAACGCACGTTATTTTTCAATGTGCGTCTAATATTTACAACGTGCATTTAAAACATATGAACGTGCGTTTAAAAGCCTCTGTTTTCAACAACTTCGTCTGCAACTTTTATTAATCTAATTTTTATGTTTAATCATACTTATTGAAACAAAATTGAAAGTATTTGACAACTACTACGAGTGTTTATTCATAATTGTATGTTTTTTGTATGATTAATCGTCCTATTGTAAATCTCTGTTTTTCTAATTTTTTTCGTTTTTGTTCATTGTAATAGAATGTTTTTTTGTTATTTTGATTGTGTAATCATTATGAACGTTTAATCGAACTGAAATGATGAAAAACCAGGGTTCGAATTAGGTATGTTGTTTCGATTTGAAATTTTTTTAACGTTTTTTTCCTAATTTACCTCTGGTTACATTAACCCAAATATGATTAGGGTTGTTAGTCACCATCTTGCCACCGTCTTAATCTAATGGCTGAAAATGCTTCCTACGCTTCTTAAGAAGCTTTATACATTATCTCTTCCATAAATTTAAACAAGCGTGCATTTCGTACTCTCTTTTCTTGTTTGATATGAATTATATCACAACTTTTAATTAATAAGTATATATAAAATATACATATATTCAATCTCTGTAGTACGTAAATTCTACTAGTAATCTAATTAAATAAAGCTTCGTCATTTGTAAATAACTATTTTAAATTCTTTTTAACATAAAACTATATATAGATGCTCCAAACCTTTCTTTTTAGTGGTTAATAATAAGGAAAAGATGAGAGATGCTTTCCTTGAGATCTGGAAATAGAATATTGAAAGGTAATTGTGTCAAAGTTCACAACTTAAACGTGTGTTAAGCGCATGATTAAAACGTTAATTTACGGTTGTTTAAACAATTGTTAACTTATATCCAATGTAAAGTCCTATGTAAAACGAGATTATCAACCTAGTTTCGATGAATGATGATTAAGTAGACTATATACATGAAGAAACACAAATCCTAGGTCACCGCGCTGCGTGTTTATAAAAATGTGTTGGTCTAAGGACAAGACCAAGGACTTTAAAAGACTACTGATTAGAAGAGCCAAGACTCTAAACATTAGTATAATAAACAAGGGGTTGAAAAAGGTACGAAAGAGTTCGTAATCTTTTTGATGAAAGTTTTAGTAAATATCGAATGTCAATAAAAGGAGGAGGAGCTCCTCCTTTTATAGTACCTCGACATACGACTTTCTCATCCCATCCTCTACCCTTAATGGGGCCCGCCCTTGGTAGAGGCGTCTCTAGGTTTCCGGCCCAAACCCCTAAGCCAATGGTGCAAGTGGGTTTGTTAAAAAGAGGAAATAAGGGGGGATGTTACCGTCCTGACGTAAGTGTACGTGGCGCCCGTTGAGTGGACGCTGGTGGGTGGCGGACACGTGGCGTTTGCCTATAGGCTACTTCGGACGGTGGGTAATCATCCTTTCTCTTGGAACCTGAGGCAAGTTGGGGGCTGCAAAAGTCTTCTGTCAGAGAGATATCTTGGCTGGGAGGCCGCCACATCATCGTCCTTTCCTGGTGTCAGACTGAGGGCGGTCTGGTTGGTTGAGAACTCTAACGGGCAGATTGCAGCGTCAGGAACAGTTGCCTGGGGCAGGAGTGTGTACCTCGAGGCTGCCCCAAAAAGCATCTTCCAGTTGTGTTGACGAAGCTTTGTCTATCTTGCTGAGGAAGCTTCGTAATTTGTCCGTCCCGCTGACGTAAAATGGCGGGACAGTAGACGCCGGACGCAAGATATTCTACCGACGTAAACGGGCGGGTGAGTCTGCGTTCATTGTGTAATGGCCGCTAAACGTTCTGCTGACGTAGAACGGGCAGAGTATGTTTAGCTAGGCGCTATTTATAGGTTTGTGATATGGATGTTTTGGTACCATATCTCTTCAAGTCCCCCTAGTCCAGTGCTTTCATGTTACTCTGACAAGGGAGTGCTGGACTTATTTGTTGAATTCTCATGTGTACTTTGAGTTACATCCAGCCGTCACTGGGTTTTCATGTAACAAAGTGTACATGCGTTTGTATGACCTCGTCAACTGGTGCGCGCACAATGATCAAGCTGTGGGCGTATGCCGGAATAAGTGTTTGTTGCGGGACATGATAGTACGTCCTGGCAAGCGAAATGAAGGATATTGATTCTTCATGTGTAAAGTTTAAAGCAAGATGAAGAAGGTCAATTTTTCATGTGTAAAGTTTGAAGAAGATTGTTTCTTCATGTGTAAAGCTTGAAGCAAGATGAAGAAGGTCAATTCTTCATGTGTAAAGCTGTCAGGTCTGATAGCGCATGGCTGAGGTGCAAATAAGAGAAAGCCATTTGCGGAGGCTTGAGGCCTGTGAAGGCGTCGGGCCTGATTGCGCATCCCAAAGATGTGAAGAAAAGAAAACCTGAAGTTTTAGCTTTGTGCGTAGGCGTGAGGCATGAGAAGGCTCGGGTCTGATTGCGCATCCCAAAGATGTAAAGAAAAGAAAAACCTGAAGTTTTAGCTTTGTGCGCAGGCGTAAGGCTTGGGAAGGCGTCAGGACTGATTGTGCATCCCAAAGATGTGAAGAAAAGAAAACCTGAAGTTTAGCTTTGTGCGCAGGCCTGAGAAGGCGTCGGGCCTGATTGCGCATCCCAAAGATGTGAAAAAGGTATTTCTTTGTCTTTTTCTGCGCCTAAATAATTGTAGTTATTGCGCATTTAATTTTGTCTTTTTGAATTCTGTGTGAACTAAAAGCGGAAATGTTTGGATTTGAAGAGACGTGTCTGACGGTTGGTACACCTGCTTTGGAGAAACGTGTCTAACAGTTACTATGGCTGGTAAGTTAGTAGGCCACCATGTGTCGTGCATCTGTGGCGTGTTGACAGCTGGTGGTGGTGTGTTTGAACGTGGGCGTACACGTGTCGATCATCGGTGCCATGTGACAGCTGTTGGGTATAGTAACCGTCAGGCGAGTGGCACACGCGCGGCGTGTAACACCCCAACCGATGGCGGAAACATCGGGGTGCCACGTATTGATGATTGTTTTCAGTAGCACATGGTATAATATAAATTTTAAATAATTTATTCAAACATAATATCCAAAATGTGAAATGATGTCTAAAAATTCAAATACATAATATCAAATAACAACTTCAATAACTTCAAATAAACTTCAAGTAAATCCTCATGCTAACTCAAGCCTCAGCTTCATTGTTACCTGAAACATGTTAATTTTGAAAGTATTTTGGGTCAACATAAGTTGGTGAGAGTTACATAGGTTTTTGATAATAAAATGAATAAAATGTTGTGCAATTCATGTGTCATGTTAATCTAGCCCATATGTGAGAACATAATAGAAATAAATCGAGTGCATAATCAACCCTGTTGACTGTTATAAAATGATACATACCATACACTTATGGTCCAATTGAATATGTTATGCGATAACAAACACCCACGTAACCTTTGTAGGAGGCACGTATCCGGGTGGGATTGTCAGTCCAATAGATCTATCAATGTATACCGTCGGCTGATCAATGTTAATGATTATGCTAGAATGGTGCTTACTCTAATCATGCTCAAGACATAATGCAACATAGAAAACACATAGACACATTGATGATTGAATTGCAATGATAATGTTATAACATGTTTCACCCCAAAAATGGTGATAAATAAAAGGGGCTATGTAAAACTCACCTTAGCAAATGTTAAACTTGTTGAAAAGATGAAATAATTGTGTTGCCCAAAATGATTCCAAATATCACCCTATAATAAGGTAATATATAATAAGTCTAAGTCTAATTAACTTATATGTGTATCCTAGGGTTTCGATTTGGGGATAATCAATTGTTGAAATTAAATTAAAATGTTAATTAATAAAGGAAAATTTGATAATTAATAAAAGAAAGTCTTTTAATAAAATTTGAATTTTGAATGTACACAATAAAGTGTTTGAAGCATAAAAATAATTTTTATAAAATTATTTAAAATAGATTTTTAAATCTATTTATTATAAATAGCCAATATTTAACTTTAATATTCAAAAATACTAAAGTTAAAGAATTTCTATTTTAAAAATCATATTTCTGTTCTAAATGATTAAAAATAATTTGTATAAAATTTTGGTGCAAAAATGATGAAAATTGGATTTATTATGATTTAATTATGATTAAATCTAACAAAAATTGATTAAAAATATAAAATAAATGATTTTACTGAATTAAAAATTATTTCAGTAAAGTTTATCTTTATAAAAAGTCAGGATAATTTTTGGAGAATTTAATAAAATTGTTTTGATATATAAATGGATTTTTATAAATATAACAGTATAAAAATGATTTAATTATTATAAATATAAAATAAATGAATTTCTGAAAAATAAAAATTGTAAATAAAACTTTTATCTCAGATTAAACAATTATAATTTTTTTAGAATTTATAAAATAGTTTTGGTATTTAAAAATGAATTTATAAGGTTTAAATATAATATATATATATATAATTGTTGTTTAAAAAGAAAAGAAAAGAACAAAAAGGAGGTCAGAGCCGGGACTCGAACCCGGTTCCTTTCTGTATTGAGCCAAGGTCACAACCACTTGGCCTAGGCCGGTGGTTGTGATATTTCCTGTTTAAAATTAATTAAATACACATGCTCGTTTCAGTTTATCCCCAATTAAACACGAATGAACCCTAGAATTTGCAATCAAACAATTCAGACAACTTGAGCCCGATTAATGATGGGGCTTTTGTTGTTTGATCGCCGATTAATGAAACCCACACAAGAAAAGTAACTCACAGTGATGAATTGAGTATGAATGCCGAGTCAAAGTAAAAGTCAAACGACGAACAAGATTATAATAATTAGAGTGTTTCAGAGAGAATTGGAGGTTGAGGGAGAGTTGTGAGCGAGTATACAAGGTTCGCAGAGGGTCTATTTATATTGTGGATCAAAGGGTTGGGTTAATTGGAAAGTTGACCCCGTTTTTAATACATACGCGTAGGGTTTTAAAAATTGGTCAACGATTAGCTGTAATTGACGTGTAATCGAGTTTGTATAGGGCCGGTAATCACAAAAGTTTACTAATTATGGATCAATTACGAGTTATTGTTGATGGATTAGGCAAGGCTTTCATTACAGTTGACTTTGAGAGTCAACTGTGAGAACTTGAAATCCCTTTATAATTAAAGCGCGATGGATAAAAACCAAGAGTGAAGCCCAGCCCAGTTGGTTGTGTGTTGTGTGTGCTTGGGCTTTGGCGCGGGTTCGAACCCCGGCCAAAGCATTTTATTATTTTTTGACATTTTGCAATACAACACACATATATTATATTATATATATAGTATTAGGGTTCCACAAATGCGACAAAAATAATAAATGCGACGAATAAGATGAAACTTGACGTTTTATTATTGATGAACGTGTAACGTACAAGTTTTTAATGCGTAATGTTACAGTCTCCCCTACTTTTAGGAACTTCGTCCCGAAGTTGGAGTTGGAGAGTCTGGTGGGAAAAGATGCGGATACTTCGACTTCATCTGGTCCTTTCGTTCCCAAGTGAACTCTGGGCCTCGTTTAGATTCCCAACGAACCTTAACGATCGGAATACGACTGCTCTTGAGTTTCTTGACTCCAGTGTCAACAATCTTGACGGGTTTCTCGATAATGTGCATGCTTTCATCGATTTGCACATCCTCAAGAGGAACATGGAGGTTCTCATCTGCTAAGCATTTCTTGAGATTCGAAACATGGAAGGTCGGATGAACATTGCTTAGCTCAGGTGGAAGATCAAGTTTGTAAGCCACTTTTCCAACTCTGTCAAGAATTTTGAAGGGGCCTACGTAACGAGGAGCTAGTTTTCCCTTTCTACCGAAACGAATTACTCCTTTCCAAGGGGATACCTTAAGTAGCACAAGGTCCCCAACTTGAAATTCCCAGGGTTTACGACGTTTATCAGCATAACTCTTTTGGCGACTTCTAGCCTTGAGAAGATTATCCTGAATGAGCTGAATTTTGTCTGTGGTTTCCTGGATTAGTTCGGGTCCAGTAATACGAGCTTCACCAACCTCAGTCCAACAGACAGGAGAACGACATTTCCGACCATAGAGTGCCTCAAAAGGAGCCATGTTAATGCTGGCGTGATAACTGTTGTTGTATGAAAACTCAACCAAAGGAAGATGAGAATCCCATGCGCCACCAAAATCGATGACACATGCCCTGAGCATGTCCTCAAGTGTCTGGATGGTTCGTTCAGTTTGACCATCCGTTTGAGGGTGATAAGCAGTGCTCAGGTTCAACTTGGTACCCAAAGCATCTTGTAGAGATCCCCAAAAGTGAGAGGTGAACGACCATCGCGATCAGAAATAATGTCCAAAGGTATACCGTGACGACATACGATTTCACTTACGTACATCTTTGCCAACCTTTCCACAGAATACTTCTCACGAATAGGTAAAAAGTGAGCTGACTTGGTCAAACGATCGACAATTACCCAAATACTGTCAAAACCTTTGGGTGTGCGAGGGAGTTTGGTGATGAAATCCATAGCTATGCTCTCCCATTTCCAGACAGGAATCTCTGGTTGTTCAAGCATACCAGATGGTCGTTGATGTTCAGCCTTAACCTTGGAACAAGTGAGGCATTTTGCAACGAAAAGAGCAATGTCTTTCTTCATACCAGGCCACCAATAAGAATAACGAAGATCTTGGTACATCTTGTCAGCTCCAGGATGAATAGAGTAACGAGACTTATGAGCCTCGTTCATGAGAAAAGTACGAAGATCATCACGGTCGGGAATCCACAGTCGGTTAAGGAAATAAAGGAGACCATCGGGTTTGGTTTCAAGTTGAGTCTCAGCACCACAAGACATTTCATCGTACATGTTACCTTGGGTGACTGATGTGTGTTGAGCCTGGAGAATGCGATCTTGAAGATCAGTACGAACTCTCGCACATTGGAGTTTGATACGCTCTTTACGACTAAGTGCGTCAGCCACAACATTCGCCTTGCCAGGATGGTAGCGAATTTCGCAATCATAGTCGTTAAGTAATTCAACCCAACGTCGTTGCCTCATGTTAAGATTCTTTTGATCGAAGACATGTTGGAGACTTTTGTGGTCCGTGAACACCACACATTTGGTCTCATAAAGGTAATGTCTCCAAATCTTGAGTGCAAAGACAACAGCGCCCAATTCAAGATCATGGGTGGTATAATTCTTTTCGTGAGTCTTGAGTTGTCGAGACGCATAAGCAATAACCTTTCCTCGTTGCATGAGAACACAACCAAGACCCTGGTTCGATGCATCACAGTAGACCACGAAATCATCATTACCATCAGGTAGAGACAAGATAGGAGCTTCACAGAGTTTCAGCTTAAGTGTTTCAAATGCTTCCTCTTGCTTAGGTCCCCACTCATAGGGTTTACCCTTGTGAGTTCAAGGTAGTGAGAGGAACAGCGATCTTGGAGAAATTGGCGATGAATCGACGATAATAACCAGCCAACCCAAGAAAAGAACGGACTTCTGTTGGAGTGGTAGGAACACTCCAATTCTTCACAGCTTCGATCTTTGCAGGATCAACATGAATTCCGTTCATATCAATGACATGTCCCAAAAATTGAACTTCCTTAAGCCAAAATTCACATTTTGAGAACTTGGCGTACAGTTGTTCTTTCTTTAGGAGACTCAAGATAGAGTGAAGATGTTGCTCGTGATCGGATTTTGATTTAGAGTAAATCAAAATATCATCGATGAAAACGATCACGAATTTGTCGAGATAGGGTCTACAAACCCGATTCATCAAATCCATAAATACTGCGGAGCATTGGTCAACCCAAAAGGCATAACCATGAATTCATAGTGACCGTAGCGAGTGCGAAAAGCTGTCTTGGGAATATCTTCATCGTGGACTCTAAGCTGATGATAACCAGAACGGAGATCAATCTTCGAGAAGTGGGTTGCTCCTTGAAGTTGATCGAAGAGATCGTCAATCCTAGGAAGTGGATAACGATTCTTGATGGTGAGTTTGTTGAGTTCACGGTAGTCAATACACATCCGAAGAGAACCATCCTTCTTTTTAACGAATAAGACAGGGGCTCCCCATGGAGAAGAACTAGGGCGAATGAACCCTTTATCAGAAAGTTCCTGTAATTGACTGGCAAGTTCTTGCATCTCAGAGGGTGCAAGACGATAAGGAGCTTTAGCGATAGGATTAGCACCAGGAACAAGATCAATACGAAACTCCACTTGTCGAGCAGGAGGCAAACCAGGTAAATCCTCTGGAAAGACTTCAGGATAGTCTCGAATAATAGGAATATCTTGGATACTTTTGCCTTTGTCCTTCTTCTCTATTACGTTAGCTAAGAAGGCTGTATACCCCTTTCGTAAGTACTTTTGGGCAGTAGTACAAGACATAAGCTTAAGCTCACCACAGGGTTTCTCACCATAAATCTTCAAAATCTCACCAGATTCGAGAGGAATGCGTATGACTTTCTCGAAACACAGAATTTCGGCACGATGAGTTGACAACCAGTCCATGCCTACTATAACATCAAAACTACCAAGATGCATGGGGATGAGATCGATAGGGAAGGTATGATCATCGAGATTCAACAAGCAGTTACGAATAATAGAGCCGATCAAAATAGACTTCCCGTTAGCTACCTCTACCACGAAAGGGTCTTCTAAATTAGTGTGGGGTAAGTTAAGTAAAGGTTCAAACTTCAGTGACACGAATGACTTATCAGCTCCTGAATCAAATAATATGGATGCATAGTGGTTATTAATGAGAAACGTACCATTCACCACTTCGTTGTTGTCACGAGCCTGGTTAGCGTTGAGATTGTAGGCGCGACCTCGAGCACCTTGGTTCTGGTTGCGGTTCTGGTTTTGGTTTTGGTTCTGATTTTGGTTTTGGTTACGGTTACGATTAGGGCAGTTGTTGATGTAGTGATTAGGGTTACCACACTCGTAGCATTGACCACGAGTAGGCCTGTTGTTTTGTTGGTTGGGAGCTGGGTTGTTGTTGTCTTGGGTAGCAGAAGATCGACAGACGTTCACCAGGTGACCATATCTTTGACACTTAGTACAAAAACGACATGGCACCTGTGTTGGATGATGGTACTTGCAAGTGTTGCACAAAGGGTGAGGTCCGGTGTATGGTTTCTTGGCTGGGTTTTGGGCAGCAGGTGGAGTAGCAGCAACCATATAGTTTCTAGCCTTGCGCTTTTTGTTGCTTGAGGTCTCAGGCTTGACTTCAATTGCAGGCTGTGGAGTGTCTTTGGCAACAGTCTTCTTAGTGCCCTTGCGAACGAGAGTGCCGTTCTTCACGTGATTATCAGTAAGAGTGGCCGCTAGACGTTTGGCCTCTTCCAGAGTTGCAGGATTTCTACCCCAAACGGTGTCCTGGATTTGCATGGGCAGACCACCGATGTACTTCTCGATGGCTACCGGCAGAGGAGTAACTTTGTGAGGCAACAATAAGCTAAGCTCATGAAAGCGGGTGTTGTAGGCAAGGTTTTCCCCACTATCTTGAGCTAAGGTGTGGAACTCATCCTCAAGCTTTTTAACTTCATTGCGAGGACAGAACTCCTCTTTCATGATCTCTTTGACTTGGTCCCATGTCATAGCAAGAGCAACCTCGGCCCCACGAGTACGCTTTTCTTCATTCCACCAAGTGAGTGCTCGTTTATGGAGAACACTCATGGCGTAGCGAACCTTGAAATTGTTGGGGCACTCACTGTTGATGAAGATATTCTCAATACCCTCAAACCATTGGAGAAGTCCAGTAGCTCCTTCTTCACCGCTGAACTTTGGAGGGTTACAAGAGTTGAAATGCTTAAGGGTGCAAGCTTGGGGTCCATTACCATTGCCATTGCCATTCCCGTTCCCGTTGTGACCATTCCCGTTGCCGTTCAATTGGATGACCTGAGCAAGTAAATTGGGGACCAGAGTTGCGATTTGCTGCGCCATTTGTTGAGAAATGATCGCAGCCAGTTGAGCATCGACCCCATTGTTGTTGTGGTTAGGAACTTGGTCATGGTTGTGGTTATGGTTATCACCACCTTCTTCGTGGTTCTCACCATTGTTGTTGCGAGTGCTGCGACGAGGAGGCATGATCTGTAATAGACACAATGAAATGAATGAGAGTTTATATAAGGAATGTAATCATTTATCCATTAATTAAAACGAATAAACGAAAACGTTGACTTATCAAAGATTCTAAATTCTAATAACATATGAAGACATGCTTTAGCCTATAAGTGAACACTCATCCCGAGAATTCCCAGGTAGGCATCCGGGTCCCTCGTCTGATTGGGATATATGCGCAATGCCAGCCTAGACAGAAGACTCAGAATACAGGCGTTCACCCTTCCAGATTGCACGTGTTCGTTATTAAAATCTAGAACTTCGACGAGATCTCAAGGGGGTTCAGGTTAAACCTGAGGATTTTGTCCTATTAATCTAATGGTGGATCAGGATTGCAGCAGACAAATAAGAGTAGTCACATGTGGGTTTAGGGTTATAAGGCATAGGATAAGGATAGGATTAGGGAAGCAATTAGGGTTACAAGTAGGAGAAGCAAGTACTGTTTAAGTCCCTAAGGTTATAGTCTAGATTATTTCTAATAACCTAATTCCCTATAACCAAGGCTCTGATACCAATCTGTAACACCCCAACCGATGGCGGAAACATCGGGGTGCCACGTATTGATGATTGTTTTCAGTAGCACATGGTATAATATAAATTTTAAATAATTTATTCAAACATAATATCCAAAATGTGAAATGATGTCTAAAAATTCAAATACATAATATCAAATAACAACTTCAATAACTTCAAATAAACTTCAAGTAAATCCTCATGCTAACTCAAGCCTCAGCTTCATTGTTACCTGAAACATGTTAATTTTGAAAGTATTTTGGGTCAACATAAGTTGGTGAGAGTTACATAGGTTTTTGATAATAAAATGAATAAAATGTTGTGCAATTCATGTGTCATGTTAATCTAGCCCATATGTGAGAACATACTAGAAATAAATCGAGTGCATAATCAACCCTGTTGACTGTTATAAAATGATACATACCATACACTTATGGTCCAATTGAATATGTTATGCGATAACAAACACCCACGTAACCTTTGTAGGAGGCACGTATCCGGGTGGGATTGTCAGTCCAATAGATCTATCAATGTATACCGTCGGCTGATCAATGTTAATGATTATGCTAGAATGGTGCTTACTCTAATCATGCTCAAGACATAATGCAACATAGAAAACACATAGACACATTGATGATTGAATTGCAATGATAATGTTATAACATGTTTCACCCCAAAAATGGTGATAAATAAAAGGGCTATGTAAAACTCACCTTAGCAAATGTTAAACTTGTTGAAAAGATGAAATAATTGTGTTGCCCAAAATGATTCCAAATATCACCCTATAATAAGGTAATATATAATAAGTCTAAGTCTAATTAACTTATATGTGTATCCTAGGGTTTCGATTTGGGGATAATCAATTGTTGAAATTAAATTAAAATGTTAATTAATAAAGGAAAATTTGATAATTAATAAAAGAAAGTCTTTTAATAAAATTTGAATTTTGAATGTACACAATAAAGTGTTTGAAGCATAAAAATAATTTTTATAAAATTATTTAAAATAGATTTTTAAATCTATTTATTATAAATAGCCAATATTTAACATTAATATTCAAAAATACTAAAGTTAAAGAATTTCTATTTTAAAAATCATATTTCTGTTCTAAATGATTAAAAATAATTTGTATAAAATTTTGGTGCAAAAATGATGAAAATTGGATTTATTATGATTTAATTATGATTAAATCTAACAAAAATTGATTAAAAATATGAAATAAATGATTTTACTGAATTAATAACTATTTCAGTAAAGTTTATCTTTATAAAAAGTCAGGATAATTTTTGGAGAATTTAATAAAATTGTTTTGATATATAAATGGATTTTTATAAATATAACAGTATAAAAATGATTTAATTATTATAAATATAAAATAAATGAATTTCTGAAAAATAAAAATTGTAAATAAAACTTTTATCTCAGATTAAACAATTATAATTTTTTTAGAATTTATAAAATAGTTTTGGTATTTAAAAATGAATTTATAAGGTTTAAATATAATATATATATATATATATATAATTGTTGTTTAAAAAAAAAGAAAAGAACAAAAAGGAGGTCAGAGCCAGGACTCGAACCCGGTTCCTTTCTGTATTGAGCCAAGGTCACAACCACTTGGCCTAGGCCGGTGGTTGTGATATTTCCTGTTTAAAATTAATTAAATACACATGCTCGTTTCAGTTTATCCCCAATTAAAACACGAATGAACCCTAGAATTTGCAATCAAACAATTCAGACAACTTGAGCCCGATTAATGATGGGCTTTTGTTGTTTGATCGCCGATTAATGAAACCCACACAAGAAAAGTAACTCACAGTGATGAATTGAGTATGAATGCCGAGTCAAAGTAAAAGTCAAACGACGAACAAGATTATAATAATTAGAGTGTTTCAGAGAGAATTGGAGGTTGAGGGAGAGTTGTGAGCGAGTATACAAGGTTCACAGAGGGTCTATTTATATTGTGGATCAAAGGTTGGGTTAATTGGAAAGTTGACCCCGTTTTTAATACATACGCGTAGGGTTTTAAAAATTGGTCAACGATTAGCTGTAATTGACGTGTAATCGAGTTGTATAGGGCCGGTAATCACAAAAGTTTACTAATTATGGATCAATTACGAGTTATTGTTGATGGATTAGGCAAGGCTTTCATTACAGTTGACTTTGAGAGTCAACTGTGAGACTTGAAATCCCTTTATAATTAAAGCGCGATGGATAAAAACCAAGAGTGAAGCCCAGCCCAGTTGGTTGTGTGTTGTGTGTGCTTGGGCTTTGGCGCGGGTTCGAACCCCGGCCAAAGCATTTTATTATTTTTTGACATTTTGCAATACAACACACATATATTATATTATATATATAGTATTAGGGTTCCACAAATGCGACAAAAATAATAAATGCGACGAATAAGATGAAACTTGACGTTTTATTATTGATGAACGTTGATGGGTTAGTTAAAAGATGTGTATAAAAGCATCTATGAATGAGTTTTAAGGAGCGTTAAGTCGTCAAATGGTGTTGCTTTGATATTATTATGTTATTTCAGGATTTGATGATTAAAGGAAGCAAATATGACGTTTTGGAGTTGCTCGGGCAAGATACGGAAGCATGAACGAGCTGGAAAATCAAAATCTGAGGTTGAAGGAAGAATTGGCGTAGGATACGCCAAAATTGGCGTACCCTACGCCAATGGCGTAGGCAGGAAGAACATGGCTGGCGTAGGCCAGCAAGAAATGGCTAAGGCAAATCTGAGTTAGCGTAGGATACGCCAAAAGTCAAAACTCGGTCAAAACTTTCCTTTTTTCAAGTCAAAGCTAGTGGAATACATTTTAATGACGAATTTATGAAGGAGGACCCGGTTTTGACTGTTTCATGTTTCATTTTCACTATATCATTCATCACCATTGAAGAGAAATTATCACAGACCATTCTCTAAAATCATACAATTATTCTCCAAGCTTATTACACAATTCCTTTGAAGATTGAAGATCATATTTTGAAGATGATGAACACCATAGCCATGTTTGGCTAAAACTCTTGTATTACACTAGGGATGTAAGTCTTTGATACCTAGGGCTTAAACATTTGGGCATTACTTAAACTTTTGATTAATGTTTTTATGTACTTGAATTACTTGTGTTGACTAGTGATTAATCTTATGTTGAAATCATTTCTAGTTAATTGATCTTGTGCCAATTTCTAAATGATATGAACATGGTTCCTTGCATTAACACTACCATAGGATTGTATGTTCTAAATGATAAAGTATAGTTTAGTCCCATTATAAATGTTGATGAAACTTGATACCTAAGTTTATTGAACAATCAATCCGTTAGTACCAATTGCATTATCTTTGTTTATCCAATCATGCCTAATTGTTGAAAGCCTTAGTGTTCAATTACCCAAATCCTTAGTGTAATCATCTTTATCTTATTGTTTACAAGTTTTGTTAATTATTTCTTACACATTCAATTTATGTTTCATATTAATCAACAAACTCTTCAACCAATTTCTAAATACCAAATTCATAAATTAGCATCTTCATAAATCAACAATTTCAAAGTTAACTAGGAAATACTCACTAACCACACGCTCCTTGGATTGATACCCTACTTACCCTATCCATTTAGGTTATTTAGGCTTTGTATGAACCGTGACGACCGGCTCATCAAATGAAGTTTTGACCAAATTCTGAAGTTGGCGTAGGCTACGCCACTTTTGGCGTATCCTACGCCAAGTCCTTTCTCCCCGAGCTGATTCCTTCTGCCCTACGCAAACCTTTTGATCCTTGCCTACGCCACTGGCGTAGGGTACGCCAGTTTTGGCGTATCCTACGCCAAAACCCCACATTTGTCCGTTTTTGATTTTTCAGCTCACGTAAGCTTCCGTTTCTTGCCCGAACAACTCCAAAACGTCATATTTGCATCCTTTAGTCATCAAATCCTGAAATAACATAATAATATCAAAGCAACACCATTTGACGACTTAACACTCCTTAAAACTCATTCATAGATGCTTTTATACACGTCTTTTAACTAACCCATCACATCCCCACACTTGTCTTTTGCTTGCCCTCAAGCAAATCAGTAAACTTTGCTCAATCAACAATTTAACCAATTCCAACCATTTTATCGATTCTCAAAAACTGCCCCTAGTCATACCCTAATTCACAAGACTTACGCCTGTCAGTAGATTTACATTCCAAGGTTTTTATTTATTAAAAACAAATGCCTAGCTAAATCCAACTAGATCCGATTTCACATTTTGCAAAAACCATCCTTGGAAAAACACATCAAGGAACTTAAAGAATTATGACCAGATTAGGGGTCGGATTTTGTGATCCAATACCATGGTGAAAGAAACGGTTTTCTTAAAGTTTAAGCTTGAGGGTCTTTAAAAATTTTCATTTAAATGGCTATTCCCCCATCCCCACACTTAGAGTCCAACATAAGATTTAAGGAGGTGTGGGGATGTGATGGGTTGATTTAAGGAGGTGTGTAAAAACACCCATAAGATGCATTTTAAAGATTATTCAGTGTCAAATGGTGTTGCTTTGATCTTGTTATGTCATTTCAGGAGTTGACAATAATAAGGAAGCAAAAATGACGTTTTGGAGTTGCCCGGGCGAGAAACGGAGGCATACGCGAGTTGGAAAACCAAAAACGGACGCATGAGGGAAGTTAGCGTAGGATACGCCAAAAATGGCGTATCCTACGCCAATTGCGTAGGGAGTGACTATACAGCTAGCGTAGGGCAGCAGAAAGTGTGTGAGGCAAAACAGGATTTGCGTAGGATACGCCAAAATATAATCTCCAAAATATAATCTCCAATTTTGGCGTATCCTACGCTAAAAGTCAAAATGGTCAAAATGTTTCCTTTTTCAAGTCAAAACTGATGGGATCAAGTGTTAATGGCGATTTTATGGTCCTTGACTGCGTATGGAGCTGTTTTGATCTCATTTTTCAATATAAAAATCATCACATTGAAGGCATAAGAACACACATTCATTCTACAATCATTTTCTACACAAATTCTTGGAAGATTGAAGATTATATTTTGAAGATGATGAACACCATGGCCATGTTTGGCTAAAACTCTTGTATTACACTAGGGATGTAAGTCTTTGATACCTAGGGCTTAAACATTTGGGCATTGCTTAAACTTTTGATTAATGTTTTTATGTACTTGAATTACTTGTGTTGACTAGTGATTAATCTTATGTTGAAATCATTTCTAGTTAATTGATCTTGTGCCAATTTCTAAATGATATGAACATGGTTCCTTGCATTAACACTACCATAGGATTGTATGTTCTAAATGATAAAGTATAGTTTAGTCCATTATAAATGTTGATGAAACTTGATACCTAAGTTTATTGAACAATCAATCGTTAGTACCAATTGCATTATCTTTGTTTATCCAATCATGCCTAATTGTTGAAAGCCTTAGTGTTCAATTACCCAAATCCTTAGTGTAATCATCTTTATCTTATTGTTTACAAGTTTTGTTAATTATTTCTTACACATTCAATTTATGTTTCATATTAATCAACAAACTCTTCAACCAATTTCTAAATACCAAATTCATAAATTAGCATCTTCATAAATCAACAATTTCAAAGTTAACTAGGAAATACTCACTAACCACACGCTCCTTGGATTGATACCCTACTTACCCTATCCATTTAGGTTATTTAGGCTTTGTATGAACCGTGACGACCGGCTCATCAAATGAAGTTTTGACCAAATTCTGAAGTTGGCGTAGGCTACGCCACTTTTGGCGTATCCTACGCCAAGTCCTTTCTCCCGAGCTGATTCCTTCTGCCCTACGCAAACCTTTTGATCCTTGCCTACGCCACTGGCGTAGGGTACGCCAGTTTTGGCGTATCCTACGCCAAAACCCCACATTTGTCCGTTTTTGATTTTTCAGCTCACGTAAGCTTCCGTTTCTTGCCCGAACAACTCCAAAACGTCATATTTGCATCCTTTAGTCATCAAATCCTGAAATAACATAATAATATCAAAGCAACACCATTTGACGACTTAACACTCCTTAAAACTCATTCATAGATGCTTTTATACACGTCTTTTAACTAACCCATCAAACGTGTAACGTACAAGTTTTTAATGCGTAATGTTACACGGCGCATGTGTCGAATACCACGTGGGCTTCCTGACGTGTCTGCTTGTGAGTGGACCAACGCCGGAAAAGCCTGCCTGTGACGATTATATCCTCTGTCATTGCATTTAATGCGGTGACTATAAATAGGAGTTCTCCCTTCTTTTTTTCTTTCTACGTTCTCCAAAACTTTGTTTTATCTCTGTTAGTATTCCGGTGAAAAAAAGTCTGAAAATTTTTCTTTACTTCCTTCCCTTTGTTTTCTACCTTGTACTCCAAAATGTCGTCGGAAGATAAGAAGGCAGAGTTAGCCATGAAGGATGCACATATCAGTTGGTCCAAGGACAAATATCGCTCCTTGGTCCACAAGTATAATTATTTTTCGAGAGTGGCAACCGGAGTTACCGGATAAGGGCCAGACGCCGACTGACTGTCCGGCTGACAAGATGTGCTTGTATGAAGCCTTCTTTTACAAGGGTTTGTTCCGGCTGCCGGCGTCGAAGTTCTTGATTTCTGTGCTACAAGGGTATGGTGTACATATCTCTCAGATGAGCCCCTTTGGGGTGATGAGAGTAATGCATTTTGAGGCTACCTGTAGGTCGCTGAGGATGGAGCCGGAGTTTGAATACTTCAATGTTTTTTATGAACTTGAGGTTAAGGAGACGAGTTGGGTATCTTTCACCGAGAGGTCGAAGGTGATAAGCTTGGTGATTCCAAAGAGCTCGCCCAAGACCCTTCGAGATTGGAAGAAGTGTTTCTTCTTCTTGAAGAAGGAGGCGATGCTAGCTGACATGGAGTGGTTGAGCTTCGTGCTGGTCAGAAGCCGCCGTATTTTGAAGTGGTGAAGGACTTTCAGGAGGAAGGGTGGTTCCAAACGTTGTGTGCTTATCCGACCCGTTTGGATGATTTGGAGAAGTGCGATGAAGGTGTCCTTCGTTTGCTTAGAATTGGCCGCCCCGGGGTTAGGGAAGGATACGATGTAGCTCCGACTGGCGACGAAGGGCCGCAATCAGTTGAAGGTAAGTCCGTTTAATTTTTATTTTGTTTATTACGCCCGCCATGTGTGTTTGATAGGTGTGCGCCTTTCGTAGGTGACCATTTGTTTGAGCTGTTTGTTGCACGTGCATCTTACACGACGTTTGTTGCGGTCCAAAGGGGGGAGGGGTTTCTCGTGTTGAGCAGTTGAAGGTCAACTTCCTGATCCCCGCGCAGATGGAAAGTGCGCCTCAGAACCTACTTGAAGTTGGTTTCGTTGTTAACCCCGAGCCGCTGTCTGCGCGTACGGCGGCCGGGGTTGACTATGTTTTTCTGTCTGATGATTAGTCTAGTGGATCATTATCTAATCTAATCCCTCGTGCGCGTTGCTATGTAGGTGGTGGATCTAGTGTTTCAGCGACTACACCCCAGGGTGGGGGTTCAAGTAGTGGGACTGATACAACAGGATGAACCTGAGGGTTCTTCTCCGAAAAGCGCGCCGATGGGTGGTGGTACTCAGGAGCCGCCTGTGGGTGTGAGTCTGGACCTTGATCCTCCGCCGGTTCGTGAGCCCTTTTACAAGAAGGCGTTGAGGAAGATCAGTGGTAAGTCTTTCTAGAGTCTTTGCTTTTTTGTAAAGTGTTTGTAGGATGCTGATTGTGATTATTTGTGTATTGTAGGCTCGGTTCCTCCTTCAATAAAACATCTTCAAGAGGAAAGGAAGAAGAAGCTTCAGGATGAGGAGAAGGCCAAGGCTGAAGCTCGTCTGTTGGAAGAGAAGGCTGCGCAGGAGCTTGAAGCTGCGCGTAAGCTAGAAGAGGAGAAGCGTGCCGCTGAGGCCACTCTAAAACAGAAGGAAGACGAGGAGGAGCGCAAGGCTGCTCTAGTGATGAAGGAGAAGGAGTTGGAGGAACTACGTCAGCAGGATTTGCTAAAGCAACATATGGCTTTGGTGACGATCAAGAAGGAGCAAGCAAAGGGTATGGTTGCTCAGGGTAGTGCTGGCTCGCAAACGGAGCCATTGATTGTTGATTTGGATGAAAGGGACGTTCTGGATACGTCGCCTGTTAAGGGTGGAGAAGGTGGCATTGTTGGCCCACAGTTGAAGAAGGTTGAAGGTGGTGGAGCGTCGTCTAGCGCTCCTAGTTTTCGTTTGGATGCTCTGGTTTATGCGCCTAACTGGCGCATAACCGAAAGTAGCCGATTCGTCAGCCCCTTCGTGGCTGAGGAATTTGTGGACTACACGCTTCCGCCGTGGAGCGCCTTCATCAACATAGCCAAGATCGTGGCACGTTGTTTTCTGAGTTATGTAGTAACCTGACGCAGGCCTTGGGTAACTTGTATGGTCTGCGTCATGGGGAGGATGAGTTCCTTGACGAACAGGCTACCGTTAGTCAAGAAACAGATCGGTTGGCTCGCGAAAAGGGCGTGTTTGAGACCGCAAGGGTGCGGCTGGTAGAGCAGATCTGGAAGTTGGAGTCGGATTTGCGTCAGATGGATGTGGACGTTGTCGGGAAGCAGAAGCCCTGGGAACAATCTTCTGCGACTGTTAACAAGGAGCTTGAGCGCCGCCAACTGGCGGTGCAGAAAGCTAAAGTTAAATTGGCCGAACAGAAGAAGGTTGAGGCGGCCAAGGTTAAAGAGTTGTAGGAGCTGTCCTCGATGTATGTCATCGCCCTTAACGATTTGAAGGGTTAAGATGAGGATGTGGTGCGGGTGACAGCTCAGGTGTCTGATCTGGAAGGGCAGATTGGTGCCCTTTTGAAGGAGAAAGAAGCTTGGTCTATCGAGGAGGCCGCTTTATTGGAGATGAAGAAGGCTTCAGATGAGAAGGCCTTGTGGATGATGTCCGATGGCGTGGCTGCCGTAAGCTTCTGTCCTTGGAAATTGTTATTTTTGTTTTTTTGAAGTTTGTGGACCTCATGAGCTTGTCTTAATTGCAGATTTTTAACCGGTGCTGAAACGAGCCGAAGATGGGCAACCAGGTGTGGAGATAGTGGAATTTGCGCGTGTTGCGGGTTTGCGCGCAGGTTGGTTAGAAGGTTTCTTGGCGGCCAAGGATGGGGCTTCTGTTGAAGATGAGCCATTTCAGGACATAAATACGGAGGATGCGCTGCTGGATCAACTAAAAAAGTTGGAGCAGATGCAGTTCCCAGTGTTGCAGACAGTTGGCAAGTGTTTGGCGGATGAAGATCCAATTGGCCGGTTTAGACACTGGGTACAGGAGTCTGATCGCATAGGGCCTGAAAAAGCTGAGAAGGAAGCTGCTGACAAGGCCGCTGCTGCGGCTGCCAAGGCGGCTGGTTTGGGTAGTTCGGGGACGACCCATGAGCTTCCCCTAGGTCACCGCGCAAGCGCTGATCTTGGTCGTGATTCTACGGGTTTTTATAAAAAAACGTGTTTATAAAAATGTGTTGGTCTAAGGACAAGACCAATGAGTTTAAGAGACTACTGATTAGAAGAGCCGAGCCTCTAAACGTTAGTATAATAAACAAGGGGTTGAAAAGGGTACGAAAGAGTTCGTAGTCCTTTTGATGAAATTTTTAGTAATATCGGATGCCAATAAAAGGAGAAGGAGCTCCTCCTTTTATAGTACCTCGACATACGACTTTCTCAACCCATCATCTACCCTAGTGGGGCCCGGCCTAGGTAGAGGCGTCTCTAGGTTTACGGCCCAAGTCCCTAAGCCCAATGGTGCAAGTGGGTTTGTTAAAAAGAGGAAATAAGGGGGGATGTTACCACCCTGACGTAAGTGTACGTGGCACCCGTTGAGTGCACTGGTGGGAGGCGGACACGTGGCGTCCGTTTATAGGCTACTCCGGACGGTGGGTAATCATCCTTTCAATTGGAACCTGAGGCAAGTTGGGGGCTGAAAAAGGCTTCTGACAGAGGGATATCTTGGCTGGGAGGCCGCCACGTCATCGTCCTTTCCTGGTGTCACACTGAGGGCGGTCTGGTTGGCTGAGAACTCTGACGCGCAGACTGCAGCGTCAAGAACAGTTGCCTGGGGCAGGAGTGTCTACCTAGAGGCTGCCCCAAAAAGCATCTTCGGGTTGTGTTGAAGAAGTTTTGTCTATCTTGCTGAGGAAGCTTCATAATGTGTCAGTCTTTCTGAGGTAAAACGGGCGGGACAGTGTGCGTCTGGCGTCTGACGGGCGTTAGCTGTTCCGCTGACGTAAAACGGGCGGGTGAGTAAACGTCGGACGCAAGATATTCCGCCAACGTAAAACGGGCGGGTGAGCCTGCGTCCATTGTGTAATGGACGCTAAACGTTCCGCTGACGTAGAACGGGCTGGTGAGTAGACGCCGAACGCAAGATATTCCGCCGACGTAAAACGGGCGGGTGAGTCTGCGTCTTCGTCCATTGTGTAGTGGACGCTAAACATTTCGCTGACGTAGAACGGGCGGAATATGTTTAGCTAGGCGTTGTTTATAGGTTTGTGATATGGATATTTTTGGTACCATATCCCTTCAATACACAAAAGCAAACTATTACAAAATGGCATAAACAAATTGCCTCAAAAGGGGCGGAGGTTTTCAACCAAGCAGGTCTTTTATCGGTTTTATGACATGAAAAAACATACAAAATGTCTAATATATGTCTACAAATACAAATGTTGCTACTAAAAAAGAAAAAAAATTGATTGAAGCTTAAACAGTCCTTGACTTTTGATGAAATAGGTCAAAACAGTCCAATTGCTTAACGGGGTTAACTCAACCTCATTAAGTCAGAGGCAAATTGTCCATCTGTGTTAAAACTTAGTTAATTGCCAAAACAGTCCATGTTCTCTCTTCCTCATATCCCTACTCTTCTCTTCCTCACCTCCACTCTGTTCTAAATCCATGTTCTTGGAACATCAATTGGAATTAGGCTTGAGCATGATCTGCAAACATCTGCATAGTGCACATATAGGGAATAGGAATGGCATGCTACTAAGAATTTATTGGTCTAGAGTGTGTATCTGGAAGCCATAGGAGTATGAGCTTTAGGCGAGTTAAATCTAATATATAGTTTCAAATTTATATACCTCGTTAACATGGAAATATGTGACACTGAGTGGAAACACAGTGGCTTGTGAAGCTTAGTGCACTCGATGAGCTTTAGGCGAGTTAAATCAAATATATAGTTTTGGGCTGGATTGGTATATTGGTTTTGTGAAATTTCATGGTTTATTCACTTTTATTATCAAGAACTTTACAAAAAACAATCAAAAGAATCAACTCAACGATTACACCACAATCTCTCAACAAAACTCTAATACCCAACCCTACAGATCATCAATAGATGATCTGTGATTACACCCAAGAATTTAAACCTAACAAAGATTATCTCAAGCTAACCCTAGGTGAGAGACTGTTACGAGAGAACAAAAGTGATCGAAAGTAAACTACTAATCTGATCTGGAGAGAGAGAGAGAGAGAGAGAGAGAGATGAGAGAGAGAGAGAGAGAGAGAGAGAGAGAGAGAGAGAGAGAGAGAGAGAGAGAGAGAGAGAGAGAGAGAGAGAGGAAACACAAGCCTTTTATACACAGCTCACAACCACTGGCGAAGCTTAGTAGGGGCCGGCGGGGGCGGCCGACCCCCCCGAATTTTCGCGTAGAAGTGCCGATTATATAGTATTCGTATAGAAAATTTTGGAAATATAGGGTTTCGACCCCCCAAAACTGGTTTTCGACCCCCTGAAACTAGTGACTTCCGACCCCCCGAACCTCCGGGTCAAGCTTTGCCACTGCTCACAACACAACTCTCGAAAAGAAATGAACGACCAGGATGATATAATAAACAAGAGATCAACGGGTGAAAACAAGTGTGTTTGTTTTACCCGGATTGCCACGCTAGCAAAGCCCAGCTGGCTTTCTATTGAGATCGGGCCAAGACATTGGGCCAACCGTATAGGCCATCAGCAACTCTGCATCACTTCTTGGACTCAACACCACTTGGACCTCTTGGACTCAGCAATACTTCGATCTTGGACTTGACCAGCAACAATTTTATGCAATCATAAAACACAATGTATAAGTCATATGATAAATGTATAAACAAATAAAAGTAAACGTATAAAAGTGAAAGTAAAATATGTAAAGTATACCATAAGTACATATTTTAATAGGCTCAAACCACCAGAGGGACGATTTTAGTAATTAAATTTGGATTTTATCAAAAATTTTAGGTGAGTAAATGAGATATCTATCTAACCATTTTTCGTATAAACACAACCGTGCGTGCATTCACATGATCCCCATAATGTTGTCTTTTTCCTAGAAACATAACTTTTTATTTTAATTTTCTTTCATCTTAAAGGGAAAGGTTGGGAGTGTGTAGTGGGCTTCATGGCTGGTATTATAGGGCGTTTTGTATCCCATAGCGTCGGGAACACTGCCCCCAAAGGCTATGAGGGCGTTTGGGCTGAAACTTTATGGCCATAGCGAGAAATAACACCTTGGGGTTGATGAATGTGACCGTTGGGGATTCTTCTCCTCCTCCTCCTCCTCCTTATTATTATTATTATTATTATTATTATTATTATTATTATTATTATTATTATTATTATTATTATTATTATTATTATTAGGGTTGGAGGAGGATGATGAAGGTGTGGCGTCTATACTCTGTAAATAGGGTTAGAGGAGGATGATGAAGGTGATCAAAATATGAGCAGATATGTATTGGAATGAAGACTTCAATTTAATTTATTATTATTATTATTATTAAATATTTGTTATTTAAATAAAAAACAATAATTAAGCAATGATTACCCAATAATTTATAAGGGCGAATGAGGGATGGAATGGAAAAAAAAACATGGGGGTGGATGGAAGGTTTTGAGGGAATGAAATGCCTTGTGGAATAGGTGATTCTATTCCTTTAATCAACCAAACACGCTATTTTTTCATTACCTTGTAATGATCCATTCCATTATCCCTTCCATTCCATCATACCAAGCGCTACCCTATTTTCCTATAAAGCCCCATGAAGCCCCCCACTACACATACATTAATATAACATACGACAAATTTTTTTGAAAGGTTATGTTTTGGCGGTAGGGATTTCTGACACGACCCTAAAATACGATCTGAACCTAACACGAAACTAGCAGGTTTGGGTTTATTCTAAATGGGTTCGGGTCAGGTTCGGGTTGAACCCGTGAACCCGTTTAGCTAAACGTGTCGGGTTTGGGTCAACCCGGGCAGATTGGCGGGTTGACCCGTTTAACCTATTTATACCATATATTGTTTATTTATAATATGTTTTATGTTATAAATTAAATTGGTTAGGTATTTTATGTTACACTTATAACTTAAAATAGAAATTGGTATGATATTTTATAAATAAAACATAAATGTTTTATATATGTTTGTGTTTTTTGTAGTAAAATTTTAATTTTAATACATTAGTTTGCGAAAAATAAAAAAAAATCAGGTTGAACGGGTTGGGTTCGGGTCAACTCGAGAATATTCGGGTCGGGTTCGGGTTCATATGTATCTCACAATTTTCGGGTTCGGACAGGTTCGGGTTCATGTAAAATTTTTGGATTCTGGCCGGGGTGGGACCCGCCAACCCACAAACCCGACCCGTTAAGCACCCCTATTTGACGGTAAATCTTGGCTAGAAAATCATCTCTACTCAGGATCAAATTGTTCCTGATTTCTCCTTTTAAACCTAATGGTTATTTTTTTGGTTAACTAAGACAATCAATGTTAGAGTTTTTCTTTTTCTTTTTTAACGGTTAACTTTATTAAACAAAACAAGCCAAAGGCTATACAAGACACAACACATACAATTCAAACAAAATTACAAGTAGTCCAATAATTGCAATCAAGTGAAGGAATGCTGGACTAATTCGATCTTCACCTATACGAAACCAATTAAATGCCTTAATTTCCTCAATCTACTTTGCTGGATCAACCGCTTTGTTGAAGAAGACTAGTTCATTCCTCACAAGTCGCATGCCATATAGACCAGCATAGCATGCCAAGAGTTGTACACAATCGAGTTTTCTTTTGAATATAACTTTGATTTATTTTACTAAATTTAAATACATAACATATTATGTATTATTAGTTTTATAAAGCATTAAAGGTTGTTTTTAAATCATGTATCTAAAGACTAAAGTTGTATAAAAATGAGTAAATAATTTAGAAAAAATATACAACTGAAAGATTAGAGACTAATCTGATGCTTAGAAATTTTCTAATCAATTTTTCAAACAGCTCCTACAAGATTATTAAATTAAACATTTTCCACAAAGAGTACCTGATAATATTATTTGGTGTAAAATATTTAGATAGAAAGAGATATTAAAAAGAAGGTTGACATGATTGAAGAGGGTGATTCTGATAAAAGTATAAAGAAACAAAAGGAAAAAAAAGGTTTGATTTGATAAAAAGATGAAATAATTTGTAGATAGGAAATAAATAACATATTACTTTGTATGTCAATTTCAATTCACACTTTATTAATTACATCAGTTAAAAGATCGAATCTTACCATGTATTATTTTGAATCTACAAACATTGGATCGTAAATCGAACCGTGATTAAAAGATGTTACTCAAATATCATAATCTTTCATGCATATTTATTAAAGACTAAATGAATTGGTAATCTATTAACGATTTCAAGTTTAAAACTTTTTTTTTTTTTTTTGAAAGTTAAATTTTATTCAACAGCGCACCAGACGGTCCTCAAAGCAAGGACCCTTGGGCTAAAAACCGATTACACCGAATTCAGAGGATAGTTATACCAAACATTCCAATCTAAGTTTTTGAATCTAGACCTATTACGAATCCAGAAAAAAGAAATCGTTTTGATATGCTCCACGACTTCTATAGCTCTCCGTTTTGTTCCTTTGAAAATCCGATTGTTTCTTTCGTTCCATAACGCCCATATAGAAGTAATCATAATACCCCGCAAGATGTATTTATCATTCGATTTTGAAGGTTGATAGTCTGCCAAGTTCAGCAAGTCAGTGACTTCGAAGGCAAAAATAGGCGGAAGGCGACACCAGGAAGCAACCCGAGACCATAACTCAGCTGCAAAAATGCAGTCGGTAAACAAATGAGCATAAGACTCCGCATCAGAGCTGCAGAAAACGCACAGCGCATTTTGCAGAGTAACCCCTCGATAGAAATAGTTTGATATGACTAGTAGGGACTTATATTAACGCATATTTTCTATTTTATTTTAATAAAGCTAACTATATTGTATTTTTTTTTTTGTAACTCATTCATTCAAGTCAAAGACTGGAATGATCAAAATTACACGATCAAGATGCTATGCAAGATCTTATGCTTTTAAAAAACCTATGCATACTATTTAAAATTATAAAATAACATTTTAAAACCAAGATTGAAATGCTAAAGAACAAGTTTAATTTCTTTCCTGAACAACAAATAGATCATCTATCATCGTGAAAGTAAGAAACACTAAGGACTAGCAAGATGCTAGGCCATAGAACCATGACACTATAATTTTTCAAGGACATAAAATTTACACACTTATCCCATTTCAACCCGAGTAACTTATTTCTATGCTTGATCTATATAAATGAAAGAACAATGATCTCCTCCATAACTTCCTACAAGCATATCTCCTTGTTATTGGATTATTTTTATTTATTTATTTATTTATTTTTTGTTACTAACATTCCATATGCACCGTAAATTAAAGTAGTAAGAAATACCGTCTTAAGTATTCTTTTATTTTCTCTGTTTTGAAACACCAAGTCAGGAAACTCAAAAATCTGCAAGATAGACAAGAGCGTCCAATGTGGAAATTGAGACCAAATAAAACAATTGTCTGTAAACATCCCTAGACCCTTTCTATTTATGAAGATGCGATTCGTCTCTTCCGAGTAAGCTCCACATAAAACATAAGTTAGTGATGTAGAAGCTACACCTCTTTTTCAACAAGTTTATTATGATAGAAAGTTTGTTTAGCATGAACCTCTACCTAAAGAGGTTTACTTTGATATGACGCTACCTATTCTACTTAAACTTAGAATTAAAAAGTGAATAAAGCAAGTTTTCAGTCAAAAGCCTCGACGATCTCGATGAAAACCCACCTATTTTGTGACACCCGACAAACTCCGGTTAACACTTTTACAAACATATAAGTCTACCTTAGCGAAAAACATTTATTTAGTGTACTTAGCTGGGTCAGTTGAGTCGGGTCGATGATTCGAGGAATCATTGGGAGTTGATTTACACTTACGTATTGTCTAGGGTTCAATCATTCGGAGGATCATTGGGGGTAACATACACACACACACGAGTCTTGAGTTCCGTTGTTAGTGAAATTACATAAGTTGGATTAAGTATTGAGTATGAATGCTTTATATATGATGTACGACTTACAAATATGTGTTTATATGATTAGATTTGATTAATGTATGTTAGAAATGCATATTCATATGTTAGAATGTGTTAACATGTGTTAGAATGTGCTAAAATGGAAAATTATGAAAAAGCTGGATATCAGAGTGTTGGTTCGACCTATAGGGGGGGGGGGGTCGAACCACACTCATAATGTTCATTCGACTCTTTTGAAACTTGGTTCTACCCATTACGAAGGGGCGAACCAAAGCAGAGTATAAATACAACACTTTGCCAAATTTTCATCATTTCACAACCCTAACTCACCTCCAAGTGCTCTCTCTCAACCCCAAACAAGTGAAGAATCAAGGTGTGTTCATCATCTAGACCCTTTTTAATCAATTTTCATACATTTTTATCAAACCCTAAAAGTCCAGATCTAAATCAAAAGAGTTTTCATGGATAAAAATCTTTCTAACACCCTTCTAAACTAAACCTAATCATTAATAATGAGTTTTCTTACAAAACCCCCAATGTTAATGGTGTTAAATGATGTGTTATTGTGTTATATGAAATGAAATGAAATGAAATGATGAATATATGTTATATTAATGATTTATGACTGTTTTGGATAGTAATTTATGGATATTATGGTTTATGATTGATGTTTGTCGGATGTTCACCTATTTTAGGGGTTTTATGTTAGATTTAGGGTTTGTTCTTGTTAGTATTGATGATGTTATGATTGGGGGATTCATTAGACATGTCTAACCTGTGTATATCAATCTGTAAATGAGGTTGTATTGATAGTTTCCATGCATTGAAGTGACATTTCCATAATATACCATTTTGGGAAAGATTGTAATTGCTATGTGAAACAGACGTATTTGTATGTGAAAATGGTATGATTACATGTGGTTAGGATAAACATAGTCAACTATTGTGATTTGTGACTTTTCGTGATGTTTTGATGAGATTTAGTGCGTTTAAATGGTGCAGCAGACGGAGGGGTTGAACCAGAAATTGGTTCGACTAGTCGAAGGGTCGAACCAATTGTGTTAAGGTCGAACCAAATCATAAACATCACTTTCGACCTATCATAAGGGTCGAACCAAACAGGAAATGTTCCGGTTCGACCCCACGACTGCAGAAATATGTTTTTGGACGAAAACTAAGTGTTTTATGTGTAATCCATGTATGTAAGTTGTATGTACATGATCAACTAGTGTAACGGGTCACCAACGGGATTTCGGGTCTGTCGGGTGTGTTGGGTCAACGTTCAAACACATTTTCAAACATATGAAGTCATGATTTGGACAATCGGGGACTAGTTAACCCACAGGTTATTATTCAAAAACACTTATACATACATTATGATAGGTCGTCGGTAGTTGGGACTATCAGTTCGTGTCAGTCATTCTATCGTCTTGGAAGACGCAACCTAAGGTGAGTGTCACAATCCCAATTTTACTTTCGGGGGAGAAACATGCTACATACTTTGGATTTATAAAGATCATGTTATACTATGGTTATCTTTTGTTTACTATACGGCGTTTCATCTTAGGTCCCAAGGGGAAACCATGAATGTGCGGGGTAGCACAATGAGGGAAATATGGATAGATCTATTGGGCCTTACAAACCCCACCCGGTTGGTGGGAGGCCCGGCGGGTGCATATTGTCTCTAGCATCGGGCCTACCGAGGATGAAGGTAGCCCAACAGCCTGGCGGTTTAAACATTGGTACATGTCTAGTAATGGTTCCCAACAGTGGCGAAGCTTGACCCGAAGGTTCGGGGGGTCGGAAATCACTAGTGTTGGGGGGTCGAAACCCTATATTTACAAAATTTTCTATACGAATACTATAAAATCAGAACTTCTGCACGAAAATTCAGGGGGGGGGGGGTCGGCCGCCCCCTCCCACCCCAACTAAGCCTCGCCACTGGTTCCCAACCATAGTAGTATTCGTACTTGACGTCTAGCTAATGTTGTTATAACATAGTAGTAACGGGAATGATCTTTAAAAATTATGGAAACATTTTATAAAAACATGTGAACTCAACGCATTATATGTTAACATTTTTGGTTGCTAAGGTAGCAGCACATGGACTAGGCGCACGGGGTCTTTCACGGCGTCTAGGGTTTTAGTTGCATGTTTTCAAACATTTTCAGACTACGTTATTTTATTTGGATTTAAACATATTTAAGCTTCCGCTACTGGTTATTGTGTTATTAAACTTAATGGTTTGGTTTACGTATCTTACATATTAGTTGTCGCTTATTGTGACCGTTGACTTGGATCCTGGTGTGTTACGCGCCTCGCGGTAAAACCCTGCATGTGGAATTTGAGGGTGTGACATATTTGGTCTATAAACAAACAACACACATCTTCAGTAACCATTTAAACTACCTAATTTAAAAGCTCTAAACATGCATTCCGCAAATTAATCTTTTCTCCCTCCCTTAGCGGTATCTTAGAAGAACATCTCCATCTTAATCTATTAACGGTTGAGTCATAACTATAAGTGAACAACTACTTTGAGTCTTTGTCTATACAATTTAAACTTATATATTTGAATTTTAAATTTGTGTTCGCACTTGTAAGATGAAGGCTTCGGTTGGAGACTCCAATCTTGGAGCGCATATGCTAAAAGGGAACTTGGCTCAAAGGCTTGGTTTGTATATCTGCAAGTTGATCCTTAGTGCTGACATGTAGGTTGTAGCACACATATTAATTAACTTGTAAATACTTTTCATGAACAAAATGGTAATCAAGTGCCACATGTTTCATCCGAGAATGGTAAACTGGATTTGCTTAAGTAATTTGCATACATATTATCACAAAATAGGTTGGTGGTTGGTTTATTGGGATCACAAGTCTTGTTAGTAGATTTTTGACCCAAAAAAAAATCAGCCTCCACGTTTGCTAAAGCTTTGTACTTAGATTCAATTGAGGAGCTGTAGAAAACTATGAATATAACTAAACATAATTCTCTCAAACGCAAACATGCAACTCAAGAAGAAAGACAAAGATATAACGAATGAAAATGGTGGCCAAAATCTTATTATTAACCAACCTAAACAACATTCCCAGCCAAACCCTAGATCTTCTACAAATATAGAAGATCTTAAATCAATACAGAGTCCAGATTAGTTGAAAACAACAATCAACTGATCACTAGAAATACAACAACGAAATATTACAGGCTTACAGATCTTGAAGATGATCAGAAGCCTTAGACAAATGCGAGAGATAATACAGAGATGAAACCCTAGAAAATAATATAGAATGAATAAAAAAATAAGATAACAAAGCTTTTATACTATCCTCCAGAAGCTTCTCTTGATCAACTCTCAAGAGCCAATCACAGCCGTAGATCAGTTTCTCACAAACACAATCTCAGCCATCTAATATAACTAGCTGGCCCACATGAGTAAGCACATTCACATAAGTTGACTTAAATAAGCCCAATAACCTGAGTCCATATACCAACAAGCCCAACAAGCTAATACAACTTAGATAACGTGTGCTACTATGAACACAACAACAATAGCAAAACATAGTAAATCATATGTATTCTTTGAGATACCTAAGTAACCTCAAAGTAGTTTGAAGATGAGTAAATTAGTTTGTGTATAAATTGACTGAGATACTGGACAACATAACTAATATCTGGTTTTATTAAAGACAAGTAAATTAGTTTGCCTATTAATTTTTGAAAACCGGTTATATAATCAACCAAAGCATCATTATTTCCAGTTTTAACATTAACCACATAGCTTTGTTCAATTAGGTTGTTAACTGGTTTAAAGCCCAAATAACCAAACTCATCAAGAAGTTCAAGACAATACTTTCTCTGTGATAAGCAAATACTATTTTCAAAATATAGAACTTCTATACCTAAAAAGTATTTAAGTTTCCTAAGTCTTTTATAAGAACGTTTGTAATCAACAATTTTTTCTCTTTCAATTTCAAAACACATTATTCCCAGTTAACATTATCTCATCTACATAGACCAATAAGACAAGGAATACATCATTTTTAGACAAAATAAACATGGAATAATCACATGTACTTTGAACAAAGCCAATTTCAAGCAACCCATTTGTCAGTTTCTTATTCCATTTTCTAGGAGCTTGTTTTAGACCATATAAGGACTTGACAAGTTTACACACTTTGTTTTCATTTTTAGAATAATATCCCTCAGGCAAGTCATGTAAACATATTCAGTAATGAATCCATATAAAAAGCATTGTTTATATCTACTTGATACAAAATCCAATTGTTTTGAACAGCCAAGCTAATGATACACCTAACAGTTACCATCTTGACAACAGGAGAAAAGGTCTCACCAAAATCAAGACCTTCTCTCTGATTGTTACCTTTAGCCACTAGTCTGGCTTTATATTTCTCAACTTCACCATTAGCCTTATATTTGATTTATAGACCCATTTACACCTATAGGTTTTCTACCTACTGGTAAATCACATAGCACCCAAGTATTGTTCCTATGTAAGGCTTCCATTTCAGAATTCATTGCTTCAACCTATTTGGGGTCCTTGGCAGCCTCATAATAAGAACATGGTTCAACATTTTGTTTAAAACAGACACAAACGACAAGTTATCACTAGACAGATTTGAGTAATTAACAACTTTTCAAGACCATATTTAACATTACCTTCTACAACATACTCATTAAACTTTCTAGGAAAAAGTAAGTACCCTAGAAGACTTCCTAATACTTCCCTCAGATGGGTTGATCTCAGCATTTGAAGTCCCTACATCCTGGTTTGCTATATCAGAGTTTCTGCAACCTGAACTGCCAGGCTGCTAATCAAGGTCTACCCCTAACAGTCCTAGGAGAGTTTTCTGATTGCAAACTAGAAGGAACTTCATGAGTATCATTTGTTCCCCTTTCATCATTGGGAAAGTTATTCCCCTTAGTCACTTGTGAAACTTTAGATTGAATAGACTCAATACTATTAAAAAAATTTAAGTGTGTAACATTGGTGTCTTCTTTTCGAAAACCAAAATTTTGTAGAGTATTTTGTTTAAAATGATTTATATCTTCATAAAAACGACACGAAAGTTTATACCATCTTTTAAAGTTAGAATACTCTATTAAAACACATTTTTCAGCTTTGTTTGACAGTTTATTAGATTCATTTTAAAACAGTATTAAAACACAAACAACCAGAGTTTTATAAGTGACTAAGAGTGGGGGGGGGGGGGGCAAACATGACTTCATATGGGCTCTTACCTAACAACACTAAAGAAGGAACCCTGTTTATCAAATATGTAGTAGTTAGAACACTATCAGACCAAAATCTAAGTTGGTAATCCACACTGAAATAACAAAGTCCTGGCCATATTCAACAAATGCCTATGCTTTCCTGTCTGCAACACCATTTTGTTGTGGTGTATACACACATGAAGTTTGATGCATTATACCATTTGAATTACAACACATTTCCATTTGTTTATTAACAAATTCACTCCCATTATCATTTCTGAAAACCTTTAACCTTGTTTTAAACTGTGTTTTAAGAAGTTCATAAAATGTAACAAGATTTTCAAACACTTCTCCTTTATTTTTAAGTAAGTAACACCACACTGTCCTGGAATAATCATCCACGACAGTTAGAAAAAACCTATACCCTTCCTAACTAGTTACTTTATAAGGCCCCCAAACAACTAGATGAATGATATCACCTATATGTTTGGTCTTATGTGTACTAATAGGGAATGGCATTCTTACTTGTTTTGCCTTGTGACAAATGTCACAAGGTTGAGAATCAATCTTTCCTAATTTTAAATCTTGTTTTAATATGGCCAGAACTTGATCAGAAGGATGTCCTAACCTACTATGTCACACATTAGAACTACCAATACTACTAAAACGCATATGGTTAACAACTCACATTTTTCACCAACAAACTACATGCCATCACTCTGATCACTAGTCACCATGATTCTCTTTGACTTGGAATCCTGAATGTAACAACTATCTTCATCAAACAACACACTCAAGTTATTATCCTTAGACAAACTGTGAACATACAACAAATTGACACACTAATCAGGACCCAAAAACACATCATACAGAATGATACCTTCTGCTAATTTAATATCACCAATCTTAGTAACTTTAGCACAGGTGCCATTAAGGTGTTTTCATTGTATATTATACTCAGACACATCAACACAATTAATCATATATTTATCACTTTCAGTCATGTGTTGATTTGCCCTTGAATCAGTGATCCACCCACAACTAATTGCCTTTTTAACAAAACTAGAGCAACTTGAAATTTTTTTCAAACAAGTGTTTTAGATTTGAAATCTTAGACATTGCTGGAAAAATCATTTATACAAACACTTTTACCTCCCGAATTGGAACTTTGTGGATCACTTATTCCTTTCTCACTAATTAGATTCATCAGCTTGGTGATCTGTTCAGGTGAAAAAGGCAAATCAGAAACAGAAGCAGTAGACATAGATGATTTATTATTATTTCCTAAGTTGTTGGACATGTTTGATCTTGGAGCTTGTCCAACAGCTTTCTTCCTAAATCTAGGTGGGTACACAACAAGTTCATAACACCTATCAACTGTATGACCCAACATGTTACAGTGAGTACCTTTCAAGTTAGGATTAGGTCCTCTTTTAGTGATTCTTTTCTTATTATCAAAGGGTTGTGTAGATGTAGACTAGAAAGAAATGTTTTGACCCTTTGAGTTACTACTTGAACCTCTATGAGATTCTTCTCTAGAGATAATAGAGAAAGTTGTTTTAACAGAAGGTAAAAGATCTTGCATCAAAAGATTAGAACTCACAGGTTGATAGACATCACCAAGATCCATTAAAAATTGCATTAATTTTATTAGACTATTAAAATCATTGAATTTACCAAAAGCAGAATAGGAACATGAAGGCAATTGAACTATTGAGTCCAATTGCTTCCACATTGTATTAAGTTTATGATAATATTTTGAAACTGAACTTCCACTTTGAGTTAAGGATTAAATCTTTTGATGCAAATTGAAAACCACAGATCCATCTACCTTGTCATAGGTTTCTCTAAGATCTAACCAGACATCCCTAGCCAATTTAGAAAACACTTGACCTAGAATCAATTCTTCACTCACATAATTAAGCAACCAAGAAATTAAAGCACAACAGAGTTACACCTATCCCACTACTACCATCAATGAAACCAAACTTATTTTTGGCCTCAAGAGCAAGCTTCATAAAACATGCACAAACAGAATAGTTTTCGGTTCCCTTCAACTTAATATTAATAATATACAGACTGTTAGTGTCACTAGGATGTATATAAGAGGATCACCAATATCTAATTTACTTATTAGAGTATTAGTGACCCCTGATGGTCCAGCACCACCACCAAGATTGGTAACATCAGCATCACCCATAGTAACAACAATAAGAAACCAAGAAGCAAGTAAACAACAAAGACAGCTAGCAAAAAACAAATTCAACATGGAAACACAATCCTAGAGAGCGAAGCTGTGTCAGTGTTCAGATCATGGGTTCATCACTCATAGGTGCCCACGTAGATCTAACACATGAACCCTTTATTAACCAGGTATATATATAGTATAATAAATAATAGACAATCAGTACAAGAAACATACAAGAATACAATAAATCAAGAACAAACATATACAACTATCAACACAAGTAATCATCTGCCGGTCCACCCTAACCTGACCAAAGACGCCTAGACACAATAAACGAAATAACAGAATGTAAAAAGACTTACAGGAGCTCCAAGCAGCAAGCCAGCAACAATACACAATAACAAAAAAATAAAGACAAAATAGACTTACAGGTTGCAAGCTTCCAATCCAGAACTCACCAGATACAACTCCAAGTCAAATCAACAATGGTTGACACAAGGAACCCTAGATAGACAAAACCAGCAGACTAACAAATAATAGACAAGATCTATAATAAAAGATCAGATCTATTGTTATACCAACACAAGAACCAGATCTATTCAATAGATCAGATCCTCGAAGATACAAGAACAAACAGATTAAAGAATAAACCCTAGATCTGAAAAAAAAATTAACAGATCTATAGACACAGGACAAGATCCACAAGGATCAGATCCTTTAACAAATAAGCACAACGGAAAAAAACATGTAGAAAACTATAAAAAATTATGAATCTAACTAAACACAATTCTCTCAAACACAAACATGCAACACAATAAGAAAGATATAGCGAATGAAAACGGTGACCAAAATCTTATTATTAACCAACCCAAAAAAAACGTTCCCAGCCAAACCCTAGATCTTCTACAAATATAGAAGATCTTAAATCAATACAAAGTCCAGATAAGTTAATAACAACAATCAACTGATCAATAACAAGGCTTACAGATCTTGACGATGATTAGAAGCCTTAGACAAATCCGAGAGAGAATACAGAGATGAAACCCTTGAAAATAATACGGAATGAATAAAAAATAAGATAACAAAGCTTTTATACTATCCTCCAGAAGCTTCTCATGATCAACTCTCGAGAACCAATCACAGTCGTAGATCAGTTTCTCACAAACACAATCTCAGCCATCTAATATAACCAGCTGTCGTACATGAGTCAACCCATTCACATAAGCTGACTTAAATAAGCCCAATAACCTAAGTTCATATATCAACAAGCCAATACAACTTAGATAACATGTGATATTATGAACACAACAACAATAGCCAAACATATGAATTATATTATATAATTTTAACAAGAGCGAGAGACAGATTTTTGCCTGCTTGATTACCATGATATAATATTTAAATTCATGTATAACATATATCAATAGTGGATCTACTCGAATCAAATACTACCCAGTCAGATTCAGAGAAAGCGGAGAGTGTGGGAGGCCATCGACGGTTAAAAAATAGACCCATAGTGTACGATACCTTTTAAATAGCTTAAGACACGCATCAGAGCTTGCCAATGGGCTTGTTTCGGGGAGTGCATGAATTGGGATAGTTTATTAATGGCAAAGGGAGATGTTGGGACGAGTGAATGCAAGATATTGCAAGGAGCCTACAAGTTGAAGGTAAGGTGTCGCATCAACCGTTGGCCTCCTCATCACTATATATAGAGGAGGACAGGAGGTCCTTGCATCGTATTCTTACTTCATTATGATATTGAGATGTTGGAGATGACTCACTGACTTTAAACAACAATATCATAATCAATACCCATTTGAGTAAGTTGAAGTACATGAAATTTGGATACTTCAAATGGTATGAGTTTTTCGTTTTCTGTTTTTGAACTCTTTGGAGTTTTGGTTGGACGAACAATGCATGGAAGGTATGGTACAAGTCTACAAGAGATGAGGCCACACATAAAATAAAGTCAAACTAGTGATTATCCACACATCATAAAACTTTGAGTAAATTATAATTGGCCTAAGAAAGTTAAATGAATATATATAAATTAGATTAACTTAAACACGCGTAAATAGATGAATATATAAACTCATGAAAAATAATTGAACGAGCACAAACATAAATAAATGAATTTGACATGTGTTATTTGTTCGTTTAACTAAATAAACAAAATAAATTCTTATTCATTTTTTTATTAATATGAGGAAAACTGGATTTTAATAATTTAGGCTTTCACTTATTGGCCGTAAATCCGTGATTAATCCTAACGCAGAAATATTTACAAACAATCCCAACGTTGGACGTGTTTTTCTCATTCGAGTCATACTAGCTGAAAGTTAACCCCACTAGTTTTTTATGACAGTTATTTATTGTATGGAATCGGCGAAGGAAAATACGTCCAAATTTGGGACTGTCTACAAACGTTTTCTGAGTTAGGATTCATGCCTACAAATATATCAAACTTTGGATCATGAAGATACAATGTTTTCCCTCAATATAATGATTCAGAAGCTCAAGTCCACTTGATTTAATCGATATGTAAGTAAATATTCTGTTGTCCAGTCTTATCTATGCTAAGTAATCATGTTTACTTACTATAACAAGTGATTACATGTAAATTAAAAAGGCCCCTCTACCTACCAATGCTTTAGCAACACTGACAGTAAAACTTTGTCTTTGCAACTTTCCAATTCACAAAAGCTTCTTTACATGTCATTTTCCTTTGTCTACATGCTATTCACGATTCGCCATGGGCTTACTCCCTTTTCATGACAATATGAGATGATTAATATCGATTATAAAGTCATCATATCTGTACTAGTTAATGATCATATACATTGGTTTGGTTTATCAACATTTTAAAACTGAATTTATAAGTTCAACCGTATGGCATTGTCGCATCATTTTATAATAAATCATTATACGACGGGTTATTGTTGGAAAAACTACACATGCTCTAATCTAAATATGTTATTTGTTATCACTAAAGAACTTATACTTAAATTTGAATGGTTGAAGGTCTATAATTAGTTAGTTACCGTTTCATTATGTTTGAGTGGTTTTTTTTTTTTGGATCGACTAAGGACATCACATCGGTACCCGTTTCGAATTCCCATTTTCGCATTGTCCCCGAGGGCATAAGCCCTTTCAACTAGGTGTTTGAGTGGTTACTTATAGATATTTAATTAGGTGTTTACTAGATAATTAATAAACCTTTTAATCTTATATGTGTTAGTCAATGATTATGCTTGGCGGTCAATGGTCAATGTAGATGGTCAATGTAGTTATTGTAGATTATTATGTAGTGGTCAATGGTCAATCTAGGTGGTCAATATAGTTATTGTAGATTATTATTGTATTTCTATATTATCTTTTCCCTTGTAACTATTTAAGCATATTGGATGTCAATGAGAAAGCAAGTCATTGTATACTCTCACATGGTATCATTGTAAGGTGTATTGTTTTCAAACACCACCCCTGCCATCCACTTTCACAGTTGTTCTTGAACAACTTCAATTCACATCCCATAATATTGTTGGTCACTTCTTTGATTTTACACCAATTTTTTATTTTTTTCAAGAATCCGCATAATATTGTCGGTCACTTTTCACAGTTTCATATGGCCAACAACCGGTCCTTTTTTAGGCTTATCTCACTGTCCCAACCCTCGAAACCACACCAACCGACCCAATAACCGAACCCGAAACACCTACATGTCACCACCCCCATACCCGAACAATCCTCAAAAACAACCATACTATCCTCCTTTTTTGGGCCCCTCCTTATTGGACACCACCACCTTGTCCCTACCCAACCCAAAATTGGTCATAACCTTGGTATTCACCGACGTCTTCTAGTTCTCACAATACTCGTGGCAGTCAATTATTTTGGTATTTTGGATACCACACCCGGTCCTCAAGTCTCACCCACAAATACATAATCCAAAGTATTGCTGGTCAACTTTTGGAGCAACATATACCAATCAGTTTTTGTTCTTTGGCCACACATGTCTACATAGAGACAGTACCGACCACACATACCCTTTGAAAGACCTTTGGTGACTTAATGACACAAATAAACACATGTACATTTGTGTGGATTTCAAATACAAACGTGTGTCATCCAACCTTTCATGTGTAGGTTTTATTGTTTGGACCTTGATAATCTCTACTACATTATAAAGGAGGAGTGATGACTAAATGTGTCCATATTGGCAAACCTAAGATGACATAGGAAAAGCCATATGCTTTAACCCTCAAATGTCATATAAATCTTCCTCAAACTACCCTTATCTCTACTACATTATAAAGGAGGAGTGATGGCTAAATGTGTCCATATTGGCAAACTTAAGATGACATTGGAAAAGCCATATGCTTTAAACCCTCAAATGTCATATAAATCTTCCCCAAATTACCCTTAAATGCATTAAGATGCTTGTACTTGTCAATGCATTAAGATGCTTGTACCATAATGCATTAAGATATTTATTAATTCAATTAAATGAAATTTGTTCCGGCTTGTAATGAAGCTAATGAAATTTGTTCCGGCCTGTATTAAAATTCTCTCTGCATGGGTTCCCGTCGGAAACCCATTCCGGCGGAAATAAGTCAAGATTAACAAAGTTCTATGTGTCTAATCTCCCGGATAAGTGTAGTGGGTGCGGATCTCGCCAAAGAGTTCAGGAATTTTTGGTAACATCTTTGATATCTATGTCGCTAGGAAGAGAAACAAGGAGGGTGAACGATTCGCTTTGTGTCGTTGATTGATGTCAAAGACAGGATGGAGACGGTGAGAGTATTATCTGCTATTCGATTGGGAGAGTATAGGCTGAAGGTAAACGTCGCTAGATTTGTGTTAGAAGAAGGGAAGGTCAACACAAGAAAACAAATCTGAATTCCAATCAACCGGAATTCAGGTTTCAGAATAGAGAAGCAGGAGGGAAGGCTTTCAATGGTGGTCCTAAAGGCGTTCAGGCTAACTCGATGTCTTTCAAGGAGGCATTTTCCGGGGAAGCGAAAGGTAAGACGATTGTGATAGATGATAAAGTTAGTGCTTGTGAAGAACTGTATGGGTGATCGGTTGCGGTTCGGGTTACTACGTTGGAGTATTTACGTTTGATCAAACGCATACTACAATTGATGGGGTTAGGGGAAGGAGTAGTCCGGTGTTTGGGTGGTTTTATGGTTTTGATTACGTTCAGAACCAAGGAGCATGCGTTGATGGCTAGAGACGAATTGTTGGGTAGACCGGAACAGTTTGATAAGGTGGTGGTATGGGAAGGCAGAACCTCTCCTTTGAACGGGTAGCTTGGGTGAAAGTGTTCGGTCTACCGTTGTGTGTGTTAGACGAATCTGTTTTAAACCGACATCGGGAGCCACTTTGGAGTGGTGATCAAGAAGCCGCAGTTAGATAAAGTGGAGCCTGATTTCTCGTTCCAGTTCCTTGGAATTCTGGTTGAACATGTGCCCGGATACAGGAGACTATTTTTCTTAAATGGAGGGGTAAAATGCTTAAGGTGTGGATAGAGGAGGAGGATAAGGAGTGGTTAACGGATTTTATTGATGATGTGGAGGATAGAACGAAGGCCGAACACGAGTATGTTAACTGTACGACGAGGCCGCGTCGGAAGAAACTCCGGCGAAGGAGGAGGAAGAGATCCCGTTAAGGTTAATATGGTAAATGAGGATAATTTGGGAAACGGTAACCGTGAATAATGCTATTCCAATGAATGTGGAAATTAAAAACTCGGGTATGTCGGATAGTATATCGGGAAACAAGTTGACTGATTTTAATAATATTGAGGTGGGCCAACTCCTTTGGTCAAACCTATGAAAAGGAAAAAACAATTTGTGAAGCAAATGGAGATGGGCCAGTTCTCAGGAGGAATTGTTCTAGCAATGATAGGCCCAATAAAGAGTCCAAAAATTCTGATGACCCATTTAATTTGGAACCTATTATATTGGGCTTAGATAAAAATGTGGTAAAGACTAGGGGGACTGAGCCCATATCTGTTAAAAACGCTTTTCAGCTCTTGGAAGATGAACAGGTCTCTGATGCTGAGGTAATCGAGCAGGGGAATGAGATAGTAACGGTGATACTGGGATGCAAGTGGAGATTGAGAGTATCGAAACGCCGAAGAAGAGGAGATGGAAGCCACTGTCTCGTTCGGACAAAGGCTTGGAGTGAATCTGAAGGGTTCGATAAGTTAATCTCAGAAACAGTAGTGGGTGAAGGGTTTCAACCAGGTTTGTCATGAATTTCTTATCCTTAAACGTTAGGGGTTTGGGGGCGGTAGGTAAAGTCCCTTGGGTAAGAGGTCTAGTCATGAAGAATAAAGTTGATTTTCTGGGTCTTCAAGAATCGATGATGGGTAATATTGATAATTTTGACCTGTCGATGGTTTGGGGGAATGGAAGTGTAGAATCTGAGTTGGTCGGGGCCAGGGGCAAATCTGGTGGTCTTGTTTGTTTATGGAATCCTAAAAAATTCAAGAAGTATAAATCTGTGGTAGATCATAATTTTATTTTTATTTCTGGCACGTTGATTGAAGACGGTTCTACATTACATATTGTGAATGTTTACGCTCCACAAAAAGTCGGAGAAAAAAGACGCTTGTGGGAGCGTCTTATTAATTTAATGCAGGGGAAGTGGGGAAGTGGATTTTCCTTGGGGATTTTAACTCAGTTAGATGGGATAGTGAGAGGAAGAACTCTAAATTTAATAGCACGCTGCTCGGGATTTTAACATGTTTATCGATGATGCTTGTTTGAATGAGTTTAAAATGCAGGGGAATAGATATACTTTTCTTTCAGGTAGTGGTAAAGATGCGAAGATGAGCAAAATAGATCGTATGCTGGTGTGTCAAGACTTCTTGAACAAATGGAACGGGGCGTGTTTACGGGCCCTCCCTAGAGAGCTATCGGATCATTGCCCGATTTTGTTGATTATTAACGACTCGAATTATGGTCCTAAACCTTTTAGATGGTTTAACTCATGGCTTGATCGGGAAGAGTGTGAAGAGGTGGTCCAAAAAGTTTTTCATGATTTTTCGGATAGTGTACAGCGGAGGTGATAATCTCAAAAAAATTAGATGCTGTTAAAAAGGCGCTAAAGAGTTGGTGGAGCGAAGTGGTCTTAAAAGAAGGGGAGAACATGACAGTGCTCAAAAAAGACATCGCTGCTTTGGAAAGAATTATGGAGGATCGTGTGTTGGACGAAGAGGAGGTGTGGGTTTGGGAGGAAAGCAAGAAAGAGGTCAAGAAGTTATTGTTATTGAAAAATAAAGACTTGAGACAAAAATCTCGAGTTACTTGGGCGACTTCGGGTGATGAAAATTCTGCATTTTTTCATAGGTGCATCAATGGTAGAAAAGCTGCTAACAGTATCCCGGGAGTTTTAATAGATGGGCAGTGGATCGCTAAACCTTCGCTTGTTAAAAAGAGGTTTTGCGGTTCTATCGGGAGTTATTCCGGGAGCGTTATGTGAATAGACCGGTTTTCATTGGTGATAATTTAAAAACAATTCCCTTCGTTAAGAGAGATGAGCTGGTGGCTCCGTTTTCAAAGGAAGAAATCAAGGCAGTAGTATTTGAGTGTGGGTCTGATAAGGCCCCTGGTCCAGACGGGTTTAATTTCCTTTTTATTAAACAATTCTGGGAGTTGTTGGAGGAGGATTTTTTCAGACTGTTCGAAGAGTTTTATGGTTCGGGACGAATCGGAAAGGAGTGCAGTTTATCTTATATTACTCTGGTGGCTAAAACAAAAACGCCAATGGGGTTGAAAGACTACAGGCCTATCAATCTTGTGGGTGTGATCAGCAAGGTTATTTCTAAGGTTGTTTGCCACTAGGATTAAAAAGGTTATGAGCGATGTGATATCGGTCTCTCAATCGGCTTTTCTTAAGGAGAGATTTATCTTAGACGGGCCTTTAGTTCTTAACGAGTTAATCGGTTGGTTAAAGAGGTCTGGGCATAAGGCGTTTATGTTGAAGATTGATTTCGAGAAGGCCTATGATAATGTCAACTGGGGTTTTCTGCTCTCTATTATGGAACAGATGGGGTTCCAGATAGATGGTGTCTATGGATTAAAGGTATTGTTACGTCTGCCAGGTCGGCTGTGCTTGTCAATGGGTCGCCCACGTTTGTGTTCAATTGTCAAAAGGGTCTTAGGCAAGGTGATCCTTTATCTCCGTTCTTATTCTTGATTGTGATGGAAGGCCTAGCTGCTATGTTGTCTCGGGCGTGTCGTTTGGGGGATATCGAAGGTATTAAAGTTGCTAAGGATGGGCCTATTTTATCTCATATGTTGTATGCAGATGATGCGTTAATATTGGGGAAATGGTCCAACGAAAATGTTACTATGGTTAATAGGCTGCTTCGAATATTCAATATGTGTTCGGGTCTGAAAATTAATGTTCACAAGTCTCATATTTTTGGTTTGGAGTTTCCTCTTTGGAGGTTCATAATATGGCCGAATTGTTGGGGTGCAAAGTGGGTGATTTCCCGTTCAAGTATCTTGGAGTCAAAATTGGTGCGAATATGAATCGATTAGCTCATTGGGCGCCCGTTATTGATATTGTTCGAAGTAGACTCCAATCGTGGAAGGCAAAGGTCCTTTCCATTGGTGGCCGCCTTACTTTGATAAAGTCGGTTCTTAGTAGCATTCCGGTATACTACTTATCGCTTTTTAAAGCTCCTACCGGGTGGTTGAGGATATTGAAAGACTGATGCGGAAATTCTTATGGGTTGGGAACCGAGAGGGCAATGGCGTCCATTGGGTATCATGGGAGATTGTTACGAGACCTAAGAAGTATGGTGGGTTAGGCATTTCTAAACTGGCTGAGGTGAACTTAGCTCTTATGGTTAAATGGGCGTGGAGGTTCAAAAATTGCCAGGACGGCCTGTGGAAAAAAGTTATCATTAGTATTCATGGGGGCCGTGATAAGTGGACGTTTCTTCCGGTATATAGAGCTATACCTGGGACATGGAAAGCTATTGTCAATTGTTTGGATAAAAGTCGCATAAAAGGTATGTCCATTGATAAACTCATCACTTGTCAGCTGGGGAATGGTCAGCAGATCTGTTTTTGGAAGGACGTGTGGTACGGGACGATTCAACTTTGTTATAGGTGGCCTAATCTTTTTGCCTCGGAAAAAAATAAGAACTGTAAGGTTAGCGAGCGGCTTTTCTCGGCTGCTGGTCGCACAGGTCTGGTGGAAAGTTGGCATCTGGGGGCTTCCAGCGTTGAGGGTATATCAGAAATACAAGATGTGTTGAACATGGTCTCTCAGGTGCAAATAAAGAACGGTTCGGATCAGTGGTTCTGGGACCAAAAACTGATGCCTCGTTTTATTGTAGCGGAGGTTAAAAAAAAACATTGAGACAGGATCTATAGGGTCCAACGCTCAGGTTTTTTCGTTGGGTTAACTGGGTTCCTATAAAGGTAAACGTTCTGGCTTGGAGGATTGAAAAAGATAGAGTCCCTACCCGCGTAGAGTTGGTTAGAAGGAATGTCGGATTGCCCTCCACTACGTGTCCGATGTGCAGTGCCGCTGTTGAGATGTGTTACACGTTTTTGTCGCATGTGGGTTCGCCGCTGCTGTCTGGAATGGGGTGTGTAGCTGGTGCAGAATTCCCTCTGTTACCTGTGATGCGGCTGCTGAGCTGTTTAAATGGGCTGATACAGTCCCGGTTTCGGCTAAGGCCAAGTCTATAGTTCGAGGTGTGCTTATGGTCACTTGCTGGGCGATTTGGAAGGAAAGAAATAATGCTGTTTTTCTTAGTTCTTGTCCGAAGGTATGCGAGGTGTTGGCTCGAGTAAAGTCCATGACTTTTCTTTGGTTATGTCATAGATCGAGTCGATACAGGATTGTTTGGTCTGAATGGGTTAAGTACCCGCTGTATTCGTTGTAACTGTATTGTGAGTGATCCTCGTTTTGAGGTCCTCTTTTTTGTGTGAATGAAGTTAATGTTCAAAAAAAAAAAATGGATTCAATCTATGAGTTACAATTCTATCAATAAAGAGTGCACCATTTACAAAGAAATAAAGTTTATTTTATAGGGGCATATTAGTCAGCTACCATTAATTTAAGATGGCAATGAGCTATTATTATAATTTTATCTTTCATATTTAGTTAACACTAAAAAAAATATTCCCTTACTACCCTTCAAGCCCTTCATCTTCTATGTTTCACATTAAAGTAATTGATGATTCGGTTTCATTTCATAGAATGGGGCAATTAAACAAGGGAGCTTAACAAAGACATCGAATAAGAGAATCGTCATTACAGAGAGAATGAGAGAGAGAAACGAAGGGTCAGAGAGAGAAGTTGGGAGAGACGATGATTGGGAGTATCCTCGACGAAGAAGGAGATCGCAATGCAAAAATCAGCCACCAGCCAAACCATTTCGAGACAATGAATTCACTACCACTTTCTATGTGGCCAATCTACCAAGCTGGTGCACTTTGGAGGAACTTTGGAAGGTTTTCAAAAAATTTGGGAATATGGTGGATGCGTACTTACCAAGAAGGAAAAACAAAGTGGGGAGATTTTTTGCGTTTATCAGATACGATGATGTCAGGGATGGAAATGAGATGGCGGCGATGCTGAGCGATGCTTTGGTTGGTGATAATAAAGTGTTCGTTAAAGTCGCCAAGTTCGGGAAGGAGGATAAATGGTACAATCAAGATCGAAGAAGTAAGGAAGGTAGCAACATCAGATTCAATGGGGGGATATCAAAACAGCCAGAGCAAGAGAATACTGTATGGAAGCCGAAGGGATCAGAGTCATACAAGGAAGCGACAACCGGTATCATGGATAGGAAAATTATAGAGACTTCCATTTCCTTGCCTAAGCAGCCGCACACGAACACGAGTTCTTGGAAGAAATGTGCATTAATCGGGTCTACGTGGGATGTGATCCGTTTGACTAGTCTTAAGGAGTTCATTTCAGAGGTCAAGAATGAGAACATCCAACTTAAGTATCTTGGTGGCCTAAAAGTTCTCCTTGTGTTCCAAGGATCCTTCATGTTGCAAAGTTTCTTAAGGGAAGAAGTAGAGTTGTGTAAAATGTGGTTCTCATCTTGGAGATTTGGAATGGACAGGAGGTCAAATTTGAAAGAATAGCGTGGCTAAAAATCATGGGTGTTCCGATACAATTGTGGGATAAACGGGTCTTTGATCACATTGGAGGCCTATTTGGTAGAGTTGTCCAGGGATCAAGAGCTAAAGACAGTGATTGTAGTTTTTCTTGGGAATGTGTCGGTGTCATTGTCCAAGATGGGATTAGACGGGAACAATGTGTCCAGGTGCAGTGCTTGGGAGTTACTTTCAAGGCTTGGGTGCCTGAGATGGAGGAAGGATGGAACCCAGATTTTGTGGATAATAGTGCTGGTAATTTGATGGAGTTCAACATGTCGACTGGTGAGTATGTTATCACTAGTAAAGGACCAGAACACTCAAGGGTGCAAGAGCCGAAGAATTTAGAGGTGGAGGAGGGAGAAATTGTGGGCGATATGAGGATTGATACACCGGAAGCACCGCTGGATATGGCGGCCGGAGATGTATCCGATGTAGCTCGAGGTAGGTCACTTGAAGGTGAAGGGTCTGGGTGTAATGGAGAAGCTGAACAGTTGGATCAAGTTTCTATGCATGGGGACAAGGAGAATGCTTGCATGGAAACTCCATCCAACAACATTGGGATGGGTGACGTGGAACTTAATAATGCGATGGGGCCCATTATAGAGAATGTACCTAATATTGAAGTGGGGGCCAATACGAGGGAATTGCCAGTTGTTAATTCGGGTGGGCCAATTTTATATAGTCCTTGTGAAACATTGCCTAGGAAACGGCCCAGAATGGAAGAAGTTTTTGCTAATGGGCTGGATCAGAGCAGTTAAGCTAACGATGGGGCCCAAACTCAGTCTAAAGGTCCTGATTGTCAGCGAGTCTTTGATCTCAACTCTCCTCCCGCTGCTCCTATACCGATGGCCACATCTGCTTTTCAAGATGGTCTCTCGTCCGTTTCTCAAAGGGGTAAGGTCACCGGGTCAATTAACAGGGGTAAGTCCGTCAGAAGAGTGCCTCTGGCTAATGCTAGGTCTGAGGTTCAATTTCCACAGGTGTTCACGCCCATTCCTTGTCAACCGGTTGCCAATGAGGTGGAGAGTGGTCATACGGTGGTGGTTCCTTTGGCAATTACTGAAGAGGTTAATCTGACTGAGGAATTTGGTGTAGCGGTTGGAGTCAATTTGCGAGGATTTGAGGGTTAGTTGCAAGACATAATTAGGGAGGAGGGAGATGATATCGGTGAACAATGATTTTGCTAACCTATAATGTGAGAGGGTTAGGAGAGGACCCCAAAATGCTCTCTATTGGTGAGGTTATTAGGAGTCAGAAAGCAAGTTTCGTGGCCATACAGGAAACTATGAGAAGCGATGGGTCAAAGATTCAAGTAAACAAAATTTGGGGTAATCGACCTGTGGATTATGAATGGGTCAATGCGGTGGGTACGTCAGGGGGTTTGGTTTGCATCTGGACCCCGGTTTCTTCAAGCGGCTCAACAGTTTCAAAAGCAGGTACTTTCTTGTTGTTTCTGGTATATCGCCGAATGTGACCGGGTCAATCCATTTCGTAAATGTATATGCTCCTCATGGTTAGCTGATAAGAAAGAGTTGTGGGGCAACATAACGGAATACATGCAGTCCAAACCGGGTTTGTGGGTTTTAATGGGGGACTTCAACTCAGTTAGATACCAAGACGAGCGTCTACACTATGAGTTCAACTCAGCTTGTGCTGACGCTTTCAACACGTTTATTGAGGACAATGGGCTGCTGGAGTTTCAAATAGGAGGCCGCAAGTTTACTAGGGTGTCGGATGCGGGTGATAAATTGAGTAAAATTGACCGGTTTCTGGTCAATCAGGCTTTTTGGGATAACTGGCCAGATTCGAGTGTCATTGCACACCGAGAAAAGATTCAGATCACAGTCCAGTCACTTTGGACACACAATCGATGAACTTTGGGGCTCCGCCGTTTCGCTTTTTCAATTCTTGGTTGTCTAAACCAGGTTTTAATGAAGTTGTTAAAGGGGCGATAGAAGGTATGCAGGAAATCGGTCCACATGACGTTATCTTGGCTAATAAGTTGAAGGCTATCAAGGCGGCTATCAAAAACTGGGTGGTGGTTGAAAGAGAAAAGAGGAAACAAAAAGAAACGTGAATCTTTTGACCCATTTGTGTGTTGTAATTACTCGTTTTTCATTGTTTCATATCCGTTTCTGTTATTGAGACATATTCAAGGGATTCCGCACCTTGAATATAGCCCTCGTGATTGTCGGGTGACACGTTAGTCGATCCTACAAGTGGTATCAGAGCCGAGGCTCTTATCACGAGTGTTTTGATAGCAAAAACGAGCAAAAACAGGTAGGTTTTTATGGGAAAGTTGTGATTTTTGAGCAAAAACCTGTTTTGAAGTTTGAAACTTTGAGTTTTTGATAAAAACCCTTATTTTCAAATTCTTGGTGTGTGTTTATGGATAAAAACGTGTGTTTTTTATTAGGTTTTGTTCTAAAAGTGTTTTGGAAACTTTCCCAATCATTTGGGGTGTAAACACATTGTTTTGGATAAGATTTTGAGGCAGAAACGGCTGTTTTTGAGCAAAAGTGGGGTTACAGATCAGATCTAGCGATTACGCAGACATTCTAGCACTTACGAAACCCTACTCGCCTATATACAGGCGAATACAAGAAAATTTAAGCAAATAGGCTTCTATTCGCCTATCACTTAAGCGAATACAGTTGCTATCACACATCAAGGTCCTAATCGCCTATTCCTTAGGCGATTACAAGGAGTCTTCACACATTTCAACCCTAATCGCCTCTATTACTAGCGAATAGAGGGCTACTCGCCTAAATCAGGTGTGGTATAGCTCCTACTCGCGTGAAAGGTTCCCATACACTAGCATTTACACCCTAATCGCCTATAATCACAAGAATAGAGTTCCTACTCGCCTAAAAGGACCTGAAACTGAAAAATTTGACTAAGTATCGGACTTTTGACAAATATTAATATATGGCAAACCCGTGGGGTCATCTAAACCAACCTAGGCAACATAATAACCAACAATTGAACAATCAAGCGAACATACCCACAAACCCTTGGCAATACTCAGCCGAGCGAAACGCGCAACGGATGTAACAAGCGCAGATGCAAGCGAATGTTGCCGGAATCAATCCGTGGGCGCTAGCGGCTCAACAACAAGCGATGAACGCGAATCCTTGGGCACTCGCGGCTGCTACAAACTCACAGACGAATCATCTGTCTTCCGTTCTCATGAGTGACTTAGAGACGGGTAGTTCGAATAGGGCGCCAAAATTGCAATACATGTCCGACTACCATGGTTGGAAAGGCAGATTTCAAACGTATGTTGAGGGTATTGATGGTCTCGTGTGGTCAGCGATAGAGACCGGGTATAGTAGGCCTATGATTGAGAATTCCACTACTCCGATCTCAATTGAAGACATGAATGAAGATCAGAGGAAGAAGTATAATTATGAGAAGAAGGCGATGGCGGCATTGAAGCAAGCTCTTCCCAAGGATATACTTCATCAATTCGCTCAGTGCACAACATCACAGATGCTTTGGTTAGCACTGGCTGAGCGAAATGAAGGAAATCTGAAGACGCGGAAGGTTAAAATGGATCAACTCAAGAAGGAGTTTGAGAACTTCAATGCTATCGGGAACGAATCACTGAGGGACTTGACTGCTAGATACTACCATCTGATGTCTGAAATGTATCAGTACGGGGTCTTATATTCATCTGCGGACCTTGTAGAAAGATTTGCTGAGGTGCTACCTCCTCATTGGCATCAATGGTTGGATATTCTAAAGTCAAGCAATGCATATCAGACTCTCTCCATCAACGAGTTCATTACCGAGCTGGAGAACAAGGAGATAGAGGAAATCAGGAGAGCAAACAAGGCGCTCATTCCACAGAATCCCAACATCTATTATGGGAATCCTCTTCAGGACACCAGTGTGGGTGGTACCAAACCACAAACTGCTTTTGTGGTTAACCCGGACCCAGTTTATGCTTTCGACAATTATGGTCCCCCAGCTGATGTTCCTCCTCCTACATATCCTTTTGGACCAAACCCGTATCCTTTGAATTTTAATACTAACCAGTTTGGTGTTAATCCGTTTTCTCATCTTGCAGCACCAGCGCAGGCAACTGCAAACTTTAGTGGACCTTCTTCTTCAGGTTTTGGCGGGGCTCCAACTACAAGTTATGGTGGATATGGAGGTGCTTCTACTTCTAATCAAGGTGGCTATCGGACTAACACAGTCCCAGAGCAGCTGAACACCGCGGGTTTAGAAAAGGTGACTGTAGAGCTAGCTCAAGAACACATGGCTCTACTGTCGACCTTGGTAAACTCCTATAGTGGACTGGTTGCTGGATAGATCGGGAATCCTCATCTTACACAGGAGGATTACTCGCAGATTGATAAAGACGACATGGATCTGATAGACATACAATGGCACTTCGCAAGCGTGGTGAGAAGGGCAAAGGAATACATGGACAGGACGGGAAGGAGAGATGTCTTGATCAATAACAACACCAAGTTTGGGTTCGACAAAACAAAGGTCACATGCTACAACTGTGGCACAAAGGGGCATTTTGCAAGGGAATGTGACCGACCTAAGCAGCAAGGACATCAGAATCCCTTCAACAACAACAGAGCGAATCAGAATCAGAGGCAGCAAGCTCAGGCACAACCTAATACTGAGCGTGCTATTGTTCCAGTCAACAACCAGAACCAGAACCAGAGACCTCCTGCAAACAACAATCAAGGTCAAGCCCTGGTTATTCAAGCTGATGAAGGTTTTAACTGGAACCATCTGATCATTGGAGAAGAAGCTCCTCAAGGTGGTGCAGCCTGTTTTGCTCAACAAGCGTCTGAAGCACCAGCCGAAGTTGAAGAAACTTCGAGTCAGTCTGACATCACTACTTCTGAAACCGAAGCATCTGACTGTGACTCGGAGTGCGATTCTGATTTGGGAGAAGATTTGGAGGATCTGTTAGCTGAAGCAGATGCGCTGATTGGTAAAAGATTGTTTCTTGTGGATGCTGACTGCACAGAGAAGAACTTCGGCGAATTCTTTGGAGCTCAGAAGACAGCAGCTCATTATGCATTGATGGCCATTACTGAATCGTCGAACAAGGTAAGTTCTTCTTCTGATTCTAAATTAGATTGTGTAGAGTGCAATCAGTTAAAATTCAGAATTAAAGAATTAACTGAAGAAAATCTGAATTTAAAAGCTGATGTTGGTCCGTTACAAAGGTCAATTGATTCCTTGAGACAAAAGGAGAAAAGTTTTCTTAGTACAATTGAAAATTATAAGAAGGATGTTCCTGAACTGTCGAAAACCTTGGCTAATAAGCAAATTGCTATAAATAATTACATCAATGAGGTCGAAGACACTAAGAAACAATTGGCCATTGTTAACTGTGACTATGAAAAGATCAGGAAGAAGCTTGAGAGTTATTTAAACTGCAAGTATGTCCTTGATCACATAGTAGAACACTCTGACAAGGAAGGCTTCTCCACCAGTCCCAAATATTCTCAATGTCCACCTCCGGTGAGATTTGAAAATCATAATTTTGATGTCTTGCCGAAGGAGGAACTAGTGGACGTGGCAGCTGAGGCAGCAAAAGCTGCAGAGGCAGCCAAGGTTACTGAAGCAGCTAAACCTGCTGAGATCACTAAGGCTGCTACTCCTGCTAAAGCTGTAAATCTGTGTGAGAAAGCTGATGATATCAGTGTATATGACACTGACTCTTCGGATGATGAGCTCGATGAACCTCTTAGGTATGCACCGGTCAAAACTAAAGATGTTCCTCTTGAGAATCATATCATTACCACTGAAACCTTGAGTGAACTGGAACCGAAAGTGCAAACCGAGGATGGTAGGAGGATTAAGGTGTTTTATAAACTAAAAGGGTCTGAAAGGGTGCATGCTGATGAGGAAGTCCCTCTCAGATGTATCGCCCCTGGTCTTGTTGCCAAAATTTGGCAAGAATCTGTCATTACCGTAGAAAAGGAAACCTGGAATAAAAAGAAGGGTAATGGTAAGGGTAGAAAGGATCAGGATAATCAGCCTAATGAAAATAACAAGAAAAATCAAAAGTCGAACACCGTTAATCCTCAAAATCAAGCTCAAAGAAAAAGTCCGAAGAAGCATGTAACTGAGTTCATTAGATCGAGCGGCAATGAAAGAAACGACGATCCTCAAGTCGATCAGCAAAGAAGATGTCTTGAGGATCTAAAACACAAAAACTCATTTGCCGGCCCATCTAACAAAAGGAACAAAAAGGAGACCAAACCCGAATCTCCTAGATTTGAAGAATATAGATCCTGTCACAAGTGCGGGAACGTGGGCATTTAGTTGCTGCGTGCCCTGAATTGAGACGAGAAAGGATCAAGGTGGATGATTCTCCCAGTTCTAGCAAATCCAAGCAACCTGTTTCCCCTAAACTCTCAGAGAAACAAAAGGGAAAGCAGGTCGTTTATGATAACCGCAACAAGATTGCTATGAACCAAAAGCCAGTTGATGGCAGGGGTCCACAGCTGAGGGGGAGCACTGTTCCTCCAAAGGTTGAAGCAGCGCCTAAGCCACCAGCAAAGGCTGCAGCTAAACCGCAGGGCAACCCCAAAGCTGCTCCACGTACAGTTAAGTCTGAAATGGATCCAAAATCTGTTCATCCAAAGGAATCCAAGGCTGGACCTTCTAGCCCACAGGCGAAGAAGAAGCCTAAGCCAAAGAAACCTGAACAGATTTGGAGACCCAAGTCACCAACCAAAGGAGGAGAATCATCTGCTGGAGAAAGCACTGCTGTACCATCGGAAACAACACCAACTCCAAATGGAAGATGGGTTGACTTTCCGACGTTAGATGAAGATGGTAGACCCAAGACCGTGAAGGCTTGGGTCCCCCTTAACCACTGAACTTTGAATGTTTGTGCAGGGAGTTCCACAGGGCCTTATCAGCAGTCTATGGATTGTTGATAGTGGAGCTTCAGGGCACATGACAGGCGATTTATCCCTGCTTTTTGACATAAAGAATATCAACGGGGTGTATGTTGCCTTTGCTGGTAATAAAGGGGGTTATATTACAAAAGAAGGAAGTATGAGCAACGGTATTGTAAGCTTTGAAAAGATAAGCTTTGTCAAACAGATAGACCACAACTTGCTGAGCGTTTCGCAGATATGTGACAAGAAGTTCACTATGTTCTTTGATGACAACGCATGTTTCATTCTGAAGCCTGGATTCAAAATACCGAAAGAGTGGGTCATGATCTCAGCTCCCAGGGTCAACAACTTATACGTCCTGGACATGAGCCGAGCAATGACAGCGAAAGGTCAAGTCACTTGTTTTCTGTCAAAGGCGACAGAGAAGGAATCGATAATGTGGCACAGACGAATGGGGCACATCCACTTGAGGAAAATGAACCATCTGGTCCAGAATCAACTGGTGGAAGGTGTTTCTGTTAAGAATTTTCATTTAAACGACGTCTGTGTCTCATGTAAGAAAGGGAAGCAGAAAAGAAAGTCTCACAAGCCTAAGAAGACAAACTCAGTTAGTCTACCACTCGAACGATTGCACATGGACCTGTTTGGCCCGTCAATCGGAAGAGCAAGAACGGTGACTTATACTGCTTAGTGGTTACGGATGATTATTCTAGGTTTTCTTGGGTTGTGTGCATGAAGCACAAGAGTGAAACTTTTGATTACTTGAAGAATCTGTTTACTAAACTGGAAAATCTTTATCAGCTGAAGATCCGTAGGATCAGAAGCGATAACGGATCAGAGTTCAAGAATCACGCTATGGAGGCGTTATGTGTAGAAAAAGGTATTCATCATGAATTCACAGCGCCATACACTCCTCAGCAAAACGGGGTTGCAGAAAGAAAGAATCAGACTCTTATTGAGGCAGCCAGAACTATGCTCGCAGACTCGAACTTGCCTGTGATCTTCTGGAACGAGGCAGTTCACTGCGCGTGTTATACTCTGAATAGGGTTCTAACGGTAAAGAAGCTTGGTAAAACTTCTTACGAGCTTCTGAACCGAAGGAAACCGAACTTAGAGTTTCTGGAACCTTTCGGAGCTCCATGCACCATGATACATCCCGATGGGAAGTTTGGTGCAAAGGCAGAAGAAGGTTTCTTTGTTGGTTACAGCACTCCCAACAAAAGAGTGTACAACAAAAGAACCAACAACGTTGAAGATTGGCTTAATGTCGATGTTCAGCGTTATACTGCCAATGCACCTGGTGTTGGACCTGATTGGTTGTTCGACTATAAGAGTCTATTTGATTCCTTCAACGTGGAGAATTTGGTGGATGATGTTGTAGCGCAAATGTATTACGAATGTGAAAACGCAGCTAGCTCTCCGCTAATGCGTCCGATCGTGGTTAATGCACCTGCGCCTGCTCCATCTGATGCCTCTGCATCCACGGGTCCCCCTGATAAAACCGCAGCAGCAGAAGTTGAAGAAGTTTTTCAGGAAGCGTCAACAGAGGTTCTCGAATCTTCATATTCCGACGACGATTTTGCGGAGTCTCATGAAACTCTCACTGAGGAACAAGCTGGAAATGGTGAATCTACCACTACAGCTCCAGTTAATCCGACAGGAAACAATCAAGCTGGTCCTTCTTCTTCAGCAGCTCCAGGGATAGGTCTTCGGATCGATCTCTCCGGTTTTAATATGCAACCCGCTGCTCCCTCTAGTTCAAGCGCCGCTGAGACAAATCTATCTCAAGGTTTGGAGAACCTTAATCTGCATTCGGATGATCCAGTGTCGGCACATCCGGAATCTCGGATTCACGACACTCATCCGATGCAAAATGTGATTGGTAATCCGGCTAGAAGAGTCATGACACGCAATCAGCTCAGAAATGCTAGTCCAAGTGACAATACAGGTACTCTGGCACTCTACTCGGAAATCAGAAAAGCAGGTCATCAGAACGATTGGTCCTTCGCCTTATATGTTTCTCAAACCGAACCAAGAACTGTGCAAGAGGCACTGAGGGAAGAACCATGGATTGAAGCAATGCAAGCCGAACTTCAGCAGTTCCAAAAGCTAGGAGTGTGGGACTTAGTTGACTTACCTCCAGGCTCGAAGAAAATTGGAACAAAGTGGGTCTACAAGTGTAAACGGGATGACCGCGGGGTGATTATAAGAAACAAGGCTCGATTAGTTGTCCTCGGCTTCCGTCAAATCGAAGGAATAGATTACAACGAAGTATACACTCCAGTTGCGCGCCTTGAAGCTATCCGGATGTTCTTAGCTTACGCTTCGTACAAACGGTTTAAGGTGTATCAAATGGACGTGAAAAGTGCTTTTCTGTATGGTGTCGTGAAGGAAGAGGTGTATGTTGCTCAGCCACCGGGATTTGAGGATCCGCTTCATCGCGAAAAAGTCTACAAATTGAACAAAGCGTTGTACGGACTCCATCAGGCACCGCGTGAATGGTACCAATTGCTTAGCAACTATCTGATATCCAACGGGTTCAAACGTGGACTCATGGACTGCACCTTATTCACCAAGGAAAAGGGTGGTGATCGTCTTCTGGTACAGGTTTATGTTGATGATATTATTTTTGGGTCTACTAATGATGTCATGTGCAGGGAATTCGAAAAGCTTATGCAGGACAAATTTGAGATGAGCTCGATGGGGGAGATGCAATTCTTCCTCGGTCTACAAGTAGAACAACAAGAGTCGGGGATCTTCATCCACCAGACAAAATACGTTGCTGACATCTTGAGCCGGTTCCAGATGGAAGACTCTACTCCAGTAGGCACACCGATTCAGACCAATCACGGGATTGAGCCTGACGAGAAAGGACAAACCGTTGATCCTTTTCTCTATCGAGCTATGATAGGCTCACTCATGTACCTCACTGCATCAAGACCTGATATAATGTTCGCGACATGCTTACTATCAAGATACCAGTCAAGGCCGAAACAGTCTCACCTGGTTGCTGTGAAGAGGATCTTACGTTATCTAAAGGGTTGTCCGACCAAAGGTCTTTGGTACCCTAATGACGATAAGTTTGACCTCATCGCATTTAGTGATGCTGACTATGGCGGATGCAAGACAGACTTAAAATCCACATCGGCTGGATGCCAGTTTTTGGGACCAAGACTAGTCTCGTGGCAGTGCAAGAAGCAAGCCTCAGTCGCCTTATCCACCTGCGAGTCGGAATATGTAGCAGTATCGAGCTGCTGCTCCCAGGTTCTTTGGATACAGCAACAAATGAGAGACTACGGTTTGAAATTTCTTAATACTCCCATTCACTGTGACAATGAGTCCGCTATAGCTCTTGCTAAAGACTCAGTTAACCATTCCAAGGCGAAACATATCTTGGTTAAGTATCATTTCATACGCGATTGCTATGAAAAGAAACTTATCGATATGGTAAAAATCCACACAGACTACCAACGTGCCGATTTATTCACCAAAGCTTTTGACGGTCCTCGTTTTGAGTACTTGTTAATCTTAAACGGCATTAAAGTTAAGCAGGAGTAGATCCTCATCGGTAATCGTTCTTGTAAATATTTTTCTTTAAAAAATCAGAAAAATCCAAAAATATTGTCCTTTCGCAAATTTTTAGATTTTTAGGGGGAGAAATTTTCAGAAAAATACAAAAACATTCAGAAAATGCAAAAATTCAAAAAAAAAATGAGAAAATCCCAAAATCAAAAAAATTTGAAAAATGCAAAAATGAGTTTCTTTGGTGAAAATGGGAAGATGATATTAACCAATCAGTCGGACTGTCTGGACCCTTATCATCTTAAAAATTTTGGAACTGATAGGTAGCCTCTACAATGATGTGTCGGTAGGCTCAAAATCATTTCCAAGTTCGGCACGGTGATATAAACTTAAATCAACTGAATCTTGTGTGGATCAACGTGCGTTGGCATATGGTCTTTGTACCGAAATCTCGTTTGATAGCATGCCAAAATCCGAGGTTTCATGGTCTTTAAGAGGTTGGTACATCTGGGGTGAACTGGATGTCTCTCAAAATAAATAGGAATGGCACACGTGTCGTACGTTGGGGTCGCAGCCTACGACTGAGACACCCCTATGTCATTTCCTGGAAAAAAAAACAAAAACAAAAAAAAAAGAGAATAAATTCTGATCAGGAGACGTCCGGGAATCCTAAAAGAGCAAAAAGATTCATATATGCCAAAACCCTATTCTCAATGAGAATTCGCTCTAAGGTATCAAATCATATACCTAAAGCATCGTACCGTGAAAAATCAAATATACGGTATTTGACTTGAACCCTGGTTTGGATCTCACTGGTCTCTCTGTTGCAGCGTTTCTGCAGACCTGATCACCACTGAGTCCACTCCTTGTAAAATACGGATGACAACAGCTTACTCACCGGTTACGAGGAAGCTTTGTGCATGACTTGATATTACCTTAACGTATCTAAAGTGCCTAGCGATAAAACTTGATTTTGAGCTTAGGTGGACAACAATATCGGCAGTTGTTGTAGGATGCTTATTGGTAATTTAAACTAAAAACTGAAAATATAAGGGTTCTAGTAAAGTCCGTACACTGATATGATTCCCTAACCGTTGAAACTCGCAAAAATATGATAGTGTACAGCTAGTTGATCTCCCGTTTTGTTTATTTATGCTTAGTTAATCATTCTTGATTGCCGATGATGGAATCCTAATCCATTGTAATCTTACTTCTTCAAAAATAAAACGCCGAAAATCAACTAGTTGAAAATTGTGTTTTTGCCGGGTCAAAACCGTAATTTCTCTTAAGTACAGGGGTTGAAAATGAAAGTTTTTCAAAGTCATGAGTTGTCATCAGTGTCATGTGTTGAAACGGGGTGAAAAACGCATGTTTTGAACCTTAACGGGTCAAAAATGTGAGTTTTGGTGCTACAGGGGCAAAGTGGTAATTTGTGTGAAAATTATAGGCTTCTTGTGTTCTAATCGCTAGTTGTTTTGGGCGATTATCTCCTATTCGTGCTTAGATAATGGTGATTACATCCTATTCGCTAACATTAAGAGGCGAATAGGGGGCTTTGTTTCATAATATATGTTCACGCGATTAAGAATACTCGTGAGTTCTATTATGCGAATAAACTTCCAATCGCTTATAAGCCACACGAATAGAAAGCTGAATTTAGACATCTTTTTCATAATATTTCAAACTTCACTTCACTGTGCGTTCATTTCCCTCTATACCCGATCATAACAAAACTCTTACCCGTGAATTTTTGATCTTACAAACTTGTTCTACACATCAAAGGTAACATCATATCAAATTTTCAGCCTCTATCTCGTTGTTTTGATGGGTTAAATTCGTGGTTTTCAAACCAAAACCCTAGGTTGTACAAAACGGATCGGATAGGCTTTATACGTGTTTGTATTGGGTTTTTCTTGATGAGGGTTTGTTAATCGGCACTATTAGGATCTTATCCTACCCAAAGTTTTCACAAATTCATTCTAAAACAAAAAGCCCCAATTTTAAACTATGAAGAACCCTAATTTTTTAAACTTCCAATTAACCCTTGTTTTAAATCTGTTAGTGTAATATTCTTTAGGGGTTACGCTATAGGGTTGTTCTAGGCTTCAAGATGACAAAAATCCGGACTCGAATCAACACGTTTCAAGATTTGACAAAATTGGTGCTCGTTAACACTGTTCACGCGATTAGACTATCTAATCGCATGAACAGTTAAGCGAATGGATACCCTGTTCATCTAATCGCGTATAAAGTGGGCGATTGGCATAATTGTTAACCCTACTCGTGTATACACTAGGCGATTAGAGGCACTTGTGTCTGATTTTTGGCGATTACAATCTGTAATCGCCTATAGCAGTCTGTTCACCAATTTTTGTCAAGTTTTGTCCGTTTTTGTCCGTTTTTTTGTCTTGTTTATGAATATATGATCAACGTATGATGCTTATTACGTGTTTTGGTGTACAGGATGGAGAATTGGATGACATCGCCAAAGCACAACTGTTGTGCTTTTCTCGGACCGATTACTTTGGATAAAGGCAGAGTCTTTCAAGGTGTCATCGACTTCTTAAAGCGATCGAGAATACACTATGCGATATCCAAGCAGCACGCTGCATACAAGGATATCTTGCTGGAATTCTATCGTAACGCCAAGGTTGATCCCAAGGCTGATCCGATCGTGATTACTAGTTCGGTTCAAGGAAAAGATGTTATTGTCACCGAACAGATAATTCGAGAAGTGCTACAGTTTGGAGATTCTGATGTTGATCCTATAGTGTTTGACGCTATTCTGATACGTGGCGGCTTTCTTAGGATGAAGTATTTGGGTAAAGTCGTCAAACAGACGATGCTGAAGAAAGGATTACTTCCGCCGGAGATTAAATATCTTACTCATGTGGTCTTGAAGTGCCTTGGTCCGAGAAAAGGTGCTTTTGATGCGATAAGAGATACATTGGCCTCTGCGATTGTCGCTCTGACACTCAACAAGCCATTTAACTTCTCCAAGATGATTCTGCACCACTTAAAGAAATCATACTGATGAAGCCGACAAAGAAGTCTTTCATTGTCTATCACCGGTTCTTACAGTTGATCATTGATAATCAAGTACCTGATTTGGTGAAGCATGCTGCTGAGTATATAGGGACTGATGATATTACTCAGGCTGAAATGAACAGGATGAGAAGTTACAAAGGGCGACCGAAGTCTGAATATCCTCCGAATAGACGACTATATGGGCACTTGAAGAGAGAAGACTATGTGTCACCACCAGGCAACAGGTGGAGACACGAAGATAGTGATTCAGAGGATGACTTCCGTATCCACAGGTTGGTGTTTAAAGAAGGGGACAATATAGGGCGTAAAACAGATGAGTTGGGTGAGAACGCCCCGGGCAGGATCTCTGACACGGCTGAAGGTGATGAAGAGGAGTTTGATCCGAATTTATTAGACTTCTCTGAACCTTCTGGTACTGCACAAGAACCTGATGCCTCTCAGTCTGGAAGAGGTAAAGCACATGTTGATGAAGACGCACCAGTTGACATAACTGATGCAGATGACGACTCAGAAGCTACAGAAGATGATTCACCCGATGTACTCTCTCTAGAAGAGGATAGAGCTCTCACAGCCGAGGCGAGAGATCTTGCAAGAGATCCCACTTTCACTCCAGGTAGTGGTGATCTTATTGCAGATATCGATGCAGAGCTTGCCTCTTCTCCTCCTGCAAAGAGACAAAAGACAACTGCCAAGAAGGACAGGGTTCGAGGTAAGAAGACGATGTCTGTTAAACCTCAAGCGGTGAATCCTCCAAGAAATAGACGATTCACCCTTCCTGGAGCTTTTGGGGATCCAGTCACTCAATCCTCTCAAGCGGCAGCAGCAACAGCTACAACAACAGCAACAACAACAGCAGCAATGACATCTTCGGCTCCTATTACAGTTAGTGCAGCGATGCCTGCCAATGTCACTATGTCAATGCCTGCTTCGGTAATCTTCACTGAGCCAGTCTCAGTTACCGAGGCAGCGACAAGCTCGCAGATTGTTCCTAATACTATTGGTGACAGGATCCGAAGTATAAGACAGAAAGTTCGACCCACAGCTTCCGGGTCATCCGATCAGACCTCTTCGTCTGCTTCTGCTACAAATGAACAACTTCAAAAAAAGATTAGCGAGCTAACTGCCATAGTAGCTGCGCAAGCACGTGATATAGCAGAATTGCGATCGAAGAATGCAAGCATAGAAGAAAATGAGAACGCAATGCTTGAGCTGATCGAAGAATCTATCCAGTCTAACACAGAGCTGAAAACGACGGTAGATGCGCTCACATTATCTGACCAGCAGGTCATAGAGTCGAATAGGCTGATGATGGAATCTCATCAGCAGCTGATACAGTCGAACCAAAGTACTTTGGAGAGACTTGCAGGTGTAGAGGCCTCAAATAGCGAACTTCGCCTGATCAATGTGAACAATGAGCGAAGGATCACGAAGACTGAAAAAGAAAATACCGAGCTGAGGGCTAGGATAAATGTGTTGACTGGAACTCAACCTAGACTCACTGGTGGTCCTAGTTCAGAGGCTGGTGCTGGTGATGATGATGATGATGAAGATAATGATGATGAGGAAGATGAAGATGAGGACGACGATGATGATGAATCAGATGGTGATGATGATGTTGGAAAGGGTGGTGGTGGTGATCCTGGAGCCACAGGTGGTGGCGGATCATCAACTGGATCTGGATCTCAGCAAACAAAGAAGAGTCACGACAAATCAGGCAAGGATCCCGCAGCAGGTTCTTCTGCTCAGGGGGAGCCTGATCCAATGAAGAGCAAGATTCAGCAGCTCAAAGACTCACTGAAGCGAGCTATAGTTCCTGTGGAAAATGTCGAGCCTCTGAACAGTTATTTCGACTATGATGATGATGGAAATTTGTACGTGCCTCCTGTATCCTCTGATTATGATTTGGAAGAAGGTGAAATACCTCCTGAGGTTACACCTGAGGACCTGGAAAAGATCTTTGGCTTGGCACCTGGAGAATCTTCCAGTGCAGGTCACTCTGCTCCAGAACTGCATCGTGACAACCATGAAGTGGAAATGGAAGATGGAGCTAATGTCACTACACCCGAGTATGTGGTTGGTGAGTCGAGCAGCGGGATACCTAAGATCTTTGAGTAGATGCTTAATCAGTCTGAAGAAAAGCTTAAGTCTGACCCTACACCTGTCCCAGACAAAGTGAAAGAACGACATGACAAGATCAGACAGAAGTATCCTGAGTGGTTTCCATCTGGAGGCAAGACTGAAAAGAAGAAAGATCCTGTACAAGCATCAATATTCAAGAAACAGTTGGTAAAGATGTCAGGAAGCGTGATCAGCTGGGCTTACATAAAGCATGCTAAGATGTTGGGAGTAAAATGGCAGGATAGTCTTCTCTACTTTCAGCCGTACACGAAAGTCCTCAGTCTGCCCTTCTGGCATATTCGTGATTTGGTTAGATTGCAGCCTCCTTTGTATCATGAGTCTCGCTATGAACTTCAAGGGTTCTACAACATTATGAGAAGAGAAAGTGTTGAGGGATGGGACCAGTTCCAACCACAGTACCCTAAATCCATTGTGACAAACAAGATTCATCCCATCACAAAGAATCCTATTTGGAAGCACATCATCAAACCACCCGAAACCGCGTCGAAGATTCCATTAGTTCCGGTTGAGCAAGACTTCTCTTCTAAGTTTTATTACTGGCATTATGACGCAGAGACAACAGAAGCCGTAATAGTCTTGAGCAACTCACCAAAACCGTGCAGGAAAATTAGAATATGGGATCCAATGTGGCTGATTAACTGCTCGGAGAAAGACGTGGAGACATTGTTCTTATATCCAATACAACATCTGAAGGCCGAAGCCGATCAAGCATTGAAATTTCAACGGGTGATTCGTTTCTGTCACGCCAACAAAGTTCATGCGGGATGCGACTGGTCAAGATTTTCCAGGATCGAGACAATGTCGATTTGATGATGACTGAAGATGCTGCATGTTTTGTTTATGTTATGTTTGCTGTGTATGTTTTCAATTTTGAGTCTGTAAAGTTGCTAGTAGTTGCTATAAACGATGTCTTATGTAATCTTTGTACGTATACTAGCCTGGTCCAAGGGGGAGTCTGTAAGTGCATGATGTCCCTAGGCTAGTATATATGTTGTTTGGACGTGTTACGGGGTGTTTGGAGATGTTTATACGCGTTTCGGGATGTTTGGGACACTTCAGGCGAGTACGGTGTGGCTTTAGGCATTTACGGCCTATACCACATTAGCTTTAGGCATTTACAGCCTATACCACATCAGTCTTGATGTGGTATAGCCCTACTCGCATGAAGCTACTAGCGAGTACGGCCCTACTCGCTAGTTGTTAATGTGTGATAGCCTCCTACTCGCCTAAAGGGGTCTGTACGAGTATGGGAGGTATAAATAGTCCCAATCATTGCCCTAATCACGAGTTCTTGCCACACACACTCTCCAAACACCCTCCCCAGGTCTGGGATTGCTAGGTTTGTTCATTGTAACACTCAAGCTCTGTTTAATGATATAAACGTGAATCTTTTGACCCATTTGTGTGTTGTAATTACTCGTTTTTCATTGTTTCATATCCGATTCTGTTATTGAGACATATTCAAGGGATTCCGCACCTTGAATATAGCCCTCGTGATTGTCGGGTGACACGTTAGTCGATCCTACAAGTGGTATCAGAGCCGAGGCTCTTATCACGAGTGTTTTGATAGCAAAAACGAGCAAAAACAGGTAGGTTTTTATGGGAAAGTTGTGATTTTTGAGCAAAAACCTGTTTTGAAGTTTCAAACTTTGAGTTTTTGATAAAAACCCTTATTTTCAAATTCTTGGTGTGTGTTTATGGATAAAAACGTGTGTTTTTTATTAGGTTTTGTTCTAAAAGTGTTTTGGAAACTTTCCCAATCATTTGGGGTGTAAACACATTGTTTTGGATAAGATTTTGAGGCAGAATGGGCTGTTTTTGTTAAGAAGTAAAGGTGGCGGTGTGGGAGTGCGGTAGCGACAAAGCCCCTGGACCGGATGGGTTCAACTTCGCTTTCCTAAAACACTTTTGGGACATCCTCAAAGACGATTTATTAAACGTTATGGCTGAGTTTTATGATAGCGGGGAGATTAGTCGCGGATGCGCTTCATCTTTCATTGTCCTTATTCCTAAATGCATTGATCCGATCTCCTTAAATGACTTTCGCCCCATTAGCCTCCTGGGGTGTATTTCTAAGATTGTTTCAAAGGTGCTCGCGAACAGAATCAAAGGGGTCATGAATAAGCTTATTTCTGAAAACCAGTTTGGGTTCTTGGCGGGTCGTAGCATTTTGGATGGACCTCTAGTGTTGAACGAAGTTATTTCGTGGGCTAAGAAACAAAGAAAGCAGATTTTTATTCTCAAAGCGGACCTCGAAAAAGCATATGATAGCATTAGCTGGAGCTTTATTGATTCGGTCTCTCATCAAATGGGGTTCCCGGAAAGATGGAGGCGATGGATCCGAGGCGTCCTTCAATCGGCAAGGGCTTCGGTTTTAATAAATGGATCTCCGTCTTGGGAGTTCCAATGTTTTAGAGGGGTTCGACAAGGTGACCCCCTTTCGCCCTTCATATTCATTCTTGCTTTGGAAGCGTTATCGTGTATGATGGCCAAAGCGGAAACGTTAGGTCTCATCAAAGGGTGTTGCTTCCTAATAATGGTCCAAGCCTCTCACATATGATGTATGCAGACGATGTTGTATTTCTGTGCGAAGGGGGTGTGCAGAATCTAAAGAACATCATGCGGCTGCTCAGAGTGTTCAACTTGATTTCTGGACTCAAGGTTAATCACAGGAAGTCAAACGTGTTTGGGGTGGGTATTAGTGACGATATTATGCAGGTTGCGGCTGATTCAATCAAGATTTCAAGAGGCGTGTTCCCGTGCAAATATCTTGGGGTCATGGTGGGAGCTAACATGAATCAAGTTAGACATTGGAAAGAGGTTGTTGAGACATGTAAAGCAAGGCTAACTAGATGGAAAGCGAAAATGCTATCTATGGGAGGAAGGGTGGTACTTCTAAAATCTGTGTTGGACAGCATTCCTCTCTATTATTTTTCGCTTTTTAAGGCGCCAAAAGGTGTAATTCAGCAGCTCGAAAAGTTAAGGAAGCAATTCTTTTGGGGAGGGAACGATGAAATACGAAAGACTTCTTGGATATGTTGGGAGAGAGTTATTGGACCGGTGGATAAAGGGGGTGTGGGGTTGGGCTCTTTGGAACATATGAACTTAAGTCTCCTGGCTAAATGGTGGTGGAGATACAAGGTAGAAGACACAACGTTTTGGAGAAAAGTTATTATGGCAATCCACAACAACCCAAGATCTTGGTCGTATTTACCAATTAAGGCGTCGCTACCTGAAGTATGGACCTCTATTATTAGTGCAGAAAAAGATTTCAGCAACATCAATATAAGTATTACGGGTTTAATCAAGGGGGGTTGGGCAATGGTACAACAATTCGGTTTTGGGTGGATTCGTGGGTTGGGAACGAGCCGCTGATGAGAGTTTTTCCAAAGCTTTTTGCTTTGGAAACTCACAAAGGCTGCTCAATCGCAGACAGAATTCATCGGGTGGGTGGGATTGGGGTGGGGCTGTGGAGTTGGAAACGAGAGCCGGTGCAGGTTGCGGAACAACAACAACTTCTGGACCTCGAGGAAATGATTCGGCCAGTTTACTTATCTGATGCAGCGGACAACTGGAAGTGGGTACCTGAAAAGGACGGCGTCTTCTCCGTCAAATCATGCAGATCATTGTTAGTGGCTTCGGCTACACCTTTTTATCCGTTTGAATGGGTAAACTGGGTACCGAAAAAAGTTAATCTATTGGCATGGCGAGCTGAGCAAGGAAGACTAGCAACTAAGGACGGTTTACTACGAAGAAACATCATCCAGGGATCGGACACATGCAGCCTTTGCGGGGAAGTTTCGGAGTCGGCAACTCATTTATTTACTTCATGTTTTATTGCAGCCAATCTGTGGAACAAAGTCAGCGAATGGTGCAAAATTCAGCCCATATATGCATTCTCTGTTCGGGATTTATTGGGGATTCATAAACAAAATGGGTTGGGACGCGTCAAGAAAAAGGCGATACAAGTCATAGTGCTAACTACATGCTGGATAATCTGGAAAGGAAGGAACGATACAATTTTCAACGGAAAAAGAATAGAGCTGGAACGACTACTGGGAGACATCATCGCTTTATCATATTCATGGTGCAAACACAGGGGAAAATGAATGATTTGGGTTGGGATAGCTGGAAGAAATTCAAGATATAGGGAATGTAATTGTAATTTGTTTGGGCTGTATTTGACCAACTTCTACATAGCAGCTTGCTATGAGAAGGTTCTGTACATAAGATTGGGTGTGAATAAAACTGATAATTTGCCGGCCAAAAAAAAAAAGAATGGGGCAATTAATGACTGAGGGTAATTGAATATACCTTTTTTATAGCTCTATTCATCGGCTTACTTTTTTTGTTTATATAGTTTTAGAGTGTGACAATGTTGGAGGCTTGGAGGTGATTTTGGTACTTTTAAATATCTTCATTCTTTACTTTGATAATTAGGTTATTTCTTGTCTTCAGTTTCATTATTTGTGTAAGATGCGTTACTTTTTCTTTTGGGTATCAAGTCCACTGTTATGGGTGAGGTTCGTTTTTTTACTATCATTTGTATAATCTTTATCTATGGTAGGGATGGCAATGGGTCGGGTTTGGGACGGGTTTACATAATCCCAACCCCATACCCAATTAGGTACGCTTGTCCCAAACCCGGCCCAAAACCCGTCGGGTTTGTGTCGGGTAATTACCCATCGGGTATTGGGTATGCCCGCGGGTTTCGGGTAAACCCATTAATTTTTAAAACTTACCCATTGAGCATATCCGACCAAAGACCCGACCGGTATCTATTAGGTAACTATTAACCAATTACATTTAACATTATTAAATATCTATGTAAATGATTACAATGTATAAATATAAAATACTTAAATCATATAAGAACACTCAAAGACATAGATAACAAATAGTATGCACCAATTTTTGATAATTTTTAGCACAAGATGACAATCTAGATGGATAATTTGATATATTATGCATACATATTTAAAAAGATATATTAGAAATTATATTGGGTATCTAATCGGGTAAACTGGTATACTTTATCGGGTAATCGGGTCGGGTAACCGGGTATATCATCAAATCCCAAACCCGTCCCAAACCCGCAAAAAAAATAAAAACTAATCCCATACCCGGACCCATACCCATACCCGATTACCCGACCTCAAACCCGTCCCAAATGTATCGGGTTTCGGGTTTACCCATCAGGTTCGGGTTTGATTGCCATCCCTAATCTATGGATTCAATGATGCATAATTTTTCAAATTTAGTATGCCAGATGTTCAAACTGAATTAGTAGAGTATTGTTTAAAGTTGGTGTTTGGGCATTTTATTGAAATATGTATATTACAACTTTATTAGTTTCCTAAATTGTGAAGTTATTACTGCTTTAATCTAAAAGATTTTGCAAGGTTTTACAAGTTTGATTTCCTAATTTCCAGAAGAGGAAAGTAGCAGTGAAAAGGGGTCAATGAAACAAAGTTACTGAATTGCTTATTCTCTGGCCCATCCTGTCTCATGTCTTCTATTGGTGTTGAACTGCACAATATCTATATTATCTTATTAAGAAGGAGTGATGTACCATATTGTAATTTTGTCATTGGTACAAGTTAACAAACAACATGCACAACATATTTAAGCAAAAAAATTAAGGGTATTATTGGCATAGTTGTGACAATTAAAACACTAAGGAGGGTAGATTAGTAAATTTAACATAATCCAATACCTCAAATCCTAAAATCTTATGCCAATTATGCCCTTATATCCAACTTTTAAAACACAAAATACAACCTAACTTATGATGCATCTTAAATGTGAGACCTTTCAACCCCTCATCTATGTTATTATATATACTTAATTGTAATCAATTTCTTGAATGCTAAGAGTCTTTTCATAACCTCAAACAAAATCTTAGATCTAATTTCATGCTTTGAAACATTGTTTTGTCCAAAAAAATTACGTCTTCATTAGATGAGAAGAGAAAAAAAATCAATGAGAAGTTAAGACGCTTGCAAGATATAGTTCCCGAATGCTACAAGGTATAAAGATATGAGTTAATCTTTATATACATATATACATTTTTTCTACTTGTCCATATGTTCTTTGACAATTACAAAAATTTATCTTCATAATATTTCATTGTTTTGCTCCATTTAAATTTAGTTATTTGCTATAGACAATGGGAATGCCAGTGATGTTGGATGTAATTATCAACTATGTTGGATCGTTGCAGAATCAAATTGAGGTAATTTAATTGTGCAACTAACAATTAAAACAATAAACAAACAATATTCAGAATTATTGATGAGAAAATATTTTTCAAGATTAATTAGTACAGTTTTTTCTCTTCTTTATGCATTTTTAGTTTCTCTCCATGAATCTTTTAGAAGCCAGCATGTTCTATGACCTATTGACCTTAACTATACTGAATTGGATGATATGGCCCCTATGAAGGTAACATAGTGCTTTCCTAACTATCCTTGTTAAGAAGTTGTCTATCTTGAATCATATATATTGTTAACTAAATAAAACGGACAAAATTATAAATGTAACATTCTAAATTTGCTAACATGTTTCTAATATATTATAAATATTACTTCCACTTACTGCATGGGATGAAAACTGAAGTTGTAGGGAACAAATGGACATGAAGGACAGATGATAGAGATGATGGTTGGAGAAGGGTATGGAGACTTTCCTCAATTTCAATCAACATGGTCTCCTTGAACGCCATGAAATAGTTAACTCTATAAATCTATATATGCATGCTCAAATATAACTTTATACCTAAACTATATTTGTTCTAAGACTTTTAAGGTATTTGTTGATCTATTTAATGTTATTGTTAAACGTTGTATGAAGTGTGGTTCACAATATTATTGTGCTTTCGGCAATTGTATATTGTTTAAGTTCTAATTCTAATTAATAAAATAAATTAAACACTATCATAAAGAGAAAACAAAAACTTAACTATGTGTTAATTACTTATGTTATTTGTGTTAAGAAATAAGAAATCGCCATAAATTCACGCTGACGCTAATGAATTAACCCGAATCTTTATCTTCTATACTATATTATAAAGCATCAGTGAAGTCATTTCGGGGGTAAAATTGTCTTTCTACCTAAATATTAAATTGTTGAAGAAATTAATTTAAACATAATTATAAAATTGATGAGGAAATTAACAATAATGTGATGACTCTTTACATTCATAACCTCCATGTCTTTATTATGTTTGTATCAATGTTATAGTCTTATAAATAGTGGTCATGTATTTGGTATAAAAATAATGTGGTGACTCTTCACATACATAACTTACATATCTTTCAATGTTTATAACCTTATAAATAATAGTCTTTCATTTGGTATATAAAACATATCAATGAATAAAGTTCTTTCTTCTTTCATTATTTCTTTCTTTCCATACATGATGTCTAGATTCTTTTTCTTATGTTTATATAACTTATATGTTGGTTGCTACTAGATTAACTTTATACGTAAATGATGTGTTGGTGAAAACACATTGTAAATATGTTAGTTTTGTATATATTTTAGTCTTTTATTATGTGCTATTAGTCGGTCTTAATTATTTATTAGTGTACATGTGTTTTGTAGGTGTTTATGAGATATGAGCTTAATACGAATGAACTTTGGTCAAGTCGCAGACACCCGATACAAGAGAATGGTGTAATAATAATATATATATAAATAATAGTATATAATATATTTTAATAATAATAAACTAATAATAATAATATATTATAATAATGATATGTTTTAATAATAATAATAATAATAAACGTGACATTTGCCAAGGCCCAAAAGAATTAGAACTTTGGAGTCAAGTGGCTGGCAATTTTATGAAGCAGTTCACGAGGTACTAAGGCCCACCAAAGATGCTGATTGGCTGAAACAAAAGGGGTTCGCAAAGGAATTTATGGAGAGGAAATTAAGTATTATCTTTTGACGGCTGTGGGGTTCGCACAGTTTTGATCGACGAGAGAACACAGGATCGCACGAAGCAAGAAAAGAGAGGAAGAGGTGGCAATGGGCAATATGCTAGGCTAAATCTTTTGTGACTTCCTCTAGACGAACGGTTCGATTAGGTTTTACACTTTTTATGTTTATTTAAGTATTGGATATTGTTTTGCTTGTGATGACAAACTTCTTAACATTATTGATGCATTAGTTAATTAAACAGTTGAACTGTGTTTTGAGTCCTTTCTTTACAACTTGTTCGGTTGATGACAAAACTTAGTAGCGGGTTGGGTGACATAAAGAGGGTTGACTTGATGCTTACAATTGGGTAGATAATAGGGTTTGATGACAAGAACTTGTGCTACCAGTTAATTAACTAATTTCCAGAACTATGTCTATGTGGTTCCCAATCTATAAACTGAAAACTGTGTGAAACCTAGAACCTGAAGTTTAGAGGGAGTTACTTCTTTATTATTATTGTTTTCTTTTCAAATCAATTTAATTCAGTTTTTGCAAGTACGACAACATTCTACTTCATAAAATATTATTTTTAATTAATTAGTTTAACTAATAAAATTGCTATTAACACTAACCACATACTCCTCGTGGTTCGACAACCCTACTCCCTATACTGCAGTCCTTGTAGCTAAGGAGTTGTTTTTAAAATAGTTTTTGATTAGCACTCGACAAGCGATCAAAATGGCGCCGTTGCCGGGGAGTGCGTGCGCTTAGTGTTTTTAGTTTTAGTTGCCTTTAGTTTAAAAAAAAAAAAAAAACTTAAAAAAAAAAACAAAAAAAAAAAAAAAAATTTTGTTAACTAGTATTTTTTTTATTTGCTTTTGTTCTTTATTTAGTTATTTTCCTTGTTCAGTACTACTCTGGTTTTCTTGTCTTTGTGTGTGCAGGTTATTATAGTTGTATGCCTCAAAAAAAAAAACTGCTAAAAGAAACCAATCCTTGCACCAATCTAAACTTACCATGAGTCACCAAAGCCACCACAATGTTCCTGAGGATCTACCTCCTCAAAACCCACCACCGTACCGCAATTCCAACCCGCCCGAAACACCCGACCAGTCATATCACAGCAGCAACAAAACTTTGGAAACCAACAACTGCATCACATCCCTCAACAATTTGATGAGAGAAGTTTTCACAGTACATGGCAGACTGACTGGGACAGAGAATCTAAGCATGAGGAGTATGACGGCAGATATGCCGATGCCAGGTATGATGATTTTGATCTGGATGGGTTCGACTTGCATCCTAGGCGTCCAGCCCTACGTAATCAGGTACGCCAATTTAATCAAGGGAACCGGGTTGGAAGGCAAAGGGTAAATAACCAGGCACCAAGAGGTGTGCCACGATTTGATGCGGGTGATATGGGGGATGATTTAGAGTTTGTAGATGGTGTCCCACAGCTTGTTCAGAGGGCACCAGCTAGGGGTGGGGTAGATAGTCACTTTAGGCCAGTCATTATGCCTAATTCATCAGCTGTAGTGACACCCGTAGGTAGGAATGGTAGAGCTTTTGAGGTTAAACCCCATTATTTAGGCCACCTACCTGAGTTTTATGGTAAGAGATCAGAGGAGCCCTACTTACATATTGCAGCTTTTGAGTCTATTTGTAACACTGTAGGAGGGGCTGGGTTTACTAAGGATCAGGTTATGCTTATGCTGTTTCAATTCACTTTAAAGGATAGGGCTAGGCAGTGGTTTGCAACCCTGACCCCAGGTAGCATTTTTACTTGGCAAGAAATGCAGCAGGTGTTTTTAGAAGAGTATTACACTATGAGTAAGACTTCTGAGGCTAGAGAAGCAATTAGGGCCTTTGAGCAGAATTCAGGTGAGACATTTCATGAGGCATTTACTAGATTTAAGGAGTTGCTTAGGAAGTGCCCTCATCATAGCATTGAGACTTGGGAGCTTATTAAAGCATTTTATGATGGATTATTGCCTGATGAGGTTAGGGATCTAACAGCTATTAGCAATGGTACTTTTTTCACTAACACGGTAGCTATAGATTGGGGGTACTTAGAGAGGATGAGTGCAACTTCTAAGAGACAGGCACAGTCTAGTAGGAAATCTAAATCATCTTCTGTTAGGGCTGTTGATTATGAGGCTGAAGAAAGGATAGAAAAACTTAAGCAGCAGAATTTGATCTTGGAAAAACAGGTAGCCCAATTGAGAGTAGGAAAAAGTGATGAGGTGAAGGTAGGTAGTGCTTTTAATGTTTGTACTGAATGTAATGAATTAGGTCATATTGCAGCTGAATGTGCAGGTGAACAGGTAAATCAAGTCTATGGAGAAAGAAAACAGTATGACATGAATTCAAATACATATAATCTTGGACTGCGCAATCACCCCAATTTCAGGTTTGGTAACCCGAATAACCAATTAAATCCTAATTTTTCTAATTCTCATGTGCAGGGTGAAAATCAGCAGCAACAGCACTGGAACCATCAGCACGACACATCAAGTGGAAGCAGCAATCAGTTACATGTGATTCTGGAAGCTATCAAAGCAGTGCAGGAGGATGTTAAGGGACTTAGGAAGGATAATGAAGTGCGGGACAAGACTGTGGAAGCCTTTTCAAAACAGGTAGGCCAACTAGCTGCTCAGATGTCAGGGAGAGACCCAGGTAAACTTCCTAGTGATACTGCACTAAATCCTGCTCACCAGTCTTCCTCCAGAAGTCTGCACATCAACGCGGTAAGTATTTTTCCCACCTCTGAAATAGGTAGTGCAGACAATACTCCACCAAAGTTTGTTGAGGGAATAGTGGAGGAGTGTAACACAGAATCTGAGTCTGAAGCTGAACAAGAAAAATTTTTCAAATTAAATCTTGAGAGTAAGAATGTGAAGAATGGGTCTAATGAGGCTAAGTGTGGGGGTGAGAAGGTGAAAAAGGTACCCTTTCCTATGGCTTTATTAGATCCTGCTAAGAGAAAAGATTTAATTAAACGGGACCCACCAAAGGATGAGAAGTGGGAAAATTTTAAAAATGTCAAAATTAATTTACCGCTAATTAATAAAATTGAAGAATGTCCCGATCAGGTTCAGTGTCTGAAAGAATTGAGTGCCCAAAAACGACGGCATAAACTTCCTAAGCAATTAGATTTAAGTGCTAGTGTGAATGCCGTGTTGTTGGGTACCCTTCCCCCAAAACTCCAAGACCCAGGAGCGCCTATTATTGTTATACAAGTAGGTGATTTTCAAGTTGATAGAGCGCTTCTGGATTTGGGAGCTAGTGTGAGTATTCTACCAGGGAGTTTGTATGATCGGTATGATTTTGGTCCATTACAGAAAACCAACACAACTGTGGTGTTGGCCGATCAAACTCCTTCATTTCCTAGGGGGATTGTAAGGGATGTGATTATTAAGGTTGGAGAGTTTTATTACCCGGTAGATTTTTTAGTGCTTGATTGTGTTAAAAACACACAACCAACTGTCATTCTGGGTAGACCGTTCCTGGCTACTACTAAAGCCATTATTAATTGTGCTGAGGGGACGGTAAAGATGAGGTTTGGGGATAGGAAGATGAGTCTCAAAGTGTTCTCTAATACTGCTAATATTAAAACTAACAAAAGTGGATCTCCTGTGAAGGAGAATGGAAAAGAAAAGAAAGAATGTTTTGTGATTGACAGGTTGGAATTAGTGGGTAAGAATAACACTAAGAGAAAACGAAGGAGAAGGAAGAAGAAGGTCAAGAAGCCACCTGAACCAGATAGTGAGAAGGAGAAGTTGGCATTGATAGGGCTTATAGGGAGAACTGTGGATGATTTACCTGGGTGTAGGAGGAGCACACACTTGGAGGTGTGGGGACACAAACATCCCACTAGACCACTATGAGTAGATGTGTCAGGTATGTTTACTTGTAGAGTTTGTATAGTTGTGTAGAGTATTACAAGTACTTTTTTTTTATTTTATTTTTTAGAGTTTGAGTCTGTTTTTGTTTTTCTGGGAATGCTTGGAGTTTAACTTTGTAATCAGATAACCTCGCTTGTACTCAATCTCCATTCAGGCGACGTAAAGATGTACATTATCGGTGTATAAGGCATCCCAGAACTTTATGTTTTTATTTTTCTTTTGAGTCTTAGTTTTCAGGTTTAGTTATCGGCCGCGAATGAAATGCTATACGGCTCGATTGGGAGGAACTGCACGGACTCATACACGCACTGCCTATATCCAGGGGAGTCTGTTCCTTTTATTGTTGTACATTAGTTTTATTTATGTTTTATTTTATTCCCTAGTTCACATTGAGGACAATGTATCGTTCAAGTGTGGGGGTGGGGAAACTTCGTTTTATTTATTTTTGAGTCTTTAAAAAAAAAAATCGAGAAAATGTCTTGAAAATTGTTCTTAAAAAAACATTCTAATCAGACATAAAGCAGCTCTTTCAGTACATACCAGTTGTTTCTTGATTGTTTTGGCAGTAGATCCTTAGTCATGGTCTAATTTGTGGAAAAGTAATATGAACCGTTTTCAGCAGGTGTTTTTAAGAAAAAAATTTAGAATTGTCTGACTAGGTTTAACAAGCTATTGGTAATAAATGCATGCACACATCGGTAACCCATTTCCCCACTTTGGTGAGATCTTGAGCCTACTAGATGATAGATTGATTTATATATACATTTTCGTTTGTTGAGAGTAGGCCAAATGTTTCTCTGTTGCAGAACTTGTGTGATTTGATACATGCTGAGGTTGTAGACTATATATGCACGTAGATGATAAAGGCGATTTAGGATTCCCTTTTTGTTTGACACCTTTTATTTGTTTTGTGTTAACCGGTTTACCCAAAAATATTACCATTAGTAGCCAATTTTGAGCCTTATACCCTTTCGTTTGCTAAACCACATAATCACCCAAAGAAACCAGTACCTTTACCAAGTGTTGATGACATCCAAAGTGTTAAGTGATTGTATTTATGTTAGAAAAAATATATATGTGAAAAAAAAAAGAAAAAAAAAAGAAAAGAAAAATAAAGAGAAGTTGTTCGTTATGGGTCAATCCTATCTTATGTTTCGCTTGTTTAGTTTTTATCATGAATAAAGGATTGCCAGTCACTTTGGTTACACCATTTTTATTTTAGCCACTTTCTAGCCAAATCTATCGTACCTTTACCCTAAGCCCAAAACCCGCAAGTCCTTTAGATATGTGCATTGTCTACAGTTAAGGTGTGATTGTTATACAAGCCTATGATAACAGAGTTACATTTTTGGTTTTGAGTGAATAATACTAGCGCATTACATGCTAGTCCAGATATAAACCGAGTGGAGTGAAACATTGTGAGGGGTGTGTTGCATGAAAATAAAAACCGGAAGCATGTTAGGTTTAGTCGGGTAAATTCTGTTTTTAAATGGAAATCAATTTGACTTGCTGAATTAACACATCTAATGCTGATCTGTAAATGGGGCATGACTTTTGACCTTAGCTAAGGTATGATGGAGCGACTGGGGTGCTAGTCAGTAATAATGTCTTGAGCAGAGTATATATATAATTTTTTCGAGACGAAAAAAGACAAGTGTGGGGGTGTGATGTGTTGGTGAAAACACATTGTAAATATGTTAGTTTTGTATATATTTTAGTCTTTTATTATGTGCTATTAGTCGGTCTTAATTATTTATTAGTGTACATGTGTTTTGTAGGTGTTTATGAGATATGAGCTTAATACGAATGAACTTTGGTCAAGTCGCAGACACCCGATACAAGAGAATGGTGTAATAATAATATATATATAAATAATAGTATATAATATATTTTAATAATAATAAACTAATAATAATAATATATTATAATAATGATATGTTTTAATAATAATAATAATAATAAACGTGACATTTGCCAAGGCCCAAAAGAATTAGAACTTTGGAGTCAAGTGGCTGGCAATTTTATGAAGCAGTTCACGAGGTACTAAGGCCCACCAAAGATGCTGATTGGCTGAAACAAAAGGGGTTCGCAAAGGAATTTATGGAGAGGAAATTAAGTATTATCTTTTGACGGCTGTGGGGTTCGCACAGTTTTGATCGACGAGAGAACACAGGATCGCACGAAGCAAGAAAAGAGAGGAAGAGGTGGCAATGGGCAATATGCTAGGCTAAATCTTTTGTGACTTCCTCTAGACGAACGGTTCGATTAGGTTTTACACTTTTTATGTTTATTTAAGTATTGGATATTGTTTTGCTTGTGATGACAAACTTCTTAACATTATTGATGCATTAGTTAATTAAACAGTTGAACTGTGTTTTGAGTCCTTTCTTTACAACTTGTTCGGTTGATGACAAAACTTAGTAGCGGGTTGGGTGACATAAAGAGGGTTGACTTGATGCTTACAATTGGGTAGATAATAGGGTTTGATGACAAGAACTTGTGCTACCAGTTAATTAACTAATTTCCAGAACTATGTCTATGTGGTTCCCAATCTATAAACTGAAAACTGTGTGAAACCTAGAACCTGAAGTTTAGAGGGAGTTACTTCTTTATTATTATTGTTTTCTTTTCAAATCAATTTAATTCAGTTTTTGCAAGTACGACAACATTCTACTTCATAAAATATTATTTTTAATTAATTAGTTTAACTAATAAAATTGCTATTAACACTAACCACATACTCCTCGTGGTTCGACAACCCTACTCCCTATACTGCAGTCCTTGTAGCTAAGGAGTTGTTTTTAAAATAGTTTTTGATTAGCACTCGACAAGCGATCAGTAAACTATATTTGTTCTAAGACTTTTAAGGTATTTGTTGATCTATTTAATGTTCTTGTTAAACGTTGTATGGAGTGTGGTTCACAATATTATTTTGCTTTCGACAATTGTATATTGTCTAAGTTCTAATTCTAATTAATAAAATAAATTAAACACTATCTTAAAGAGAAAACAAAAACTTCACTATGTGTTAATTACTTATGTTATTTGTGTTAAGAAATAAGAAATCGAAAAGCCATAAATTCACGCTCACGCTAATGAATCCACCCGAATCTTTATCTTCTATACTATAGTATAAAGCATCAGTGAAGGATACTCGCAAAATTTAAGTAAATACAACCTTTATTGCTTATTGTACAATGCTTATTGAAGTCATTTAGGGGGTAAAATTGTCTTTCTACCTAAATATTAAATTGTTGAAGAAATTAATTTAAACATAATTATAAAATTGATGAGGAAATGAACAATAATGTGGTGACTATTTACATTCATAACCTCCGTGTCTTTCATAACTCGATATTTATATTATTTACACATGTTGGTTATAAATGCAAAGAATATATGGTGGTTAAATCTTGGGTAACAACCCATTTTTCACAAATTGGTTAAATAGATATTTATTTAAAAACTAAAAACCACTTAACTTGTTTGTTTAATTAAAAGTTACTCATAGTTTTATAAAACATATAAAACCAATATTACCGGTAATGACAATATGATATTTACCGGTAATGACAACATGACATAATTGTTTGTCATATTCTCAACTAAGTTTAGTAGTTGTTACCTAAATTAATAGTTTGTTTATATTTATTTTCTACAAGTCCACGAACCATCTTAAAAATAAAATCCATTAACAATATATTTACTAGATCTAGCACGCCTTTAAAATCAAATACTACACAATATATCATGAGATGATCGATAAACTAACAGTAACATGTATCGTGCTACAAATTGTCTCTCCGCAGCAACGCGCGGGGTTCCCCACTAGTTATCCATAATATTTCCACCTCATTTTAACATAAGCTGCTCTCATATTGATCGCCCTCCTCTTTCAACTGAAGCGAAAAAATATCACAGGTATTGGACAAAAGTTTTTTTTGGCATTGCTTTTAAGTTGTGAATTCCTTGGAATGCTTTATTTTTTATGTGCCACTTTTATAATTTTTTTCAGCTTCATTTTCTGTTTCAGTGGCCTTGTATTGTTTGAAATGGTAATTTGAATATCAATTTCATGTGTTGAAGCCCATTGATACAACAATTTGGTTAGTACATTCATACATAAGTATGAATTATCTAATTGCAAATTGATTGTTTGAACTGTTCGATAATCCCAAAATCCCAACTGATTTTTATGATACTTCTATAATGATAATTTTAGCATAAGCTGCACAATTTCTATTCATATGTTAATCCAGTTAACTTTTTTTATGATTGTTGAAGATACGCTTTAAATCGTAGTCCCTTGGAAACCGCAAATCACATGTTCAACGATGTAGCTATTTGTTTATTTCAGTTATATTTCTTTTTTATGAAATTCTATTTACAATATGTTCAATAGTTGTTTATTGTTGCTGATATAATGAGAACAACCCATTTTGCTTCTTCTAAAGACATAAGAGGTTAGGCCTGTTGTTTCTATTGTTTTTATTTGTTATGTTAAGATTGTATTAAAGTGCTTATAATAGACTATCTATATCCATTTTTCGATTGAATATCAATATTCAATGTTCATATTTATTATCACTGGTTAATGAGTTCATTATGTCACTATTACACGGAAAATTCCTCTTAAAGTGTTATTGGTTTTAAAAAAGCGTGAAGCACACAAAAGCGACGAGTTTAAGATCGGCGCAAAGCGCCAAGCACAAAAGCGGCAGGCTTTCGTACCCGAGGAGCAACGTTTATATATTTTTTTATATATATCCCATATGTTTTTAGCTTCTTTGGCTCAAAATATATCTATAATAAGTTTTATATGATTTTACCTACATGTCAAAGCCCAAAAAAAAAAAAAACAAGGTACAAAATAAATCAAGAGTTTTTTGCTAATATTTTTGATATTTTAACCACTTCTTCAGGATAAGATATGGAGAGATCAAGACGGAGTAGTGTGGACATGATTCAGAGGAAGCATAAGCTTGGGATAACACTTGCTATTGGTTCTCTAGGAAAGATGAAAGTTGCAGAGCATGCTCTAACCGATCACAAAGTTGCTATATATAAAGATTCTTAACCGTCGCAAGATTAAAAAACACGGACATGAATGAAAAGGTGAAAAATTCATTGCTTCATTAATTATTTTCATTAATTAAAATGAATTATCTAAATTCATTTTTCATGCTCTTAAGGTTTTTTTTTTTTTTTTTTTTTTTTTTTGTAGTAGTAGTAGTAGTAGGTGACTTTTTATATTGTGGCAGAGTCCATCACATTCCCCAGAAGTATCTGGAGGTCCCTAGCCACACACTCAACGGCATCATCAGGCCAAAGCCTGGTGTCGCGGGAGTGGCCGACTCTGAAGAGACAGTGCCCCTCTGTGCAAAGGGCGCTAGGGCTACCACCCGGAAAATTTCCCGTCACCTGCCACTTTACAGATGTTGCACCCTCCACAAGAGGCAAGCCTCTATGGAGTAAATACACGGTACTAGAAAACCGGAGGGCCATCAGAATCGAACCTGGCACCTACAAGTAGGCTAGTTTCGACCATCACTTGACAATACCCACACTTTGCATCCCATGGGGATCGAACCTGCTCTCACGAAAGTGAGAGAGACTCACCAACCACTGAGCTACAAAGTGGGGATATGCTCTTAAGCTCATAGTTACACTTTTGTTGCTATATTATTTTGTTATTTTTTATGTCAATTCATTTGTTTTTACTCGATTGTTCTTCATAAATTGATATATTAGTTGCATTAGCAAATTAATTATATATATATACACAATACATGAAAACCACAACACAATGTGCGGCAAAAAAATATAAACACCCGTGGCAACGTGCAGACATTCACACTACTCTCTCTGAATCGGGTACATATCACTTATATATTAAACTACTTGATGGTAGCTTAAAATTTTAACCAGATTATTTAAATAAAAGAGAAGACGAAGTATGCTTTCCGATATGTAAGTAATCTTGTAGGATGATTCGTATGTAAAGCATACCAATGATTGTTCTTTTATAGGTAGGAAACTATGACAACGGTTTGTTAAAACACTTATAACTTTTTGTGAAACAGTATAATAATTGACGGTTATAACTATCGATATATACTAAGGCTAAGGGGTGTGAAGACGGGACACCACCCCCGTTCTCTATTTTTTTTTGCATGTCCCAGACAGTAACACCGCCCCCTACCCCTGTCCCTCTATCCACCGTCCTCTCCGAGACATTGGAGACGGACCAATGACATGCTTTCTTTATTTTTTTTTTATTTTCTTTTAAACCTTTCCAACGGCTACTTTTAAACCAACGGCTAGATTTTGTTTTCTTTTTTTATAAACCAAATCCATCATTTTAAACCAAATCAACCAATACAAATAAACCAAAACCAACCAAATCATCTCATCTTTATACCAAATCATCTCTACTTTCTTTAAAAAAATACCAAACAATGTCATACCTACCATTGTTGATTCCTCATATTCGTCGAGCGAAGAAAACCGGATTTTTGTGAACACGGTTTGGGAAGCGGCACAATTAATCGTGGCGGAGGAAGACGAAGAAGTGAGCTCGCACCCGCGAACTAGGCAAGCGGCCATAAATAGAGACCGGGAGGGTAAGTGTATAATTTTTCTTCAAATATATTGTTTATATTTATTTACAACATACGTGTAGGTGCACACGAGCGATTAGTAGGAGATTACTTTGCCGATCAACCGGTGTATACAGACGAGATGTTTAGGCGGCGGTTCCGAATGAGCCGTCAATTGTTCGTACGTATTGCCGATGATTTGGCGAGTTGTGACCCGTATTTTACATTACCATACGATGCTAGAGGCAAACGGGGGTTCACAACTTATCAAAAATGAACGGCAACATTGCGGCAACTAGCTTACGGGACGACATCCGACTCGTGGGATGAGTATTTATGGATGTCCAAAAGAACGTCACGTGATTGCTTTTATAAGTTTTGCAAGCGTGTTGTCAAGATCCACAACAAAAAATATTTGCGAAAACCAAACTCCAATGATATCCAGAAATTGTATCAGTTCCATCACGAAAAGCATGGTTTTCCAGGGATGATCGGAAGCATCGATTGCATGCATTGGCCATGGAAAAATTGCCCTAATGCATGGCGTGGCATGTTTTATCGATGCGATCACGGTCATCAAACAATAATCTTAGAGCCTGCCGCGTCACAAGACTTATGGATTTGGCATGCATTTTTCGGTGTTCCCGGTTTGAATAACGACCTTAATGTCCTTAATCAATCATTGGTGTTTGAGGATGTTAGAAAAAGAACCGTTCCGGATTCAAAATTTACAGTTTCGGGGGTTGAGTACAAGCAAGGGTATTATCTTGCGGATTTAATATACCCAACATACTCTACACTCGTTAAAACCGTTAAGCACCCTCCCGACGAAAAAAGAAAAAAAGTTTGCTAAGTATCAATAAGCGGCGCGAAATGATATTGAACGGACATTTGGGGTTCTACAAGCAAAATGACACATCATCACAAACCCAGCACGTGCTTCACACAAAAAAAAACTACGTTATTGTATGTATACTTGTATCTTGCTGCATAACATAATCATCGAAGACGAAGGCCGAGCTATTTGTGAATTCGATGAAAATGCGGTGGAGGAGAATACTATTCCGGATGGCCCGGAGCAACAAGAGTTAAACGAATTCTCGTTACGTAACGAACACATCCATCATCATTTTCAAGCCGACTTGATCGAATATATTTGGAACAACGGACACGACGACTAGTATTTTACTAATTAAATTTAGGATGGTTTGTAATTTTTTTTAGGATGGTTTGTAATATTTTTTATTTATTTTTAGGATGGTTTGTAATTTTTTTTAAGGATGGTTTGTATTTTTTTTTATTAAATCTAGTATTTATTTGAATATTATTTTGTTTATTTGTTACTTTTAAAAGTAATTAAAATTAATATTTAGAAAAAAAATAATAATAATAAATGCTTGAGACATGAGGTATTGGTGTCTCCACACCCCACTCATGTCTCAAGGAAGAGAAATATGAAGGTATATGATGTGGCATCCTAGGTGGTATGAAGACATAAACTTTTTTATATTTCCACATCTCATAACCTAAGATACATCTGCAGTGAAAAACCTTAAGTAGAAACTCCATCAATAACAACTCAGTTACTACTCATCGCACAACTTGTAACTAATGCACTCTTGCTGCTAATAGACAAATTGCAACTTTTATATTTTATTTTACTCACTTCTCTTTCATTGCATATTTTTTTAAATTCTATACATATACCTATATTAATTGGGCTTTTGAGTTTTAGTGCCGAGTTGGTTTGAAGTTTGACCCAGTTAGAATTTGAGTCGAGCCTGAGTTATTGAACTTTGTTAACATATATAAGTTTCTATTTTAGTGGCCCATTTTTACTAATCGCAAAGAGCATTCAGAATCTCAAGAACAACACTGGTCGAATAAGACTAGTGGGTGTGGAGACACAAAAAAATGTTTAGTCCCAATGTCACTTAGGATGCCACCTCAACATTTTGATGTCTCAAGCATTTTGAGACATGAGTGGGGTGTAAAGACACCAACGCTCAAAACCCAAAAAAAAAAAAAAAAAAAAAGAAAAGAAAAAAGCCTATTGGCTCGTTACACAACGTTCAAAACCAAAATAAATAAATAAATAAAAGAAAAAAGCCTATTGGCTCGTCCTTTTCGTCCTAGTGAAGACGGAGGAGACGGGGGAAGAAGGGACGGGGGTAGGCGCCGGTGTAGCCCAATTAAGACGGAGGTGGTGCCCCGTCTGCACACCTCCTAGCCTAAGTGGCGGTGGTTGTAAAGTGTTAAGGCTGGTTGTGTTTAGCCAATGAACAGTGGTTATGGTGGTCGTCGAGGGGTACTGGTAGTGGTTTGATTCCCACCTGCTTAAACTAATTAGGTGAGTTTGTTATAAAAATCATTAATAATAAAAAAGGAAAATTTGATTTTAATAATCCAACTTTGACATATTGGCCGACAACAGACCCAATCAAAAAAATGTTTTGTAATAGTTCCAACTTTTATAAACCAATTTTCCCTCAGCGATCTCATACTAGCTAAAAGTTAACCCAGTTAGTTTTTGTTCACGTGGACTTCTACAAATACAGTCTACGTCATTAAATATTTGACTTATTTGCCACATACACAGTGATAGTTAGCAAAAGTTTAACTTTTTTGCCACATAAGCAGTCAATATTTGCGAAAATTAACTTGATTAACTTTTAGTTAGTATGAGTCGCTAAAAGAGAATATGTTAAAAGTTGGTACTGACACAAAATATTTGCTTAGGGCATGTTTGGATAAACTTATTTGAGGCAAAAAGGACTTTTTGTTAAAAAGACTTATTAATTTATGACTTTTTAAAAATGAGTTTTTAAAAAAGTGTTTGGATTAGCTTATGTGGTGGGGAAAAACAATAAGTTGATAAGTTAGTTTGTAAAAAAGTGTTTGGTTTAACTTATTTAGGTAAAATGACCAAAAAGGGTATAAGGAAGGTAGGTGTAAGGATATAATAAGGGCATGTAGGTAAATAACCATCAATAAATTATAAGGAGGTTCAAAAAGTCACTCATTCCTTACTTTTCCAAAACAACTTATTATAGGCTTACAAAAAGTTAAAACAAAAAGTCTTTTTTTCTTTTGCCAAACACTTTTTGTAACTTATTAACTTTTTGGAAAAATTATAAGTTAGACTGAATTACAAGTTTTGTCCTTTAGTTATATACCAGATTGCAAAGAATGTCCTTTAACTTTAAAATTGATTGGTTTTGTCCTTTATGTTCCAAAATCTTGCACGTTACGTCCTTTGACACCAACCCAGTTAGATTTTAACTGAAATGTGAGGGTAAAATCGTCTTTCTACTCATTTAGGGACTAGTTGTGTAACTACCTAAAAGTTTTGAACCAAAAAAGTAAATACATATGTTTTTATATAAAAAACGTTTTTGTTTTTAAAAAAAAAACTTTGTCTTCTTCAGCCAGACTATTGACCCCTCCCCCTTCTCTCTCAGCCAGCACCACTACCACCACCATATACCACCACAACCACCCGCTACCACCACCAACCCACAACCACTACCCAACCCCGAAACCTACCGCACCATACTCCACTGTTGACTCGTCTAACCACCACTAACCCCCAAACAACCTCTTAACGACAAAATGATACCACCACCAACCATCATCATCAACCATAACCACTGATTCCATCATCGCACATCACCACCACCTACACCCCTAACCTCCCTTATCATTGTCGTTTAACCATCTTGAAAGAAACCCCCATTTCTTCCTCTCTCATCAGTTATCCACCGCCCCAACCTACCACCACCCTCCACTAATAGCATCATCTTAACTGCAATCGGAACCATAGCTACCACCAGTGGCCTGAACCACACCGTGCACATACCGCCGAAACCCTAACCCTGACCTGAAAATGCCTCCCCGTCACTAACCCCTACCGTCATCGTTCTATTCCCAAGACACGACGTCGGTTAACCATCCTGAAAGAAACCCCAAATACTTGAGAGAGAGAGAGAGAGGGGGGGGGGGGACGATGACGGTAACGGTAACGTGGGAGCCAGACATGGGAATAGGGACGATGATGAAGGGAGGTTACGGTGGGTGGGGTCAGTCGGGTGACAAAGGCAATGGTTGTGGCATTTGGGGGTGGTGGTTATGGTTGAGGATGGTGGTTGGTGGTGGTAGCAGATACTAGAGAGAGACAAAGAGAGAGATGGGTTGATTTTTTGACTTTTTTTTCTTATATAAAACATATACACTTATCTACATAAATAGTCCCTAAAAGAGTAAAAAGACGATTTTACCCTCACATTTCAGTTAAAATCTAACTGGGTTAGTATCAAAGGACGTAACGTGCAAGATTTTGAAACATAAAGGACAAAACCAATCAATTTTAAAGTTAAAGGACATTCTTTGCAATCTGGTATAAAGCTAAAGGACAAAACTTGTAATTCAGTCTATAAGTTATATGGAGGTGGAAATAAGGAGAGCCAAACATGCTCTTAGTTTAGATTGTGCCAGCTATTACGTCAGAGTTGAGATTATTAAAATCTAATTTTTCTAATAAAAAAGGACTGGAATCTCAATTTACGATAGTAATCAAAGGCTAGTAACTCAACCGGTGTTAAGTTTAGTAGTTTTCACCTAGTTAATCAAGACAAAAACCTGTGATGACCATAATGATTTAAAAGAAGTCATGATCACTAAATGATCACTAACTAGACGAAAAGTAGACTTGTATGTAATAGCCATCATGTAATGTTGCTTTTTTTGTATCCCTAATAATAGTAATGTTTGTAGCTTTTTTTAGGCTGTGTCAAACTATTTATAGGTGACCTGTAACACTCTGAATAATTATAAGATAAGATTTTATACCATCTCTTATCATTTAATCATATTACTTACGAGCGAAAAATATTTAGAAAGCATGAGGTTATAAAAAAAGAAGACGATGGTGGTGGTAGCTATGGCCTATGAGTGTCATAGTTTTGTCGATTTTGTGGTATTTGTGATAGATTTATCCACGTTTTATTATTGTATGAAATGTCATTAAATAGTAGTATTGTAAATTTTAATTAGATCATGCTATTATTTTTAAAATTAAAAGGTTTAAAGCAGACTTGTAAAACTTATAAGAGTACGGTGGGCCATACATTGCAGTCATTAAAAGAGGGCCCATTTGCTCAACAACTAAAAGTGTATTTTCATGTTCACTCTTTTCTACTCAAGATTTATTCCAAATTATTCTTATTACACAAGCACAAATACAAACACAAACCTACAACATTGGATCTTTGTGTTAGCTTTGTTTAAAAGTAACTGAAAAGACAGCTGAAATATAGAATAACTAGTCGTGTTCGTTGGGGCGAAACTCGAAGCATGTTCTGAATCGGTTTGGTTCCTGTTTGATCAGTGGCGAAGCTTGGTTTCAGAATTGGTGGGGGCCGGACTCAATTTTTTTCGATTGGTAGTGGCAAATCGGTGGGGGCCGAACTCAACCCAGACTCAATTTACCTATGAAAATCGCAAATTTATACCACTGCGCCAGAAAACAGGAAGGCCAGGGCCACCCCTGGCCCTTCTTATCCTTCGTCCCTGTGTTTGATCCTTTGGGTATAGGTATTAAACCAAAATTATGTTTAAATTAAAATACATATGTGTATTTATGTATGGGAAACATATATGATACCTATATAAATTATAGTTTTCCTAGTTTATTTTTTTTAAATGAACTGAAGTTTTATTAAAATAAAACACGAAAGTTACATAATGTAACGCCCCAAAAATCCATTTTGCTTAAGTTCGCCATTAAGCGCGATTAGCAAAATAATAAGAGCATAAGAATGAGTGTTATGTTCTAATATGGGAATAAACTAATAAATGCTATTATTTGTATAAGTGGGCAAATAATAATAGAAACTAACTTAGTTAGTTAAGTTTTATAAAAAAATGACAATTGGGGAAATGTTGGGGGGGGGGGCATTAGTGTTAATGTGGGTCAAATAAGTTGGGCAAGAACACCCATTTGGGTGAAAAACGTGGGCAGCCCCAAAGGGGGTTTTATTAAGCTAAAACAAACCCCAATCTCACCAAATTGAAGAAGATTGTTGCAAGGGGCTGAAGTAATGGATGAAGTGGTTGTTCTAGAGGGTTAATCTTCAAGGAATAAGCTTTGGTAAGAACCCTAAACCCCAAATTCTTGTAGGGTTCGAAACCTATATGTGGGTTTAGAGCAAATGATGTTAAATTCATATTATTGCATGATTGTAGGTGATATTGATCATCTCTAATGGTTTAGAGATGAGCTAATTACTAGAAGTTGCTTGGTTGCAAAAGATGATGATCTTAGGTCTTCATTAGTAGCTTAAATGTTGCTAAAATTAGTTGTAAATCCATGTAATTGTAGGAATAATGTGTAGTTGATGATATTTATGTGGAAATTGATCACGATTGAAGGTGATTATGTGTTTTGGTGGAATGTGTGTATTAGGAGCTTGTACAATGTGCTCAAAATATTGTACGCACACCATGTGTTCGATGAAATGTTTAGATGAACTTGCGTGCAAGTGATTGATGAGAATGAATGGAATATGATGATTGTAGGAAATTAATATAAAGGATGTGTTTTGATGGAAACCATGTGTGAATTATAATGGATTGTATGTAGGTATGTATGTATGCACATAAGTGATCTTATGGTTGTATATGTGTTCTATAATGTGTGAATTTGTATGCAAGACTCGACAAGTATGAAAGTAATGTGATAGTTGGTGCAAGTGATAGTAGGTTAACATGGGGATTTCGTCTTAGAGAGAAATCATGTGGGAATTAGTTGATTTTATGATTTGGTAAGAAGTATGCATTAGTAGTGTGTACACTATGCTTAAATATTATGATGTACGCGATGTGTTGATTAATTGGTGTGACGAATGATCTTGTATCTTAAATGAGATGTGAACATGATGTCTATGCTGAATCTTATATGATCTAGTACATCAATATGGACATATGTTTCTAAGTAGGATGTTGGTATAGTTGGAAGTTGACTTTCTGGAAAGTCAACAATGTAGAATAACATGGTTAGGCTCCCAAACTTGATTGTGTGATTAGAAACACTATGTGACGCATAACATGTTAAAACTATGAGACATATATGATAATAAGTGGTATTACTATGTGAGAATAAATGTGGTTGTGAATGTATGTTGTAGATATGATAGAAGTTGACTAATGAAAGTCAATGTGATATTTGGTTGAGAATGATTGTTAGTGTGTTATGATCATGTATGCTAACAATGATGTGAACATGATGATATGAAAGGATAGGAAGGATGGACTCAACCATGGGAAGCTAATGGGTCAAGAGGAGGCAAATAAACAAGCATGAACTTGGAGGACTTGAGGTAAGTGATTCCCGAACTTAACTCGCATCTATGATATTGAATTATGTTCACATAGAATGGAATCTTGAAGGAGTACATGGTTTTTGGTTATGGGTCAAGGATTTACATGGTAGTTAACTTGGACTTTGTCTTTGTAAATGTAACTAGTGTGGACAAGGTTTGAGCGAATCAAGTATAGTAGGTGCTTGAACTCAAACCGGAAGCTCGTAGGGGCGTGCATTCGATCCGAGAATTGATCAAGGTATGTGTGGAATGATGGGTGGGAGAGTAGTAAATGAGTTGCTAGAATGTCGGAAATTATGGGTAAGAATGGCATGAAAGATATTGCGTTGAAAAAGGGAAGCATTGTGCAAGACCTGCTGTTGGCGTAGGATACGCCAGTTTTGGTGTAGGATACGCCAAGTCTGGTTTGCCTACGCCAAATTCTGCTGCCCTACGCCACTCTGTCACCCCTTGCCTACGCAAGTGGCGTAGGCTACGCCACTTTTGGCGTACCCTACGCCAAATCCCCCTCTGGCCTTGGATGTTGATTTTTCAGCTCGTTTATGCTCCCGTACCTTGCCCGAGCAACTCCAAACCTCATTTATAGTACATATGTGTACTCATGCTCGGGTTTGAGAGAGAGCTTCATGTATGTAAGGGTTGGTAGTTATATGTAGATTGAGTAGAGGATTGGAAACGTCACATTTGTCTTAGAGATTGGCGAAGAAAGAGTAACATGACGGGTAAAGTAGGTTATATGAGGGAATTGTATGCTTGTATGTAAAGTAGGTTATATGAGGGAATTGTATGCTTGTATGTAAAGTAAGTTATATGAGGGAATTGTATGCTTGTATGTAAAGTAAGTTATATGAGGGAATTGTATGCTTGTATGTATTGTGGGGTATTGAGGGAATTGTATATTTGTATGAATTGTGGGGTTATTTACCTTGTTATGTGAATGGTAAGGAAGATGCAGGTATGTAAGTGTGAATGCATGAGACTTGTAGGATCAGCTCGGGGTACCACACCCGAACTTCCAAAAAGGCGCTGGAACGAGATCATAGAGTATCTATGGATATTATCTCCGCATTTTGAGTAGTGTGTATTAAGTCACTAAGTGAACTAACGAAACGGTTATTTGGTGATCGCAGGTTGTCTTGTCTACCTAATAGAGTAAGGAAAGGATGGAGATCGAGCAATGAGGCGGATTGTACGAGGACACGACCCTATAACGTGATACAGATGGGTCATGTTTAATGTGATAGAACACATTTGAAAGATGTAATACCTAAAATGTTTAGTAGATTTGGGTTATAAACATCCAAGGTAGTTTTTAAAAAGAAATAAATTTTTCGGTTGGTATTTCCGCTGCACGTTTTTTCTGTAAATTGGCTTAGGGTGTTACACATAACAATAGAAGGTAGACGTGCAACAAGCTGCGCCGCCACCTCTTTTTGAATTGCGAACCCTATTCTACTAAAGACAAAACCTTGCCCCTGGAGACGAACTATTGATGTGGACGACCCGTTTGACCCTGGACAAGAGACGAATAGCTTATGGCACTAGGGAGCCAAAGGTATCAAAGGCTAAGGGGATAAAGACATGTTTGCTCTTTGCATAAGCTTTAGCATGTTTCTCTACTTTCTTCGATTCCGCCTTTCTCGATGCTTGCCCAGCTACAAACCCTGTTTCCCTTAACCCAACCAAAGGAGATACCCCCTGTGAGGTCCACGCAAGCATGTTTCCCCCTCTCCTAACCAAAGACAAGCAGATCTGCTGGTCGCAGGGTGGATCTCCCTTCCGCAGGGTCTGTGAGAAAATTTACAGGGCCTCCTTTTTGGCAGAAATCCCAGCTCTTCTCAAGATGTCCCACAAAACGTCCCTCACCAAGTCATGCCGGTATTTGAAACCAGGGAGCTCTTTGCAATGAATTGCGTGCTCCCATATTTATCCATGCAAGCTTTACGGCAGATGGGACATGTTTCATCTTCCGGGTACATAGGGATCATCAACCGGTACTTGAGTATAGCCCTGTACTCCACTGCAGACATGCATTGACCCAAACCCTCAATCGGGATAACGGTCAAAAAATCCTGAGCATGAGGCCCCTTCAAGCATTCAATCACCGCCATCTGGCGGGAGGACAACTTAAAAACTTTTCCTAAGCTCTAAGAAGTTATGCTAAACAGAGCATTCGCCAAAGTTTTTTGTGGCTTTGAGGGGGCGGGGTTCTTATTAGAAAAACCACCAATATCAAAGTCCGGGAGATAGACATTTAAGCGTTCGAGCGCATGTTAATAGTCCGGGTCTAGCCCGATGACCCCACTGTTTCGAAGGATATGATCTTGAAGTTTCCAAGACTGTGCTCTAGACGCCACAAAGGCATAGACCCCAACATCTCGAGCTAAAAGGAGGCCCAAACCACCCAAGCGCATCGGCAAGGATGCCAATCGCCACTGGAGGTCCCTAAAGAAGGGGTCACTACACATAACTATATCGTCAATATCCTCCCTGAGGCCATCATCGAAAAGGGAGACCGCACCCACCATCAAGTGGGGTTGACAAGTTCACTTTGGGGATCCCTAAGGCGGGGCAGGAGTTTCATAAGGTCAACCGCAACCGTGGCCCGCCGCCCTGCCAACTCCCCAATAAAGATAGGATCTCGGCTAACAGCCCCACCAAGGAGCTTAACCCCCCTCTCTAGTCTACCAATCCCTCTCGGGAAAAGCCCGTCCTGAACTTTCAGCCCGTCACACGTCGGCCAAAAGACCTATGTTTTCTTAATATTTAGGTGAAGCCCCTGGAGATGGCCCATGCACGTTGATAATGTCTAAAGCCTTAGCAACCTCAGCCGCGTTGCCTATAATCGTCCCATCTTCCAAATACCAAGCATGAAACGGGAGGTTACAGTGTTTCTGAACCCTCGTGATAAGGGGGTGTAAGGCAAGAGCAAAAAGAAGGGGCCCCAAAGTATCTCCTTGCTGCATTCCGGTAGTAGCCCCAATACAATCATTACCCACATACAGCCTAGCAGGCTGGGCGTAAAGGAACTGGACCCACGGATAAATAGACGGGCACTGTTGGTGAACCTTTCGGAGAAAGGTTGTGCGGTCGACCATCCTGAAGGCATTGGAGAAGTCTACTGTAAGCAGAGCCAAGGAACCATCCGCATGAAAAGAGTTGAGGAACCTATTGGCACTATGAAGCACCACCTCTGCCCCATTTGGTACTCCTACTCCAAATTGAAAGTCCCTCAAGTACTGGGTAATGTCCTTCCCAACCTTCTTCATTGTCACCTTAGAAACCAGCCTTCGCCAAATTCCCCTCACATCAATGGACCGAATTCCATTATCAGGCTTCAATAAGGGAGTGAGGGGAACCGAGGCAACGAACACGGCAAGTATCTTAGGGCAGGCACCCCCAATCCATAAGTTGACGACTTCAGTAATGGCCGTGAGAAGGAAATGCCTAAGTGCTAAAGGTATGAATGTTTAAGTGCTAAACTAGTCAGAAGCAAATGTCTGACCGATTCAAACATCTGTTCACAAAAAAATAATTTGAACGAACTATGTCTGTCAAAAAATATGTGTTGTATTAAGAGCTCAAATAAACAACCCTTACTCTATAATCCTTGGATAACTTATAGTGTGCCTAACATTATATATGTCAAACGTTTAATAAATCAAAATGCTACGTTTTAACTTACATACATTAAATAAGGTAAGATATATAAAATATTATATTAACAATATAAAAATATTTAAAACCCCAAATAAATTAAATAATAAAAAGACAAATAGAAGATGAAATACAAATATAAAAGGCTTCACTCCATCCATCCACTCCTCCCACACTCTCTCTAAGATACACACACAGGTATGCATCCTCCTACCTAAAACTTTCTCCTTTCCTATCTAAAGTTATAACTTGTGTTGCATAATATATAGGTTATCAATCTTTCTCTATTTTTTAAGTTATAGATTTAGGCTGAAAATGGTTTTGGCAAGATTGATGGTATCGCTAAAGACTAGATTCAAGTCCTTAAAAGTATGGAAAACGGTTGATGATTCTTATGACAAGATTGAAAAGAGCGATAGCATGCGAGTGGAAATACGAAGCAGAAAAGCGCGAAAGCTTATCGAGGAAACTCTCAAAGTCGCGGACTCTCCCAAATGCACCAAAGCTTACTCGTTTTGATGTTGTGGCAATAGTAATTCACACTAGTTGTGTTTCTATGTATGATTACAACTAGTATTTTATTGTAGTGATAGTAACAATAATAATAACGTTTTTTTGTCTTTCTATGTAGATACTTTGTTTTTTTTTATTTATTGGATTTTTCACTTTTGTGTTACTGCAAGTGATGTCAAGTTTATGAAAGAAACTCGAGTAGTCAGAAGTTATTAAACCTTATTTATAAGTTTAGCTCGTTAAATAAGGAGTTGGATTGAAAATGTGTTGAAAATTATGTTAGTGTCTTAAGACGATTATTTTATGTTATCCACGCTTATATTCTACGTAGTAGTGAATGAATTTGTGGTGGATATAAGGTAACTGATTGAAAGCAATAATTTCGTGATATGATATGTGTCTAGCCGTAACGGATTTTTTTTTTTTTTTATTTTTTATTTTTTATAAAACCATCATCATTCGATATTAATAACAAGAAAAATTACATCAAGATAACGGGCAGACGAGCAACAAGCTGCGCCGTCACCCCTTTCTGAATAGCAAATCCTAATCTACTAAAAACGTAACCATGCCCACCCGAAGCCGAGGCACTACTATGAATAACCCGCTGGACCCTGGTCAGGAAACGGGTAGCCTCCGGTGCCAATGAGCCAAAGGTATCAAAGGCCAAGGGCACAAAAACGTGTTGGTTCTCCTCGCAGGCTTTAGCATGTTTTTCTACCTTTTTTCCCTCTGCTTTTCGCACCGCTTGCCCTGCTACAAAGCCACTATTCCTCAACCCAACTAGGGGAGATACACCCGTCAGGTCAACACAAGCATGTTTCCCCCCGGCCCACCTAAAGACAAGGAGATCTGCTGGTCGCAGAGTGGATCTCCCTTCTGCTGGATCCGAGAGGAAGTTCACAGGGGCCTCCTTCTTGGCTGAGATCCCAGCCCGTCTTAAAATGTCCCACAGAATGTCTCGAACCCAATCATGCCGATATTTGAAACCAGGTAACTCCTTACAATGAACTGCATGTTCCCCGTATTCATCCATGCAGACCTTACGGCAAATCGGGCATATTCCATCCTCCTGGTACATGGGGATCATCAGACGATATTTAAGAATGGCCCTGTATTCAATGGCAGACATGCTTTGGCCTAGACCTTCGATCGGGATAACAGTCAGGAAATCTTGGGCGTGGGGGCTTTGCAAGCATTCAATAACTGCCCTCTGACGAGTGGACAAACTAAAAACTTCACCCAGGCTCTGAGCGATTTTGCCAAAAAGGGCATTCGCCAAAGTTTTCTGAGGCTTTGGGGGGGGGGGCGGTGTCCTTGTTAGAAAAACCGCCAATATCAAAACCTGGGAGTTAGTCATTTAGCTTTTCGAGGGCCTGCACGTAGTCCAAGTCTGAGCCGAAAACCCCGCTATTCCGTAGGATGTGGTCTTGAAGGTTCCAGGACTGTATGATAAAAATAACTAAACAATGTATATTTATAATTTAAAAACTACAAATATGTGTAAAGACAATTATTTATATATAATGGGAGTTAATTTGATAACACATATTTACCCTTCTTAGTGATTTAGTAGTATTATATGGAAAGTTACTACTTTTTTATATTGATCGAAAGTATAAGTTGAATACTTATGAGTTATGACTTATCAGTTAAGTTAAATACTCATATGTTTGTGACAATATTTTTTTTTTTTTGAAAAGTTAATTTCTTTTAAATCACGTGGTCTGTGAGATTTGAACTCAAGACCTTCCACAACCTAAGTGATTTAAAAGCTTTGTCTTTGTCAATGGACCACCACCCCATTGGTGTTTGTGACAATATCTATATGTTTAATGTTGTGATGTGTCTAAATCCAGATAAGGGTTTTGAATACAGTTTTGGATTTAGGATAAGGTGATTTTGGGTTAGGTTTTAATTATTGATATGGTTAACGGTGGCCGACATCAATGATATTAGTCTGGGATTAAAATTTAAATTTATGTTATCAATCATTTAAATTTTTAGTATTGTATGTAGAATTGAAATAATCCCATGAAGTTTACTCGTATGAGCCGCTTGGGCTGTCTATACGTTTTATTAGTATATCAACAAGGTATACATTATAGTTAACTATCATGGTTGCGACGAGGAACACATACACTTCTAATGGTATACATGGTTCTATTTAATTCGATTATTAGTTTCAATCGAAACCAAAGTCATCGGTTAATTGATCTTATTGACCAATCCGTCAATTGGTTCAGTTTATTTAGTAAGATTGTCGGTTTTTAGTTCGGTTTAATTACCTTTTGTTAATAACCAAAACAAAACTTTCGCTAAAAATTTTGCTTAGAATTTTTGATTTGGCCAATTTTTCAAATTTTAGAAATTACAATAAAAAACAAAAATAAAGAAATTAAATACTTAATTATACGTATAAATTGATTCGATGAAAGATTCACATGATTTGTATTAAAAAGGAAAATGCGAAACTCTGGAAGAATGACAAAATTAGAAGCAATCTTGATTGATGAAATCAGACCCTTAGACTGTAAGGAGTGGGGGCGGGAGAGAGGGCGGGAGGGGCTGGAACACCGCCGCCACAGGGGCGGGAAAGATGGCGTGGGGCTGGGGGCGGGGAGAGCTTCACCGGCGTGGGGCTTGGGGTGGGGGTGAGGTGGCAGCGATCTATTGGTCAGGTTTTTTTTTTTTTTTTTTTTTTTTTTAACTTTAACACAATATAATATTATTTCCTTCCCCCCCTCTTCCCCCCTTCCACTCCCCACAATTATTCCCCCCCCCCCCCCCACAAGGGTCTCACAAGTGCCATATGGCGCTTCATCCCCCTCTTTCCCGCCCCCCACTCCTTATAGTCTTAAATCAAGGAAATTAGGTCTGACAACTACGTCAAAGCACTTACAGTGGTTCATTACATTAAAAGGCTCGTTGAAACATTTTCGTCCACTAGTCACGGGCCTTGTAACTCCGGTCATAGCCTAAATTATATGTGTCTAACGTTTGGTCTATTTTGCCACGTTTTCCTTACCTAATTGATCTAAATAGGAGTCCATAAACTTTTGAATCAGCTCCTTATCATATACCACTTTTTGTTTTTTTTTTTTACCGAATAACGTAAAATAGTAAGATTAATATTTAGTATTATCAGGTTTACTACAAGAGAAGGATGATTTATGAATATACAAACAAAAGAAGGGTTAATATTTTTCTATGACAAAAAGGAAAGATATACGAACACGTTTAGTCCAATACAAAAATGATTTATTATGACTGTACAAACAAAAGACGGACTGCAGTAAGGCCCACAATAAATTGAAGTTATATCAAGAATATATGTCCTCTTGTTTGAGCCCATGTCTCAATGGGCCAATTACAATCATGGTATAAATTTATTATGATAAAGATGACAAACAATTTCTGCAAGTTGGCGTGACTACCATTTGTTTTCACGTTATATTGGTTATTTATAGAAACGAGTATTTAGGACCCGTGTGTTGCGACATGATCGTTGAACTAAACATACACATGACCGTTGAACTAAACATAAAATAGGCATAAAAACGTTGAATTACGCATATGTTTTTACCTGTGTTAACTCGTCAAATGTAGACTGATACAAAAACAAAATTTTAAAATCCGAAAGACGGTACAGTTATGTCAAAAGATTAAAAAAATCAATCTGGTTAGCCCGCGTGATAAGGTGGGTGTCACTAAAGCTCTTTTAGATAGTGTACTCTAACATGACATGCTTAAAACACTTATATATTTTGGTGATTATTATTATTATTATTATTATTATTATTAGATATTTAGTAATTATATACTTATTAGATATTTAGTAATTATATACTTAGGTAGTTAAACACTACTAGGGAGGCCTGGGCTTCGAGTATGACTTTGTTGACGCCATCGGTAACTCAGGTGGTTTGGTGAGTTTTTGGGATCCAAAAGTTTTTTTCTAGAGACTCGGTGACTAAAGATAGTAATTTCCTTCATGTGGTTGGAACGATTTTGGATGGGTCTTTTCGGGTTAATATCATAAATGTTTATGCACCACAAACAAATGTTGATAAGCAAAACTTGTGGGATAGAATCAAGCATGTTCTTCAGACGGGTCATGGGTGGTGGATACTTTTTGGTGATTTCAATTCAGTTCGCAGTAGGGACAAGAGAAAAAACTCGTCTTTTGATCCAGTTTGCGTCCGACATTTTAATGAATTAATTGATGAAGCCGGTTTATGGGAATATAACTTGAAAGGGATGAGATACACGTACATGGTAAACAGAAGGGGTGTGTGTAAAGGGAGCAGAATCGATAGAGTTCTCGTTTGTGACAATGCATTTAATAAGCGGCCTAATGCGTGTGTTCGAGCTCTTAACAGAGATTTTTCGGATCACTCGCCTTTGGTTTTATCGATGGTTGATACGAACTTTGGGCCAAAACCTTTTCGTTTGTTTGATTCATGGCTGGATCGGCCTGGATGCGTGGAAGTTATTCAATCATTCTTTCAAGGTTGGGATAATAACGGGCCGACGGATACTAATCTTCACAATAAATTGAAGCGGCTGAAGGAACATTTAAAGGACTGGTTCAAAGAATATAGTATTAAAGAGTTTGAAGAAGAGTCCAGGCTTCGAAAAGATGGAGATGATTTTGAGATTCAAATGGAGGAAAATGACATGGAGGAGGCGGACCTTTGGGTTTGGTTAGAATGTAATAAAGCCTTGGAAGATATCGAGCACCATAAAGCTCGGGATATTAGACAAAAATCCCGTGTGAAGTGGGGCTCGCTTGGCGACGAGAACTCCAGTTTCTTTCACAGCGTGGTTAATGGTCGAAAAGCTAGAAACGCTATACCGGGAATTATGATCGACGGGGTTTGGATTGAAAATCCCACAATGGTTAAAAGAGAAGTAATGAGATTCTACAGAAACCATTTTAAAGAAGAATTCCCTTCTTGTCCGTTGCTGGAGTGTTCGGTTTTAAAAAAGCTTAATGTTCAAGATAGTGCTTTGTTGATTGTTGCAATATCCAAACAAGAAAGAAGAGATGTCGTGTTTGAATGCGGTTCGAACAAGGCCCCAGGGCCCGATGGTTTCAATTTTCGGTTTGTTAAGCGGTTTTGGAATTTGCTCGAGGATGAATTTTTTCATATTATGACAGAGTTTCATGGATTTGGGGTTATCAATGAAGGCTGCGGATCGGCGTTTATTACTTTGATTCCCAAAGTCAAAACGCCTTTGGGTCTCAAAGATTATCGGCCTGTTACCCTTATTGGGATGATGAGTAAAATTATTTCAAAATTTCTTGCTAATCGTCTCAAAAGGGTTGTGGGTCAAGTTATATCCGAATCTCAATCGGCTTTCCTCTCGGACTGGTTCATTCTTGACGGTCCGCTTGTGCTTAATGAGGTGTTGGAGTGGTTGAAAAGAAGAAATAGGAAAGCTTTCATGTTAAAAATTGATTTCGAGAAGGCCTACGACAATGTCAATTGGAACTTCTCGATCGCTATTATGTCTCAAATGGGTTTTCCTACATTGTGGTGTGTGTGGATTAAAGGCATTCTTGAGTCCTCTAGAGCCGCGGTGATTGTTAACAGCTCGCCAACCTTTGATTTTAAATGTGATAAGGGGCTTCGCCAAGGCGACCCAGTTTCGCCTTTTTTATTCTTAATTGTGATGGAATCTCTTTCTTGGTTATTGAAGTAAGCTAAAGAGATTGAGGTATTCAAAGGCGTTCATATTTCGGAGAACAACATTGATATTTCTCACCTCTTTTATGTGGATGATGCGCTTATCTTAGGCGAATGGTCGAGGGAGAATACTCAGGGGATCGCTAGGGTTCTTCGGATTTTTTTATCTTTGCTCGGGCCTACGGATTAATCTCCATAAGTCGAATTTATTTGGGGTTGGCGTGGAAGACGTGGAAATTGATAATATGATGGCTATATTGGGTTGTAAAAGAGGGGTGACTCCATTTGTCTACTTAGGAGTTCAAGTAGGTGCTAAGATGAACCGGATTTGTAATTGGAATCCGGTTGTTGATATTGTAAAGACTCGCCTGGCGTCTTGGAAAGAAAAAAATCTATCGGTGGGAGATTAGTTCTCATTAATTCGGTTCTTGTAAGTTTACCGATTTACTATCTCTCACTTTACAAAGCTCCTAAGGTGGTGATCAATAACATAGAATCTATTATGAGGCATTTCTTGTGGGCGGGAGCTAGTGAAGAAAAAAAATTCCTTGGGTGGCGTGGGGTATTATAACTAATCGGAAAAAGGAAGGAGGTTTAGGGTGGCAAAATTACAAGATGTAAATGACGCGCTCCTTCTAAAGTGGTCTTGGCGATTTAAAAAGGAAGGTAATAATTTGTGGAAGAAAATCATTATGGGTTGTCATGGGTCGAGTAAACCTTGGGCGATGTTACCTTGTAGTGCTTCGGCTAGTGGGTGTTGGAAACAAATCGTGAAAGTGGGAGAACAAAAACTCCCAAATGGTTCGACATATAATTCCCTTTTCGGTGACTCTATAGGCGATGGTTGCACAGTTAACTTTTGGGGTGACATATGGATCGGAGAAGAACCTCTTCGTATTAGATATCCGCATTTGTTTAAGCTCGAAAGAAACAAATGGGTAAAGGTTTCTGAAAGGTTTCAATGCATTAATAATGTCAAGACTATGACTTGGGATTAGAGGATGCCACCTTCGACTTACCAAGAGATCGCTGAACTGTTTCAATTGCTTTATGAAATTCACGAGTTCAACTGAAAGGTGGCCATGATGAATGGAAATGGAAAGAAAATCAAGATGGGATATTCACGGTGGCATCGGCTAAACGGGTGATTTCTCAACATGTCGTAGACGTCAAGTTCCCGAACGTTAAATGGAAATGTTGGGTCCCTTTAAAATGTAAAGTTATGGTATGGAGAGCTGCTCGTAATCGGTTGCCAACCACTATGGAGCTTATTAAACGCGGAGTGAGTCTTCAACAAACTGCATGTGTGTTTTGTAACTTGGTACAGGAAACGGCCATCCACCTGTTTACGGGTTGCTCCTTCTCGAATGAAGTGTGGAATAGGGTGGAAGCGTGGTGCAAACTGACTCCTACATATGCTTTTGACGTACAAGATATTCTTCAAATGGCGGAAGTTAATACTACTTCGAAGAGTGCAAGACAAATATTACAAGGTATTGTTTACTCTACTATGTGGGTTTTATGGAATGAACGAAACGCTCGTATCTTCAATAACAAGCTTCGCAGACCGGTAGAGATTGTTCAGATTGTGAAGTCGACGTCATATTTTTGGATTCGTAATAGAAGTAGATGGAAAGACATTGATTGGTTTAATTGGTGTATATATCCGTTGGATTTGATGTAATGTGGTTTGTTTACCCGGGGGTCCTTGTTTTGAGGACCGCTTATGGTGTTTGAATGAAGTTTTCCTTAAAAAAAAAAAAAAAAGTAGTTAAACACTACACATAAATGACAATTTTAGTTGCTTAAAGATAAATAAAAAATACATTAGATAATAATAATAAACCAACTCATTTGAATAGTATTTTTGCCATCCATGTAATATGTTGACATGTGAAGGGTATTTTAGTAACTTCATGTGTACATGTGTGGTGGTCTTTTGAGGGGGTACACATGTTCATACCTCTTTCTTCCACACACATCTGCATGCCTCTTTCTTCTCTCTATCGACTCTCCATTCTCTCTCTCGGTTGTTTCTCTCTCTAGAAACAACATCCCGATCCGTTGCCGGTGGCTTCACAGCCGTCCATGGCGGCGGCGGTTGTACGTACCTCCTCTATTTTGCTCCTTTTTGGTCATATTCGCTTATTTGGCTGAACCATAACTAATTTGGACCTAATAAAATGTCATCGGTGTTACATCTGGTGGTTGTTGCTGCCGCCCTTCTTTCTTCTCCATCAGCAGTCTTTCGACATACCCAGAAACATATAAGCTGCAAGAATATTATTTTATCGTATTAATCTTATTTTGTTGCCTACCAAAAAAGGTAAAGCTTACTCCTTTTTGACTGTTTGTTGTTCAAGATTTTGTTTCTTTAGATACCCTTTTATTTTTTTTGTTAATTAGTTGAGTTTTGAAGTTGGATTTTGGGAATATTGTGGGTTTTTTTTTTCATGTAAAATTTAGTGTGAAACTTTTGCTATGAAGTGAGATGTAAACTTTAGTACAAAACTCTATCGATCGTGTTAATCTGAGGCAATGGGTTCACATTTTTATCCCTTTTAAGTGTGAGGACTAATTATAAGTGTTACACGTGAATTGGGAAACCTTTACAAAACTACACCAATTTAGAGTATATGTTATAATTTCTTTTGGTTAGGATTATGATTTTGTTGTTAGGATTTTTTTGGAAACTATAGCTAGATGTAACGGAAAAGGAAAAGGCTGATGTATTTGGTGATGGATTTAGAATTTGACTCACTATGATTGTGAGGTATGTTTTGGATTTCACTGATGGAAAAGTAATATGAAATCGTGTGTGTTGGTTGAAGAGTTGAAGGTTTAAAATAGGAAAAAAATGTGAGTTGGGGATTGTGATTACATTAATTATAAATATGCGGCTTTGAGTATGTTGTTATACCTTTGTTTTCAGTTCTGTACTTTTACCTACTGTTTGCCTAAAGGTCGATGCTCAATGTGATTAGGTTCTAATGTTTCATTGCTGGTTGCAATGATTTTGTTTAGGGTTTTCAACCCAGGGATCTATTCCCTCTTGCCTTCTTCTTCGGCGAGAAGGTAAGGGGTTTTAGGCGGCGTTTGCTTTCGAACCTGGCTGCATTCTCCGGTAATCTCTTTCTATTGTTGGCACCTTGAATCGATGATGATGATAGTGAGCTTAATTCGACAACCAAAGCAAGAGAGGGACATTGAGGGAGATAGCAACCCGGATTCTATATCCGGTGAGGGCTTCTCCTTCTGTTTCCGATGATGTTTGTCAACGACCGATGGTTTGATTGTTCATGTAACAATTGTGACGCTTCATTGTTGGATTTGTTATGCCGCGGTTTGTTGACTTATGATTAAACAATGGTGAGCAGGTTTTTTGTTTTGGCTGTGATGAGTTCAAGAGATTTTCAGATAATTGATGAGGATGGCGTGGCAAGGACGGTGGATGGTCGGTTCTCACCTGCAACCCACCTTGCAGCCATGGATTTTCGAACTCTGAGCCACACTTATTAAACGTCATACACTACTTTTGGTATATCTCTATAGTTTTATTGACGTTAGTTGCTGGAGTTTACAACCAGTTTAGTTTTTTTCCTTTATAGATAATAAATTTAATATTAGAGATTAATCCCTTGAGTTTATTTCATTGATAATTGCCTCTATAAATACAAATACAATGCTATCTATAATATGGAAAGTCTAACAACTTTGCCACTAATTATGGCGTATACAATCAATTATACATAAATATATATTATTGCTATTATACCCCCGCAGTCGAAGCGGGAGGAGACCGGATGCTGAGACTGTCCCTGAAGTCTTCAAACAAAACGCGAGGCAACCCTTTAGTGAAGATGTCGGCGACCTGATAGCGGGAAGGAACGTGTAATATGCAGATATGACCGCGTTGAACCTGTTCGCGGACGAAATGAATGTCCAATTCGATATGCTTGGTCCGCTGGTGTTGAATCGGGTTGCCAGACAAGTAAATAGCACTCACATTATCGCAGTAGACCAGAGTCGCACGGGAGAGTGGTAGATGAAGCTCAAGGAGAAGATTTCGTAACCAGCAGATTTCGGCAACGACATTTGCAACGCCACGATACTCAGCCTCGGCACTGGATCTAGAGACGGTGGATTGGCGTTTAGACGACCACGATATGAGATTATCACCAAAGTAAATACAGTAGCCGCTAGTAGAACGTCTAGTGTCAGGGCAACCTGCCCAGTCCGCGTCTGTGTAAGAGACGAGAGACTGTGCAGAGGAGCCATGAAGTGTGAGACCAAAAGATGTAGTCCCCTTAATGTAACGGATGATGCGCTTCAGAGCATTCCAGTGATCAATGCGAGGAGAGTGCATGTGCATACAAACCTGTTGAACCGCATAAGAGATGTCAGGGCGAGTGAAGGTGAGGTACTGAAGAGCGTCCGCCAGGCTATGAAATAAAGTAGGATCATGAAACATGTCGCTCTGTGTGGAGCTAAGCTTGCTGTTGGTGTCAACTGGCGTGGCGACAGGGTTACATGATTGCATGCCGGCTCGAGTGATAATATCAGTAGCATATGTATGCTGTGAGAGAAACATAGCGTCCTTTGTACGAGACACGGAGATGCCCAGAAAATAGCTGAGTGGACCAAGGTCCTTCATGGCAAATTCGGCAGCTAATATGCAGTATCAATACCCTGTAGAAAAGTAAAGAGAGAGGCATCGCTCTTGCTGTGATGAAATCCAATGGATAAAACAAAATCGGTAAACCGTTGGTACCATGCCCGAGGTGCTTGCTTGAGCCCATACAAAGATTTCTTAAGAGAACACACGTAGTCTGGAAATTGCTTGTTGCGAAAACCCATTGGCTGGTACATATAAACCGTTTCATGGAGATTCCCATGAAGAAAGGCATTGGTGACATCCAACTGATGAATGGACCAACGCTTAGACAAAGCAATAGATAAGACTGTCCGAATCGTAGTCGGTTTCACTACCGGGCTGAAAGTCTCTCCACAATCAATACCAACCTGTTGAGTACGGCCATCACAAACTAACCGGGCCTTGTACCGTTCCAAGGAGCCATCTGACCTGTATTTATGTTTAAACAACCACATACTACGTATAACATTCATATCAGGTTGTCTAGGTACTAATTCCCAAGTTCCGTTTCTAACTACTGCATTGTACTCAGTGGTCATGGCAGAGTACCATTCCGGTATAGATAAGGCATCGGTGGGGTTCTTGGGAAGTGGTACGATAGGTGCGGTGGTTACGGTGAGGTTGAAAGGTTGTTTGGGTTTGAATATGCCGCTCATGGATCGGGTGTGCATGGTTCGGGTGGGTGGTGGAGGTGGTGGGGGTGGCGGAGGTGGTGTGGCAGTGCTGGGTGGGCTGACGGGAGGTGCATTGGGGCTGGTTTGGGCTGAACATGTTGGGCCGGTTGAGTGGTGGATTGGGCCGGAGGATTGGTCAAGATTGGTAGTTGAGGGTACGGGTGTAGTGCATAGTGGGCTAGGGTGTTGTGAGACAGTGGGTTGAGATGGGTTTCTAGGTCCGGTTTGAGTGGGCCTGGGTCCAGATTGGATGTGGGGTGAAAGGTGAAACGGGAATGGCTCGGATAGGAACTCATAGGTGGGTGGTGGTCCAATGGTTTGCCTAAAGGGAAAAGTGGTTTCATCAAAGTAAACGTGTCGTGAAATATAGACCTGTTTGGTAGTCAAGTCAAGGCAGCGGTATCCCCTATAGGTAGGAGGATAGCCAAGAAAGACGCACGGGTGAGAACGGTTTTCAAGTTTGTGAATAGTGGTGGTGGGAGTGAGGGGATAGCAGAGACAACCAAAGACACGAAGATGATAATAGGTGGGTGTTTTGCTTTTGGTGGCTTTGTTTGGAAGGATGTTAAGTAAATAAGTGGCGGTTTCAAGTGCAAAGTGCCAAAAATGGGTGGGTAAGGAGGCGTGGGCCATGAGGGTACGAATGATGTTGTTGATGGTGCGGATTTTTCTTTCGGCTTTACCGTTTTGAGAAGATGTGTAAGGGCATGAAAGACGGTATTGTATGCCGTTGGTCGTGAAATTTTTTTTAAAAGAAGCATTAACATATTCACGACCGTTGTCACACTGAAAGGTTTTAATGGTGCGTTCAAATTGGGTTTTAACATTTGTGGCAAATTGGTCAAAAGCTTGAAACACATTGGATTTGTGAGTGAGTGGCGTGGTCCATAAAAAATTAGATTAATCATCCAAAAACAAAACATAATATTTATGACCAGACGAACTAATAACGGGAGAAGTCCAAACATCACTATGAATCATGTCAAAAGGTTGTAAGCTCATAGAATTTGAAGCAAGAAAAGGTAATCTAGTACTTTTACCAAAAACACACGATTCACAAACATTATTATGCAAGGTATCAAAAGAAACAGACGAAATATTTTTAAAAGAATTCAAAGTTTGTCGTCCAGGGTGACCAAGACGATGATGCCAAAGATCAGCAGTAATGGCTGTAAGAGCTGTGGGTGAAGTGATGGAGGACCCGAGCACCAGAGGGTAGTGGTCACCGCTGCTGTTGCACCGCAGGAGCGGGGTCCGCGTCTTGAGGTCCTTCACAAGAAAAACAAACGAGTCAAATTCAACAGACACGGAGTTATCTCTAGTAAAGCGGCGAACAGATATAAGGTTCTTAACTAGTTTAGGTGAGTAAAGGACATTTCTAAGGACAAAGGGTGGGAAAGGTTTGGGAAGGTATTTAGTGCCTTGACCTAAAACCGGGATAGTATTACCATTACCCACAATAATATTTTGAGAAATGCACGAGTTAGAAAAAGAATGGAAATCACCTTGTTCATGTGTCATAGTGGAGGATGCACCGGTATCCATGTACTGCGTAGGATCGGGCTGCTGGAGAGACATGATGTAGAGAGCCTACTCAATGTCGGTGGGAGTGTAGGCAGCATAATTATTGTGTTGAGGTTTTGGGCCTAAAAGGCCTGGTTGTTGGGCCGAGGACGATTGAGAGGAGCGGGCTGCAGTGGGGTATGGGCAGGGGGTGGGCCAGGGGCTGAAGTTCTGGGCGAGTGTGAAATTGGATTGGGTTGAAGGGGAGGCCTTGGTGTTGGGCTGGAAGAAGCCGTAAGGTGAGGTGGGCCAGAAAGGGGACCAAGGGGCGTATGATTGGTTCCAGAATTGAGGGAAGGGGTAACGACCAGGACCACCACGGCCTCGTCCACGCCGTCCAGGACGGGCGCGGCCACGGCCAGAAGCAGACCGGTCAGTTTTGGCGGGTATTATCTGTAACACCCCAACCGATGGCGGAAACATCGGGATGTCACGTATTGATGATTGTTCAGTAGCTCATGGTAAATAATAAATTTTCATTAAATGATTTAAATGAATTATATACAAATGTTCTAGAATTTGTACATCAAATTGAATAAAACTATACACATATCTTCAAGCATCAATTCAAATCTTCAAGCAAATAGAACCTGAAACATGTTAAGTTGAAAAGGTTTTGGGTCAACAAAAGTTGGTGAGAATTGCATAGGTTTTTTGATAATTGAGTAAAAAATGATGTGCAATTCATGTGTCATGTCAATCTAGTCCATATGTGAGAACATACTAGAAATAAATCGAGTGCATAATCAACCCTGATGATTGTTATAATATGATACATACCATACGCTCATGGTCCACTTGAATATGTTATACGATAACAAACACCCACGCTACCTTTGTAGGAGGCACGTATCCGGGTGGGATTGTCAGTCCAATAGATCTATCAATGTTTACCGCCGGCTTGTACGGAGTTAATGATTATGCTAGAATGGTGCTTACTCTAATCATGCTCAAGACATAATGCAACATAGAAAACACGTAGACACATTGATGATTGAATTGCATAAATGATGTTGTAACATGTTTCACCCCAAAAATGGTGATAAATAGAAAAGGGGCTATGTAAAACTCACCTTGGTAAAATGTTATATCTGTTGAGAAATGTGTTGACCAAATGTATCAAGTATCACCCTAAAATGAGGTAATAAATATGTCTAAGTCTATCAAGTCTACAAATGTATAAGTTCTAGGGCTTCGAATTGGGGATAATTGCTCGTTTGATTAATATTAAAAATATTCGCCAATTGAGAGAAATTTAGTAAATAAATAACCAAAAATCTTTTTATGAAATTTAAACTTAAGATGGTTACAAGAATGTGTTTAAAGTATAAAAATAATTTTTATAAAATTATTTTCTTTAAAATAGATTATTAAATCTATTTATTACAAATTGTCAAACTTTAACTTTAATAATTAAAAATACTAAAATTTAAAGAATTATAAGTTTAAAATTATATTTCTGTTCTAAATGATCAGAAATAATTTGTATAAAATTTTGGTGCAAAAATAATAAAAATTGGATTTATTATGATTTAATTATGATTAAAACTAACAAAAATTGATTAAAAATATTAAATAAATGATTTTTCTGAAATAAAAATCTTTTCAGAAAAGTTTATTGTTATATAAACTTAGAATAATTTTTGTGGAAATTAATAAGATCGTTTTGATATTTTTATAGATTTTTATAAATAAAATAGAATAAACTTGATTTAATTATTATAAATATTAAATAAATAAATTTCAGAAAACTAAAAATTGTAAGTTGAACTTTTACATGAGATTAATATAAGGTAATTTTTGTAGAATTTTTAAGAGAGTTTTGGTATTTAAAATGAATTTTAAAAAAAAATAAGGAAGTATATTTGTTTGTTTAAAGAAAACAAAACAACTAAAGAAAAAGAGTGGTGGTTGCAGGGATCGAACCCGCGTCTGCAGTGTATCAAACCAACAACACAACCACTTGGTCTAGACCAGTGGTTGTGATTGTTCTCTGTTCTTTAAATATTAATATGTTATGCAAATTAGTGTTCTTCCCCAAATTATGATTACGAGCCCTAGCATTCTCAATTGATCAATACACACGACGTTAACCCAATTAAACTTAGGGTTTCCGTTGTGTATGAGCCGATGAACAAAAACCATAAAAAAAATTCAACTTACAAACGCGTTTTGAGCTCGGTTGATCGGTCAAACAAAAAGTCAAGAATGCGATCGTTTAACCAAAAGCAGAAGATTTTGTGAAGAATTGAGGGTTGGGAAAGGATGATCGGCGAGTTGGGACTGCTCGTAGATGGCCAATTTATAGTGTAAAGCTCTGGATCGAAGGAATGGTAAGTGTTGACCACCATTTAATGTCAAAACGCGTCAAAGTTTAATTGATTATCAATCAATTGATAATCAACGTATTGGTAAGTCAATATAGGCCGGTAATCATGCATCAATGGTCAAAGATAGCAATTCACGAGTTAAAAGAAAGGAAAATTCCTTTTTGGGTCTGCTGTCACGCGGTGCTACCAGGAAGAAGAAACAGGTCCATTTCAAAAAGGGGTTAAATAGATAGAGTTCCTAATCTCATCACAATTGGCAACATGGAGCAGTGGTTGAAGCGTGTGTGTGTGTATGAAAGGTCACCGGTTCGAAACCCGGCTGGACCTCCTATTTTTTTTAAACAGAATCGAAGGGGGGGGGGGTTTGGGCTTGGTTAATGGGCCGAATTCAAGTAGGACGGACCTGGGCTTCATTTCTGGTCTGGGTATCTTGGGCTACAGCATAAATAGGAAGAGTTTGGGCTTTGGTTGTTGGTTTGGGTTTATTAAGGGTGTAGTTTAAGTGTGGGTATTATTATTATTATTATTATTATTATTATTATTATTATTATTATTATTTATTAGTAAAAAAAATGCATTATATATGTGTATATATGTATATATATATATATATATGTTGTGAGTTAGGAAAAGTAAATATAGACTTGGGCACATTAGTATAGATTTAAGGATAATAAGGGCTTTTTCGTATAAGAATTCGGTGAAAATTTTGCGATGTTACATTATCGGTGGGTGTGGAGCGGTTTGTGGAGGCAGTTAGGGCATGGGATGCAGTTTTGGAGGCGGTTAGCGCGCGCTCAGCCTTATCAGTTTCGGCTTGGCAAAGTTTGGAACGCGCGTTGTAAAAGGATGGTAGAGGGTCTTGGTTTTTGATTATGGTCGAGATGCTTTCATATTGATCGTTTAGACCCGCAAGGAGTTGCAAGACTAAACGGTCATTGTCAACCGGGGCGGCGACATTAGCAAGTTGGTCGGCTAGGACTTTGAGGGCTTGGCAATAGGCGGACATATTGGGAAAACCGTCTAACCGGGTGTTAGAGAACTTGTGCATAAGATGGATAGCACGAGCGCTCTTATTGTCATGGAATAGGTCTTTGATGGCAACCCAGGCTTCGTAGGCATTGGAGATGTTGTTAATGATGGTGTGGAGGAGATCGTTGGAAATCGTAGTGTACATCCATTGCAAAACAATGGCGTCAATACGTTCCCATTCGTCTCGGGTGGTGGAAGATTCGGCGGAAGTGGGGTTGGTGGGTGGTTTGAGGTGGTCATCTACCATATGAGCTTTACAATGAAGGGTGAAGAGGGTGGCCCATGTGGAGTATTGTGAAGATTCGATTTCGAGGGTGAAGGGGGTGAAGTTTTTGATGTTTGTTACGGTGGTGGCTGGGTGGATTTTGTGGTTCGTGGGTGCGGCAGGAGGGATATTGGTGGATGTGTCTGAGTCGGTGGACATGATTGTAGGCCGGGTGGATTTAAGGAAAGGTTAGGAGAGTGATGGAGTATAAGAAAGGTGGCGGAGCAGGCTAACAGAATTGAGCAGAAGGTGGTGGTGGAGCGGTCGCAGTGGGCGGCGCTGATGGGGATAGATGGTGGCCTAGGGTTAAGGAGAAACCTAGACTCTTGATACCATATTAGAGATTAATCCCTTGAGTTTATTTCATTGATAATTGCCTCTATAAATACAAATACAATGCTATCTATAATATGGAAAGTCTAACAACTTTGCCACTAATTATGGCGTATACAATCAATTATACATAAATATATATTATTGCTATTATTTAACATGAGATTTTTTTACTGTAGCTTGAAAATTATGCTAAAACTGAAGAAGCTAAGGTTGAAGAACTCATCAAAGCTGTGGCAGACTCTGGTGCAAAGGTCATAGTTAGTGGAGCGGCTGTTGGAGAGATGACTCTGCATTTTTATGAGCGTTACAAGTATATGCTCATTCTATACTTTGTATAATTTATTTATTACTTTGGTTGTGTCAAAAGGTTGTTCTCTTTACTGGTTAGAAGGCTGCATGATAATAATCTTTTGTTTAATTATCTATAATTGTTAAATTGGGTCCAAGTTTGAACTTTGCCGTTTTTGCCGCACAACTGGTGTTGTTGCTCTTGTAAGCAGCAGAACGTTTCAATGTTCAATATATAATAGTGTTAACCAAGCATTGGCAATAATGAGCATTTATTTGAATTCACAGTTGAAGCTTGGGAGTGTTGTAAACCCTGACGATCTTGGATATGTCGACTCCATTTCAATTGAGGAGATTGGTGGTGCTAGGGTAACATTCTTCTTCTTTTTGTTAATTTCTTTGTGTTTTTTTTCTTCGTTTTTTAGCCATAACCTAACCTAACCCGTTTAAATATTTATTTATTTGGGTTTAGGTAACTGTTGTAAGAAACGAACAAGGTGGGAACTCTGTGACCACTGTTTTTCTGCGAGCAAGTACTGATAGCATATTGCATGATTTGGAAAGGGCTTTTGATGATGGTGTCAATACTTACAAGGTTATGTAATACATATGTTCCTCCCTTTAATATTATTTTTGTTACTTTCCTTTTCCCCTAATTTTAACATCTCTCTCTCTCTCTCTTTATCTGTTCGTGTTTCAGGCATTATGCAGGGACAGTAGAATTGTACCTGGAGCTGCAGCCACTGAAATTGAATTAGCCAGGAAACTGAAGGAGTTTTCCTTCACAGAGACAGGGTATCTGCTGCTTTCATAATCTTAATTATAAAGTGACTGGTTTGACATTTTTTTGTTATTGGTATTGCAGATTAGATCAGTATGTTATCGCAAAGTTCGCTGATTGCTTTGAAATGATACCAAAAACATTGGCTGAAAATGCTGGGCTTAACACCATGGAGATCATATCCAGTCTATATGCAGAGCATTCATCCGGAAACATCAAAGTTGGTATTGACTTGGAAGAAGGAGCATGTACGGATGTCTCAACATTGAAAATATGGGATCTTTTCGTCACAAAGTAATCAGTTCTGCTCCCCTTTTTACTTGCATTTATTTACCTCATTTAAAACTGAATGTTGGCATTAATCAGCGGATTCATTAGTTTTAAACCTCAAATTCATTAGTATTAACATTAGAAGCTTCCAATTTAAAACTGAATGCTCAAATTTATTTACCAATTGTTTGATGTTATGCCAAGGGAACATGCATACTAATATTATAATTGCACTTTGTTGTATACCCATAAGATGCTCCTGTGTTCGATTGATTCGATTGATTAGTCGTTATCTCTGCAACGTTTTTTATTGCATCATTTTTTCAATTTATGATCTCACCTGCAACTTCCAATGTAGATTACTTGAGTTAGGGGTCTTTTTCTCAAAGTAAGCTAGAGATTTAGTTGAATGCCAAAAACAAAAAAAAACTGTTACGATGTCACCAAGTTAATGTGTTCTCAAGATATTTGAAGCATTAACCGGAAAGGAATTCATTTTTCTATGAGTTTCCTGTATAAAAGAGGTTCTAAGCTAAGGAATGTTATAAATTAATTTCTAACTTTTCTAGATAACTTTAATTTTGTGCATGTTTGTGATTTAGTTGTTAGATGGAGTCCTAAAACCGTTTCGACCACTTAATCAATCATCATTTAGTGACCAACTTGATTTGATTTCAGTGATTTTGCAAGATTTCGCTGACCGAAATAAAGACAATCACATCTACCCTACTTCCTGGATGATAACTTATGATGTACAAAACTTATTTTCTTTGTTGATAACAGTTAGACGAGTTTCATAAAGCGTCAAGAATGGTATGTATAAAACCGGTCATTGTTTGTTCATAAAATATTGCCTCGAAGCGTGGTGGAAACCCGAATGTCTTTTGCGCAACGCGCGTTATAGAATACCACTAGTCACTACAACAAAAATGGGTTTTTAGTACGCGTAAAAGCGTCATAAAATGCTATTTGAAAGGACCTTTTGTTTAATAGGACCAACGGTAAAAGTGTTTCATGTAAAGGGGTCGTAATATGTCCTAAAACTTAAAAAGCGTCCTAATATCTCAAATAAGATTATGAAACCAATTTTATGGTCGCATAATAAACAACCCAAAAAACTCATAATAAAAACATATTAGGACACTTTTACAATGTTCTAACATGTGCTTACCTACTTTTAAAACACATGCAAGCGTCCTTAAAAATTAATTTATAGGACCATTGTGATGTAACATTATAGGTACTTTAGTACCAAGAGAAGGGTCCTAATATCCCAAATAAGATTATGAAACCAATTTTATGGTCGTATAATATATCTATGAACAACCCATATAGCGTCGTAAGAAAAGAATATTCAAAAAATCAAATTAAATTAAATGCCACTACAGGCGTTTTTCATGTTAATTTAATCACTATTTTTTTACGATAAATAATAAATCTTAAAATAAAAACATCTAAAAATTATAATATCATAACTTTAATTATAAGTTTGATCTAATACATATTACAAATGTTAGCAAACAAATGCATGATAAATTTCATACATATTTCAAATGTTTACAAAAGAAGTCAAGACCTTCTTTCGAGTAGGAATTCTATCATAAAAAACTTAGCTCCAACCAGTCTATGAATCTTGTCATCTCTACTCCCCGAGGCTTCACATGTTGCTGACTCTACCAAGTACCATCATTCTTGAAGATAATAACTCGTTACCACATAAGGAGTTAGCCAATCTTCATTTCTTTATCATCAACATTTAATTCAGAAGTTTCTTCAGGAAGCAAAGGTACATTATCAATAAAAACCGAGCTAACCTGAAGTGCAATAAACAAACCCAATAAAAACATAAGCTCAAATGTGGTGCAAGCCTAGAAAATACTAAGAAACAAAGAACATGTACCTGAATATAGCATAGATGAGAAATCTCTACATAAGACATACCTTAGATACCTCATATCAGGACAGACTCAACCTTTTTAAAGGCCTAAACCTAACTTTGAAATTGGGGCCTTTTCCAACTTTCATTTTATGTAAATTTACTTTACCATCTCCAACCATAAAGCATTTTAATATCTTGTAATTCGATTATGATTCTGATATTTATATTGTAACAACTCTTTGGGAAGGGAGCATCTAAAACATGCAATAATATATCGACATAGAACATTGACCCACGTCTAAACCTCAAAACAGAACACCCTGAAACCAAACTGATAACTGCTTTGGACGGTTTCACGTTTTAAACCAAACCGTGAACACCCCTATCTACATGTAAAATAATATTTTTAGCTAACCTGATTTGGTGAATGGTCACAACTTTCTATTGGTGATTGGATAATGCTCATCAACTGCTATGCTTCTCCATATGTAGCTACCTGCAAATGATAGAGGTATACCTTCATCCACCAAAATCAAAACATTAGGCCAATAAGAAAATCAATATAACAAGCATCAGACATAGAACCAAAAACAATAATACTACCTTTAGGTGTACCATGTATTATGAGGTAGAGTTTTGTAGATTGGAACAATATTTGTGTCAGCATATGAAAATGCATGTTTGTTTTTGTTAAAATATGAATCAAATTCCATAAGGTTTGCTTTCTATACTGTACACATAACAATTTATGAAGTCAAAATGCTTCGAATTTCAATATTTAAATAGTGCGCTAATCATGCTAAAAAACAACGGCAAGATTCAATATAATCTTGTGTGGAAAGAAATTGCAACATACTATGACTGCACAAATAATTATCAGTCCATAACCCATTAACAAGAGTCACACTTAGATAGCCATCATTGCTAGCATTACGTCTCAAACAAAAATCAACATTTATAAGTGACATATAGGAATCATCATCATCATCATACTCAATTAATCTCACCAATAACAAGATAAAGGTAGGGTCTGAGAAGGGTAAGATATGGAACCTTACCTCCAACCCGTGGGAATAGAGAGGTTGCTTCCAGTGAGACCCTCTACTCGATAGTGGTTTTGCATCAAGCCTTGGACATAAGACACATAACTCTTAGCAATCGTGACAAGCCCAATTGGTGCAAGTACCCCCGTCTCTTTTGGCTATCAACGCCACGACATGGTGCATGATTCACCATCCGCTGTTGTTAACATTATTTTCACAAAATTAGTAAATTAACATTAAAATTAGTGCAATTTTAGTTTTGCCTACCTTGGGGCCCACACATATATACACTATATGCACATACGCGGGGCTGAAATGACATTTAGGAATACAAAAGTAATTACCAATTTGCAGTAAGGAATCAACAAAGTAATGGCATGACAAAAAAGAAAAGGGTTGAATGGCTTAATACCTGAAAGAATATACATGATAAATATAAGGTATAGCCTGCCTCATATATACCATGAAAGGACTAAGTTACATTCTAAGATGTGCAAATCACATATGGCCAGATAGATTTCAGTATGGATAAAAACATTAGAAGATGTGCATGTATTTGTGTTCTTACATATAAGATGCATGTATGTACTGCGTGTGCCCACGGCTGAAACTTATTGAAATATGGAATTTAATGTAATATGTAGAATATCAAATAGCATGATTAAGCCATCGATGTAAACGAATCTGGTTTAAGCTGCGAGCTGGCTCGTGTTTGCTAACCGAAGCTCGGGTTCAGGCTTATTTGCTAAACAAGCTTGATTTTAGACTCGGGCTCTGGCTTAGGCTCGGTTAGGCTTGGCTCGTTTCGAGCTGAGCTCGAGTAGCTCGGCTCGTTTCAAACATACTTAACATGACATCTACTTTCATGGAATGATTAAAAACTCTTTGAACCAAATGAAACAATTAGATTTCACATACAGAAATATGGTGTTGCTAGGTGCGAACATATCTTCCATTGTTAATACATATGATAACATTACTATGGGTAAACAATTAATTAGAATACTAAATTGTTATAGAATTTTGATACAAGAATCTTCGGTTCTCATGGTATTGTTCCTACATTTCCATTACAGGGATTTGCTTAAACACTAGAATAACAAATTGAGAAACTAACTCATATACAATTCATTAACCCATGATCATCGTCAACCAAGAGAACAGAAAACACAGAAATACAAATAATAGAAATTTATATGCAAACTTATTCCAGCAACAAGATGATACACTGATCAAGTTCAATTTTTGACATCCCAATACTACAAATCAAATACTGACAAATAGATGTAAACTTGAAAAAATAAGATGAGTGTTGTGTTACCTGTGTGATTATCTCCTCTCTAATTCGGTTGAAGGCACAGAACGCATTGCTTGCAATACTTCAAACCCTAATGCCTCTCTAATTCGATTGAAGGCGTATGACATACAAAACCCAAAATTCAATTGAGCGAATGGCTAATGCGATCAGGATCTTGGATTGCACATCACTAATCTTCAATTCCATTATAACAACCTCACTCAAAATCGTTGATTGTATTTATATTTAGGAGGAGAAGCCGGAAGGGGGGGGGGGGGGGGGCGGGGGATAGTTAGAGAATAAGTGAAAAGAATGAGATATAGAGATGTACAGTAGATCTCAATTTTAGATTCACCGGTAGAGAAGAAAACTTGATTTTATTTTTTTTGAGTAAATATCAAATACAAACTTTGGTAAAAACTGTGAGAATCAAAGGGGGTAAAAAAAATTATTTTTTTTAGAATTTTTTTCCCATGTGCTTAAACATTCTTTCTAGATGAATAATACAAAAAAAATTAAAAAAAAAATTTTTTTTAGTGTAATTACGTAATTAAAGTAAATACATTAGTTTAATTATGTAATTACTCTACACATAATTACTCTACACCAATTTTTTTTTTTAGTTTTCAATACTATAATACATGTTTAACAATATGGGAAAAAAATTTGAAAAAAAAATAAAAAAAAATACCCTCCTTTGATTCTCACAGTTCTTACCAAAAAAACAATTTGTACCGGATCTTTCCCCTTATTTTTTTAGGTTTTTCTAAAATAAAATAGAGATACATAGCATGTTTAGGAAAGGAGCGGGAGTTTGAAAGGATTACGGGAGGGAAAGTGATTTTGATTAAATTGATTTTGGTGACATTTTTAACTTTGATTAAGAGGGAAAACTAACACATTTAGAGGGAACACTAAAATTTTAAAAGAAACGCTCAAAAGTTTTAAACTAACACATTTAAAAGAATGTTCTAACAAGTTTAATAAGACAAAATTTCAAATTCCTAACAAGTCACATGATACAAAGCTTTTTTAAACATCCGTACACACAATTTTACGATCTGATTATGGACATCCAAATAATGGTTTTTATTATACAATAAAAATACCATCAACATATAAAATACTAAAAGTTATTGTGTATATAACATCAACTAATGAAAGAAATAAAACTTTAAATATTTCAAATAAGCATATTCATAAAAATTAAAAGACCCATGTGTCAAGTGTCCTATTAAGTTATGTTATAATATGACTTTGACTAGAAAGGGTCCTATAACGTCGAGCATTTATTACTTAACTACAAAATGTCGTATTAAGTTATGTTATAATAGGACCCCGGTGATCAAGTGTCCTATTACATTACCACATAATGGGACACCAACAACTAAATGTCTTATAAATTACTTTATTGGGATCTACATTTTAAGTGTCTTATTAAGTTATATGATAATACGACCCCAAAGAATCATCCATTCTATTAAATAGCTTTTTAGGACACCAGTTTAGTAGTGTATATTATAAAAGGACCCCAAAAGTTCATTCGTCCTATTAAATAGTTTTATAGGACCCTATTTTACAAGCGTCCCACATAAAAGGTCCTTAAAAGCCCTTTTTGTTGTAGTGAGTTAAAGTAGTTACCCTCTTTCCCAAATTGTAATTATAAAAAATAGCGCAAACAACAATTTAACTAAATAAATAAACACAAACTCAAATCTAGTTTGATAACCTATGCATAAACAACTAATTTCCAACAAAAAAAAAATGAACAAACAGTCAAAATACCTTTCATCGTTTTGAATCCATGAATCTCTGAGATGATACAACAACCAACTTTGTGATTCAAAGTCAGGGCATAGATTTATCTAAGTTGGTATAGAACCTAATTCACGCGTTATAACCTAGAATTATGTCAGTTGATATAGAAGTTTTTATGTATTGTCTAAGTTGATATATATGTTACAACAACCAAGTTGATATCGATAAATGCCCAGATGGTACTTCACATAACATTCACTCATCTTCAAAGTGAAACTATGGTTTATCTATCTAGAAACTCATATTTAAAGTCCCTACCACCTCATTGCATTATTGTTTATTGTTTGTGACTAAACTTGGTTGTTGTTCCATGGAGCAAGTACTCTATGAATGGGGGAACATCAAGACGTGTGAAATGGTTCTGAATCACCAGCTATTTAGATTTTTCCACATGCACACCCCACACAGTGATTTGAATTTAGGGGACTAACCCAAGATAATCTTGATTTGTGTCTTAAGCCCTAATCCAACTTGTAAATAAATATCGGCTAATTAACGCTAAATCCTAACGAACACCAAATCAAGTAGGTTATAAATGAAGCAATGGTGGAACAAACCTAGAACCTACGATGCAACTCACCTTAAACGGGGCACTAAGGTTGCTCCACATGAAATGCAAGGCCGGTCACAACCGAGACAAGCTACTAGGCCTGAAAACGTAAGTCGACTGCTTGTAATCTCATCCCAAAACCACCGAGTGGTTGAGACACTGGGTATGTTTGGCAAGGAGCTTTTAAGAGCTTTTAGGAGCTTCAAGCTTCAAGCTTTTAAGAAAAAGCTCTTACTCAATAAAAAGTCTTGTTTGGTTGAAGGAGCTGGAAGCTTTTATGTTAGAGAAAAAGCTCTATAGTGAAAAGCTACTAGTACTAGCGTTTAAGAAAAAGCTCCTACTAGCTACAAGCTTTTAATGAGTAAATGACACAAATACTCATTCTATTTTAAAAATAAAATAAAAACTTTCCTTACAAGCTTTTAATTATGCCCATTTTGATCATTTTATACATTTTATTAAAAGCTCCAGCTACTCTGCCAAACAACCAAAATATATTTAAAAAGCTTCCAGCTTCCAGCTTCCAGCTACCAGCCTCCAGCTAGTTTTGCCAAACATACCCACTATCCACACTTCACAGCCTCACCCCCTTCTTCTCCACACTCCACAGCCCTACCTTCTTCTACTTCCGGCCGACCACCTCCACAGCCCCGCCTCTAGCCTCTACGGTGCGCCCTGTCTGCACTTTCCAGCCTCTACATCACCGCCGTCTCCCCCATCCCTATTTCCACAGACCATAGCGCCGCTGTATTTCTCATTCCCGTCATTTGGTTTTGGTTGCATTGTGATTTATTAGACTTGGTTGAATTGTGATGAATCATTATTAACTTGTTTTTGTTTGTGTTCGTTTATGTTTGTTTATGTTCATTTGTGGTCATTTTTATTGATCATTTGTGTCCGTTTATGTTCATGAATTGTTCGTTTAGGTTTTAAATGAACGAAAATAAACGAACACGAACACGACAAATTTCTTAATGAACGAAAACGAACACAAAAATGTGTTCAGTTATGTGTTCATGTTCCGTGTTCGGTTAAGTTAAATGAACAAACACGAACACGTCTGTGTTCGTGTTCGTTAGGTTCGTTTACAAGCCTACTTTTAAAACTTTTGTTGTTAGTAACAATGCATACAACAATTAGTGGTTTGAGTTTAGTCGGTGTCATGGGGAGTACTGCCAGGAAGGTGGCGGTGACAAGTGATCACTATAGTTTGGTTAATGATTGATGATCTTCACGCATTAGCAACTTTAAATTCAGGTGTGATCAGTTAGACCCGGTCCTGAGTAATCGGCCTAGGTTGTTCTTTTTGGCAAAAGTATCTTATCAGATTTATGGATAGATGGAGAAAATTACAAACAATTTAACCAATAAAATATTATGGCTAAACTGGTTCAATCATGTCTCTGTGCACCAAGTGAACGCAAATTATCAAAAGATTAATAAATTAAGGGAATAAATAAATTCTCTTTAAATTTACATTAAAGAGAAAAATGTAAACAAATGAACCTTTGCCCCTATACATCTGTCATCTGTGACATGTGACAGCAAAAATATATACGTTTTGCCGATGTCAATTGCTTAGTTTGTCATGGAATTAGCTTGTGGCTTGAATTTGGTTCTCGCTTTCGGTCACACCTCGGCCAAAATGTGCCTTTGTTCGCCTCTTCAATTCTTTCCTGTTAAAGAACATCATAAAGCAATGATCAGAATCAAGCATTCGGTAACAAGTTGGTAATACACAAACTATAAGTGCGCTTTCAGGGTTACGTACATCATGAGTTGCCTATCGAGATTTGATGAAGACAACAACCCTTTGTTCTCTTCGGCTCGTCGTAAAAGATAAGGCATGATTTGATCAACGGGCCCAAATGGCAAATATTTGCTAACACTAAAGCCCGCGTTCCTCAACCCAAAGGTCATTGCCTCCGCCATGCCATAGAGTGAAGCAAACTCAAGCTTATTACTATCTTTAGTAATTCCATATTCGCGCGCCTTTTGTGCCACCAATTTTGCTGTTATTTCACATTGACATTGATAAAAAAATCTTTACATCTTTTTGTATCTTTAACTTGGGAAATGATCATGAAAAGCAAACCATATGATGGTACCAAAAGGGTATATATTCAAAATTTTGAATCTTTTTTGCAATATTTCACAAGTGAAATGAATCAAAGATCAAAATGTTTTACCTGAATCAAGATTGTGGGTGGCAAGAATGAGTCCACCGGGACGATTAGAAACCTCATCAAGCATAAATGTAGCACAAACATTGAAACAATCATGTGTATCATTGATGTTATTATGAATAGGGGACTCAACACCTAATGAACGAGCTAACTTTCGTTCACTCGACATATAAGCCCCGCGAACCAACTTAAACCCAACAGGCAGCCCCATTTTGTCAGCTGCCTTTTTGGTCAAACACATCCTCTCACCAGCATCTTTCAAGTATGCTTGAATGGTGCCATAAATCATCGGTCTTTCAGCCTCATTATACTTAACACAAGCCCAATATGTCATGTAATCAATAGCCGGCTGGATCGAAGTGTCCTCAGCATCAATAACAATAGGCACATTGCCTTCAAAGCTTTTGTCACAAATGGTTTGTAATCTTTGGTGAGCTAACTCAAGATCATGTTCTTCTTCAGCTGTCAAAGAAGCAGGTTGATGTAATGTATGATAAAATGGGCTGTTCTCAGAGAATATTGGCAAAGTTTGCTGCTTCCATGGTAGCTTGAAAGATGAATTCTTGTATTCCCATCGAAGAAGATCGCTCACTCTCCTGAGCAAATACACTGGACAGACTGCTGTAACCTTCACAACCACAAAACTAACCTGTTTCCGCAATAGTTTTAGGTCATGCCAGATAATGGTTAGAAGAATATAAAAAAAAATAATAAAACAAAAAAAAAAACAAAAACAAAAACAAACCAGTAGCGAATCCAGGATCTTTTAGTACGTGGGGCGTAAAATTTTCAAGTTAAAACTGGCCGGTTAAAGACAATAAATAACATGAAACAATTAATAATAACACGCTTATAAGAAAAACACAAATAAAAATTAAAAAAACCAACAATAAGTATAACAAAAATGTTTTTAGAATTAACAAATACGGGAAGAAAAAATATATCTATAATTTAAATAGGCTACATACTTAGATTCAGGGGCGGACCTAATGAAGAAGCAGGTGTTGCGTTTGTTGCGGCTCAACTTCGCGCGCGTAGTGGAAAATTTGGTTTTTTTTTTTACGAAATTTGGAAAACGTTGCTACTAAAATGAAAAAAATGAAAAACGTTACTATTGAAAAACATTTCTATATCCGCCACTGCTTAGATTTAAACAAGTGAAACCAAAATAAGTTCAGTAACATTTCTATATCCGCCACTGCTTAGATTTAAACATGTTACATATAGCTTGTACGTAAAAATATTAAATGTTGATTTTAATGGTGTTACGCGTCCTAAAGTACTGGATCCGCCCCTTAAACAAACACAAAGTACATAAAGATGTATTTAAACTTGCTTACAGAAGAAGGAGGAAGAGATTGAATAGATTCAGCAGTTTTAATCAACTGTTGAGTAGCTTTATCACAAGATACATTATCTTTTGCATGCTCCAATCCATAATCCAACATCCCTCTCAACCCGGATGCCCACAGCCTGCTAACGGTCCTACCCGTTTCAACAGTATCACAACCAGCCACAAAATGATTATACGCCGTATGTTTAACCGTCCCCATCACTGCATTTTTAAACAAGCCCACCTCCATCAACCGTGAATTCATAACCCAAAGGCTTAAATCCACCACTGGCTCCACCGCGGTTATGTTCAAAATGGCTGCTGAATGCAGCAGTTTTCCCATTGGAACTGTTGCAAATAGACTCTTTGTATCTTCAAGTTCAAATATTTTGTTACCGTCATTATTGGTGGTGGTGATGGCAACTGGTTGTGGTGGTGGTGGGAAGTTGGGGGTAGTGGCGGCGTTAAAGGTGGTTCGTTGTGCTTGATGGCACCTTGAGACTAAAGATTTTAGTTTTTGCGAAATGTTGTTGTTTATCATTGCCATGATGTGGTCGGGCAACGGGGGCGGTGAGAGAGGGGGCGTTTATAAGTAGCTAGAAAGTGATCTTGTCCCGTGTAAAAGTCCTAAAAGTGGGACTAAGGCAAGATTGTTTTTAGCTAGAAGATTTGTGGAACAAATTATACAAAATTTTTAATTTCTTGAGCGCAAGATAATAATCTTTGTGATGAATTTTGTTGAGGTGATGTGAAAGATATTTATAGGCAAGAAATGTTAAGTGGTCATGACAAAGCCTTAGTGGGAGTCGGGTTGTTGTAAGAAAGTATTTTAATTTTGTTCATCCAATGAGAAAAATGTGGTCTATATATATCCTTAAAATATTTTTTTTTTTTTTTTTTTGTTGATTTTGAATCTTAATGAGTAGAGGTTTTTTTGTTTATCCTTGAGTGGTTCTTCTGTAATTTGGAATAACATGCTGTAAAATATAAAATAAAGGTTTCAATTTTTTTTATGAATTTAACACAATAGACATGATGTATATAGGATCGGCTTAAGCACGATTATTTTGATGTTATGGTACAATAGAGCCCTTAATTTTAAAAGATTTATTTTTAATATTATATGATAATTGTCTGGAATCAAAATTAGCATAATATTGTGCCTATAGTTATGGTTTGCAAGTCTTTTTTATTGTATTTATCATGCATATAATACTAAGCCTTCAATTACTGTTATCTTCACATTTATGCTATTTTTTAGTTTTGGAAAATAAACCCATTTTAAGATTTGCTTTAAACCTCCACATGAAAGGTTAAGCCGGCACGGGATGTATAAAAATATAGATCAGCATAATACATATGTTAACATGCTAGACCATGGGAGTTTAGGACGAGAAAATCAGGAAAGGAAGTAGCTTTTCAGGTAGTTTATATCTTTATAATTTCATTTAGAAATTAGAAATAAACTAATGTATGTAGTTTTCATATACATGAAACGATACCCGTGTATCTATTTTTGTTCGACTTGCTTTTTTACTTTTTTACTTATGTCCCAACTTTTCAATCATACCATAAAACTTAAATGCATGTGATACTCAACACACCGTATCAACTTTTCATTCACATGTCATCAACAAACGATGTTATTCGCTGACAAAAATTTTAGGGAAAATGACCAATATAGCCCGTTGACCGGGTATTTTGCACAAATAGCCCCCTCCACCGTCTTTGGAGAGACGGGACACGGCTCCCAACCCGCCTGAACCGTCTCCCGAGAGGCTTCCCATTTCAGCCAACAGAGAACCGCCACGTGGCGTCTCTGATCCCGAGATGTACCGTCTCTCTCCAGACGGGTCAGAACCCTCTCCCAGACGGTTCACGTTTCCCAAGACGGCTGACCCTTTGGTTCAACCGTCTCCCAGACGGTTCACGACTATCAATGCCGGCTGACACTTCGGGTCAACCGTCTCAAAAAGACGGGTCACCTTTCCCAAGACGGCTGACCCTTCGGTTCAACCGTCTTGAGAGACGGTACACATTTACCGACGCGGTGGTTCCCGATGAGCGGCGACGCTTCGGTTGTCCGGCTCAGCCCTATAAATACCCGTCTCCCGTCCATTTCCCGTCATCCAACCCGTCTGAACATAATCAACCACCGTACAACTCCGTCCAAACACCATCTACTACCCGACGACCACCGTCCAACACCGTCCAACATCGTCCAAACCACCGTCCAACACCGTCCAACACCGTCCAACACCGTCTAACACCGTCCAAACCACCGTCCAACACCATCCAACACCGTCCAAACCACCGTCCAACACCGTCCAAACCACCGTCCAACACCAATGGCACCCCAAAGATGGACGGAAGAACAAGAGATTGCGTTGATTGCGGCATGGCTGCATGTTGAGGAGAGTACACACCTCAACAACAAGTGGTTCCGGATCCTGAATGAGTACAACCGGCTCGTTGGGGGCTCACAACGTACCACCGAGTCGCTTAGCCGCAAGTTGAATGATTTGACGACAAAGTGTCAAATATTCAACAGCCACCATAACCGGACCCTTTACGACGTACCCGCAAACTTTCCTGAAGACGTGGCCATTAGACACAGTCTAAGGCAGTACAAAAATAGGGAGGGTAAAGAGTTTAAACATGTGTCCGTGTGGCAAATGATTAAACATCGTCTTATGTAATTTTTAATTATATTTTTATTTATTTGTAATGGTTTTATTTTTAATGCAATAGTTGGTTATATTTTTAATTTGTCGTTTTGTTTTTATATTTAAACGTACTATACTATTACAATCACAAATAAACAATAAATATTATTACAATAACAATTAAAAAACTACATTATTACAACAAACTTCCCGAGAATAAAAAAGCAACAAGAGAAAATAAAGAAGCAACAAGTAAAAAACTACACTATTACAACAAACTTCCCAAATTTACTTCCAGAACTAGGAACTTTGTTTGAAGTAATAGTAATGTCTAACCAACTATTGAGGACTACATCTTAGTGTTAGATGTTTTGTCCTCCACAGCGGCGGTAGTAGCAGTGGTCTACATAGACGTTGTTTCGAATGGTGTATGTGCTCTACACAGACAAGTCCGAAACATTTCCTCGTTTTATGTAACAATAGTTCTCAGTGAGCACACGTCGAACATCGAGACATAAATTCGGAAAGCGAGCGAACTTGCCTAAAATGTAGACCACCACATCATCGATCCATTACACGGGTTGCAAACCACGCGCAGATGGAACAACAATCCAAGTAGCCGTACGCAGATGAAACAACAATCCAAGTAACCGGGACATATTTTCCGAAGCCGGTAGGCTTCGGCTGGGGCTTCGGCTGGGAAAGTAAAAAAACGTCATTGGATTGGAAGATGAAAGCTTAGGGGAGACGGGTGGGTGCATGGAAGATGAAAGCTTAGAGGAGACGGGTGGGTGCATGGAAGATGAAAGCTTAGAGGAGACGGGTGGGTGCATGGAAGATGAAAGCTTAGAGGAGACGGGTGGGTGCATGGAAGATGAAAGCTTAGAGGAGAGCGGTGGGTGCAAATTTCGTTAAGTTAATTGGGGTATTTATATACACTCGTGAGACGGTTCAGACGGTTCAGACGGTTCACAAATTTCGTTAAGACGTATTGGGAAAGGTGACCCGTCTGTTTGAGACGGTTAACCCGAAGGGACAGCCGGCATTGATAGACGTGAACTGTCTTTGGAGACGGTTGAACCGAAGGCTCAGCCGTCTTGGTAAACGTGAACCGTCTGGGAGAGATCTCTGACCCGTCCGGAGAGAGACGGTACAGCCTCGGGATCAGAGACGCCACGTGGCGGTTGGGGGGGGTCACAACGTGTCCCGTCTATCCAAAGACGGTTCAGGCGGGTTGGGAGCCGTGTCCCGTCTCTCCAAAGACGGTGGAGGGGGCTATTTGTGCAAAATGCCCGGTCAACGGGCTATATTGGTCATTTTCCCAAAATTTTAATATGTACACATACAATTTCCACTCATCATGTATCAACCATTTTCTCTGCGTACTAAAGACGAACATGACAACACAATACTAGGGTTCCAAACATATTTCATATGTAATGTAATATTCAAATATAAGTCGTGTACATCACAAAAGCATGCATTTGATGAGTGAATGCATGAGAAATTCATAAGTACAAAAAACATACCCATAATTGGTTATACTCACCACCTTAATTGTTCAAAACCTTTCTCCGATCAAAATATCATTTTAGCCACATATATGATGTTTTTTGCTCATTTCAAGATAATGACAAGTAAATTGAACGAAGTTCATTTCTGTTTTAAACATTCTTATCGATTCGCTTGTAAGATGCGGAAGACGTCTTAAAAACAAACAACACTTATTTTAGCTAATCGTTTTCTCAATGAGTTTTAGAAATGTGACTTATCATATATGCCTTTAAAACAATACATATTGACTGAAATGGAAAATTTTCGTGATTGTTTCTAATTAATGTTTGAAAACATATTTGATTGAACTTATATATATGTGCATTTGTTACCTAATTATATAAGAAGTAAATATTAATGCTTCATCTGTTGTATATCAATTCATCTGTGTATCACTTTAATTTCCATCGAATCGAAATAAAGATAATTTCATTTCACACGCAATTTGTTGGTTTATTTATTAAATTTCCAACAAAGGTTTAAGTGTAAAAACTTTACAATCTAATCCTACACAACGAATAAGATTTGTAAGATGTTATATCTATTACAATCTAATCCTACACAATAGTCATATATATAACTAGTAAATTATATTAGTGCGGCTAAGTTTCCGATAACTTTAATCTAAATTATAAAAATAAACGTATCATAATAACGCATCCGAATTATATAAAATACTATACATGAAAACTTAAAAAAATGATGTTATCACTACTAGAAAAACTCAAATTTTCTACGCCAGTTTCCGTAGGAAATGTGTCATAAATCGCCCTTTTCTACGCATTTGTGACAAAAACGTGATGTAGCTAAACACCCCGTAGGAAACCTGTTTCCTACGCACTTCCTACGCAACTTCCTGCACATTTCCTACACAATTTCGGCGTCGCAAGTTGCTACACATTTCCTACACAATTACCGCGTCACATGTTGCTACACATTTCCTACACAATCACCGCTACGCATTTCCTACAACTTTTCTTTGCGTCACAAATCACGGGTTTTTACGAATTTGTGACAAAATATGTATGTAGCAAAACCACTCGTAGGAAACTGGTTCTTACGCATTTCCTACGCATTTTCCTACCCATTTCCTACAGAACATTGGTGTCGGAGATTGCTACGCATTTCCTACAACTTTTCTTTTTGACAGTTTTCTCCATTTGTGACGCATTTTTGACGACGAAAAAAAATTAAAAATAAAATTCCTATTTCTTATTCCTAAACAAATTGCTGGAATAATCTATAATACCACACAAAACCTATTTTACAAGATTCACCACAATTACAATAACATAAATTTAAAAATCCTACATTACAATGTGCGGTTCTAACATGTTTAAACCATAAACTAATACAATTTAACATATTACCAAAAAGACACCCACAAACTGTAACTAATTAGGAGCACGCCAGTTTACCATAGGTTTAAACTAATAAAATTTAACATATTACCGAAAAGACACCCACAAACTGTAACTAATTAGAAGGAGCATGCCATTTTGTCATAAATTCTTGAAGTTGTTGAAATACTTCCCTTGCTTTCCTTTCTTCATCAAGCCGAGCTTCAAGATCAGCCATTTGAGTTCGCATAACTTCGGCCTAAAAAGTTAAAAGATATATAATAATTGCTAAATATATTTGATAAAGAAATATTTAAGATATTTGAATATATGTGTGTGCTAAATTTATATCTGAATATACTCAAAGACTTCTAGCTAAACCTATGTGTGTGCTAATCAATATAGCTTGCTCTATTCGACACCTGATTAGCTCAAAAATTAGGTATGGGTCATTGGATACAGGTCAGCAGAAAGTTTAGTCACATCTTTTATCATGTTTTAGTTATGTACATTAAAGTAGTTGGCTAGGTTATGGACTCATGGGTCCTGTTTTGTTTATTTAGTCAAATATTGAGTTGGTAATTTATGGCTTTTTTTAGGTACCATGAGTCTATATATATGTAATTTAGGAATGAATGAAAAATCGGTTCTCAAGTAGTAAATTGTTTGTATTCATTTGAGTGTTAATTTGTGTGTTTGAAGCATTGGAACCCCAACAATCAAGTATATTTCATTCAAAACATTTCTTAATGTTATGAGAACCTGTACTAATGTGTGTGTACACAGTACCCACAACATTTTTCAGTGGCTTCATAACAGTTATATAAATCACAAGTAGTATTTTACTGATTTTGTACTAATGTGTGTGTAACTAGCAGTAGTACTTTACTGATTTTAGGTAGACCCAAATTGACCCGTTATATAAAACACAAAAAAGAGACCCAAATTGACCTGTTATATAAAACACAAACAAAAGACCCAAATTGACCCGTTATATAAATCACAATCAAGAGACTCAAATTGACCCGTTATATAAAACACAAACAAGCACACAAAGTGGGTAAGAACGGATAAAACCCATTAAATACAGAAGTAGAGGGCCAAACATTAGCAATAGTAGGGGAATCTTTATTCTATGATGCTTGATTCATTATTATATGATAGGAGGTACCAGACCATACAGTGCAAACAGATTCAAATAGATTAGTGGAATCAAATAGTAAGAAAGATACCTCTTCTTGGGACCGTTGGTATTCTGCATGCGACGGTGCAAACCCGGCAGAAGAAGATGATTGCCCAGTCACCAAGACATGTAGATTCGAAGATCCTACCCCGTATACCCGGCGTGTGCGACCTTCTCCAATCACACGTGCCCACATCTCAGGGTCATCAGGGTACTCGCTGAAGTTAGGCCCGTAAACATCAGACATCGCACTCAAATAATCCCCCTACAATTTATCAAAACATCTTGATTGTAACCCTAATAGATATGACGATCATTTAAAAATTATAAAGATAACTTACATATGCTTTGCTGGCTCCTTCGGTACAAAACGTCAATTCGTCCAAAGATTAACCTAACCATCTGCAAATACACATTGAGTCTTTAGAAGTCACTCTTATCAATTGATGATAAGATATTAACCAAATGCATGATCAATGTGATCAGCATTTGAGTACAAACCAACACAGTAAGTGTGGTCTTCATAAACAAACTTGGCTTCTAACACTAGCCTTTATGTGGTCAGTGTATAAAACACCTAAAAGTATCATTTGCATTAGATAGGTTAATAAACAATTTACCACTAACCCTTTAACACTATAAAGCCAAAGTTACCCTTTGCAACTTGTCTGCATTGACAAAAATACGATCAACTTAAACATTTCAATAGTCCTAATTCCCAATGATTAACCAAGTTTCCTAGTCCTCATAAGCATGGTTTTAAAAAACGCCAGAGGCGTACACCTCAAGGCGCGCCTCGAGGCGGCTCTGAAGGATTTCGAGTATGAGGCGGCGATTCAGGTGGCTGTACGGGTACGTACAAGTCGGTACAGAGAGGCACATCTTCTATTTCATGTTTGTTTTATTCAACATTTTTGCCAATTTCCTTACCAGATTAAAAGATTCCCAATATATTTTCAAACAAAGTAAAATTAAACTTAGATTAAATGACATATATGATAAACATGATAAACAATACAAATAAACATGATAACAAGGATTAGATGAAATTAAACTTAATAGAACAACGGATTAGATGAAAGACATAAATGATAAACAAAATAGATAATCATATCACTATTATTTTCAAATAAATGATAAAACTTAACAGAACAATGATTACACAACTACGAAATGACTTCAGATCAACAAAGGTCACACGATAAACTGTTAACAAACCATATACTCACCTTGAGTCAACGATTTCAGCAAGACGCTGAACAAACTGCAGCAGCAACGGGCCAACTACGCACCGCACAGGAACACTTTGGTGTGGTGAGAACAAACTGCAGCAGCAACAATGTTTTAGAGCACAACAAAGTTGGTTCAAAACGATCACACGTCTCATAAATAACAATTCCAAACCGTCGTGCTCGCTTTAATAAAAAAAACCTACAATTAAAATTGGAGAAGCATAATCTCAGCTAAACCCTAAATCGTATGGATATATACATAAGCCCTAACTAAAAAAATCGAATTATGAGAGATCAAAAAGGAACATTCACCTTGTAGGGCAACTTTCACGATAATAAATGACAGAGAGCAAATTGAAATCTAACTGCACCTTTTCGTGGCCATCTTTCTTCATTTGGGGAATCGAATATTGGGGGAAATAAATGATTTTGGGAGGGAATGAAATGAATGAATATTGGGGGAAGTAAATGATTTTGGGAGGGAATTAAACAAAAAATTGGGATGAGGGCGGGACATTAGAATTTTTCATGGAAAACGTAAAAGAGTTTCTTTTATTATTAAAAAGGTATTGGATTTTAATAATTAAAGTTTGTCTCCTCAACCGATAATAATCTGTACTTAGAAATCCTACGTAACAGTCCTAACTTTCAATTTATTTTCTCCAATAAGCTTTTATTAACTGAGATCTAACTCAGTTAGTGAACGCTGAAGAGGCCATTGCAGCGTCCACGTCAGCATCCATGTCAGCGTCAACATGCCATGTCAGCTTCCATGTCAACGTTAGTATGCCACGTCGACATCCATATGTGCCGGTAGCGGCAGCGGTGGGTAGCGGCGGCGGTGGGTAGCGGCAACGACGGTGGAAGGTGGAGGTGGATGGCCGTGATGATGGGTGGGCGACGATGGTGAATAGTGGCGGTAGTGGTTGGTGGTAGTGATGGTAGGTGGTGGTGTGTAGTGGTAGTGTGGTGGTGGGTGGCGGCAACAGTAGCAATAGGTGGCGGTGGATGGCGATGATGGTGGGTGGGTGACGATGGTGAGTAGTGGCGGTGGTGGGTGGCGGCGGCAGTGGTGGGTAAAGGAAATTGTGGTGAGTGACGGTGGTGGGTGGTGGCGGAGGTGGGTGGGTGATGGTGGTGGGCGACGGTGGTGGGTGGTGGCGAAACACAATAATTAAGTTAATAATCAAAATAAAATTATATATATGTGTGTTTGATGTTTTGTCACAAATGTGTAGCAAGTTGCTACACATTTGCTACGTATACTATATTTTGTCACAAATGCGTAGAAAGTATCTACCCATTTGTTACACATTTTCATTGATAAGATATTATTTGTCACAATTGTGTAGGAAAATTTTACACATTTACTACACATTTCCAACTATTTGTTCTTATTTTTCGTTTTTCAAGGTTTACACGTCATTTTTTTCGATCCATCTTTTGTACAACTTCATTATACATTAATTACTTTTATCTCACCGACTTATACGTAGTATACACACATATACGTGTGTATACACCATCGGAACCCATTACCAAGAATGTTCTTTTTACAATTCCCAAACATGCATTATACATATACACACGTACACGCATCCCTACACATACATGTATATATTTACATACATACACTTATATACATACATTCACATATATACATACATATGAATAATACATGGGCATGTCCATATACATATACATACACATATACATGTACATATACATATACATATAAATATACTATTAAATTGCGCATACAAGTTGCCAATAGTATTAGTATAAATATTAAAAAAATATGGTAATACAATAATCAATGTTACTATTACATATAAATATACATACAAACACATATATACATAAATATACAATGTTTTGTCACAAATGTGTAGCAAGTTGTTACACACTTGCTACGCATTTTTCAATATTTTAATAAAAAATTTGTTTTGTCACAAATGTGTAGTAAGTTAATACTCATTTGCTACGCATTTCCTATGAACATATATTATTGTTAAATTTTCAAGGTACAAACATCATTTTTTTTTCTTTGTGCCTTTTGTATTATTTCAATATACAACAAATACTTTTATTCCACAAACGATTTCACAGTTTTGACGACCATATATTATTGTATGTTTGTGTATACACATATACATACCCAAATATGCATATACATATACACGCATACCTACACATATCCGTATACATTCACATATATACATATGCATTCACATACACATACGCATACAAGTTGCTAATAGTATTCGTAAAATATTTAAATACAATAATCAATGTTACTATTATAGTATACCTACAAACACATATATACATAAATATACAATGATCCGTCACAAATGCGTAGCAAGTTCCTACACATTTGCTACGCATATCATACTATTGTCACAATTGTGTAGTAAGTTGTTACACACTTGCTACGCATTTCCAATGCAATTTGTAGAAGTAGTGAAAAAATAAATTTTTTTTTTTGGTTGGGTCGCTTTTGTGTCACAAATTTGACAAAATAATTTTGGTTTTTTTTTCGTAGCAAATGCGTAGCAACTGTGTCGGAATTTGTGACACATTATTTTGCGTAGGAAATTTTTTGACAAATTTGTTACGCAAATTTGAGTTGATTTGGGTTTTCTTATTTTTTGTTGCTGTTACGTAGAAAATATGTCACAAAATTTTTATTTTTTTTTCCGTAGGAAATTTGTCATAAGTATGTAGGAATTTGTGACGAAAAAAATTGTGTAGGAAATTTCAGTAGGAAATCTCATTTTTTCTAGTAGTGTATATTATAAATTAAAAACAGAAAAAAAGGCAATCACATCACGTATACTTGATAATAAATAGTCAAATAGAGTTTACCCTTTTAAATTTTCTTCATCTTCGTCCATTCACAATCACTCACAACTACATATTATACTAAAAATCACTTTATTTATCTCATTTTCTATTTAATAATACTTATTCTATACTTTTATCATTACCTTTTCTCTCTCCTCTACTCACAACCACTTTTAAAAATATTAAAAAATTATATAGGGAACAGTATAGGGAACAGTATCTCCTCTAAATTTACTAATTAATAGTAACTTTTCTCTTTTCTTCACTCACAACCATTTACTACCCCTTATCAAATTATGAAAGCTTCTCTCACGTAAATTTAGAAAAGCTATTGTAATTGCTCTTACTATATTACTCTCTATATAATATAGAGAGAGTTAGGATACAAATTACGTAACAACTAGCTAGCAAGTGTTATTATATGTCGGCTTGCCCTTTTGCTATCTTAAACTCCATTTTTTTCCCATACCAAATAATTCTACGTATATTTATTGCTACCCCACGTTGTTGTTGTTTTTTTTTTTTTTTGTCCCGTCTTAGACCGGGTGTAGTGATGTGGTGATTTGGGCGAGGAAATGGGCAATAACCCCCATAACGCGGAGGACCACCGCCTCCGGTGTGGATGGACAAAAATCGATTTTGGCATGAAATATTCTTTTTAAATATATAGGCATTGACTCTTTTATTGACTCAAGCTGAAGCAGATGCTTTTAACTCTTTTATTGACTCATGCGGGACTTGTGGAATATGGGATGAAAGGTAGTTCGTTCACTTGTGTGTCTAATGGTAATATCTTGAATATGGCGAGAATCCTTAGGATTTTCTATGTATGTTCGGGCCTCAAAATAAATATTCATAAATCCTTTTTGCACGGCATTGGTGTTCCGAATGAAGAGGTGGTTTCTTTGGCCTTCTTGGTGGGATGTAGAGTGGGTAGCATCCCTTTTGATTACTTGGGAGTTTTGGTTGGGGTGAATATGAATAGAATTAGTAATTGGAAGAAAATAGTGGAAGTGTTCGAGACTAGACTTTCTTCTTGGAAGGCAAGGCTTCTATCAATTGGTGGGAGACTCACCTTGCTTAAATCGGTGCTATAAAGTCTCCCCATTTATTATTTCGCATTATATAAGGCCCTGGTTAAAGTTATTGAGAATCTCGAAAGTCTCATGAAAAGATTTCTATGGTCCGCTACTAGTGAAAAGAATAAGCTGCATTGGGTTTCTTGGGACAGGGTGACTCGCGATAAACATAGAGGAGGTTTGGGTGTTAGCCGATTAAGAGATGTTAATGATGCTTTATTATCGAAGTGGGCTTGGCGTTTTCGTAATGAACAAGACTCGCTATGGAAGTTCATCATCATGGCTTGTCATAATGACAGGTATAAATGGTCGGATCTTCCTCGGATTACTGGAAAGGGAGGTTGTTGGTCTGCTATTGTGAAAAACTGCGAAAGATTTCAATGCGGCAATAAATCTTTTCTAGACCTTTTGAAAGGAAAGTTGAGAAATGGTCGCTCTATCCGGTTTTGGGAAGACTTGTGGCTGTTGGACGTTCCTCTTATGCATAAATTCCCTTTGTTGTACAAAGCTGCTTCGACCAAAAGAACTCTTGTTTGTGATTGCATGGTTGGCGATACTTGGGCCCCTTTAGATTTTACCTGACAGTGGAGTCTAATGGAAGTTCAAAAATGGAGTCTGTTGTCCGATTTATTGGGCCAGGCCCAGCTCTCCAGTCGCCCTGATAGTTGGGAGTGGGCCGGGTCTAACGTGTTCTCAGTCGTTGCAGTGAAGTCGAAGATTAAGGATTTTCGGGTCAGTGATGACGTGTTCAAGATCAAATGGATTGCTTGGGTCCCGCTAAAGTGTAACATTTTTGCTTGGCGGGCGGAAATGGATAGGATTCCTACGGTGGAAGCTCTCGCCAAAAGAAATGTGTTCATCCCTAACGATCGGTGTAAACTTTGTGACGTTGATCTTGAAACATCGGTACACATCTTCTCCAGTTGCGGGTTTCCATACGGTGTGTGGTTTTACATTTGGAGGTGGTGTAGCCTGGATACGATGGTAGTGACTAATACAAGAGACATTATGCTTTTATACAAACATGCTAAAGGTGGCAAGTGGGGAAAGAATATTGTGCAGGGCATCGTTTTGGTTTCCCTTTGGTCGATTTGGAAAGCGAGAAACGAAAAGACATTTAGGGGGGTGGAGCCTAAGGTTAATCTTGTGATAGGTAGTATAAAAGCTTTAACGTTCTTATGGCTTAAGAATAGGCAGGGACGAAGGATAAGAAGGGCCAGGGGTGGCCCTGCCCCCCCCCCCCCAGTTTTCTGGCGCAGTGGTATAAATTTGCGATTTTCATAGGTAAATTGAGTCCGGGTTGAGTTCGGCCCCCACCGATTTGCCACTACCGATCGAAAAAATTGAGTCCGGCCCCGCTGATTCCGAAACCAAGCTTCGCCACTGAGAATAGGTCCAAGTTCAATGATCTCCTTTGGGAGGATTGGTGTAATTGTCCCTTGTATATGTTGTAGTTGTATCGGTTGGTAGTCCTTATTTTGAGGCCTGCCCCGTGTTTGTTAATGAAAGTTAAAAGTTCAAAAAAAAAATTATGGGTTTCGCACATGAGCTGAAAACATATTGTAGTGTATCTGTTTGAGTGTTATTTTCATGGATATGTTACGATTATACATGTTCATTATGATCAAAACTTACGACCAATTATGTTTAGTTCCATATATTTATCGTATTTTTTAATATTCTAAACCAGGGGCGGACCTAGCATAGAGCTAGGTGCCGCGTCCGTTGCTGCTGGACTTCGCGCGCGTAGTGAAAAATTAGTGGAAAATTTGGTTTTTTTTTTACGAAATTTGGAAAACGTTGCTACTAAGATGAAAAAAATGAAAAACGTTACTACTAAAATTCATTTCTAGATCCGCCACTGTTCTAAACAAGTTAAATATACGATTTAATGATAGAGTAGAAACTTTTATGTTAAGCCGTATAGTACGATCGATAAAATTAGATAAATATGAACAAAAGACGAAAAATGTGGGGTCAAAGCCATGATGGAATGATGTGTAAACGAGTGGGATTACCCTAAAACACACAAGTAGGCAGTGTCTTTTATAAGGCCACAACAAATCCAAGATAATATATGCTAATTACATCTACACCAACTTACATATTTTATTTATTCCTTATTATCCTTGCTTTATTAAATAGTTATAATATCAGAGCTAGCTGTGATCATATTTATTTTATCCGAACCGTCTATTAACGAACGTGTCCATGTCGCAACAATTTATTAACTCGCAACCTATGATATAATTTAGAAATATATTTATTCAAGCATGCAATTAATAACATACGAATCATATCCCAAAAGCATCCAAGTCGAGCCTTCAATCCTATCATGTACGAAGCATGTAGCAATAATGTGAAATGAAAGATTCACAAGTTGTTCTTCTTTTAAGTTGGAATCTATTGGAGATTATGACTAGTCAAAGTGGACCTTATTATTATAGTCAAAGTCATTCTTACATTATGCCCCTCATGACTAGCTCTTTGTCTTGTACCCAAAGATTAGTCACTTCCCATTTTATGTATTTATAGAGGAGGTTATCTCCCCATTTGAATGTACCAAAAAAAAACATTACAATCAATAATAAAACGATTCTTCCATCTGTACACTTCTTGTACCAAAACCATAAGCCGGTTTGAGAGTCACCAACTAGTAACCAAAGCGGCCCTTGGCTGCAGGGCCAAAACAAACAAACTAAACCAAATACGAAATCTCTTCCGCATAGATTTCTATAGAATCGGTAATGAAAATACAAAACGAGTCTTCAAGAATAGTTGTATTGTTTTGAATTCACAAGACTTAACATCATATCATTATGTATACATATAATTTTTTATATATATATATAGGGGGATATAAATTTGACACACAAATGTTGATACTCAAAAAATAATAGAATAGAAGTTTAATTATATAGACAAACGAATGGACGTTAACTCACACGTTGCAGCGGGATATTGCTTATGAAAGTCTTTAGTATCATAGGGGAAATGCAAAAATTACAGTAAGATCTAACCGATTATGAGATACAAAATCATTTAAACAGACATCACAATTCATAAAATTGAAACAAAATTCAAGTCGAGTGTTGTAATGGGATTAAAAGACGAAGTATAACAATAACGGACGCGAGAAACCGATTCGAAAATTTCACAAATCAAATCACCGATATCTAAAGGAGTATTTGTTATCACCAGTTGAAAAATGAATGAAACATACAACAAAAAAATCAATTAATGTAACACACAAACAAAAAAGTTCAATCGGTTGAAGAATGATTTGAACGCAACAAACGGTTTCCCAAATTTGATCAATATTAATCCTCTTTTATCACTAAGAATTTTGATAAAGTTAGTTTTTCAAAAACTAAACACTTAGTGATTGAAACTGAGATAACGGCTCGCACAAAAAAAAAAAAAAATAAAAAAAAAATAATTGTTTGGTACCAAAATAAATCAATCGAAACATTAAAATAAAAAATGGATTTTGATAACACTTGATTAAAAATATTAAAAAACCAATTGATCCAACACTTGTATAAAATCATCAATTCAATTAACTCAGAATTCTATTTGATTTTGTGGGAATAATAAGTTTTCAATAGGAATTCCAGCAAAAACAATGTTTTCAGAACCGGACCGGACGTCGAACCGGAGTTGTCACCGGTCCACCGGTTCGACCGGTCCGGCCGTCCCAATGAACCGGCCCAAAAGTCGAACCAAAGCAAAAAAATAAAATAAAATAACATAAAAAACCGGTCGAACCTCCCTAAAACCCGGTCCAACCGGCCAAAAATCCGGTCCAACCACCGGTCCAACGGTTCAACCTCCGGTTCTATGCACGAGCGGTCCAATGTAGTGACCCGGACCGGTTGGGGGTCCGTTTCCCGGTCCGACCGGCTGGTCCGGTCCGGGTTTCAAAACCTTGATCAAAAAGATTAAATAACATAAGAGAAGATATGAATGAGGCATGTGAATCAATTAACATGCGGCAAGATCTAACCGATTTTATGTACAAAATCATTGAAACAAAAAGAAAGTTGCAAACAAATGGTTTTCAAAGTTTAGTAAAAGTTTAAAATTCAATCCTTTTATAAAATTCCAAGAATTCAGACCTATATGTTCAAAAACACAAAAGGTATATTTCGGAAACAAAATAATATTAAAAGTATTGAACAAAGTTATGTAGAAGGCGATCGAAAGATTGTTTGCAATCTACGAATGGAGTTTGTAGAAAGGAGAATGGGATTTTAAGAGGTTTAAGGTTTGACAATGGTCATAAGAGTTTTGCAACTCGATTCCCATGCATGTTTAGCAAGTCTTTGGAAAACTCATGTTCCTACTTCGAGTGACCATTCAGTTCTATGGCGTTTGTTTGTCTTTGCATGACCTATGTAGCAAGTGTTTCTACAAATTAAGCTGTATCATCTCCTCCTTATATTAATCCTCCTCCGTATCTCTCAATAGTTCGTCTTCATCAAATGTTGCGAACGAAGCTTCTTTTGGTAAGTAAGGAGTCTAATTTGGTGGCAAAAATGCATTCAACGCAAGGCGACATTTTAATCTCCGTGTGGAATGTGGTGTTTTACCAGCACTCCACTTAGGTAAGGCGTTACGACCAATGAGTGGTTCTTCAGTCGCTATGCACCTCAAATATGTCTCAACGCATCTGTTGAGACACTACTAGAAAAAAGCCCTTTCTTGACACGCAATGCGTGTCAAGAAAAGGGTCTGATGACAAGAAAAAAAACGTCAAGGATGGCGGTGTCATAAATTTAAGATGACATATTTTCGCGTGTCATCTGTTTATGACACACATTTATGACAGCATTTATTGACACACGTTATGACACTTTTTAATGACACACATTTTTATGACAGTTTTTGTTGACACTTTTTTGACACATATTATGACAGAAATTTATGACAGAATTTTGCGTGTCATAATTTATTAATCTAAAAAAAAAATTCTTATAAAATTACATATTTACCCTCCTGGATTTATAGCTATTTTATTATATGCAAAATAATTAGCAAAATAATAACAAAAACATCATTTCATTATATAATTCGAGACGTTTAACGTTTACAAAAATATTGTAACGACATTGCCTTCAAATTAAACAAACAAGTTTGGATCATTTGAAAATAAATGTTGCGGCGTAGCCTGCCCATTCTTCGCGAAGGGCATCCATGTCTTCATCCCCGTAATGATCCGCTCCTCCCCCAACCTGAGACAACAATAAAATTAATACATTAATCGAGACCGGCCAATTATTTTACATAAATCATAACGCATCGCTGCGTTTATTTTGCCATAACTTACATCGCCCAATATTTCGACTCCGCCTTGCACTATCTCTTTCATGAATTTCATGATGTAAAAACCACATTCTGCGATTCCCGGCTGGCATGGACACTACACATTAAAAAAAAATAAGAAAAATACTAAACCTGAATCTAAATATAGTTGAACAGTGAACATTTTTGGCCATAAATGTGCTGCATATTCACATATTCAATAATGGCCATAAATCTAAATATAGTTGACCAATGTGCTGCATATTCAAGTAACTATTTGAGGCCTAGCATTAGAATATTTACTAATATGGTACATGATTGATTAAGAATGGTATATGCAATAATAGAAAATCAAGTACAAGCATGAAGGTAGTTTTCATGCTTTGTTTAAAAGAATAAAAAAAATGTGTGGATTAAACTAACAGTACTTAGAAAACAACCAAAGGAGACCACGCCAATTTTCTATTCATTTAACTAGTGGGATTCGAGGCGCGCGTTGCGCGCCTTTTAATCTTGGCGTACTCTAAACATTAGCAAGCCGAGATTAACAGTCTTCATAACAGGACTCAAACACAAAAACAACCAAAAAAGGGTTCTAATAAATATTCGCTACCCTCGCTTCATCGGGATTCAACAACCGTTGTGGTGGCATCTGAAATGTCATATATCGTCTTTTTAGAAAAAATTGCCTAAAATGTAACTGTTGACACACAAAAAAAAAAACCTTAGAACATTACTAATCATATTATTATAATCTGTATGTAGCTAGGTAATGAAATTACTCGAACTCGGGCCGCGTCTCACCCAGATGTGTCATAGACCACTGGGACGCCGATCCAAAAAAAAGAACAATAAATTATTGAATTTATGAAGTTTTGTACCAAAACATTAAGATGCAGAAATGAAATACCAATTGTGGTGCAAGCTTAAAGGGGCTAGATCGAAGTACCTGTGTGTTGCCGTATATCATATTTCCATCAAACTTGTTGCATATATATATTGCACTCCACTCATTGGAAACCTAGAGGAAACACAACGTAAGACATGAAATCAGAAATTATTACACTAAAATCTATTATTTAAAAAATAGGACTACAAAAAATTATACCTCTTTGCTTGAGAAGACACAAGTTGTTTGACAAAGGCCTCTAGGAAGTTCTCGAACCTTTTATATACCAACTCAATCGACCAGATCTACATACAAATACTGGTCATAATCAACATTAAGAAGTTATTTATCATACAAAACAAATAATCCTTTTGAGAGTGGATAACACTATAATATTATTAGGTAAAAATAAACTACAACTAATCAGAGTTGAGAAAGAAGCATACCTGAGTTAGAGAGACAGAAATGGTGAAGTGAGGAGCTATGAAACCTTCTGAACAGTTAGGGCTTCCTCTTTCGCTAACAATCGAGGAACAGTTAGGGCTTCCTCTTCCTCTTTCGCTAACCTTCTGAACACTTACATTCTAAGTTAGGGTTTCGATCAAATGAAGGATTGAATGGTGGAGCGAAGAAATTCAGGAGGGAAGGTTTCGAAGAAATTCAGGACTGAAATCTTGAGAGAGTGAGAGAGAGAGAGAGAGAGAGGTTTTGATTTGAGAGGAAGGTTTATGGAAAAACGCGTGGGTATTGAATTCTTTTGAGGTTTTAGGCGACACAAATTATGACATGCGATTTAAAAACTGTCATGTTTTTTAATTTATGACGGTAAATTATTGACACGCGTAAAAAAAACGTCAAGAAATGATCAATTTTTTCCAAAGATGACATTTTTTTATGACATGCACTTTTGCATGTCATAAAATGTGGTATGTCATAAAAAAACTGTCAAGGAAGGCCTTTTTTCTAGTAGTGGTCCATCCGTTTGTGGATGCTAAGTGATTGATAAGAATACCACAGCGATATTTTTTTTACTCCTACATTGACAATTGTTGCACAAATCAATAAACTTCTTCACCTCTTCAAAACATCCCCTCCAATAAAACAAGTTATTTATCATCAAACCAACATGATATGCATGTGGCAAATATCAATCAAACCACTAATATCTACTTAGGTAGTTGGTGTGTAAGGGCAAAGTGACACTGATAGTCTGATACACAATGAGACTCTTACCCTTACACATAGAACTCATCTCTACATTCACTAAATTCATCACTCATCTCTCTGTTTGTACGTTGTCTGACGATAAGCCGGTTAACACCTTGAAGACTTCTACCAGCCTGCGTGTTACAATTTCGTCCGACGGTTCATGATACACTACGTCATAAAAATCTCGCTTATTGTACCCAGCATGCTTAATCACCATGTTTGTGATGTTTTATGAGGGTTCATGATACTTATACTATGAACATTGTTAAAAATATAAGTAAGATAATTCATATGTTTAAATGTGTTATTTATGATGGGCTCAAATGTGTTGAGCTGGTATAATGTTAGTGGGCTCATTGTTAAGCTTATGGGCTTAATGTTGGGCTTATTATTATTACTAATATCATGGCTCATGTCTGCTCATGTCTGGCCCATCTGTTGCAAGTTGTTTCAGGGAATGTTTATAACCGTTGATCATCTCATGATCGTGTGGCTGAGATTATGTCTCGAGAGTCGGTGGTGGAAGTTTCGAGATGCTCATATAAAAGGATTATTATTGTTATTATTCCTCATTCGTTCACTTTACTTTCTCTCTGTATTATTGTTAGGGTTTCGTCTCTGTATTTTGTGTTGATTCTCCTGAGCTGTAAGGAGGTCTGTTCTGGTCTTGTAAAGGAGGTGTATCACTGGTGTGATCCTTCTAGTCTGATCGATTGTTCGATCATCTGGTCTCGTCTATTTTTTGTCTGTAAGTGTTTTGATTTGTATGAACGATCAAAGTCAACTGATCTAAACAATCAGTTGACATATTCTTTTAGAGTCTCTCTTAATTGAGAGATTCAGGGTATTGGGGGGTAAATTTTGGTTTGGGTATAATAAGATTTTGTCACCTGTTTTGTCGCCTACTTCTTGTTGTTATTGGTTGATCTGAGTTTGTGTAGGCTCAGATCTTGTGTATATTTGGTTTGGATCATAAAATTTTACATGGTATCAGAGCCTTAGGCTCTCTTATCATTGATCCTGGTGTATTTCCGCCGCGTCCTTGTATTTCTTTGTTATTGTCTGAGATCTTGGATCATAGATCTCAAATCTGGTATTACTAATTGTTTTACTGTGTTTGTTTTAAAGTTGATATGTCTGGACACTTGTGGTCAACTGTTGTTGGCGAGGATTCAGGAGTTGATTCTTGGATTTTGTGAGTATTAGCTTCAATTGCTCTCACAACTCTATACCCTAAGTGAAGGTATAGGTTGTGAGTTTGGAGATCCCTAACTTGGGACCCCCTCCTGGTGAGATTGTTCCTCTCTTGTCTTAGTCTGTTGTGTCTAGTGGTCTTGGCCGGGTTAGGGTGGACCGGCACTGTTGTTTGTCTTGGTGGTTTGTTGTCCTGCTTGTTCTTGTTTTTTGTCTGTTTGATTTCTTATTGTTGTGTGACTGTTTGTATGTGATTACTGATTGTTTATATATATTACATACGTATTACTACTTTTCTAGATAATAAAAAACCCCTGTACTAAGATCTGCGTGGGCACCTTGAGTGATGAACCCATGATCTGACCCCTGGTACAGTTTGGTTCTCTAGGATTGTTTTTTGTTGCTATTGTTTCTTTTATCTCTGCTTTAATTGTTTGAGGGTGCAATATGTCCGGTACAGTTGCAGGAACAGAAGGACCTCAAGGACCTCTAGGTCCCCAAGGTCCACAAGGTCCTCAAGGTCCACAGAGTTCTGGGTCCTTTGAACTAACTGGAACAAGTGGAACACTGATCAGTAAACTAGACATCAGTGATCCTCTATACTTGCATCCTAGTGATACTAGTAGCTTGTCTATAATTGGTATTAAACTTAAAGGATGTGACAACTATTCTGTATGGTCTAGTTCTATGAAACTTGCACTAGAGGCTAAAAACAAATATGGCTTTGTTGATGGTTCATGTGTTAGGTCTCAGGATGATGAATTACTTGCTAGACAGTGGGATAGGTGTAATTCTGTGGTATTGTCTTGGTTGTTAAACTCTGTGAGTGAAGAACTTTATCTAGGTCAAGTGTTTTCTAAACTGGCTAGTGAAGTTTGGTCTGATTTAAAAGATACTTATGATAAGGTCGATGGTTCTGTGGTGTTTAATCTGTATCAAAAGATAAATAGTGTTAAAAAAAATGGTAATACTGTTGCTGAATATTATCATAGGTTAAATACAATGTGGAAGCAATTAGATGCTATTTTACAGTTACCTCCTTGTACCTGTAAAGCATCTAAAGACTTCAATGATTTCAATACTCTTATCAAACTAATGCAGTTTCTTATGGGTCTAGATGATGTGTATCAACCAGTTCGTACTACCTTGTTAACCAAAGAACCCTTACCTAGTGTAAAGGTTGCTTTCTCAATTGTGTCTAGGGAAGAGTCACATAGGGGTTCAGCTGGTACTTCAAAAGGACAAAATGTTGCTTTTGTTACTAAAACTAACCAAAGTTTTGATAATAAAAGAAGAATAGGAAGAGGTCCTAACCCTAATCTAAAATGTACACATTGTAATATGTTGGGACATACTGTTGATAGGTGCTATGAACTGGTTGGATACCCTCCAGGGTTTAAAAAGAAACCTGTTAGTCAAGGTCGTAAAAGTAATATGTCTAATGTTGCATCTAGTAGTAAGCAGGGACCCTCCTCTGCTTCTACTGCTGGTAGTTCTGTATTGCCTTTCTCTGCAGAACAAGTGTCCAAGCTTTTGAATTTAATAAGTGACAAAGGTGGTAGTGATTCACAGCACTCCAATAGTGGAGGTAAGAATGTGAATCTCAATGGTTTTTCTAGTGTCTCATGTCTGTCTAAATTAGAAAATATTTTTAAAAATTTTTCTAACTGTTCTAGTTTTGTTAAAAGCATTATAAGTCATAGTTGGATAACAGATTCTGGTGCAAATCAACACATGACTAGTAGTGATAAAGAAATGTATAATTGTGTTGATGTGTCTAACTATGATTTAAATGTGAAACACCCAAATGGAACAAGTGCTAAAGTAGCCAAAATAGGAGACATCAAACTTGCTAATGGAGTTGTCTTGTATGATGTCTTCTATGTTCCTGATTATTGTGTTAGTCTCATGTCTGTTCATAAACTTGCTAGGGATAGTAAATTGTCTGTTCTATTTGATGAAAGTAACTGTTATATCCAGGATTCCAAGTGCAAGAGAATCCTGGTGACTGGTAGACAAAGTGATGGTTTATACTTTGTTGGTAATGATGTGAGTATGTCTAATGTGTGTTTTAGTAGTGTTAGTGACACAAACTTGTGGCACAGTAGGCTTGGTCACCCCTCTGATCAGGTGTTAGCTGTGTTAAAAGGTAGCCTAGGTATAAAAATTAGTGACACTAAACCTTGTGAGATTTGCCATAAGGCTAAACAAACTAGACTACCATTTCCTATAAGTGACCATAAATCAAAAGAAATTGGTGATTTAATTCATTTAGATGTATGGGGTCCCTATAGGATTGCTAGTAAAGAAGGGTTTAAGTATTTTTTAACTGTGGTTGATGATTATTCAAGAACTGTTTGGTGTTATATGATGAAAAACAAAAGTGAAGTTTATGAGAATATACTTGAGTTTTTTGAACTTTTAAAAACTCAGTTTAAAAAGAATATAAAAGTTTTAAGAAGTGATAATGAGACTAAGGTTTGTAAACTTGTTAAGTCTCTCTATGGTCTTAAACAAGCACCTAGAAAGTGGTATGAGAAACTTACAACTGTGTTACTTGAGATGGGATATGTTGATGCTGACTGGGCTAAGTGTCTTACTACTAGAAAATCCATAACTGGATATTGTGTATTCTTGGGAAATTGTTTGGTTTCTTGGAAAAGCAAGAAACAAAATACAGTTTCCAGGTCTTCTGCAGAGGCTGAGTACAGAGCTATGTGCTCAGCCGCTTGTGAGTTAATGTGGCTTAAGAATCTGTTAAGTGAGTTAAGAATATCTTGTAAGTTGCCATTAAAACTATTTTGTGACAGTAAGGCTGCTATTTCAATAGCAGCTAATCCTGTATTCCATGGCAGAGTGAAACACTTTGAATTGGACATTCATTTTCTTAGAGAAAAAGTTGCAAATGGTCTTGTTGAAACTCTTAAAATTAGTTCAGAAAATCAAATTGCTGATGGCATGACTAAAGGTTTGAGTATTCAACAACACAAGAAATTTTGCAATGACTTAAAACTTATTGACTTCTTTAAACATATGAATTAAGGGGGCGTGTTAAAAATATAAGTAAGATAATTCATATGTTTAAATGTGTTATTTATGATGGGCTCAAATGTATTGAGCTGGTATAATGTTAGTGGGCTCATTGTTAAGCTTATGGGCTTAATGTTGGGCTTATTATTATTACTAATATCATGGCTCATGTCTGCTCATGTCTGACCCATCTGTTGCAAGTTGTTTCAGGGAATGTTTATAACCGTTGATCATCTCATGATCGTGTGGCTGAGATTATGTCTCGAGAGTCGGTGGTGGAAGTTTCGAGATGCTCATATACAAGGATTATTATTGTTATTATTCCTCATTCGTTCACTTTACTTTCTCTCTGTATTATTGTTAGGGTTTCGTCTCTGTATTTTGTGTTGATTCTCCTGAGCTGTAAGGAGGTCTGTTCTGGTCTTGTAAAGGAGGTGTATCACTGGTGTGATCCTTCTAGTCTGATCGATTGTTCGATCATCTGGTCTCGTCTATTTTTTGTCTGTAAGTGTTTGATTTGTATGAGCGATCAAAGTCAACTGATCTAAACAATCAGTTGACATATTCTTTTAGAGTCTCTCTTAATTGAGAGATTCAGGGTATTGGGGGGTAAATTTTGGTTTGGGTATAATAAGATTTTGTCACCTGTTTTGTCGCCTACTTCTTGTTGTTATTGGTTGATCTGAGTTTGTGTAGGCTCAGATCTTATGTATATTTGGTTTGGATCATAAAATTTTACAGATATATTATCATAATATCAGCAATACATCATACATTTAAGCATCATATTATATAAACCATATAATATGGTTTAACAACCCAAAACAACTATATTTTTAATGGAGTAAAGGAGTATCAGAGCGAAAACTGCGTAGAACAACAACTCATTTAGACCGTGGACTAGTTTCCGACTGATTAACCTTTTTTTATTTCAATTTTTAAAATCAAATATCTCAATGAAAAAAAAAAAAAAATCTCAATGAAAACCTCCAAATACTAGCACAACTGAAAATCTGATACACATGTATTATTATAATATACACAAATGGAATTAACTCCATCAATTCGGAAACCCAAAACCCATAGCTGCACCCTGCGCGCGCTCTTGAGTTGTCGGTCCAAACGGAAATGGTTTACCTGCAGCTACATGATCATAAACTTTACCTTTAGCTCTCTCTACAGCTTGAAATATATCATCCTTTGTCACAACTTCACCACCTGAAAATAACATTACAGTTTAATATCAATATATCATTATGTCTTAAATTGTCAAAACTAATGCTTATATATTTGGACATGGTTTAGTTTAAGCTGAACCTCTTCTAGCAGCAAGAAGAACAGATTCCCGAACAATGTTTTCAAGATCAGCCCCTACTAAGCCTGGTGTGAGCGATGCAACAACCTCGCAGATGGCTTCCTTATTGTCCTCAAAAGGGACATTTTTCAAGTAAAGCGCAAAGATTTCTTTTCTACCTCTCTCATTTGGCTCATCCACTCTCACTTTTCTGGAAAACCGACCAGGCCTCATCAAAGCCGAATCCAATGTTTCGGGTCTGTTTGTAGCAGCTATAACCACCACACTTTCCTCTTTTTCAAACCCATCCATTTCTGTCAAAAGCTAAAAATGCGAAATACCCCTTTAGAAGTTTCAACAAGGTTTGACCACAAAAGTCAAAGTACAGAGTAGATGTTACCTGGTTTAGTGTCTGATCGCGTTCACAGTTCAAAGTCCTGCCACGTTGGCCGCCAACAGCATCAATCTCGTCAATGAAGATGATTGATGGTGCATTTTTTCTCGCCTCACGAAAAAGATCTCTAACTCTAGCAGCCCCTCTACCAACAAAAACCTCCACCAATTCACTACCAGAAATTGAGAAAAACGACATTCCAGCTTCTCCAGCCACTGCGCGAGCCAACAACGTTTTCCCTGTTCCTGGTGGACCAGCTAACAGGACACCTTTGGGCGGTTTCGCCCCAAGTTTGATGTACTTACTGTCTCCTTTCATGCATAACACAATCTACAAAAGTCAAAGTACAAGATTCATCAAGTCAAGGTTCAATCTAATGTCAAGAAAGAGAATGCTTTAGTTTAGTACCTAGTGTAACAATATTACCTCTAAAAGTTCAGTTTTGGCGGCGTCGACACCTTTTACATCATCGAATGTTACTAGTGATTGCTTCTTACTTGGTTTTTTCTTTGTCATTTTGCCAAGATTATGTTGAAGATTAAGCTGGTAAAAAGTAAGCATCACCATGATCCAAAACGGAGCCACTTGAAAGAAAATGAACAAGAAATTTTTCGTCGATGCAGAAAGAAGCGCACGGTTTGATCCATATGTGATCTCTTTATCTTTAAGCATCCTAAGTAGTTCATATTTATCATCTTCCACATTTCTTGTATGGTACTGCCAATTAGGAAAATACTTTTTAATAGCCGCTTGTAATTGTGTTGATAGTGAATCGGCTTGTGAAGTTTGAACATCCTGCTCGTCTGTAAGGTCCTTATTGAAGTATATCTGGCGGGAATTCTCCACAAACTGCACGCGTGTGACACTCCCGTCTTGTATACCATCAACCAACTGTGAATATGGAACCTCAATATACTGTGAACTTGGTAGCTTTTGAAGCCCGAAAGAGCACAACGCGACTGCAAAACAAAAGGAAGCTCCAACCACAACTGTATGAAGCTTTGTGCCTGTACTTCTCTCAGTATTTGGTCTTCTCAACCGTTTCTCTGTCCAAAGAGTGGCGGAACAAGAGTAACGAACAAAAAAACGACAAAATAATCAGCTTTTAGATTGGCATATATAACCATATATACCTATACAAAAACAACAAAATAAACATGTTTTGAGTTGACATATCACATATCTAACCCTTATAAAAAACAGACTGTGTTTGGTTGACATGTTTAACTAAACGGGTCATATTCTGAATGACTTGTATAACCTAAATTAACATGTTTACAACTTAATTTTTTCCACCAGCATGTGTGCTAAAGTTGCACGATTTCAGGCGTGCACAAGTTAGCATCGCTGTAACAATTCAACCCGCCAACCTGACATGATTGCCAACCCATGATTATTTTTGAAGGTTTCAGGATCGATGTGAGAGGGTTTGGGTTTGAGAGAGAATAAGATAATCTTTAAGAATCAATACATAAATGAAATGTTACAATGTGTTTGGTATTTATACAAATGAAGGGTGTGTCCCCTATGACTCTAACCGACACAATGGTTAGTTAATAACCAACATACCTATTCAACTTAGGATAACTAATATGTCACACTATATATGTATATATATATACTTAGGATAATTGAGGGAAATAAGAATTATGTCTAACATTCTCCCCCCTAATTCTTGATTTCCCCAAGGTCTTCAATTCCTATGAGACTTCGCATCTCTATGAACTTTATCCTTGGTAATGCCTTGGTGAGGATGTCGGCTTTCTGCATCTCTCCACTGATGTGATCAACTTGTATCTGCTCGTTCTCTATGCATTCTCTGATGAAATGATACCTTGTGTTGATATGCTTTGATCTTCCATGAAACACAGGATTCTTCATGAGTTGTATTGCTGACTTGTTATCTACTAGTAGAGTTATCTTCTTTGGTCTTTCACCGGTGAGTTCGCTTAATACTCCTTGTAGCCATATTGCTTGACATGCTGCTGATGTTGCTGCCATAAACTCTGATTCACATGATGATAAAGCTACCGTGCTTTGCTTCTGACTTGTCCATGTGATAGGTGAATCTTTGTAGTAGAATATTGTTCCTGTTGTTCCTTTTCCATCTTCTTGGTCTCCATAACTGCTGTCGCTGTAACCAATGATTTCTGCTTCTTTGCCTTTGCTGTATTGAATTCCATAATTCAATGTGCCTTTGATATATCTTATCAAATGTTTAACTGCCTTCATGTGAGTTGTCTTTGGCTTCTCCATGAATCTGCTCACGTATCCAACTGCGTAGGTGATATCTGGTCTGGTATGTGTAAGGTACCTTAAGCTTCCAATTAGCTTTCTGTATTCTGTCTCATTGACTGGTTCACTCTCGTCTTCTTTGTCGAGCTTCAGACCTGGTTCCATTGCTGTCTTTGTTGGATTGCAGTCTTCTAGTCTAGCTTCCTTGATAACTTTCTTGGCGTAGGCTGATTGCTTCAACTGTATCCTTCCTTGTGCTTGGCGTACTTCTATTCCTAGATAGTATGTGAGTGGTCCTAAATCACTCATCTCAAACTTGCCTTGCATTTCCTTCTTGAAGCTTGATATGTCCTTCATTGAACTTCCTGTTACTATTATGTCATCGACATAAACTCCTATAATGATTGTTGATTGTCTTGAAGTTCTCTTGTAAACTGCTTGTTCTTGTGGACATCTGATAAATCCTATCTCTTTTAGGATGTTGTTCAGCCTTATATTCCATGCTCTTGGTGCTTGCTTCAAACCGTATAGAGCCTTCTTTAGCTTGTAGACTAGCTTCTCTTTTCCTTTCTTTATGAATCCATCTGGTTGTGATACGTAGACATCTTCCTTTAATTCACCATGTAGGAATGCTGATTTTACATCCAAATGATGTACTTCCCATCCTTTCTGTGCTGCCAATGCTAGTAGTAGCCTGATTGTTTCCATTCTTGCAACGGGTGCAAATACTTCATTGTAGTCTATACCTTCTTGTTGTACATACCCTTTTGCTACTAATCTGGCCTTATGCTTGGTGATCTGTCCACTTGCGTCTCTCTTAACCTTGAATACCCATTTTAGACCTATTGGTTTCTGACTTGAGGGGAGCGTAGTCAGTGTCCATGTGTCATTCTTCTCTATGGAATCTAACTCGCTTTCCATTGCTTCTATCCATTGTGGGTAATCTGCTGCTTCTTTATAGTTTGCAGGTTCTTCATCATATGCTAGATAAAGATGTTCATAATCTTCTGGTCTAAGAGGTTGTGTGGCTGCATAGATGTCACTAAGTGATCTAAGGGCTCGAACTGGTCTATTTAAAGAGCCTGGTGAGTCTTCTAACTCTTGAGTACTTGTCTCAACTGCTGGATCACTTGTCGGTGTCTCTTGTACCGTTATTGGAGTTCTTGTAGCTGTAATTGGACTGCTGAAGAATTCATTATCGCTCTCTTGATCTTCACTGTCGTCGTCATTCTCTTCTTGTACAGCTTCATTCTCTGAATCTCCATGTATCTCAAATCTTGTCCAAGATGGTTCATCTTCACTTCCTTCTTTCAAGTAGTTGTCCCAATTCCATGGTTCATTCTCTATGAATTGGACATCTCTACTGATATGTATCTTCTCTTCTATGGGATCATATAATCTGTAGGCTTTGGAACCATTCTCGTTTCCTAGATGTACCATTTTCTTGCTTCTATCTTCTAACTTTTTCAAATAGGGCGTCGTTACCTTTGCATATGCTATGCATCCAAATACTCTAATGTGCTTGATATTGGGTGCTTTTCCATTCACTGCTTCGTAGGGTGTCATTCCCTGTACTGCTTTAGTAGGTAACCGATTTAGTATGTAAATCGCCTGTCTTGTTGCTTCTGCCCATAAGTTCTGTGGTACGTTCATAGCCTTTAACATGCTTCTTGTCATACTCATTACTGAACGGTTTTTCCTTTCTACTACACCATTTTGCTGAGGTGTGTAAGGTGCTGTAAGCTGTCTGAGGATTCCTCTGTCCTCACAATACGTGGTAAGTGCTTTAGAAGTAAATTCTCCTCCACGATCCGTTCTTAATCTCTTGAGCTTTTGACTCGTCTCTGTCTGAGCTTCACTTAGGAATTTCTTGAAATTCTCATAAACTTGATCTTTTGACTTGAGCATGTAGATCCACATGTATCTTGAATAATCGTCAACTATCAGGAAGAAATAGTTGTTGCCTGCTAATGATGTGGGTGTAATCGGTCCACATAAATCTGCATGTACGAGCTCGAGAGGTCTCGTTGCTCTAAAACTTGCTTGAGAGGGAAACGGAAGTCTGCTTTGTTTTCCCGTAATACATGCATCACAAACTTGAGATGGGTGCTTAATCTTTGGTATTCCACGTGCCATTCCTTTAACGCTTAACTGTCTTAGTGAATCAAAATTCACATGTCCCATACGTGCATGCCATAACCATGCAGGTGATACTATTCTGGCTTGTAAACAAATCGGACTTGTTATTCTGAGCCTTACTTTATAGAGTCTATTCTTAGCTCTTGGGACTTTCATCAATAGGTTGCTGTAGGCGTCATAAATCCATAGATAATCATTCTCCATAATCACTTTACATCCATTTTCTGTAACTTGCCCGAGACTTAGGATGTTGCTTTGGAGTGTTGGAATGTAGTAGACTTCTGTAACTAGTCTTTGTTCTCCATTGTTGCATTCCAATAATATTGAGCCTTTACCTTTGATGTTGACACATGATCCATCTCCAAACTTTACACTTCCTGCTATCTTTTCATCTAACTCTGTGAAATAGGAGCGTCTTCCTGTCATATGATTGCTTGCTCCGTTGTCCAAATACCATATTTCATTTCCATTATCTTCACTATGATAACGTTCTGGTATGACTTTCTTTTCTTCTAGAACTACACTTCTTTCTTCACCAACTGCCATAAGTAATGTGGGATCCTCTTCTTCCATTACTAGGTGAGATTCTTCTTGCTTACTTCGAGGTTTAGGACATCTGGGAGCTATGTGTCCTAATTCATTGCAGTTGTAGCATCTTACACTGCTGCCATCTCTCTTGGGCTTGTAACTACTGTCGTCATGACGATTCTTAGTGGGATTACGATCACTTCTCTGATCTTGATGGCCATTTCTGTCAAAGTTCTTTCTCTCATTTCTTTGACTTCTATTGAACTTCCTAAAGTTCTGTCTACCTCGATTCTGATTGTAGTTCCTGTTGTTGCTGTAAGGTCTTCTATCTTGCCTTGTAAATAACAGCTTCTCTTGACCGGATGGTCCAAATTTCTTCTCATCTCTTGACTTAAGGCGTTCCTCATAAGCTTTAAGTCTACCAAGCGCTTCATCTAACGTCATGGTATCTATATCTGAATATTGCTCTATGGATGCAATAATCTGTAGGAACCTTTCTGGTACGGAGTCCAGCAATTTTCGTACCAACATCGACTCTTCAATAGTCGTTCCTAGGGTTTTTGACTTTGTACTAATCGCACTTAACCTACCAGCAAACTGGTCTATGGTTTCTGTCTCTCTCATTGTTATCATCTCGAATTCTGTGCGTAATGATTGAAGTCTTGCTTTCTGGACTCGGTCAATTCCAATAAATCTTAACTTTAATGCTTCCCAGATTTCTCTCGCTGTAGGATGTGACGCCACCTGCATCACCATATCCTCTGGAATTGCCTGAAAGAGATAGGCAATCGCTGTCCTATCCTTCTTTACATCTACCGTCGACGTGCCTTCTTCGGGTTCCACTACTTCCCAAAGACCATTTGCACTCAATATTGCTTTAACACGAACAGCCCAAATCGTGTAATTTGTAGATGTCAACATCGGTGTCTGGAGGTTAAAAGTGAGAGTCTCCTTCGTGACTGTCTCCTTTGACGCTGTCTCTTTCGACATTGTGGGTTTAACGGGCGTCTGCTTCTGCGGACTTTTGTTCTTCTTCTTCCCTATTGTCCAAATCTAGTATGGACTATCCCACGCTTCTATGGAACTTTGTTTGACTAGCTTTGTCAAACACGACTATGATATGTCTGAAGAAAATATTCTTGTTTAACAAAGTTTGATGCTTTGTCGGGCCCACAACAAAATATCAAGATCCTTGCTATAATATTTCTTTATACCACAAATATTCCAAATTCTAAAGTCAATCCTATGACTTGATAATCCTCCAACGATGATTGATTAGTGTCCTTTAACAACACCCTTTGTCAATCCTAAACACCCTTCTTAAAAAAAACAAATCACTTGTTTTTCTACTATGCTTCAATCTTTTCTTTTCTTTTTTTGTTTAATCAGTGATAAATTCCAACAAACAAACACTGATATAATACCCTTTATAATAAAATACCCTCAAATAATAATATTATAATTTCTGTTTGACTTTTGAAAGTCAAACTTGTTCTTCTTGTTTGTTCTTTGCGAACACTACTGCCCCGAAAACAATTTTCTGTTTTGATCCCCTTTGATCAAAAACAACACTGGAACTTCAATCTATGTTCCACAAACAGTGTTATCTTGGAATCTAATCCAAAAATAACGATCGAATACGAAGATTTTTTGAAAAAATAGGAAACCCGGTTTTGTTTTTAAACCCGATAATAATCTTGACACTTGATGTGTTTTGAAAACGATTCTGTGTTTTTGTATGTATACACGTTCAGAACATACACTGATGTCCGAAAAAAAACTGGTTTTTATCAGAAAAAAAATTTGGCGGGAAAAAAAACTTACGAACAAAAACAGAGTATCAAAAGAAAAACTTGATTTTTTGGTTTGATTAAGATTTTACGTATTCGACAATGATAATAAACGAAAGGCAGGGATAATATAACCGTTTTCCGCGATTGAAACGACGTTACTGTGTAACCGGTATCTCGCCGGAATTTTTCTGGTTTGGCCGGAATTCGTTTTCCGGTCGTCTTCTACGTTGAACGGTTACAGGGTTTGATGTATTGATCTTCTACGAATCCTTGTTGGCTTTAAATAATTGTTCCGATGATCTTTAACTTTGATGCCTTCTGTTTTCCTTCTTCGAACAAAAACAGAGTGTTGATCGTCTTCTTCGCTAAATGATTGTATGATCGGATAGAACAATCTTGAGTAACCGCTCTGATGCCAAATGAAGGTTTCAGGATCGATGTGAGAGGGTTTGGGTTTGAGAGAGAATAAGATAATCTTTAAGAATCAATACATAAATGAAATGTTACAATGTGTTTGGTATTTATACAAATGAAGGGGTGTGTCCCCTATGACTCTAACCGACACAATGGTTAGTTAATAACCAACATACCTATTCAACTTAGGATAACTAATATGTCACACTATATATGTATATATATATACTTAGGATAATTGAGGGAAATAAGAATTATGTCTAACAATTTTAAGTCAACAAACTTCATAGCCAAAGAATCGGTTTACAATCTATCATACATCAGCAGAAAACAAGTAAAAAACCATCAAGTCAGATAATGCATGACTTAACAGAGAATGAATGAAAGTTTGCATACCTTCTTTTACATCTGCTACAGCATCAGATTTCTTCCAACGACATTTCAACTTCACAAATGATATTCAAAATCAGCAATGAGTATAATGATATTACTTTACTATATATATATTTCAAATGAGATGAAATATGAATAGCAAAGTCAATTTTATAATAATCTTTCTAAGTACCCATTATACGAATGCTGGAACCAACACTGGCCAAAATTCGTTTTTATGGTTTTAGATTGGTGTAAAACACGTGTCTATATCTTTTTTGGCATGTTAGAACTATATTTTTTGTTTCTCTTTTCATTGTTATAGCGAGTGTAGCTACATAACAAACCAAACCGACACCAACCAAGCACAAAGAAATCCCACTAGTATGCATTTAAAAGCAGTGTTGTAAAGATCGGATCTTGTCAGTGATTAATCGCTAGTCGGCCAATTTCAACCAAACCATGAAGATTCTGGCAATTAATCATGTGCACTTTTAATCATGTGCACTTAGGCTGGTGGGTAAGCAGACACCAAAAAAACCCATTTCTCAGTGCCACGTAGGCTGCCACATCACCAAAGTGGTGTCACAATATTTTTGAGACATGGGTGGGGTGTGCAGACATGAAAAACCCATGTCTCAAGCATTAAAGGGAAAGAGCCGTTGGAATTTAAAAAAAAGGAAAAAAAAAAGAAAATTTGTGATTGGTCCGTCCCTGATGTCTCAAGGAGGACGGGAGGGACGCCGGTGTCTCAGACGGGGGCCGGGGCTGGATGTGGGACGGGGCAGATATGGTGGGACGGGGGCTACCTCTCGTCTGCTTACTCACCAGCCTTACAAACAGTAAGGGTTGAAACATGTCTATAAAAATCCAAATCCAATTATCACTAGTCGGTACCTCACCGCCTGACTAGCAAGTAACGATTTTTACAACCATATATAAAATCACAACACACATCCTAATATATTAAACCTAGGTCACATACCTTATCATTCTTCTTAACCAAATCATCCCAAACCCGATTCAAACCAAAGCCATAACCTTTCTCTACGCTTCCCACACAACTCTCCTAAACAAACAAAAAACAAAACAAAATCAACAAAACCCATCACACAAACAAAATAAAAACAAAACCCATCAACAAAAACAACCTTAACAAGAGCAGACACATGTTTCACACCATTCCTTAAACAACAACCACGGTTAATAACACGATCAGAAAAAAGCATGCATGAGGACGTTCTAGAACAATAATAAGACCCATTAGTTCGGTCTGTTGATAGCTTTGTGGGTTTTAGAGAAATCAGTCGTGACGTATTTGACAATAATTCTGTAGCCATATTGCTTATTTGGTAACAATAATAATATAATAATAATCGCAAAATGGAGACGAATGGGTAGTGAAAAGTGTATGCAAATGGGACTTTGTTAGTTTAAACAAATTGGGTTTCAAAGGAGTTAGAGGGTACGATCGCTGGTTATGTAGTAAAGTCGGCAACTATGGAAACGTGCAAAGCAAGTTTCTAGAGGGTTGGTGTAGAAGATGGTTGGTTATATAGTGGTGAGTAGGGCTTGGTTTTGAAGTGGGCCAAGTGTATGGTTGGGTTGGGAATAGGGTATGCTAAGCATGGGCCAACAATTTTGGATTATTTTAAGTATTTGGGCTCGCAATTTTGTTAAATTGAAGTTGAATCATTGTTTGGTATAGACATGGACAAAACCGGGTTTATTCAATACAATAGGATTTGGACCCAGGTACGTATATGAACGGGTATGGTATTTTTGGCCACATGTTGGAATCCTCTTTCAGTACTTTGAACATCTTTGCAGTGCTTTGAACATTTGCTGAGCGATTATCATCTTTTTGGCCTTTAACGACTGTTCACTTCAACAGAACTTTAACAAATTTTTACAACAGACCTTGATCATTGTAAAGTCAACCTTAATCATTGCAGTGCTTTTCAGTGCTTTGAACATCTGTTAAGCGATTATCATCTGTTTTGACTTCTTGATTTGATATTTAGTAAACAGACCTTAGTAAAGTCTATTTATTTTCTCTATAATTGGGGACTAATTGTCTTAAAAAATGATATACACTTCTCGTGTTTTCACACATGATTTCACCTAGTATATATTAATATTCCAAAGCATGAAATCCTAAATGGCACTCAAAGAGATCATCCTCCCCCCTTAGGTGTTTTGTGTGGCTTCCTCCCCCTTATTTCCCCCTAAAATTCTTTTTTTCTCTCTTGTTTACTCCAAAATTTTTAAAAATTAATAACTTTTATATACGAGATTTTTAAAAAAAAAATATACCAAATTAATGAACGTTTTATTATCTTTCCAACGAGTACCATAGTGCTATTAAAAAAACAGAAAAAATTACTTTTTTGTGGAATTTTGTTCATACGGGAAAAAAAACACAATGTGTTCATGTAATTCGTTAATCATATGTAGGCAAGTCACTAATCATGTTCAAACCAGTAAATATGAGTTCTATTTTCATCCATAGTATAATAGATTAAAACCACTCATTTGAAAAAAAAAAAAAAAAAAAAAAAAAAAGGCCACAACTTCAAGATCACGAACTCAATCACGCCCTGCAATGGTTGCTTTTGGCTCTATTCCTCATCCAAACATACATCTTTATTTTAATATACATTTTCATTTTTATTCACATGACTAAAATTATTATTTTATCATATTGTAATACATTAATTTCTATGTTACATCATAACACATATTTTAACACGTCATATTATATTTGTTTATCCCGAAAAGATTCCGGGATATAATCTAGTTGATAATAACTAGGTTGGCTTTGAAAAACCATACACCGTGTTACCGGTTTTGGGTAGGGTATGGAACCTGGTATCCTATACCCCCGCATTGTAATACCCTATTTTTTGGTGTGGAAAAAGTCCGAAAACCAAGTGATTTCCGGGTATAGATGGGGTTTTTAAGAGGTTGGGCTGCACATATGTGTGGATTTCAGGTATTCATAAAACTCAGGTATTGGTACGGGTTACTGGGTATAGGGTATTTTAAGTTTAATAAAAAAAGGGGTATTGGATTTTAATAATCCAAAGTTTCCACTATTGGCCGATAATAATCTCTACTTTAAAAATTCCCAATAATAATCCCAACTTTCAAACATTTGGCCTGTGGTAAACCTTTTTTAACTGAGGACTAACTGGGTTAGTTTGTGCTGACGTGGCATCTGACTAGGCACAATGACATGTACAACTTAATCTAATGTGGCATTTTTTATTATTAACCATTTTTATGTCTTATTAAACATGAACATAAATCTTATCATCAATATTATTTAAAAAAATAATACAATTAAAAAAAAATCAAACACCCAAACAATCGTATCTCCCCAAAGTTCTGCAATCAACCCTCTTCTTCTTCCCAACATCCTTCTGCAATCTGTTGGTATATAATCAGAGATATGCTAATAAAACAACAGAGACGAGATTATTAATTGGATGTAAACTTGCTATTTTATTGAAAAGAGTCGGCGAGATTACAAGTTACATCGACGAATTGAAAAGAAGAAGATACAAAACTAAACAGCAAAGCTGAAATTTATAATGAAAAATAAACTGAAAAACCTACTAATCTGGAGGTGAACGTTGTAGATCCAATATGAACGTTGCAGACCTGACTGACCCGTTTCTTTCTTTTAACCCAAATAAAAAACTGAACCCGGTTCAGAATTAAACCAACACAATCAACCCTTTTCTTCTTCTTCCACTAAGCCACTCGCCGCCATTCCAATCAACCCTCTTCTTCTTCCACTAAACCCCTGTTGCGTCTGTTGAGGACGAGGATGAGGAGGAGGCGTCGTCGTCATCTAGGTTTTAGCTTTAGAGAGAGGGAGGTAGGGAGAGGGTTGCAGAAGACGATGATGAGCTCATCATGAAGAAACCCTAGCAGAGAAGATGGGAAGACATAGATTGTCTGGGTGTTTGCAAACTTGATATTTGGGGTTTTCATTACAAGTTTGAAAGTGGGAAGAAGGGATTATCGTCTTCGTCGTTATCACGGTATGACCGTGTCGAGGATGATCGAAAAGGGTCGAGGTTGATTAGGAAGAGGTCTGATTATGATGTTGATATTGATGGTTATGAGAGGAGGAAGGGTTATGATAGGTATAGGGATGGTAGTGAAAGGGGGATTCTTAGCTAAGACATATAAAAATGGTTAATAATATAAAATGCCACGTCAGATTAAGTTGTACACGTCATCGTGCCTAGTCAGATGCCACGTCAGCACAAACTAACCCAGTTAGTCCTCAGTTAAAAAAGGTTTACCACAGGCCAAATGTTTGAAAGTTGAGATTATTATTAGGAATTTTGGAAGTAGGGATTATTATCAGCCAATGGTGGAAACTTTGGATTATTAAAATCCAATACCCCATAAAAAAACTTGTTATGGTTTGGTTTTGTAATTGAAGGTTATACCCTGTAAATACACTATAAATCGGGTTGGTAAGGGCTTAGGTATCAAATACCTAGATTTTTCCAACACCCAAGTTTTGGTATCAAATTCCCGGTTTTTCCAACGCCCAGGTTCAGTATTTTTTTCGAGATAGGATCCGAATTGGGGTTTTTTGTGCACCTCTAGTTTAGTATATTGTTTTTGGGTTTCGGTTATTTGTTGATTAGTGGTAAGTTTCACCTGTATGATGATGCTCGAAAACGGGAATTTTATATTACAAAATTAAAAAAACGTTATTTATAAATATCATTCACTTGCGTAATTAAAAAATAAAGTCGTGACATGCCCAAAATGATATTGATACGCTTTTTACGGTGATTAAAACTCGCAAAAACGAATAGCCGTACCGTTTTTGATAATACCGATGTCGGTTCTAGTGTTGTTTCGGTAATATTGATTCACTTAGTTACATGTGCAGTCAAAAAAGACATCGACACATGTTTTATATCCATCGAAAACTTTAAAAACGAATATTAATATTGTTATTAATATTGTTTGGTTGATATCAATTCCATAAAAATGATTACGGGTATTGGTACCAGTGTTGTTCGGTCAGTTCGTTATGGTAATAAAACGATACTGGTACCGCATATAGTTTACAAGACCAAAAAATAATTTTATTTAAATACAACTTAGTTTTCAATAAATATATATCGTTGAACACATCTTAAACTTTGTCTTTTAACATAGGTGGCACATATTTCTTTTTTATCCTGAAATGATGAATTGAGATCGTATAGGCATTTTGGACGCAATGTCTCTGCTCAAATCGACCTATTGAAATTGAGGCAACCCTTTCGATTGGGTTGTTCTAAAAAGGGGAGTTAATTTGTCTCTAATTTTCAGAGAAAAGTAAACATAATGTTAAAATCATCTCTTAGTTGGCTCTTGGTGAGCACTCTTAGTTACTTGTTGAGCGGCCTTTAAAATCAATATCTATATCTATACTATCATATAATGTATCCTAGATGGACATCAAGGTAATTTAACTTCATTTTGATTAGGGTATATTTGTAATTTACATCAAAACTTAAGACACATTAAACATTATTTAATAAACTTCTAATTAAAGCACTAAATGCACTTTCTCAATAGTAGTTATTACATCCATGTAAAAAAAACCCTATAGAATCATCAACACATGCACATCATAAAGCTCTTATAAGTAGTGAGTTAAAGTATTGTTTTAAATTTTGTGAAATGTAGCAATATTCTCTTAAGGTAGTATAGGGGATATAGCCTATAGGATATTGGTAACTATATAATTTCATAAATTAAACCTAAGCAGTATAAGCACCAAAGTCTCTCAAAAAAATTCATCACAACATCGTATGTCCTAAACACGAATTGAATAAAAAAATCTTTAATAGTTGGCGCTTTATAGTCAAGTGATCAACATATATGATCATATTCCATTGATAACCAGTCCTGATTATGCCTTGAAATTAAACAGATAAGCATAATTAATGTAAAAGACTAATGACAAGAATCAGCCCTCAAACTATCGAATGAAATAGGAATTATGCTTTATGTGTTTAAAAATGACCCCACTTCCCAAAAGTTCTCAATTAGTTCGTTTTGTAATTGTTGGACATTGAAGCTTCATCATGGATCTATAATTGTGTCATACGATAACTGAAAGATTCACATTATTGCTAATCCTGCTATAACTGAAACTAAAACGGTGTTTATTCTTTCTATGTCGTCACTCATAAACCATCCTTTCTCATTCGATTTGAAACATAGCCGCACCACTGTTCTTAACGTCTCAATCTATTCATTTCCAAAAACTGCAATCAATCTGGTAGTCGCATATCGAGCCTATATACGTTTTCGCAGCCGGAGAAGACAACATTTCAACCGAACGCCACCGCCAACCTTAATTCATTTGCTCATCCTCGATCTCGCCCCTATCACCCATTAAAGGATTGTAGAAGATTATCCCGTAAGTTTTAGCAAATTAAGATTAATTCTTCGGAAGAAGACTATTACCGTTATTTTATTCTAAATGTGGTCTTTTGGTGGAGTGATTCATGAGCAACGCTATCGGATTTTCCTATCATTCTTATTAGGAACACTTTTGATTGGTTCATGTAAGTATTATATATGCAAAATAATTTAAAAATAGCATATGGTAATGCAGTCTTATCTTGTAATTACCACCCTATGAGGATGATATGTGTTGATTTTATTGCTATTGTTATTATTCTTATTAATTATTTTTGAACAACATCCCGGCTGCACAAATTTATCGCATTTTGTAATGATACTAGAGTTCTTGGGATGTAAATGATCCCTGGAAATTTACAGATTTAATGTCACACCCCAACCGATGGCGGAATCATCGAGGTGAGACTTAGTGGTAGATTGTTCAAAGACTTCATGACACTAGATTTTGTGACAATATAGTTTAAAGATAGAATTTCATTTATTGTCTAAAAATAGAAATACAAGTAGTTCATGTAACGAAAAATACAACAACAAGAATATGATAACTTGAACTAGAGTGAGTTTCTATGTCTAATCCTAAGTAGTTTTCTTGAATGTCCTGCAATAAATATTTCCTGCAACATGTATAAAATATCCGTCAACACATAAAGTATTGGTGAGCATACTAGTTTTGACATACATACATAGTATAATAAAGTTTTGCTTATAGGCATATGCAAGAGAACCATACAAACGGCGACTAGCCACGAAGAATTTTGCTTAACATGACCCATGTAGGGGGCGGATAGCCAATCCTATAGCGCTATACATGCAAGGTGGGTTGTCAACTATATGAACATTTGTATGTTAGAGTAAATAATTCTACATAGCATAGCGTACAAGCATATAATAGACTTTAGATTGCGCATGATAGAATTTAGAATATGATAGACTTTAGACTAAGCATAATAGATTGTAGAGTTTAAAATCGTTTGAGTTTTGATAGTGATACATGTTGAGCCCCAAAGAATAAAGGATAAAAGGGGGACAAGTATGAACTCACCTTTGGGTGCGTTTGATAGAGTTCCAAAAAGTAAGTCTTGGAAGATTAAGCTTTAGCTCCGATTAACTAGAATTAAAAAGGAAGGTGTTTTAGGTTCAAGAGTTGGATTAATGGATTCAAGAGAGTCAAGCAAGCCTTTTAGGCAAACCAAGCACAAATTGCCTTTAGGGCAATCCGGATGGTCATGAGAGTCAAGTAGTGCCTTTAAGGCTAACCAAAACACAAACCACCATAAAGGTGATTCGGATGGTCAAGAGAGTCAAGTATTGGTAAGGTAGGGATGTATCCACAAACCTTCCAAGTTATTAGATTAGTAGAGTTTTGAAAGTATATATTTTAGTATTTACATAATATAACTATAGGGTTAAAGTAGTGTATGGTGACTTAGTTTGGAAGAGCCTTGGCTTTCCTTTGTCAACCATTAACCATAGCACAAGTCCATTAAGTTGTTGGTGAACTTGGTTGGTATCACTTCAACTAACCTTCTAGTACATAAAAACAATAGAAGATGAACCACCTTTGAGGCCTCATTTTGGTGTCCTACTCATATTTATTTGCCATAGCAAACAAGAGCAAGGTCCTAGAGGTTTCCCCAAGGGGTTAGAAGAAGAGGAGAAATGAAGAAAGAAAAGGGAAGTGGGAGTTTAAAATGAGAAAACTCACTTAGAAGTGGGCTTCCATCACTTAAGATTTCTTGAAGAATTTAGATGTTTAGAGAGGATTTGAGATTGAGCAAGTGATTAAGGTGTAGGGAGGGGTTGTATTTATAGATGGGTTAAGGTGGTTGGGTATTAAATAAAGTTAATAGGGTGGTTAGAAAGAGATTAATGGGGGATTAAGTTTAATTAAAATGGATGGTGCTGATTGTTGTAATGCTACTGTTGACATCAACTAAAAAAAGAAACGACGAAATATTACATCGTGATCATATGCAAATTACTTATCAATGTTTAGTGTGTACATTGTATATTATTGTTAATTGTTATATGTTGTTTATTTAATTGTGACAAAAGACTTTCACGTTTGTTTTTTTTTTTTTTAACTAAAAAGTATTATTCTTATATATATGTTTTATTGAAAGAAATAAATATATATTAAGATCTTAACTAAATGAGTTTCTTGTTATGACGCCTAAATTGATTAGAATAACTTATAATGACGACTCGTCAAGAATTGGTACGAGTAATATAAAAGAAGCGAGTAAAGGCGAATTTGGAATTTGTTTAGTATAGAATTTAAATATAAGAAAAGTAAAAATAACGCGATGTTACAGTCTCCCCTACTTTAGGAAATTTCGTCTCGAAATTTTATTAAGAGTCAACCTTTTGAAAAATAGGTAAGTAGTTTGGTATGGGTTTAATAAGAACAAAAACTTGTTAGTTTATTATGTTTAAATCGAATACGGTATTTAGTCACTGTGCGATAATTATGCTCGTAAGAGAAGTACTTTTAAAATTTTAATAAATGGTCGTACGTAGAAATTCGAGAGTTTGACCGACTAAAGTATTTTGTAAATAGTGAAGGAAGAGAGTACGTATATGGAGTTAATGCAGTGAATTTTGGAAGGATAAGTAATTATATGGTATGAAATAGTGAAAATTGTAGGTAGTTAAGTATATTGTATAACCTATAGAAATTTTGGAGAAAAAAGTAATTATATGGTATAACGTATATGAAATAGTAGAAATTTTTGGCTTGTGAAAGAGATGTCTTTGGGTAATTGGGTGGAATAGTAAATATGTGAGCGTAATGAGTGACTAGATGTGGGAATGAATAGTATTTAGTAATAGATATTTGGTTTGCACAAGGTCAAAAATTTTGTTAGGAAATACTTTTTAGAAGTGATTAAATAAACGAGAAATTGGACTATTTGGAAAACAGCTTTTTGGTGATATAAATAGTATTTATTTAGTTTTGAAATCTAGTATATAATTAGTCAGGAAAATATAAGAAGGTGAGAGACGGATCTTGTTTTAAGTGTGTAAATGCTTTTAGAGATTAAGGCCAGAGCTTACGGGATTTAGAAATAGATTCTTAATAATGGAAGGATTGCTGATTAAGTAAGGAAAGCACGAGGAAGGAACGAAGTTCGATGGAGATTGCAAGTATAGATTATTCATAGAAAGGATGATGTTGCATATTGGATAGTGTGGTTCAAAACAAGGTTATGATATGCATAAAAGACGAATGATGCAAGCTTAATTAGACTAGTAAACTATAACATAAATGGTATCGCAAAAGATAAATAACGTAAGTGTTGGTCAAAATTTTAACTCGACACCCAAACTTCTCATGGCACGAATAACTCTACTTTTGGTAGTATGACAAGACATTTATGTATAGGATGTACCGGCAGCGTATCCACCATGCCGTTATCATACCTCATCTGTGTTGTTATTCAAGTCATGAAAGGTAACACACACTGGGACTTGTTATGTTTTCCATGCGCCCAATTTTTGTAATTACGTGTGCACCCGTAATTAGTCCAATTGTCGTATGGTCCACATAATTTGTCTTAGTTATGTGTGGGTCGACACAAATTATTTATACAAAGGAAACGACATTAAATTAAGACATTAAACAATTTTGATGTTGTAAACATAGCAAGCAACGTGAAAAATAAACACATAATGTGAATAAGACTTTAAGCAGGTTTTTGATGTTGTTAACCGTACGTGTTTTTTTTATTGGCGTGGATGCATGGTTTCATGACATAATGGTGTAGACTTGTGCATATTTGGTTACGTTCAGATGTATAAAATCAAACAAAAGAATGGACAATTGGATTCCTAATGAAAACGCGTAAACTATTTTGACTATGGGTCAACATAGAATCCGGGTCTATCACAAATTGAGTTTTATGGCTACGCGAGCAATCTAGATTTTTAAGACTAAGGGTCAAGTTTGATGGTAAAAGAATTTAGTTCGTTGGATGTTAAAGAAAAACATATTTAATTGAAGTGGGGAAAATTTAGTGTAAAAGTGTTATCGAAGATGGTCGTTTGATCTATGAAAAATCCATTTTATTAAGTGAGAAAAATAGTTTATTGAGAATTTTAGTTTGGCTTTGATGAATATTTTGACTCGCGATACGATTTCAAGAGAAAAGGCTCTGGGATTATAAAGAAGTAGGTTATTTGATTTAGCGTGTCTTTGTTCACAAGTCCTGTTTGCTATTTTTTTTATGGACGACATTGGGCGTCCTGAAAACAAAATTTATTTTAAACACTTTTACCATTTAAAATCTCGTTCGTCATACCAATTTGACACACATTTATTAGTGGTTTGAAGGTTTAAAGTGAGGATTTTATAGAAGAATAAGCATCCTCTTAGGAATAGTAGGAAGAATTTTGCTCAAAAATTTTGAAAAAAATTGTGTGCGAGAAGAAAAAGGTTTTGGATTGAATTATGATTGTAACCTAAGATAATGATGGTATTTCATAATTTATAAAAGAAAATTTCACATCTGAATAATTTCTTGAAAACATTACATAAGGAAATTCTCATTTTTTTTTATAAAAGAAAAGAAAAATCAATCTTCTTTAGAGTGGTGAGTGGGTCTTCCAGCATCGTAGATCACCAAGGCAAGTCTTGGGCATTGGTTACGTTCATGGGTTGGGTCGTTGTTTAGTGACGACATGTTTTGGCTAAATGACCATATGCACCACAGTTGGTGCATATGCGGCATGGTGAGTGAGTGACATGGTGGAATTTACAACTGCTGCATAGCGGATAGGTTCCATGGTATTGCTTTTGTTGGGATTTGGAGTCTTAGGAGTTGTCGAAGTGTGATTTCGTTTGAGGTTTTTGCGTTTTCGGTTATCATTTTTCGTTTGTTTGGTAGGGGTATGGGTAGAAGATTTAGTATCTATATGGTTTGTGTTGTCTAGGATGGTATCGCCGGGGTTTGGAATTGGGTTAGTTGAGGTCTCTAGGTTAAGGAGAATCTTGATTAATGTTTGGGCAATAAGACTCGCCAGTTGGTTGAGATCGATGCTGTTAAGACGGGAAGACATCTACGAGAATCATACATAAGAAGATTTTTATAAGCGTTTTTAAACAAAGTGACTTTTGAATTTAGGAAATAAGTTACTAGAATTTTGGTTAACAATGAAAAGCTTGTGGGTAAGATTAGATTGGTGAAATTGATGCAAATTTAGATAAGCAAAATACATAAGCTCAAGTTGTTCTCATAGACTTAGTATGTAAGTTCAAGTTACACGTATAGTATGCAAGTTTCACATTATTCAAATAGCATAACACGTATGTATAAGCAAATATAGTGTACTTAGTTAACATAAAGAAGTTTTAATTTATGTTGGTTTGCAATTATTAGTATTGTTTGGAGGTTGCTAGAGTACTTGAGATACGAGTCTTGAGAGCCTTTGCGAGTAGTAAAAAAAATAAGAAAAATAAATAAATCGAATATATGTAGTGAAAACATAGCATGAAAACAACATTGAAAATAATATTAACATAAAATGAGGGGCTTGTTTTAAGCAAGCCATTGGAGTGTTCCGGAACGGAACTAAGACTAACCAAAGTGGTTCGAATTTACCTTTGAGTTTGAAAACATGCTTTGGCCTAATAGGTGGAAATACTCTCGCCGACTTGCGGTTAACGGTATTCACCCTTCCAGTTACTACATGTTTCTTGTCATTAGTAAATTTGAGACTTTTGGCGAGATTTTAAAAAAAATATCAAGGATTGAAACTAGTCGCTAAGTTGCGGATTTCACTCCTATCCTAGCGAGGTTGTTCCTTTGAGTGTGGTTTGTACACTTAGTCCAATGTGGTAAGAAAATTAATTCTAACCTTTAATCGGAAGTGTCCACTAGAACGAGAATTGTGAAATTTCCACCAAGGTGAGGATATCACTCCTATTTTGGTGTAGTTTCAAAAACACAAAGAATTTACGCGGATTGAAAGTGATCACCAAAGTGAGGGTTTCACGCCTATTTTGGTGATTTCCTTTCGTTTGTGTTATACGAGCGTCTTCGAGTGTAGAATAATCCACCAAATAGGAAGGTAAATTTTAAGGACCAAGAGAATGGAGTAGAAGCAAGATAGGGAGAACAAGTATTTTAAGCATGATAAAAGGAATGGTCAAAAGGGTTCTTAACTATAGTCTAGATCAAACATGGCAATTTTTCCTAGATCCCTATAGTCATGGCTCTGATACCAATCTGTCACACCCCAACCGATGGCGGAATCATCGAGGTGAGACTTAGTGGTAGATTGTTCAAAGACTTCATGACACTAGATTTTGTGACAATATAGTTTAAAGATAGAATTTCATTTATTGTCTAAAAATAGAAATACAAGTAGTTCATGTAACGAAAAATACAACAACAAGAATATGATAACTTGAACTAGAGTGAGTTTCTATGTCTAATCCTAAGTAGTTTTCTTGAATGTCCTGCAATAAATATTTCCTGCAACATGTATAAAATATCCGTCAACACATAAAGTATTGGTGAGCATACTAGTTTTGACATACATACATAGTATAATAAAGTTTTGCTTATAGGCATATGCAAGAGAACCATACAAACGGCGACTAGCCACGAAGAATTTTGCTTAACATGACCCATGTAGGGGGCGGATAGCCAATCCTATAGCGCTATACATGCAAGGTGGGTTGTCAACTATATGAACATTTGTATGTTAGAGTAAATAATTCTACATAGCATAGCGTACAAGCATATAATAGACTTTAGATTGCGCATGATAGAATTTAGAATATGATAGACTTTAGACTAAGCATAATAGATTGTAGAGTTTAAAATCGTTTGAGTTTTGATAGTGATACATGTTGAGCCCCAAAGAATAAAGGATAAAAGGGGGACAAGTATGAACTCACCTTTGGGTGCGTTTGATAGAGTTCCAAAAAGTAAGTCTTGGAAGATTAAGCTTTAGCTCCGATTAACTAGAATTAAAAAGGAAGGTGTTTTAGGTTCAAGAGTTGGATTAATGGATTCAAGAGAGTCAAGCAAGCCTTTTAGGCAAACCAAGCACAAATTGCCTTTAGGGCAATCCGGATGGTCATGAGAGTCAAGTAGTGCCTTTAAGGCTAACCAAAACACAAACCACCATAAAGGTGATTCGGATGGTCAAGAGAGTCAAGTATTGGTAAGGTAGGGATGTATCCACAAACCTTCCAAGTTATTAGATTAGTAGAGTTTTGAAAGTATATATTTTAGTATTTACATAATATAACTATAGGGTTAAAGTAGTGTATGGTGACTTAGTTTGGAAGAGCCTTGGCTTTCCTTTGTCAACCATTAACCATAGCACAAGTCCATTAAGTTGTTGGTGAACTTGGTTGGTATCACTTCAACTAACCTTCTAGTACATAAAAACAATAGAAGATGAACCACCTTTGAGGCCTCATTTTGGTGTCCTACTCATATTTATTTGCCATAGCAAACAAGAGCAAGGTCCTAGAGGTTTCCCCAAGGGGTTAGAAGAAGAGGAGAAATGAAGAAAGAAAAGGGAAGTGGGAGTTTAAAATGAGAAAACTCACTTAGAAGTGGGCTTCCATCACTTAAGATTTCTTGAAGAATTTAGATGTTTAGAGAGGATTTGAGATTGAGCAAGTGATTAAGGTGTAGGGAGGGGTTGTATTTATAGATGGGTTAAGGTGGTTGGGTATTAAATAAAGTTAATAGGGTGGTTAGAAAGAGATTAATGGGGGATTAAGTTTAATTAAAATGGATGGTGCTGATTGTTGTAATGCTACTGTTGACATCAACTAAAAAAAGAAACGACGAAATATTACATCGTGATCATATGCAAATTACTTATCAATGTTTAGTGTGTACATTGTATATTATTGTTAATTGTTATATGTTGTTTATTTAATTGTGACAAAAGACTTTCACGTTTGTTTTTTTTTTTTTTAACTAAAAAGTATTATTCTTATATATATGTTTTATTGAAAGAAATAAATATATATTAAGATCTTAACTAAATGAGTTTCTTGTTATGACGCCTAAATTGATTAGAATAACTTATAATGACGACTCGTCAAGAATTGGTACGAGTAATATAAAAGAAGCGAGTAAAGGCGAATTTGGAATTTGTTTAGTATAGAATTTAAATATAAGAAAAGTAAAAATAACGCGATGTTACATTTAACATTTCTCCAATGTTTTGAGCAGGTAAGAACACCACAACTAAGCCACGTCATGGATTTTATTTTTAGATAACACGAAGTGTAAATCCAAATTTGTTTTACAATGAAAAATAAAATATTTTCAAAATAAAATGTGTTTTATTTTAAAAGCTATTATGTAAATTGTTAGGTGATTGAAGTCTTAAAAGTTGGCACTTATAAATTAAGTCTATAAATTATGGTTACCTAATTCACCACCATAAGTTTGCTTTGGAAATATTATATATGGATTTTCCAATGTTTTTAAAACCGAACCAGACGTCGAACCGGACACTCCACCGGGTCACCAGTCTGACCGGTCCAACGAACCGGCAAAACATTCTAAAAAATTCCAACAAGATTATAAAATTTTCGGTCTGACCCCATTTTTACCCGGTCCGACCACTGGGTCACTGCATGCTCAGTTCAACCCTTGACCCGAACCGATCCAACCACCGGTTCCCGATCCAACCTGTCCGGGTCTGAAAGCATGGGGTTTTCAATATACCTTTACAACAAGCAACACAAAACCCCTTTATCACCAAACAACAAGAATGATATATCATAATTTCTCAAAACTTAGGCTCATGTAATTTCTTAACACATACCCTTTTTTACATTCTATAACTTGTATATATATACAAATTCAAACAGTACAAAAATTCACTATGCTTTTCTCCAACCTCTAAATGATACTACTATTATCGGCTAGAAATCAAATGAAGAGACAAAATCAACAATCATGTCACATTTAATGATTATCACATCTACATCACTCACCATATGCAGACCCAGTGCCTCCATATATCCCACTCCATTATATGCGTAACGATATTTGTGCTAATTTAGGGCCTTTTTGATAGCCTCTTAATGAGGCTCTGAATCATTCAGCTCTGAATGGTTCAGCATTCAGACTGTTTGTTTCAACATAAAAAAAGGCTCTGAATGGAATGATTAAGAGCTGAATCATTCAGACTTTGTGGCTAATCTGAGATATTTTCAACACGTAATTTTACTCTAACAAATTTGCAAAGAAGATCTAGATGTGTGAGCATTGTTGTAAGAATTGTTAGGTGCTAGTCGGTCTGTGCGGTACCGACTATCGAATGGATATTAGTAAGGATTAATCGTGATTAATCAGATTAGGATTTTATATGTAATTTTCAGTTTTATATACACACATTTTGAATGTATTTTTCTAAGTATACATGGTTTAACCCCTTCCTCGACTCATATTTTTAATTATATAGAATTAAATCGCTAGAATTTACGGGTTTTGTTCGGAATCTAACCTAAATTTACAAAATTTTGGCCGGAATTTGGTTGGAATCCCTAGACAGCCACCGACTAGTGATTAATCGGTGTTTACTCAGTGAACATCCAACTGACGATTAATCAACGATTAATTGAAGGCTATGCGGAATTTTTACAAACTTAGGTGTGAGGTTAAAGAAGCAAGAAGTATTCCATCACTTTGAACACCATTGCCTTATTGGTTAGTTTTTCTAGATTTTTTTTGTACTTATAACCCTTGAATATGTATTTGTGTTATTCACTTAGTTAGGGAGACGGGCCCCTACCCGTCAATGGCACTGATACGCTACTACCCCATGGTAACACCGTAGACGATGGCACAAGTAATGGGGTCGTGAATGAAACGCGGGTCTTTGACCATAGTTGTGAAACAGTTACTTTTTGGTTTTGAATTCTACCCCCCCTCCCTCCATTCTCGAATCTGACAGTAAAAAGAATAAAAAAAAATAAACAAATAAACATTAAATTAGAAATTAATGCTTAATATTAAACAAAATACAAATATTAAACTTAATAAACATACAACTAAAGTAGGAAAAACATAATTGTTTAACCTAACGCAACAATTGCCATGACAAAAACATGGTTGAAAATGTTGCGGTGTGTAGCCGCATAGTCGACTTATGTGAGTTTGATTATCATATCCTCAGCAAGATTAGGGTGCTCCGCCATGGTGGTTGCAAAGAGGGTGTTCAATTGGTCACACTTGTTGTTAAAATCTGTCCACTTTCATGAGAACAAATCAGCGGTGCAGTCATTTACACCGACTAGTTGGTTGAATTCCACCAACAGGTTGTTCCAAAAGGAATCCCCCCTGGACACGGGTCAACCCTTTTTCTTTCTTTTCAAATCCATTTTCTATTATCTTTTTTAAATATAATATATAGAAATTGAAATATTCATAATAAATTCATTTTTCACCCAAAAATTATGAAAATTTAGGAGTGCTATCTTGACACCGTAAAGAAAATTATCACGCATTTATTTTCTGAAAAATATTTTATTTTCATATTTTTATTGATTTAAAATTTTTGATGGTATTTAATTAATAAAAAAAAGTTCATTTTATATGATTTTAATACATGTGAAATTATTTTATTACATCAGAAATGTACTCCTTATTTATTGGACCAGAAATATTTAGTTTTTTTTTTTATAGATTTTCCTAATTTTTTATCAATTAAACATGATTTAAATTCATTAAATCAGTTTTAAATAAAAATAAATTGTGAGAAATTATAAAAAAAAATAATTTAACTATTTATCATCAGAATGTATTCAGTTTTCAAAGAAATATTATTTTCGGATCATATCTTGTATTTTAGTCTTATTTGTATTTAATTAGACATAATAAATCAATTATTTATTTAAAATAGTTAAAACCTGTTTTATAAATATTTCTTTTAAAACAGAAATATTCTTATGTTTTAAAGTCATTTGGTAAAATCATTTGAGTGACTTATAATTATTAGAGCAATAACTATTAATTATTGTAATTACTTGCAATTATAATTTAAGTTATTCTTTGTCTTAATCTTTTTATCTTAATATTATATTGGTAATAATTAGATTACCTAATCATGTTTATAAAATTTAATCATATTATATTGAGATACAAATTTATTATTAATTCGATTTATCGTAAAGCCAAAATTCCTTAAATCGCCTTAGCAAACCCTAATGCCTTATACCCTAGATACGCTAGACTTTAAGACTTTCCCCTTATAAGTATTCTTGTACGTTATAGGTTGAATTCTTCGGAATTCCCATCCCTTAGCTCACGACAGCTTAAGTTGGATCTTGATCGCTTTCGCAAACAGTGAGTATATCTTCCCCTTTTCCATTGATGACGTGGGTCCTAAAACGACCACGTCTAAACCCTTGTCAAGAAAATAAAGCAAAGTAAAAAGTATTAAGGTTTGCTTGACCTCTTGGAGCTGAACAGCTAACATAAGGCAGCATGGCTGCCATACGGTAGCTATGCAGCAGAAAGTAAACAGTAAAAACATTGGAAATATAAAAAGGTGCTTTGACTTATTACTATTGGCATAAAACAAAACATCACACAGCTCCAAGCCATGCCTAGGAAATAGTAAAAGCTGACACCAAAAGGGCAAAGTCTCACTGCTGGCAGCATAAAGAGAGTCAACCATGACCAGGTATAGTAAGGATGCTACCATAAGGGAGCTCCTGGGCATATTTCCATTGCCTATATAAGGAGACCCTTGGGTATTCATTCCACACACACTTCTCACTAATCCTTTTACTCTCATACTCTCAACTTTATTACTCCAAACGAATATACACTTATTCTCACGCCGGAGTCCAAACGCAGGAGACCCCCTCCTGCGTTAAGGCTAACGGTGTCTGTTACCTTGTGTAGGTCCATTCCAGGAGCTAGAGGATCCCCTAAATCATAACCTTAACCTAATATACCTTTAACATATAAACCCAAACGTCTCTTAACCTAATCCCGGTCATTTTCCTTGTTGTAGCAACAAGTGGCGCCCACCGTGGGGCTGTCGCTACTTTGAACAAAGCTGTTGGAAGTTTTTCAGTCCCATTTGTTCCTAAGTAACCTTCTTTTGTGATGACCGGTGGAGATAACCACCAAGACGGGGGTCTTCAAGAAACTCCGGCCAACAGTCACACCTCCGGTGACGCTGCAGGTCATGAAACACCTGGAACGGACGGACCACACGTCGAACCGTCTCTAGGAGACATGCTCAATTATCAAACTCCACCAGACTCAAGGGCTGTTTATTCGTCTCCTAGAGATAACGTGTTGCTACCTATTGAACGAATGGACATCACCCTAGAGGGAGTACGAAGAAACTTCTTGCAACTCCGAGACCTCTTGAATAGTTATATACGGGAGAAAAGGTCCAGGGGTGTGAAAGTCAGGTTGTCTTATGACGAATGTAACATCGCAAAATTTTCCCTAAATCTTAATATAAAACACTTATTTTTATCTTTATCCCTATTATAAATTTTATACAAATATGTTTATGTCTCTTCTTTTTACTCAAAAATTTATATATATATATATATATATATATATATATCACTTGGTTGAAATAATTATTTCTATAAAAATCAGATTTTTATAGATTAAATCAGATTTTTATCTTTATTATAAATTTTATACAAACATTCTTATAACTAAAACACCACAACCCAAATAAACCCAACACCCCTAGCCCACCTGCAGCCCAAACCAAAGAAACCCCGGCCGACCTCGGTTCCGGCCCATCCTATAAAAAAAAAATCTAATCTATTTCTTCTTCTTTTGTTCGCTGTACAAGGCAAGTCAAACCACCAATCGGTTGACTTTTTGGATTGAACCAAAATAAGGTAACAAGCATCCCCTTTAATCGGAATAATGGATTGACAGACCCATTGTCGCATCACTCACGCAAAATTTAAGTAAAAACTTACCAAGATTTGACCAATACGCGTTTTAATTAAGAAATGGGTCAAAACTTTCCTAATCTATGAATTAGTGTGTTATTGTATAAATTGAACACTCCTAGATGGCCTTAGTGTGCCGATAAGCACACCCCACCCTCAAAATCGCTCTGTTTTTCATTTTTATACAAGTAATCGAGTTTTTGTTGACTTTTCGTTTGACTCGTGATCTAGGAGCACTCTACTCAGGTATGATAGAATTCGTTCTTTCTTAACTATAATCGGCCATAGATAACCATTTACCCCATGGTTAATCGGGTCCTATTAACATGTTTAAGTAGATTAGAATTTTAGGGTTCTTATGTTAAATTTGGGGAAGATGACAATGAGGAACAAGTGTTTTATTAAAAAATAGCGTGACCAAGAACACAACTGATTCACAGACCAGTTGGTTGGTCTGTTTGCTGTTAAGCCTTGGGAGGCGGATGTGTCTGGGGTTCGAACCCTTGCACTTGCGTTTTTTTTTTTAGATTTATTATTAGGTCTAACAAACCTATATAATTAACGGAAATAAAATGTTAGTGTTCTCAGGGTCTAGACCAGTTGGTTAGACTTGTGATTATAAACACACAAACCGGCCCAGACTCGGGTTCGATTCCTGCCAGCAACATCAATTTTTTTTAACCCTTTTATTTATATACTTAATCTATTAAACTTTTAAAATAGTTTTTATATACTAAAAGTGGTTTATAAATCCTATAAAATTTATTTTATGCTATTCAAAGGGTAAACTTAATTATACAAATTTTAGTTTTTCAAAAATCATTTATTTATTATATATTATAAATATTACAAGTTTATTCCTTAGAAATTTTAAAATTCTATAAAAATATCAAAACGATTTTATAAAATTCCACAAAAATTATTCTGAGTTTATAACACAATAAACATCCTAGAAATGATTTTTATTTCTGAAAAATCATTTATTTAACATTTTAAAACGATTTTTGTTATTTCAATCATAAATAAATCATAATAAATTCATTTTTCATCATTTTTTTTACATCAAAATTTCACATAAATTATTATTAATCATTTAGATTAGAAATCTAAATTTTGATTCGAAAATTGTAATTTTTAATATTTTTAAATATTAAGTCTTTATTTTGTCAAATAATTATTAATATAATATATATTCATTAATTAGGAAAATAATTTTATAAAAATTATTTTCGCATTTGATCATTTTAATACAACCATTTTTAATTGAGAATTGCCAAAAATCCTTTTCTATTAATTATTTCTTTATTTAATTATGTAATTAACAATTATTCTAAATTGGTTCCCAATCAATTATCAATCCCCAAATTAGGAACCCTAGAATACCTTTGGAATAGAAAACTTAGACTTTTAGGTTTTCCCAACACTTATGTTATTGCCTTAATTATAGGGTAATACTTGGCATCGTTGGGCAACGCATATTCTATTTCACGAGACTTAACATTTTGCTAAGGTGAGTGTACATAGCCCCTTTACTCTATTTTTACTATTTTTGGGGTGAAACATGTTTAAACATTTCATACTATCATTTACTCATATTTACTTGTGATTCAATTACAACATCATTCTATCATTTGACTGTAACAAAAAGATACAGTACAATCATTAACAATGATCAAGCCGCCTGTTTAGATTATAGCGCTATAGGTCTGACAAACCCATCCCCCGCATAAATTCAGGGATGATCGATAACAGTAACAACATTTTAACTAACTTGCGAGTTAGTCATCAGTCGACACAAGGTTTGGTTGTACAAAGACGCATTGTTACATGTCGGTATCATACTCTATCATCATACAACCCTGAGTGTTGTACAAACTATTGTTATCAATTATTTTTCAAAAACCTATGTAATTCTCACCAACAATTGTTGACCCAAAATATTTTCAACTTAACATGTTTCATGTTCTACTTGCTTGAAGATTTGCTTGAGGATATGTGCATAGTTTTATTCAATTTGATGTACGAATTCTTGTAGAACCATTGTATGTAAATTATTTAAATCATTTAATGAAATTATTATTCACCATGAGCTACTGAACAATCATCACTACGTGACATCCCGATGTTTCCGCCATCGGTTGGGGTGTTACAGATTGGTATCAGAGCCATGGTTATAGGGAATTAGGTTATTAGAGAAATAATCTAGTCTATAACCATAGGATTTAACCAGTACTTGCTTCTTTTGCTTGCTATTCTCTATCTCCCTCCTACTTCATATCCCTACTTCCATCCCTACAAGAAGGTTGCTCTCCATCACTGGATTCACTCTTAGACTAATAAGGCAAAATCCTCAGGTTCAACCTGAACCACCTTGAGATCTCGTCGAAGTTCTAGATTTTAATAACGAACACGTGCAATCTGGAAGGGTGAACGCTTGTATCCTGAGTCTTCTGTCTAGGCTGGCATTGCGCATATATCCCAATCAGACGAGGGACCCGGATGCCTACCTGGGAATTCTCGGGATGAGTGTTCACTTATAGGCTAAAGCATGTCTTCATATGTTATTAGAATTTAGAATCTTTGATAAGTCAACGTTTTCGTTTATTCATTTTAATTAATGAATAAATGATTACATTCCTTATATTACCTCATTCATTTCATTGTGTCTCTTACAGATCATGCCTCCACGTCGCAGCACTCGCAATAACAATGGTGGTAATCATGAGGAAGGAAATAGCAACACTAACCACAACAACAACAACAATAACAACAACAACAATGGTGTTGATGCCCAACTGGCTGCGATCATTTCCCAACAAATGGCACAACAAATCGCGACTCTGCTTCCTAACTTACTAGCTCAAGTCATCCAGTTGAACGGCAACGGGAACGGTAACGGCAACGGGAATGGAAATGGAAACCACAACGGAAATGGGAATGGTCTTCTAGCCTGCACTCTCAAGCACTTTAATTCTTGTAATCCCCCAAAGTTTAGTGGTGAAGAAGGAGCTACAGGACTCCTACAATGGTTTGAGGGTATTGAAAATACCTTCATCAACAGTGAGTGTCCCGATAACTTTAAGGTCCGTTATGCTATGAGTGTTCTTCACAAACGAGCACTCACTTGGTGGAATGAGGAAAAGCGTACCCGAGGAGCTGAAGTTGCACTTACTATGACGTGGGATCAAGTCAAGGAGATAATGAAAGATGAATTTTGCCCACGTAACGAGGTCAAGAAATTAGAAGACGAGTTCCACACCCTTGCTCAGGATAGTGGGGAAAACCTTGCCTACAATACCCGCTTTCACGAGCTTAGCTTATTGTTACCCCACAAAGTCACTCCCCTGTCGGTAGCCATCGAGAAGTACATCGGTGGTCTGCCCATGCAAATCCAGGACACGGTGTAGGGAAGGAATCCTGCCACCTTGGAGGAAGCCAAACGTTTAGCAGCTACCTTAACTGATAATCACGTAAAGAACGGGACCTTAGTTCGGAAAGGCAATAAAACAAGTATTGTAGCCGCGGTAACTACTGAGAATCAGAAGCGTAAGGCCAAGGATCCTGATGTCAACCTCACTACACAAGCTTTTAACAAGAAACCTTATACAGGAAACCATCCATTGTGTAACACATGCAACCGACATCATCCCACTACTTCAGCGTGTCGCTTGTGCACCAATTGTGGTAGGTATGGCCATCTAGTTAATACATGTCGCGAGACCCCAAATCCTAATGCCAACCAACCCACCAACCCTGCTCAGGCTGCTAATCCTAATCGATACAACTATGGTCAATGCTATGAATGTGGAGACCCAAATCACTTCCATAACCGATGCCCTAAATTAAACAGAGATCAAGACCCTCCAGCTACTTAACAACATGTCCCACCATTCGAACGTTGTTTGCTTGTATTCTATGTATTGCCATTATTTGATTCAAATAAAAAAATCTAGTATTGAAATTTTTGACTTGTTTACATGGTATAATCATAATACTTGAATGCACGTGAACTAATTATCCAAATCTATACAACTACAACTCGTATACCGTGCTTGTTATACTTGTAAACTTGCTTGCATAAATATGTTATCAATTTGCAATCTATGTGTATAATAAATGTTGCACGTAATAGAGGTCATCATGTCTTTTCAACAGTCGGGAGAGGCCCTACAACCTGCTCCACGACTGGTGGAGGCTATCAAACCTACTCAACGATTGGTAGAGGTCATTATGCCTTTTCAACAGTCGAGAGAGGCCCTACAACCTACTCCACGACTGGTGGGGGCTATCGAACCTGCTCAACAATCGGTGGAGTCATAGAAGGACGCAAAACTTTAATGTAAGGTAAATTGGTGATTGTGGTCCGGAACGTAATCATGAATTTACAGGTACGTTAAGGTAGTGTGAAATTCTATCAAGGTTTCAGGAGATAATCAAATGTAAACTCTAGTTAGCTGGTAATTCATTTAGTCTATCAACTCACACAAAACACGAGACAGTTTATTCTATTCATGTCATGTTATAACCCAAATTTTTCCAAATCACAATTATTTTCATTTCTACCCAATCACCTTCAACCCCGTGTTTTCAATAAACTTCGAGACGAAGTTTCCAAAAGTAGGGGAGACTGTAACATCGCAAAATTTTCCCCAAATCTTAATATAAAAACACTTATTTTTATCTTTATCCCTATTATAAATTTTATACAAATATGTTTATGTCTCTTCTTTTTACTCACAGATTTATATATATATATATATATATCACTTGGTTGAAATAATTATTTCTATAAAAATCAGATTTTTATAGATTAAATCAGATTTTTATCTTTATTATAAATTTTATACAAACATTCTTATAACTAAAACACCACAACCCAAATAAACCCAACACCCCTAGCCCACCTGCAGCCCAAACCAAAGAAACCCCGGCCGACCTCGGTTCCGGCCCATCCTATAAAAAAAAAAAATCTAATCTATTTCTTCTTCTTTTGTTCGCTGTACAAGGCAAGTCAAACCACCAATCGGTTGACTTTTTGGATTGAACCAAAATAAGGTAACAAGCATCCCCTTTAATCGGAATAATGGATTGACAGACCCATTGTCGCATCACTCACGCAAAATTTAAGTAAAAACTTACCAAGATTTGACCAATACGCGTTTTAATTAAGAAATGGGTCAAAACTTTCCTAATCTATGAATTAGTGTGTTATTGTATAAATTGAACACTCCTAGATGGCCTTAGTGTGCCGATAAGCAAACCCCCACCCTCAAAATCGCTCTGTTTTTCATTTTTATACAAGTAATCGAGTTTTTGTTGACTTTTCGTTTGACTCGTGATCTAGGAGCACTCTACTCAGGTATGATAGAATTCGTTCTTTCTTAACTATAATCGGCCATAGATAACCATTTACCCATGGTTAATCGGGTCCTATTAACATGTTTAAGTAGATTAGAATTTTAGGGTTCTTATGTTAAATTTGGGGAAGATGACAATGAGGAACAAGTGTTTTATTAAAAAATAGCGTGACCAAGAACACAACTTATTCACAGACCAGTTGGTTGGTCTGTTTGCTGTTAAGCCTTGGGAGGCGGATGTGTCTGGGGTTCGAACCCTTGCACTTGCGTTTTTTTTTTTGAGATTTATTATTAGGTCTAACAAACCTATATAATTAACGGAAATAAAATGTTAGTGTTCTCAGGGTCTAGACCAGTTGGTTAGACTTGTGATTATAAACACACAAACCGGCCCAGACTCGGGTTCGATTCCTGCCAGCAACATCAATTTTTTTTAACCCTTTTATTTATATACTTAATCTATTAAACTTTTAAAATAGTTTTTATATACTAAAAGTGGTTTATAAATCCTATAAAATTTATTTTATGCTATTCAAAGGGTAAACTTAATTATACAAATTTTAGTTTTTCAAAAATCATTTATTTATTATATATTATAAATATTACAAGTTTATTACTTAGAATTGATTGGGAACCAATTTAGAATAATTGTCCGATTTTGAACACCCCTACTTTAAATTGGTTCCCAATCAAAATCGGATAATCCAAAATTCGAATCCGAAAAATCCGAAAATCCGAATCTGAATTATCCGAAATTTTGGATAATCCGATTTTCGGATATCCGAAAATCGGATTATCCGAAATTTCGGATTCGGATTCGGATCCTGATTTTGAAAATTTTCGGATAATCGGATTATCCGAATCCGAATATTAAAAAAATATATATAAATATATAATATTATATACACTACATAACACAATACACAATCCTAAATCCTTAATCCTTCTAACTCTAAGTCCATACTCCTCTAATCCATAGCTGTTGCTCCCTCTTCTCTCCTCTATAACAGCCCCCGTCCACCTCGTATCTGACCTCCACAGCCCCCTTCCATCAAAATAATAAGTTTTTTTTTATATATTTGTTGTTCAAATTTCGTTTATCTAACTTCGATTTTTGTTTTTTTTAATAGGTTCACGTTTTAGGCATAAAGGAGAACGTTTTTTTATAGTTTTTTTTATTATTTTTTTAATTTTTTTTAAGTTTCGGATTATCCGTTGGATGATCCGAATCCGAATCCGAAATTTCGGATATCCGAATTTCGGATATCCGAAATTTCGGATTCGGATTCGGATCTCAATATTGACTATCCGAAATTTCGGATTATCCGAAATTCGGATTATCCGATTTTGAACACCCCTACTTTACTCTATTTTTACTATTTTTGGGGTGAAACATGTTTAAACATTTTATACTATCATTTACTCATATTTACTTGTGATTCAATTACAACATCATTCTATCATTTGACTGTAACAAAAAGACACAGTACAATCATTAACAATGATCAAGCCGCCTGTTTAGATTATAGCGCTATAGGTCTGACAAACCCATCCCCCGCATAAATTCAGGGATGATCGATAACAGTAACAACATTTTAACTAACTTGCGAGTTAGTCATCAGTCGACACAAGGTTTGGTTGTACAAAGACGCATTGTTACATGTCGGTATCATACTCTATCATCATACAACCCTGAGTGTTGTACAAACTATTGTTATCAATTATTTTTCAAAAACCTATGTAATTCTCACCAACAATTGTTGACCCAAAATATTTTCAACTTAACATGTTTCAGGTTCTACTTGCTTGAAGATTTGTTTGAGGATATGTGCATAGTTTTATTCAATTTGATGTACGAATTCTTGTAGAATTATTGTATGTAAATTATTTAAATCATTTAATGATATTATTATTCACCATGAGCTACTGAACAATCATCACTACGTGACATCCCGATGTTTCCGCCATCGGTTGGGGTGTTACAACGAAGAACCTACCGTTACCCTCTCACCTACTCCTCTGTAATGGGGTACTACCACCTCCCCAACAACCCAACGTATTGACACGAATCCTCACCCCTACTTGAATAGTCAGAGAGGTATTTTTTCAGGGGTAGGTCCTAGCATAACCATACTCTCTCCCGGGGTCCAAGAACACACGACAAGACAGTTGTTGGATGCCACACAAGTGTCCTTGTCGTCCTCGACACCTCTCTCCTTTGCGGAAGCTCCGATTTCTCTGCCCCTAGCCAGCGGTGCAGTTGCCACCTCCCTGGCAGGAGCTAGATGTCTCGTGGGGGGACCGGTCACTCCTTCAGCAACGACGTATCTCAACTACTCCCAGCCTCAGCACTCACCCTATATACCGCCATATTTCCCTACATGGCATGGGGGTACCCATGGCAGTACCCACTTCCACTAAACCAAGTACCAGCAACGTCTCTTCCCGGAGGTCAGGGGTCAGATATTCCTCAACCCCTGGTTCAAACCTCTACGGCGGGAACCCGAACTGAGGCTACCCCCTCTAAGCCATACCGTCCCAAGTCGTTAGAATGTTTCGCCGAGCACATAACACATTTTGACTTCCCCAACAAGATCAAAATGCCAGCTAACGTGAAGACGTACGACGGGACCGAGGATCCCGACGACCACCTGAACGTTTTTTTCTGGAGCAGCCACTGTGGAAAAATGGAACAACGCCGAGTGTTGCCACATGTTCATACAGACATTGGTAGGACCGACCCGCTTATGGTTTTGTGGTCTCCCTGCCCGTAGCATCTCCTACTTTGATGATCTGAGGAGAAGCTTCACCTCGAACTTCAATCCTCTGAGGAAATGCACTAAAGATGCTGCTATACTGTACCAGATCCAACAGGGGGAACATGAGGATCTCCGCAGTTTCATCGAAAGATACAAGAGGGAAGGCCTACAATATAGTGGTGTCACAGAAAAGATTCGAGTATCGGGATTCATGGGGGCCATCCGTCCTAAAAAGTTGTTGAGAAGATTTCATGAGGACGTTCCCCAAACCATGGAAGAAGCCTTTGAGAGAGCAGAAGCCTTCCTTCGGGGAGAAGAAGCTCTCACTCGGCAGGATACCAGAAAACGGGATCGGGGAAGTTGGAGAGACGGCTCAACAAGCTCCCGAAGACCCAATTTCCAACCCTACAACGAGAGGCGATCTGGAAGACTATTCGAGTCAAGAAGGAATGAGGAAAGACGACGGTCTCCCAGACCTGGAAGATACCAAGAAAAAGAAAGGCACGTATTCACAGTCCTAACTAAGACCCCTCAGGAGATACTCTCCACTGAGGAGGTCAAGTACACATTCTGACCTCCCAGACCCTTGTCCAAGCCTGCCAACAAGAGGGATGCCAGCAAGCATTTTGCCTTCCACAACGACACCGGACACCACACAAACGACTGTTACCAGCTGAAAAAGAGAATAGAAGAAGCTGTTAAGTCCGGAGAACTGGCTCACCTGATCAAAGACATCAAGGGAAGGAAAGATGAGGGGAGGAAGGACAAAGAGGTCAACATGATCAGATACGAGGGAGCCCAGCAGATCAAGAGAGCTCGAACTAAGCCCTGGAACAAGCAATACATCTGCCTCCCTCCTGCTCCAGACGAATTGATCATTACCCCTATAATAGTGGAAGCCGAACTGGATGGCTTCCCGATAGACAGAGTGTATATGGACGGTGGTGCCTCATCAGAAGTAATGTACGAGCGATGTTTCGAATCACTGAGCCCAGAAATCAAGTCCAAGCTCAAACCGTCAGATGCCTCTGTCACACCCTCAAAATCCACTTGCGGAGTTTTACCGCGAGGCGCATGACAAACCAGGATCCAAACTGTAACACCCCAAAATCTTGTTTCACCTAAATACGCCATTAGGCGTAATTGATAAAGTATCGAAAGCGAATTTAGCGGTGGATGTTTTAGTCAACGGATAAAAACGAGACTAAAACCCACTACAAGATACTAATCTAGTTAATGTTATAATCTAAAAGCAAACCGAGACCAAAACTTGAGGGACCATTGTTGCCAAATGACAAAGTGAGTTTTATTAATAATAATAAAACAATAAAAACACACAAAAAATGTGTCTGTGTGCGTGTAATGATCAGGAGATCATCATCTCCTTCAAGACTCAAACCCTAAACACAATAACATGCTTGAATCCAAGCCAAATCAAGGGGTTTTTCAGTGCATTAGCAAGATACGGGTTATCTAAGGCTTATAGAACATCAAGGTACCTTTTATTTGGTAGAAATTGATGTTATATTCGTTTTTGATTCTTATGAAAATTTAGGGTTTTGATAAAAACGTGGAATTGATGGTTAATATGGGTTACCCTAGTCTTGGGGAGCCTTAAACATGTATAATCCAGTCACAAATCACACTAATATGTGTATTTGATTTTGATCATATGATTATGTGAATATGTAAGATTTGGGGTTTAACCTCTAGGTTGAAACCACACATGATTAGTAGTCTTGGGTGACTCTTAGGAGTTGTTATAATGATCAAATTTAGTTGAAATGCCTAAATATCTTGTTATGATAATAATTAGATACATGGCTATATTTTGGTTAAACTTAGAATGTTGAAAACTAAGTATATTGGTGGATGCACACCAAGTGTTTGATGAAATGCCTAGGTGAGTTAATCTTAACTAGACATGTAAGAAAATGGCTATGGATTTAGCTAGAAATGATAATGAATACATGATGTTATGGATAGTGAACAAAATTCCATATTATGTATTCTAATAGACAAGTTTGACTCATCCCCAAGTTAGGTACAACCAAGAGGGAGCAAACGGGTCAAACGGATGCAAGGCGAATACTTATGGAAACAAGAATGGATGCGAGGTAAGTTTTACTTACACCAATGTACTATAACATAGCTTAATTGTTGTGACATTAGTCTTAAATCTTGAATGTGTGATAAAGATAAACCCCGAGGGGTAGAAGCTATTAATGGGTCGCCTTATGTGCACTCAATATAAAACGTGGTTTATGACCTTAATCAAGACAATGCGTTATAACCAAATGGTGAAATCCATCAAACGGGTCAATAAATAAAGATATGTGAAAATGATGTTTTAATCTAAATGAAAGCATTTGAATGAAGCCGTTAAGCATGGTGTTAAATGGGTCAAGTTAGTGTCACTTGAACCATAATAAAAACTTGGGTAACATAGTATCATAAACTATGGGTCTAAACGGGTCATATGGTGAATTCATCATCATTTGAGTCCAACACTTGATGCTTGTTTTCCAAGCATTAAGATTCTTGAGGTTAACGGATCAAATGGCAAGGTATTATCATTTGAGTTCCGAGAAGTTAATGTGTCTATCTAGAAAGCACGCAGGTAAACGCACTCACGTATGCTTGCTTGATGCTAAGAATCATGGAGGAGGAGCACAAGGTATGAATATGGAACACGGGCACCCGGTAAGTCCGTAGTCAAATAAACGCCTTCGGGCGAAGCAACATAGGTGATAAAGTACCCACATGAAGTGTGGGTGCAAATCAAGTAAGTTATTTCCATAACTATGTCTAATGCGCGCTAAGGCGCTTAGAATCGACCACATTAGAACGATCTTGAGAAATGTTGAAAATCTAAGTCCGTATGGACTTAGAAGTTTTTAAACAAGTCATTGAGTCAAAAACATTGGATTTGAAACAAGAAGTTTCGCCACGAATGGCTAAATTGAAAGATTTGGTCATGAGGGGCATTTTGGGGATTTAAAGGATTAATAAAGGTTGATTCTAAGAATCTAAGTCGTAATGAAACAAATCGGACAAACACTTTAGTTGATCAAGTGTATAATGACTTGACAACATAAACTAGATGCATTGCGCATGGTCAAATGGTGTTTGGATAAGTTAAATGTCTAAATGGGTCAAATTGGGTAAAAGTCGCCATAAACATTCAAAACTAAGAACCGGATCATGGCGACATAAACCGGACCATAATTTCAGTCAAACAAAGGTTTATTTAGTCGGCGAGTCATTACTTAGGCTTCGGGAATCATCAAATGCGGTTGCGACATGATTCTCATGCTTAAAAATCACCAACATCACATCAGAAGCTTCGAGCGGCCGCTCACAGAGACCGAGCGGCCGCGCGCTTTGACCTGCATGTCAGCACGAACTTTAAAATTGCGTATAAAATCGTAGAAAAATCGTTAGGAGGTGTTCTTTATATGCCTGGAAAGCTCTCGGAGCGTAGAACAATTCTTATTTGAAAGTCGAAGTCGGATTTTGGGTTTTAGAATGGGTAAAAGCGATCCGAACAGCTGCTGCGCAAAAGTTGCAGCAGTTTGTTCTCCTGATAAAGGGCCGTTGGGCCTGGTTCGTTCCGTTTCGACGTGTAACGACTCTCACACTAGTTTAAATGTATTATTGACAACCCACTAACCATTCTTTGTGTGATGGTGCTAGGTAAACATTCAAGGGACGACCCGGAGCAAGGATCAAGTCGCGAGAAGAACCGAACACGCCCGAACACTCATTAAGCTTCCGCACTAGAATCTAAGGAACTCCCGTTAAAACGCAACATCTTAAAATATGTTTCAACTATTAAAAAGTAAAAATTTGTGTGAATCAAACATGTATTTGATCTTAATGGGTTGACTTATAAAGAAAATTTCAAAGTTTTAATCGGGAGTGGTTTTTAGTTAAGGTCAAAACCCGTAAGATTAGGCAATAATCGCGTGATTACGGGTTAGGGTCTTACAAGTGGTATCAGAGCCATAGGTTTGAGGGATCCGAGTGTCGGGAAGGATACTTGGACTCAAACCGTGCGCTCAAAGTGTTGAAGGGTGTTCGGTTCAAGACTTGATCGAGGAATCCGGTAAGTAATACCTATAATGACCATCCGTTTTGATCGGAAATTGTTATAGGTAATCAATAGTTATATCGTGTAGATACACGCTATCTCAAAAGCTTGATAAGGGAATGGTTAGGTACTCATGGGGCCTATCCAAAAGATTGATTCGGGCAACGATAATCTCGTATAACAAGAATTCTAACATCACTATTGCAGTGATGCATACTAATAATGAAATGTCATGTTACTAATTAATTGAAATTATAAATGTGACAGGGATGATAACATCTTATTTGATCGAGAGAGGATCAAATGATTCACCAAACGAGGTTGTAGAGGTTTCGGGAGCACGGCTGATAGCATGCTCACTAAGGACCAAGTCAAGTAACGACTCGGGCTAATGGATCAGTAACGAAAGGGAACACGGGAGCAAGTATCAAACAGGTACATGCTCGAAACCATAGTAGGTGCATTAGTATGCAATTATCACCTGAAGAGTGGTAATTGCATATGCAAGCAATAGGAAAAATGTGAAAGGTGCATAGTTCACGATAATGAACGATCAATGCACAACCTTAACTTGAACATCGAGACCGGGTTGGGGGTAATCATCCCAAACTAATGTTTAGAAAGGCGTTGTGATCATACCAATGAGTGTGATCACACAAAGCTTATTAAATTGAAAACACATCGCTTTTTCTTAATGAATAAAGGTAAAAACCTAACATTGAATAATTTATCAAGGAAGGGTTTTACCAAATAAAATAGGGGGCACAAGCATGAGCTGAAAATTTGCTTGCATAGGGTGTGATGCCTTAATTATAATAAGTCTGTGCGTACCATATGCGAATTACTTACCCTGGCCAGGTAAGTGTTAAACATATGATACCATGGGTTTCTTATGATTAATACATATACAACCTATGTGACAAAGACTTAGTAAGTGTGAGGTGCCGGGGGATTCTGGACGTAGTCCACTGTCTAACACGGCAGGGATGCGATCCATGCAAGACCTTGAGCGAGGCACCAGCTAGAATACGCTGGGCTAGCAAAGAGGACAACAAATTGGAGCGTTTGAACGTAGTCCACTGTCTAACACGGCAGGGATGCGAACCATGCAAGACCTTGAGCGAGGCACCAGCTTATACGCTGGGCTAGCAAAACGGGCAATATACGATTCGAGTTATCCTGGGTTGATACAGAGATTGACTTGAACCTTAATCAAGGTCTAGTCATAAATAGATTCAGTTCGGAAATAAACTTGAACCTTAATCAAGGTCGAGTCATAAACAGATTTAGCTTGAAAACAGACTTGGGCCTTAATCAAGGTTAAGTCATAATTAAACTCGGGCTTTTATAGAAGGTTAAATTCGTAAAGAGGGACTTGAACCTTAATCAAGGGTTGAGTCGTAATCACATTCGGGTAAGTCATGAATCTTGGGATTAATGACCTAAAACAGCGGGCTTGGGCCATGATAAATCAGTAAATCATTCAACCCTCGGGTTAAGGATGAGAAAGTGTAAACTGCAACAACATTAGATTGTATTGTTGGTACGATTTAATACAAAACATAATAACGGTTGGATTGTATAGTTATTACAATCTGATGCAAGCCGTGACAACAGGAAATTAGTCGATACAATACGTAGTAATGACCAATCTACACCGTGTTTTATGAAAAGAAAACTGACCTCAATTTGTATTGAGATCGGTAATCAGAAAGAGGACTTTTAGAAACTAAGCGTTCTAAATATATAAACGATTTGAAATCTAAAACTCAAAGGTCTTTAAACGGGTCGGGTGGGGCTATGACCACCAATCGAGTTAGCAAAACGGGAAATTGGGTAAACCCAATAAATGGCAAATTCTTGAAATTGGATTAGCCAAAGAAAGGAAAACGTTAGTGTAAAGCAAGGTTTGTTTATAGCATTCTAGCAAACCAAAAAGAAACGAGGGTTGGATTCGGGGATGAATCCAAGAAGCTAGAAAACGGCTATATTAAAAAGCCGGGTTAGTCTTGGAAACCAAGACAAATTACTTGTTAGAAATAGACGCATAGACATGTATGCCTATGCATGCTACAATCGAGTATTACAGTAGATGCCCTAAGGTGCATGATAGAATGGCCCCTTAAACCATTACAGCATTCGTGATAATAGTAGACGGGGATAGTCTACGGATCTAGGGAAGACCTATGAGAACAGAAGTAGCTAAAATGTCGGGTAGGGGGTAAATATGTAGATATTGCCCCTAGTTAACCGAAATAATAGAATGACTCAAGTCATATTATGAAAGCTAAGGCTTCCATATAATAAAGGTTAGAAAGCCGAGTAAAGGGATGATAGCCCTAGGTATATAATACTAATTGGTGACGAGGCTTTAAAACGACAAAACAGCGAGTGGTCCTAAAATTTGGTTTGGGGATATACTAAAATTCCTCATGATAACCAAAACAACTACAAGAGAAAGGTTTCGGGGACGAAACCTCTTTAAGGGGGGTAGAGTTGTAACACCCCAAAATCTTGTTTCACCTAAATACGCCATTAGGCGTAATTGATAAAGTATCGAAAGCGAATTTAGCGGTGGATGTTTTAGTCAACGGATAAAAACGAGACTAAAACCCACTACAAGATACTAATCTAGTTAATGTTATAATCTAAAAGCAAACCGAGACCAAAACTTGAGGGACCATTGTTGCCAAATGACAAAGTGAGTTTTATTAATAATAATAAAACAATAAAAACACACAAAAAATGTGTCTGTGTGCGTGTAATGATCAGGAGATCATCATCTCCTTCAAGACTCAAACCCTAAACACAATAACATGCTTGAATCCAAGCCAAATCAAGGGGTTTTTCAGTGCATTAGCAAGATACGGGTTATCTAAGGCTTATAGAACATCAAGGTACCTTTTATTTGGTAGAAATTGATGTTATATTCGTTTTTGATTCTTATGAAAATTTAGGGTTTTGATAAAAACGTGGAATTGATGGTTAATATGGGTTACCCTAGTCTTGGGGAGCCTTAAACATGTATAATCCAGTCACAAATCACACTAATATGTGTATTTGATTTTGATCATATGATTATGTGAATATGTAAGATTTGGGGTTTAACCTCTAGGTTGAAACCACACATGATTAGTAGTCTTGGGTGACTCTTAGGAGTTGTTATAATGATCAAATTTAGTTGAAATGCCTAAATATCTTGTTATGATAATAATTAGATACATGGCTATATTTTGGTTAAACTTAGAATGTTGAAAACTAAGTATATTGGTGGATGCACACCAAGTGTTTGATGAAATGCCTAGATGAGTTAATCTTAACTAGACATGTAAGAAAATGGCTATGGATTTAGCTAGAAATGATAATGAATACATGATGTTATGGATAGTGAACAAAATTCCATATTATGTATTCTAATAGACAAGTTTGACTCATCCCCAAGTTAGGTACAACCAAGAGGGAGCAAACGGGTCAAACGGATGCAAGGCGAATACTTATGGAAACAAGAATGGATGCGAGGTAAGTTTTACTTACACCAATGTACTATAACATAGCTTAATTGTTGTGACATTAGTCTTAAATCTTGAATGTGTGATAAAGATAAACCCCGAGGGGTAGAAGCTATTAATGGGTCGCCTTATGTGCACTCAATATAAAACGTGGTTTATGACCTTAATCAAGACAATGCGTTATAACCAAATGGTGAAATCCATCAAACGGGTCAATAAATAAAGATATGTGAAAATGATGTTTTAATCTAAATGAAAGCATTTGAATGAAGCCGTTAAGCATGGTGTTAAATGGGTCAAGTTAGTGTCACTTGAACCATAATAAAAACTTGGGTAACATAGTATCATAAACTATGGGTCTAAACGGGTCATATGGTGAATTCATCATCATTTGAGTCCAACACTTGATGCTTGTTTTCCAAGCATTAAGATTCTTGAGGTTAACGGATCAAATGGCAAGGTATTATCATTTGAGTTCCGAGAAGTTAATGTGTCTATCTAGAAAGCACGCAGGTAAACGCACTCACGTATGCTTGCTTGATGCTAAGAATCATGGAGGAGGAGCACAAGGTATGAATATGGAACACGGGCACCCGGTAAGTCCGTAGTCAAATAAACGCCTTCGGGCGAAGCAACATAGGTGATAAAGTACCCACATGAAGTGTGGGTGCAAATCAAGTAAGTTATTTCCATAACTATGTCTAATGCGCGCTAAGGCGCTTAGAATCGACCACATTAGAACGATCTTGAGAAATGTTGAAAATCTAAGTCCGTATGGACTTAGAAGTTTTTAAACAAGTCATTGAGTCAAAAACATTGGATTTGAAACAAGAAGTTTCGCCACGAATGGCTAAATTGAAAGATTTGGTCATGAGGGGCATTTTGGGGATTTAAAGGATTAATAAAGGTTGATTCTAAGAATCTAAGTCGTAATGAAACAAATCGGACAAACACTTTAGTTGATCAAGTGTATAATGACTTGACAACATAAACTAGATGCATTGCGCATGGTCAAATGGTGTTTGGATAAGTTAAATGTCTAAATGGGTCAAATTGGGTAAAAGTCGCCATAAACATTCAAAACTAAGAACCGGATCATGGCGACATAAACCGGACCATAATTTCAGTCAAACAAAGGTTTATTTAGTCGGCGAGTCATTACTTAGGCTTCGGGAATCATCAAATGCGGTTGCGACATGATTCTCATGCTTAAAAATCACCAACATCACATCAGAAGCTTCGAGCGGCCGCTCACAGAGACCGAGCGGCCGCGCGCTTTGACCTGCATGTCAGCACGAACTTTAAAATTGCGTATAAAATCGTAGAAAAATCGTTAGGAGGTGTTCTTTATATGCCTGGAAAGCTCTCGGAGCGTAGAACAATTCTTATTTGAAAGTCGAAGTCGGATTTTGGGTTTTAGAATGGGTAAAAGCGATCCGAACAGCTGCTGCGCAAAAGTTGCAGCAGTTTGTTCTCCTGATAAAGGGCCGTTGGGCCTGGTTCGTTCCGTTTCGACGTGTAACGACTCTCACACTAGTTTAAATGTATTATTGACAACCCACTAACCATTCTTTGTGTGATGGTGCTAGGTAAACATTCAAGGACGACCCGGAGCAAGGATCAAGTCGCGAGAAGAACCGAACACGCCCGAACACTCATTAAGCTTCCGCACTAGAATCTAAGGAACTCCCGTTAAAACGCAACATCTTAAAATATGTTTCAACTATTAAAAAGTAAAAATTTGTGTGAATCAAACATGTATTTGATCTTAATGGGTTGACTTATAAAGAAAATTTCAAAGTTTTAATCGGGAGTGGTTTTTAGTTAAGGTCAAAACCCGTAAGATTAGGCAATAATCGCGTGATTACGGGTTAGGGTCTTACACAAACCAACGATCACAATAAACAAGTCTAAATGAACATATGCAATTTCAAAAACATAGTTTAAAAATCCCCAAATACAGCGGAAGCTTATTCAAAACATAATCCAAAATAAACCAAGTGTTCAACGTTTGAAAACCATGCAATCCTAACTAGACGCCGTGCAGACGCGTGCGCCCTAGTTCCATTGTGCTACCTTAGCGACCTGAGAAAACATGTAAGAGAATACGTCAGCACAAAAATGCTGGTGAGTTTACAGGTTTTGTAATCGACGTACCAAGTTCAACCTGTCCATACTATAACAAATCGAAAACCCAAGTACGCTAGCTAGGCGTATGTTTTGTTACTACTACGATTGGAAAACCATTACTAACTCGCAAACCAGATGTCATGCCCGAATAGTAAACCTGTTCCTGTTTGAGACAATATGCACCCGCCGACCCTCCAAGCCGACGAGCGGGGTTGGTCACTCCCAATAGCGCTATTCACATTTCCCCGTTGTGCTAACCCGCACATTCATGGTTCCCCCCGGGACTTCCAAAGATCGTATAGTAAACCATAGAAACCCATAGTATGACAGTAGTTACCAAACATAAGTTTTAACACATGTTTTCTCCCCGAAAAGTGAAACCAGTTAAAAGAGGGGTCGTAAACTCACCTTAGGTTGCGTTACTTCGTAATACGAATAAACTCAGCAAGCTATGCTAGTCCCGTAAAGCGGCGACCTAACATATGACAGTTACAAGTACTTAGACTAATAACCCACAGGTTAGTTAGTCCCTAGATGTCCAGACCATAACCAAGTTTGTTTGAAAACACTGTGACTGTTAAACTGACCCAATGTACAAGACTCGACATCCCATTGGTGAACCGAGACTCTCCGTGTTATGCTAACACTCTCAAACATACAATCATGCAATCACACTTAACATACGTTAAAGTCCAACAAGTTATAGCACGTAATTCAAGCAACACATGATTAAGTCCGAACACATGTTACCAAGTTACTAGATATGTTACGGGGTTCCTAGCATGTTCCTAGGTGTCAAATCGGGTCTCGGCATGTCAAAATATACTTACAGCAGCAGTACAGGCGATTAGGAAAGTCAACAGGCATTTAGGAATGCTAATTGCCTATACTATAGGCAATTAGGTCATAAGACATGCATTTCAGGAGTCTATAGGCAATTAGGTCATAAGACATGCATTTAACTATCAATTAGGTCATAAGACATGCATTTGTAGCAATTAGGTCATAAGACATGCATTTAACTAGCAATTAGGTCATAAGACATGTAATAGAGGCATTTAGCCCCCAATCGCATGTAACATAGGCGATTAGGGTGTCTTCTCAGGCGATTGGCCTCCTAATCGCCCCTAACATAGGCGATTAGGGTTGCTAATCGCCAATAGCCCAGCTGTTCTGGTTTTTCGCGCGTTTAACACTCCAAATCAGATCCAGAACGTGTGTAAACATAAAATATCAATCAAACAACTATTCCAAACATGTTTAAATCAAAATCCTTCGTTTAACCTCGTTCTATCAGCCCTGCATGCAACCATGTAATCCAAACACAATACACATAGCATGAAACATTACATTAACATGCATAACCATAACCCTAATGAACAATTACTCAGATTCCATCATCATGCCATCATTATTAATCTGAAACTAACCTAATAACATGTTAATCATCCACCTTGAATCACAAAAATCCTAGCTTTTAATTGAAAACCCACATACATCATGCATGCTATTTAAAATCCAATTAACAATACTTATTAACGATTTTCAGAAAGCTTATTCGTTTTAAAACAGGTCTGGACCGTTAGGGATTTAATAAAAACGTTAGTAAAGATTGCATGGATGAAAATCACACCTTAGATTGTGATAGATTGATGAAATAAGCTTGAAACCTTGTGTTTTGATCCAAAATCACGTTCCAGAGGTTGTGTGTGTGTTGGGGCGGGTTATGGGACGACTAGGGTTGATATTATGAAGTTTAGGAGGTCAAGCATTGTATTTATAGTCGTTTTTAGTCGTCCAGTACGTAACACGCGATTGTGCAGCAGCTACACGCGATTAGGGCTCCTAATCGCATGAAACTTCATGCAATTAGGGCCTAATCGCCCCTAAGGCATGCGATTAGCATGCTAATCGCTCCAATGAGGCCCAATCGCCTCCCCTAATCGCCTATAGGGGTTGGTTCCGTGTATTTTGCGCGTTAAACCCGTTTTAACATATGTTAACACATTTTCACATACCGACAAGTCACATAATGATTGTAAACACATAACACTTGCAAACAAACATATTCACACTCGTTCACCAATTCCGGGACTCGAGACTTGTATGTTCCCTATGCTCTGACGATTCTACGAATCGTCACCACTTGTACACTTGGTTAAGGACTGACATCTAATGAATCTCTAGATTAACATCCGATGATCCTCTATACTAAACTGATAGTTCCCGATCCATAACACGACTTAACTAACCCAGTTAAGTACAATATACGCGTGACTCGCTAAGGTAGACTTTCATCTAGACAACGTTGTTAACCAGAATTTGCCGGGTGTCACATCATCCCCACGTTAAAAGAATTTTCGTCCCGAAAATTGCACAAGTACCAAAAGGAATAACGAAAGAAACAGATAAAAGATAGAAACCAAAAGAGAGATTTACCCGAGTTGTCACATCATCCCCACGTTAAAAGGAATCTCGCCCCGAGATTCATTCAGCTGCAGTGGAGACATATCTCGATTCGAACGCTTCCTTAGGAAAGAGATGAGGATACTTAGACTTCATCTGATCCTCCCGTTCCCAAGTGTACTCTGGTCCCCGGTTCGAGTTCCAGCGAACCTTTACAATGCGAATCTTGCTATGACGTAGGCTACGAATCTTGTAATCAAGGATTTCAACAGGTTCCTCCACAATCCGAAGACGATCGTCAACCTTGATCTCTTCCAGTGGAACAATAAGAGACTCGTCAGCCAGACACTTCTTTAAGTTGGACACATGGAAAACGTTATGTACGTTGCCGAGCTCCGTCGGTAAATCAAGACGATACGCCACCGGTCCAATCCGTTCCAGGATCGTAAATGGACCGACATACCGAGGGTTGAGTTTGCCACGCTTCCCAAAGCGTATGACGCCCTTCCACAGTGAAACTTTCAGAAGTACTTTGTCATCAACTTGGAATTCCAAAGGTTTGCGACGCTGATCGGCATAACTCTTTTGCCGATCCCGTGCGCTGCCAACCGGTTACGAATCTGTACGATCTTTTCCGAAGTTTCGTACACTAGTTCAGGCCCAGTGAGTTGACTCTCACCCACTCAGCCCAACAAAGAGGATAACGACATTTCGCCCGTACAGTGCCTCGAACGGAGCCGCCTTGATGCTCGTGTGGTAACTGTTGTTGTAAGAGAATTCTACTAACGGTAAATGAGCTTCCCAACCCTTGCCAAAATCGATCACACATGCTCGCAGCATGTCTTCTAAGGTTTGAATCGTGTGTTCACTCTGACCGTCAGTCTGTGGGTGATAAGCTGTACTCATGTCCAACTGGGTACCCAAAGCCTTGTGCAAAGATTTCCAGAAGTGAGAAGTAAAGTGGGAGTCACGATCCGAAATAATAGAAACTGGCACCCTGTGCTTAGAAACAACTTCCTTCAGATAAAGACGAGCCAAACGATCCATGGTGTCGGTCTCTTTAATAGCGAGAAAAATGGGCTGATTTCGTCAATCGGTCAACAATCACCCATATCTTATCATTCCCGCTCGGTGACTTAGGAAGTTGCGTGACAAAATCCATTGTAATCCGTTCCCATTTCCACTCCGGAATTTCAGGTTGTTGCAAGAGACCCGACGGTTTCTGGTATTCCACCTTGACCTTAGCACAGGTCAAGCATTTGCTCACGTATGAGGCTATATCCGACCTCATGTTTGGCCACCAGTAAAGCACCTTCAGATCTTGGTACATCTTATCCGAACCAGGATGAATAGAATACCGGGACTTGTGAGCCTCATCTAAAACAAGCTCCCGAAGTCCCCCGAATAAAGGAACCCATATGCGTTCTGCGAAGTAGTGCAGGCCATCAGGTCTTCGCTCGAGGTGCTTGTCGGCACCGTGCATAGTCTCAGCTTTAAGGTTTTCCTCCTTCAAAGCTTCTAACTGAGCAGAACGGAGTTGGTCAGGTAGAGAGGAATGAATGGTGAGTTGCAAAGCCCGAACGCGACGAGGTTTAATTGATTCCTTCCTGCTCAAGGCGTCTGCTACCACATTCGCCTTGCCAGGATGGTACTTAATGGCGCAATCATAGTCATTCAGAAGTTCAATCCAACGACGTTGTCGTATGTTCAAATGTTGTTGGTCGAAAATATGTTGAAGACTCTTGTGATCGGTGTAGATGGTGCATTTGGTACCGTACAAGTAATGTCTCCAAATTTTCAACGCGAAAACCACTGCACCCAACTCCAAGTCATGGGTGGTGTAGTTCTTCTCGTGCACCTTGAGTTGACGAGAAGCATACGCAATCACTTTCTCGCGTTGCATCAACACGCAACCGAGACCATGAATAGAAGCATCACAGTAAACAACGAAATCATCAGGGCCTTCAGGTAAGGACAAAATAGGAGCAGAACAAAGTTTAGACTTCAGTTCTTGAAATGCCGACTCTTGTGGTTTACCCCAGTCGAATTTTCTATCCTTCTGAGTAAGAGTGGTCAGGGGTTGAGCGATCTTCGAGAACCCCATAATGAAACGACGATAATAGCCCGCAAGGCCTAGAAATTGCCGCACCTCATTTGGCGTCTTTGGTGCTCCCCAGTCCTTGATCGCTTCGATCTTAGCTGGATTGACATGAATTCCTAGTTCATTAACCACATGTCCTAGGAACTGAACTTCGCGTAACCAAAAGTCACACTTTGAGAACTTAGCGTAAAGTTGTTCCCGTCGCAAAAGTTCCAAGACCAAACGCAGGTGTTCCTCGTGTTCGGTCTTGTTCTTGGAGTAAATCAGAATGTCATCAATAAACACAATGACGAACTTGTCAAGATATGGTTTGCAAACGCGGTTCATCAAATCCATGAAAACCGCCGGTGCGTTAGTTAGACCGAAAGGCATGACCAAGAATTCGAAATGGCCATAACGTGTACGAAAGGCAGTCTTTGCAACGTCAGCTTCCCTTACGCGGAACTGGTGATAACCGGACCTCAAATCAATCTTAGAGTAGTAACTAGAACCCTGGAGTTGGTCGAATAGATCATCAATACGTGGAAGGGGATAACGGTTCTTGATGGTCAATTTGTTCAATTCTCTGTAATCCACACACAATCGAAAACTTCCATCCTTCTTCTTAACGAACAGAATCGGGGCTCCCCAAGGGGAAGAACTTGGTCTAATGAAACCCTTGTCCAAGAGTTCCTGTAGCTGACCAGACAATTTCTGCATCTCGGGAGGTGCAAGACGGTAGGGGGCCCGAGCAATAGGAGCAGCCCCTGGTACAAGATCAATGCCGAACTCAACCTGACGATGGGGAGGAAGACCAGATAAATCATCAGGAAATACATCAGGAAACTCGCGTACAACAGGAATATCGTCGATCTTCTTCTCATCGCTAGAGGAAACAGATAAGAGTGCCACAACGGCCGAGTAACCCTTTCGAAGATACTTAAGGGCTTTCATGCTGGAGATGAGATTTAGCGGAACACCACCCTTGATACCGTACACAGAAAGGAATTCTCCATCAGGGAGAGGAATCCGAATAATCTTGTCGTAACAAACGATCTCCGCGCGATACAAAGACAACCAATCCATGCCTACCACAACGTCAAAACTACCCAAAGGTACCGGCATAAGGTCGATGGGGAACGACAAACCCGACAACTCTAGTTGACACTCCCGAAGGATACAAGTAGCTTCAATCTTTTTACCGTCAGCCAACTCAATTATATACTTAGCCTTTAATGGTACGGGTACTACATCTAGCAGTCGACTAACTTCCACAGATATAAAACTTTTATCGGCACCGGAATCAAATAAAACACTAACAGAGCGATTATTGAGAAGGAACGTACCGGTAACTGTGTCAGGATCCTGTCTAGCCTCAGCGGCTCCAATGACGAAGGCACGTGCATTCCTGCCGCCGCCCCCGTTGTTCCTGTTACCGTTGTTCCCACCCTGCTTCAGTTTCGGGCAATCCTTCTTATAATGACCAGTCTCTCCACAGTTGTAACATCCCTGTCTTCCCGTAGTTCCTTGAGTAGTAGGAGCTGAGTTAGTAGTTGGAGCTTGGGTCGATGGAAGTGTCGCCCGACAGTCTTTAGCAAAATGCCCAAATCGCTGACAGCGATGGCAACGATTACGGTCGCAGTCCCCCTGATGATGACGCCCACACTTGTTGCATTTAGGTAATTTCCCCGCATAACCACCCTGTTTGTTACCAGAAGAAGAAGAACCCCCGCTATCAAATCTCTTACCCTGCTGTGCTGGCCCACATCCTTTCCCCTCATTATCCCATTTACGCTTGTTATTCTCCGGGGCTTTAACAGTCGAACCCTTAGCAGGCAAAATACCCTCATTCACCTTCAAGTTTGTCATCCTGTGAGCCGATCGGACCACCTCTGAGTACGTAGGATGATTTCCCGCAGCCACCAACCCTGCGATTTCTGGTACTAACCCTGAGACATAGTGTTCAATCCTCCTGTACTCTGGCACATGCAGATCAGGACACAGCACTGCCAACTCATTACGCCTTACCGTATACTTTTCAATCTCAGACCCAGTCATCTTGAGGTTCCACACCTCGTGCTCTAGCTTTTGCACTTCTTCCCTTGGACAGTACTCTCGCTTCAGCAGTTGCACAAAATTTTCCCAAGGCATAGCATACGCCTCCCCTATACCCATATTCTGAGTGATGTTATTCCACCAGGTCAAAGCAACATCCTGGAATAACCCAGCAGCATACTTGACTCGATCCTCTGGGAGACAGTTACACATCAGAAACACTGACTCCACCTTTTCCAACCACCTGAGTAAACTCACCGCACCCTCAGTGCCAGAGGATTCCTGGGGCTTACAGTCCCGAAACATCTTGTAGGTACACATGGGTGGGGGTGGGTTAACAGGACCACCTGAAAAGAAATGCATGAGAAACCACGAAGAATGTAAACAAGATTCACTAATGAGGCAAAAGTGGATAAATCAACTTACCACCACCATTGTGCCCTAACTGGAAGGCAGCTTGTAGCAAGTTGTTCAGATCATCCTGTGATAGGTTTACACCTCCACGACCACCACCACCACCGCGACCACCACCACGTCCACCATTGCGACCACCTCCACGTCCTCCTCGTACTCCAGACATGATTCTGGCAGAAAGAACGAAAAAATTTAGTTTCACAGCTAATGGTAACCACTAGCATTCACAAAATCAAAGCTAGATCCAACTCAGGACTATCCATTCAAACCCAGAGCTCACTAGGGCTTTCATGCATTTCGGTTTATGATTTTGTGTGCACCCAAAATGATAAACCGCTCTACATGGTCCTCCAAGTGTTCTCTTAGTTCGAAGTTCAAATCACTGAACATAGAATCTTAGCTATACACCGCAATACTACAGTAGTTTATGACAAGTGTTTCTATTGGAGTATGAAAGGGAGATGTCCGAGCCTTGGACAAATCTCAAGAGTACACGATTTACCCCAATATACCGCACTGCCTAGAAAGCAAGTAACCCGACTTAGGATGGAACGGATGATGTAACATAGAAAGGTCAGATGATTTAGAGACACCCCGACAGCCCATACGTAATCCATCAAAATGTTTAGTACTAAGTGATCGTCTAGTGTGTGCGACTCGGCTATAGTCTAGACTCTACATGCAGTCCTAGTTCACTATAACCATTGGCGCTGATACCAATCTGTCACACCCTCAAAATCCACTTGCGGAGTTTTACCGCGAGGCGCATGACAAACCAGGATCCAAACCAACGATCACAATAAACAAGTCTAAATGAACATATGCAATTTCAAAAACATAGTTTAAAAATCCCCAAATACAGCGGAAGCTTATTCAAAACATAATCCAAAATAAACCAAGTGTTCAACGTTTGAAAACCATGCAATCCTAACTAGACGCCGTGCAGACGCGTGCGCCCTAGTTCCATTGTGCTACCTTAGCGACCTGAGAAAACATGTAAGAGAATACGTCAGCACAAAAATGCTGGTGAGTTTACAGGTTTTGTAATCGACGTACCAAGTTCAACCTGTCCATACTATAACAAATCGAAAACCCAAGTACGCTAGCTAGGCGTATGTTTTGTTACTACTACGATTGGAAAACCATTACTAACTCGCAAACCAGATGTCGTGCCCGAATAGTAAACCTGTTCCTGTTTGAGACAATATGCACACGCCGACCCTCCAAGCCGACGAGCGGGGTTGGTCACTCCCAATAGCGCTATTCACATTTCCCCGTTGTGCTAACCCGCACATTCATGGTTCCCCCCGGACTTCCAAAGATCGTATAGTAAACCATAGAAACCCATAATATGACAGTAGTTACCAAACATAAGTTTTAAAACATGTTTTATCCCCCGAAAAGTGAAACCAGTTAAAAGAGGGGCCGTAAACTCACCTTAGGTTGCGTTACTTCGTAATACGAATAAACTCAGCAAGCTATGCTAGTCCCGTAAAGCGGCGACCTAACATATGACAGTTACAAGTACTTAGACTAATAACCCGCAGGTTAGTTAGTCCCTAGATGTCCAGACCATAACCAAGTTTGTTTGAAAACACTGTGACTGTTAAACTGACCCAATGTACAAGACTCGACATCCCATTGGTGACCCGAGACTCTCCGTGTTATGCTTACACTCTCAAACATACAATCATGCAATCACACTTAACATACGTTAAAGTCCAACAAGTTATAGCACGTAATTCAAGCAACACATGATTAAGTCCGAACACATGTTACCAAGTTACTAGATATGTTACGGGGTTCCTAGCATGTTCCTAGGTGTCAAATCGGGTCTCGGCATGTCAAAATATACTTACAGCAGCAGTACAGGCGATTAGGAAAGTCAACAGGCATTTAGGAATGCTAATTGCCTATACTATAGGCAATTAGGTCATAAGACATGCATTTCAGGAGTCTATAGGCAATTAGGTCATAAGACATGCATTTAACTAGCAATTAGGTCATAAGACATGCATTTACTAGCAATTAGGTCATAAGACATGCATTTAACTAGCAATTAGGTCATAAGACATGTAATAGAGGCATTTAGCCCCCAATCGCATGTAACATAGGTGATTAGGGTGTCTTCTCAGGCGATTGGCCTCCTAATCGCCCCTAACATAGGCGATTAGGGTTGCTAATCGCCAATAGCCCAGCTGTTCTGGTTTTTCGCGCGTTTAACACTCCAAATCAGATCCAGAACGTGTGTAAACATAAAATATCAATCAAACAACTATTCCAAACATGTTTAAATCAAAATCCTTCGTTTAACCTCGTTCTATCAGCCCTGCATGCAACCATGTAATCCAAACACAATACACATAGCATGAAACATTACATTAACATGCATAACCATAACCCTAATGAACAATTACTCAGATTCCATCATCATGCCATCATTATTAATCTGAAACTAACCTAATAACATGTTAATCATCCACCTTGAATCACAAAAACCCTAGCTTTTAATTGAAAACCCACATACATCATGCATGCTATTTAAAATCCAATTAACAATACTTATTAACGATTTTCAGAAAGCTTATTCGTTTTAAAACAGGTCTGGACCATTAGGGATTTAATAAAAACGTTAGTAAAGATTGCATGGATGAAAATCACACCTTAGATTGTGATAGATTGATGAAATAAGCTTGAAACCTTGTGTTTTGATCTAAAATCACGTTCCAGAGGTTGTGTGTGTGTTGGGGCGGGTTATGGGACGACTAGGGTTGATATTATGAAGTTTAGGAGGTCAAGCATTGTATTTATAGTCGTTTTTAGTCGTCCAGTACGTAACACGCGATTGTGCAGCAGCTACACGCGATTAGGGCTCCTAATCGCATGAAACTTCATGCAATTAGGGCCTAATCGCCCCTAAGGCATGCGATTAGCATGCTAATCGCCTCCAATGAGGCCCAATCGCCTCCCCTATAGGCGATTAGCCTCCCCTAATCGCCTATAGGGGTTGGTTCCGTGTCTTTTGCGCGTTAAACCCCGTTTTAACATATGTTAACACATTTTCACATACCGACAAGTCACATAATGATTGTAAACACATAACACTTACAAACAAACATATTCACACTCGTTCACCAATTCCCGGGACTCGAGACTTGTATGTTCCCTATGCTCTGACGATTCTACGAATCGTCACCACTTGTACACTTGGCTAAGGACTGACATCTAATGAATCTCTAGATTAACATCCGATGATCCTCTATACTGAACTGATAGTTCCCGATCCATAACACGACATAACTAACCCAGTTAAGTACAATATACGCGTGACTCGCTAAGGTAGACTTTCATCTAGACAACGTTGTTAACCAGAATTTGCCGGGTGTCACATCCTCCCTCGTGGGTTTCTCAGGGGAACGTGTACATCCCTTGGGGAAGCTCACCCTAAACGTTTGTTTCAGAGATGGGGATCTATCCAGGACGGAGGAGCTGACCTTCTCTGTGATCAGATACCCGTCAAGCTACAATGTCCTAATTGGGAGGATGGGCATTGCCACCTATGATGTTGTAGTGTCAACAACGAATGGTCTCAAGAAGCTCCCAACGCCCAATGGGATTGCAACCCTGAATCCATCGGCTGAAGCCCTTCTAATAGCTTCTATAGAGGAAACTGAAGGTCCCCGAGAGATGAAGGCACCAGCCAGTAACCCCCATCAGGGAAGTCAGCATAAACCCTGCCTATCCGGAGCAGACCATCAAAGTAAACAATCTGCTCCCTGATAAGGTTATGTTTGAACTAATCAACCTTTTGCAGGACAGCCGAGACGTATTTGCTTGGTGTCCCGGAGACATGACTGGGGTCCCAAGAAGTCTGGCGAAACACTCCCTCTTACAAACCTGTCGTTCAAAAGAAAAGGAGTCTGGCACCTGCCCGGAGCCGGGCTGCTTGCCAAGAGGTAGAAAAGTTGGTGGAAGCTGGGATTTTAAGGGAGATACAATATCACTCGTGGGTGGCGAATCCGGTCACGGTGGCCAAACAAGATGGTTCCTGGAGGATGTGCGTAGATTTCAAGGATCTCAACAAAGCTTGCCCAAAAGACTGCTACCCACTACCCGAGATCGATTGGAAGGTCGACTCCCTCACTGGCTTCCAATACAAGTGCTTCGTGGACGCCTATAAGGGGTATCACCAGATTCAAATGAAGCAGGAAGACGAAGAGAAGACAGCCTTCCACACAGATAAGGGAATCTTTTGCTACCGAAAGATGCCCTTTGGCTTGAAGAACGCAGGAGCTACCTATCAACGGCTGGTGGATCAGGTTTTCTCAAAACAAATCGGGAGAAATATGGAAGCCTATGTGGATGACCTGGTTATCAAAAGCGAGTCTGGGAGGGCAATGATAAAAGATATCCGTGAAACCTTTGACAACCTCCGGGGGATAAACATGAAGCTCAATCCAGTAAAGTGCTCCTTTTGATTCGAGGAAGGGAAGTTCCTTGGTCACATAGTCGGGAAACAAAGCATCAAAGCAAATCCAAGCAAGATTCGGGTGGTCCTAGACAGGAAGTCACCTTCCACGAAGAAGGAAGTGCAGAGCCTCAACGGTAAAATCGCTGCCTTGAAACGTTTCTTACCTAAGTCCGCGGAAAAGTCCTTACCTTTCTTTAAAACACTCAAGAATTGTATCGACAAGAAGGACTTCCGTTGGACTAAAGAGGCAGAGGCTGCCTTCCTTGAGCTTAAAAAACACATAGCTTCCCTGCCAGAAATGGCAGCCCCTGAAAAGGGGGAAGTAATAACAGTTTACTTGTCTGCAGGATCTGAAGCAGTTAGCTCGGTCCTCCTGGTTGATAGAGGAAAGGAGCAAATACCCGTCTACTTCGTCAGCAGAGCCCTTAAAGACGCTGAAATCAATTATGCTCCCATGGAGAAGCTTGTACTAGCACTCGTGCACACTACTAAGAGGCTAAGACGATATTTCCAAGCTCACCCAATGAGGGTAATCACTGACCAACCCCTACGTTCCATCCTTGAAAAGCCGGAAGATTCGGGGAGGTTGGCAAAATGGGCTGTTGGCCTTGGGAAGCACAAGATAGAATACGTACCTAAGAGGGCTTACAAAGGGCAGGTGTTTGCTGATTTTTTAACCGAGCTGCCCATCCTGCAGACAGAAGAACAGATGAATGAGGTCGAGGAAGAACAACCTGACCTCCAAGGGAAGTGGTGTCTTTTCACTGACGGGGCCTTAAGTGTAGAAGGTTCCGGGGCTGGTCTCGTCATTAGAGACCCCCACGGAACCGAATACACTTAAGCCCTCCGTTTAGACTTCCCCTGCACCAACAATGTTGCTGAATATGAGGCCCTGCTAGCTGGTTTAAGATTGGCGAGAAGCATATAAATACAAGAATTGAAAGTGTTTGTCGACTCAAACCTGGTAGTCAAGCAAGTGAATGGAGGGTACACCGCTAAGGAACCTTCAATGATCAAGTACAAAGACAAGGTCAAGGAGTTCATCAAGGAATTCAAAGCCCTCACACTAGAACAGGTGTCCAGAACCAAGAACAAGCAAGCAGATGCCCTGAGCAAGCTGGCCTCCCTAACGTTCGCTCACTTAACAAAAAAGGTTCTGGTTGAGGTGCTTCGGGAACCATCCATTGACGACAAAGAGGTCCAAGATATTGTCGCGGAAACAGAATCCACATGGATGACCCCCATTATGTCCTACCTAAAAGAAGGGAAGCTACCAGATAGCGAGCAAGAAACAAAACGGTTGGTCATCAAGGCAAGGCAAGGCAATATGTGATTGAAGATGGCAAACTCTACAAGAAAGGATACTTGGCGCCCCTACTCAGGTGTATTGGACTCAATCAAAGTGACTATCTCATCAGGGAGATACACGAGGGAATATGTGGCATGCATGCTGGGCCCCGCGCCGTGGTATCAAATCCTATGAACCTCGGTTATTATTGGCCAACCATGCACAAACATGCCTTCGAGACAATCCGAAAATGTGAAGCATGTCAGCTGCAAACACCGGTGACGACCAACCCGGAGCACGATCTTGTACCCATCATCTCTGCCTGGCCCTTCTATAAGTGGGGTATGGACATAGTAGGTCCTTTTCCCCCGGCCCCAGGAAAACTGAAGTTCCTTTTGGTAGCTGTTGACTACTTCACCAAGTGGCCGGAGGTCAGGCCATTGGCCACCATATCGGGAAAGCATGTGGTGAATTTCGTATGGGAGCAGATAATCTGCAGATATGGACTACCAGGGGAAATCGTAACCGACAATGGAAAACAGTTTGCCAACAAGCCGTTCAGCAGCTGGTGCACGGAGCTGGGCATCAAGCAAGTCTTCAACTCAATAGCTTACCCCCAGTCTAATGGACAAGTTGAACGTATGAACAGAAGCATTGTCGAAGGTATCAAAGCAAGGCTGGGAAGGTATGGCAAAAAATGGGTTGACGAGCTCCCAAGTGTTCTCTGGGCTATCCGAACCATGGAGAAAACAAGTCACCAAAAGACACCCTACAGCCTCGTCTTCGGAAGCGAAGCTGTCATACCAGCCGAGATTGGGGTAAGCTCAGAAAGAAGCACACGATGAAATGCGCAGCACAATGGTAGGGAGGTCCTGCTTAACCTGGACCTCCTCGAAGAATCAAGAGATCAAGCCGCCATTAGGGAAGCTAGGTACAAAAAGAAACTCGAAGCCTACTACAACACGAGGGTTAGAAAGGAAGTCTTCAGGCCGGGGGACCTCGTGTTGAGATGCAATGAAGCTAGCAGGCAGCAGAGCGTAGGAAAGCTAGGTCCCCGATGGGAGGGTCCTTATGTCATCAAGGAAGCCCACAAAGGAGGGTCCTACAAGCTAGCTGATCCAAACGGAAACATGGTCCCAAGGCACTGGAATGACAAGCATTTGAAACGATTCTATGTTTAATGGTTGTAACGCTACTATGTATCCCACATGAAACAGCTAATGAATGAATGAACTTTCTTTTAAAATAGTTCACTTGTCACTTATCTTATCAAAGGGTGAGCCCCTCCTAACAAGGATCCATGGGATCCGGCGCTATACCTACCCATGAAACGGGAATGAGCTCCTAGGCCACAACTTCTCAACAGGTAACAAGGATAACGACCTTCCTGTATACAGGGTGAGTTCCTAATACAATCCACAACTCCATGGGACAAGTCCTTTAGAAGGAATACCTAGACCCATGAAAGAGGGTGAGCTCCTCACACCAAGACAGCTCATACATGTTCATAACAGGCATCAAAACGAACATTTCATATAGATAACCATTGAGAAAGGTTACAAACAAGCTGATAGGATAAGCATTGCATCGGTTCTCTAGCTTAGTAGCCTGGGATGGGTGACTGCAGCATCCACCTCATGGAAAAAGGTTAAAGACATTGCAAACACAATAAACGGCAAGCAAAAATATTCAACACAACCAAACATTAAACATAAAATAAGGCATCACCCCTACAGGGGAGCATTCCCATAGATTAAAAATCCCTAAGGCTAAGTACAAAAGAGTTTCACTACAAAGATTGCCAAAACATAACAAAAGACTAAAACATGACTTGATCACGGGGTAACAGAATCTTCGGCTTCATCGGTGGTATCACCCTCACCGGTGAAAGCCATAACTTGGTTCCCAACGTCTCCATAGAGCTCCTCGGTGTCAAGGCCAGCAAACGGATCATCCTCACCAATCTTCAAAGCTTGGAGGGGGAGGGATTCTCAAATACCTGCTCCAAATAAAGAACCTTAGACAAATCAGCAGGCTTTAAACGCTTCGAGCTACCTTCCCCACCATCAGCCCCCTCCAACATGATCCTAAGGGGCCTCTTTGACACATAGGAATTGAAGACTTCGTTGGCCACCTCCTTCTTCAAACCTTCCGGCTCCAAACCTTGCAGGAAAGAGATAGGTTGCTGGGAGGCCTTGGCAATGTTTGCAATATAAGGATATGTGGAAACCTCCATCGCCTTCACAGCACTCACAAACTCCTCCCCAGAGGAAGGCTTAAAAGACGGGAGCTCCTCGATCTTCTGACCCTCCTCGGCTGCCTTAAAACCAGCTTGAATTCCCCCATGACGACCGAAGGCTATAGCCTTGGCGTAAATATCAGCCAACGGAGCATTGAACTCCTGGGAATGCAGCAAGTTAGTAACGAAACGAGCAACCCCTTTTGAAATCAGCCATTCTTTCTCTCCGGTCATATGATCCACCTGAGCCCTAAGCTCCACGCCAACCTTCTCCACAGCAACCAGCTCTTGTTTAACCGCCTCCCTAGCCCGAGCCAGACCTTCCCTTTCCTCAGCAACCTTCGCTTTCTCATCATTCAAACCTTTAAACATCTTGTCAAACTTCTCCTTCTCCAAACTTAGTTGGGTCCTAGACACGACCAACTCATGCACCAGATCCTTCTCCCGTGCGACATACTTAGCTAGCTCCTCCTTCGCCTTCACCAACTCAACCTCGTGTTTCTCATAAGCACCTTCAACCTGCTCACTCCGAAGTAATAAACCACCCCACCTAGCCATACCATCTGGAAATAAAGACAGAAATTGACCAAAATGATAGTACATCTTCTTCATCAAATCTTTGTCCACCCACTCCCTGTGCATAGCCCTTTCTGCATCAGGGATGCAATGATCAATCAAATCTCGACAAATGGAAGCCCTCTTCAACACATCAGAACTCTTAATGTCCCAATTCGGTACATACACTCCTTCACTTTGACCCTGCTGAACAGGGGTGTCAACACCAACACTAGTAGCCGGCTTCGAACTCTCGCCTTCTTCAGCTCTCGACAACAATAGCTTCTGATCCCCACCCTTGATTACCACATCCTTAGGCTTTTTGAACAAGGCATCATCCTTCTTAGGGGAAGGCAAGGTCAGCTTGCCCTTCCCAGAGGCAGGCACACATCCCATGGCGGAGGCTATCAGGGAAGAGTCTTCATCCTCGTCTTCAATGACCAAGGGAATAGCAGGTATATTCCCTGGGCCAGAGGAAACGCCTTGAAGTCGTTTGCTGGAGCGACGAACAGTAACAGACTTCTTCACTGAAGTCTCCGCAGCAGTAGAGGGAGACGAAGTAATACTAGTATACTCCCCCTGGAAATGAACATGCTCGGTCCTTACAACCACATTCTTCCCCTCAGCAGAGGCCCGGACCTTGAACTTGACATCAGCAATGTCATCCAAAGCAAGGAAATCAAGGGTACTCATTTCTGCAAAAAAGAAAAGACATCAGACAAAACAGATAAGCAAAAGAGGGAAAAAGGAAATACGCCTCAACGACACATACCCTCCCCACCATGATAAATCACAGGTTCAGTCTCCGGATCATCCCAATTAACAATCAGACCCATCATGACCAAAAAGTCTTCAGGAAAGGTGCGGAGACGAGTAGGACAAATTCGAAGCTTCTCCAACAACTCCTGATCAAGGGTGTCAGGATCAGGCTCCCTCTCATTCAGAGGAGCATCAGGAGACCTCCTTGGAGCTTTTAAGGGTAGGAAATCAGAGTTCAAGAAGAAAAATTTATCTTTCCAGGTAGACATAAGACCAATGACACTAGAAATTAGGGCTGGTTCACACTGAGTTTTCTCAATAGTAAACCAGTTCCCATTTTTAGCCAACCTAAAAAAGCGACGGTACATAGCCAAAGAAGGCTCATAACCAAGACAACGACACACTATTTTGAAGTGAACAATCCGGGCTATACCGGAAGGACACAGCTGATCAAGACCAAGTTGGTGGTACTCTAAGACATTAAGAAAAAACCTAGAGAAAGGGTATCGGAGATTACCCTGATCAAACTGACGGGTGTAAACAGCCACTTTGCCAGGGAAACGGAGGTTACCGGAGTCTTTCCCTTCGGAACAGAGGGTTCAAAAGACAACGGGATACCAACGTCCGAACAAAACTGTTCAGCATCAGACTTGGACAATCGAGTAAATTGAGAAGCAAGATCACTTTTAGCCATAACAGAAAACAAGAGTGAAAGAAAAAGGAAGGTACTTACCAGTTTTTATAGAAGAAAATAGAGACGCCGGCGAAAGAGGGGATCGTGGGTGGAAGAGGGAAGTTATACTAAAAATGGAATGAAATGAAGAATTAAGAGAAATTATCTCTTTTTTATAAATTCAAAATTTGAATTTAATGACCAAAAACGGTTACCAAGGAAGAAAATCATCCATCTGCCCAATAGGATGACGTCAGCCTAGGGCGTCCATCAAATCAGCAGCCATAGCAACAGCTGATGGGACATAAATCTGCCCCCAAAAGTAATGATGACCAGCGATATTAATTATAAATAAAGTCATGATGAGAAACGAAGGGACAGGAATTAAGATAAAAAATTGGCAAGGGCATTGCACAAATATATAGCTCCCATGAGGGAGCTTGGGATCTAATAACTCCTCGGCACCAAGGTAAGCTTCGCTAACGCTGCTACCGAGGCAAGAAACAACTTACAAGTCACAAGCACTTATAACTTCTTTACAAATGTTTATGACTGGGGGGCTGATGATGTGGGTCCTAAAACGACCACGTCTAAACCCTTGTCAAGAAAATAAAGCAAAGTAAAAAGTATTAAGGTTTGCTTGACCTCTTGGAGCTGAACAGCTAACATAAGGCAGCATGGCTGCCATACGGTAGCTATGCAGCAGAAAGTAAACAGTAAAAACATTGGAAATATAAAAAAAGTGCTTTGACTTATTACTATTGGCATAAAACAAAACATCACACAGCTCCAAGTCATGCCTAGGAAATAGTAAAAGCTAAAAATGCACCAAAAGGGCAAAGTCTCACTGCTGGCAGCATAAAGAGAGTCAACCATGACCAGGTATAGTAAGGATGCTACCATAAGGGAGCTCCTGGGCAGATTTCCATTGCCTATATAAGGAGACCCTTGGGTATTCATTCCACACACACTTCTCACTACTCCTTTTACTCTCATACTCTCTACTTTATTACTCCAAACGAATATACACTTATTCTCACGCCGGAGTCCAAACGCAGGAGACCTCCTCCTGCATTAAGGCTAACGGTGTCTGTTACCTTGTGCAGGTCCATTCTAGGAGCTAGAGGATCCCCTAAATCATAACCTTAACCTAATATACCTTTAACATATAAACCCAAACGTCTCTTAACCTAATCCCGGTCATTTTCCTTGTTGTAGCAACATTCATGTTTTACTCTTTTGGGGCTATTCATGTACACTATGACTAAATGTTATTCTATCACTAAATGCAATTCTCATGTGTGTTTGCTTTATGTTAATTTAGGTGTTTGTGTTTGTGTTTGTGTTTGTGACGTGTCCACTAGGCAAGGCAGCTCCAACTGCCGATGACGTCAGCAGCAGGGCCGTCCTTTATCCCGCCCATTTCATAGGCCCAAAGCAAATGGACCGGGGCAAGGCCTAAGCAATCCAAGACCCCTCGTGGGCTTTCTCAAAAGCCCACGACTTCCACTATAACTAGAAGACATTAACCCCTTTGAAAGGGATCCGAAAATTACCACTTGTACGATAGAGCTAGACTCTTCTTGTAATACTTTGTAAACTCCAAAGTAATAGCACTACGTTGATGGGTTTTATGATTTTCAGGCATTTACATGAAAAAGTGCAATTTTGGAAGTTAAATGATGCGTTGGATTGAAGCTAGGAGGAACCGGGTGCAAGAAACGAGCAACCGGGAGCAGAGAACGAAGATTTAATGTGTTTTTGAGAATTTATATGAAGTGAAAATTAATATATTTTTGTATTTCATGAAAGATGATTGAAAAACGAAGACGTAGCCGCAAAAACGGAGTAAAACGGAGTTGAAACGAAAAAGTTATGAATAAAACTAGAATTTCAGCAATTGGTCGCGTAGGGCAGCAGAAAACAGATTAGGCATGTTGATATTGGCGTAGACTATGCCAAAAATTTCGTAGGATACGCCATTGGTGTAGGCTATGCCATTTGCAGTCAAACTTCAAGATTTTTCTTAATTTGCACAATTATGACGGGAGTTACGGGATCAATCAATAAAAATGACTTCCCTTGACCAAGAAAAGCATCTTTCATCATTCCTAATCAAGAGGAATCATTCCAATCCATCCTACATTCATCTTTTCATCACTTTCTCGAAGATCCAAGATTGAAGAACAGGATTTGAAGAACTTTATGGCCATGCTTGGCTAAATCTCTTTGTATCACACTTGGGAAGTAGACAATTGAAGATCTAGGGTTTAACATTTGGGTATTTCTTTAAACTTTTGATTGTGTGATTGTGTGTTTGAACTACTGTGTTAGATTGTGATTAATCTTATGTTGAAGTCATTTTAGTTAATTGATCTTGTACCAATTTCTAAAGTCATGAACATGGTTTCTTGCTCTAACACAAACATAGGGTTGTATGTTCTAGTGTAATGAAGTATATTATTGTCCATCTTTGAATGTTGATGATTCTTGATACCTAAGCCTATTGAACAATCAATCCGTTAACACCAATTGCATCATATTTAATTGACCCATTTGTGATAACCTTAGACTTCATTGTTGAACCCTAGGTGTGATCTTTTTAATCATTTGCTTACAATCTAAATTATTTTCTACCATTTTATTATAACTTAATCTCAAGTTTTGTCAAGTTAATCAAAACCCCTTTCAATCAAATTCTTAAATGACCAAATTGCAACTTCATAAATCACATAGCATATTCATAAGCAACATTGTCTAATCAACTAAACAACATTCACTAACCACACGCTCCTTAGATTGATACTCTATTTACCCTAACTACCTAGGTTATTTAGGTTTGCATGACCCGTGACGACCGGCTCATCATTTACTAATTCCAAACTAATTATCATCTACAAGTTTGTATCCAAGATAATGGTCACACCCTCAAAATCCACCTGCAGGGTTTTACCGCGAGGCGCGTGACAAACCAGGATCCAAGTCAACGGTCACAATAAACAACACTATATGAACACATGCATATTTAAAAACATAAGTTTGAAACCATTAAACAGTAGCGGAAGCTTTGTTACAATCCAAAATCCAAAAGTAATCCCAATTGTTCAACACATGAAAACATGATCCTAAACTAGACGCCGTGCAGACGCGTGCGCCCTAGTCCTGGAATGCTACCTTAGCGACCTGAGAAAAACATGCCAAAAGTTACGTCAACACAAAATGCCGGTGAGTTCACAGGTTTTAATAAAAGTTACCAAGTTACAAAAGTATACAAAGTTCCACCTGTCCATACTATAAAACGTTCAACCAAAGTACGCTAGCTAGGCGTATGTTCTGTTACTACTACGACTGGAAACTATTACTAGACACGTCACAAATTACCAATGCTACAGCCCGAATAATGTCACAAGTCACAATGTTACAAGGTCGAGACAACATGCACCCGCCCGGCCCTCCAAGCCGACGAGTGGGGCAGGTCACGCCCAATAGATCTATCCACATTTCCCCCGTTGTGCTACACCGCACATTCATGGTTTCCCCGGGACTTAAAAGATCGTATAGTAACTCAAAATAAACCATAGTATGACAAAAGTTCTCAAAACATAGTTCCATGCATGTTTTCTCCCCCAAAAGTAAAACCAGAGAAAGTGGGGTCGTGAACTCACCTTAGGTTGCGTTACTTCGAAATAATTAAAATCAGCAAGCTACGCTAGCCCCGTAAGCGGCGACCTAACATATGAAAGTTACAAGTATTTAGACTAATAACCCGTAGGTTAGTTAGTCCCTAGATGTCCAGACCATAACCAGGTTCGTTTGAAAACATGTTGACTGTTTAAACTGACCAAATGTACAAGACTCGACATCCCATTGGTGACCCGAGACTCCACGTGTTATACTTGTACTCTCTATCATACAATCATGCAATCATACTTAACATGCGTTAAAGTTCAACAAGTCTAACACAAAATTAAGTATAATGTACGCGCGACTCGCTAAGGTAGACTTTGACCCAAACCCTGTTATTAACCTGAGTTTGCCGGGTGTCACATCATCCCCACGTTAAAAGAATTTTCGTCCCAAAAATTAGCACAAGTCAAAAGAAAACGACAAAAAGATAGAAACCAAAAGAGTGAATTTACCCGAGTTGTCACATCATCCCCACGTTAGAAGGAATCTCGCCCCGAGATTCATTCAGCTGCAGTAGTAACATGTATTGATTCAAAAGTGCGCTTAGGAAAGAGGTGAGGATACTTAGACTTCATCTGATCCTCGCGTTCCCAAGTATACTCCGGTCCACGGTTCGAGTTCCAGCGAACCTTAACAATACGGATCTTACTCCGACGAAGGCTACGAATCTTTTAATCGAGGATCTCAACAGGTTCCTCCACAATGCGAAGACGATCGTCAACCCTGATCTCTTCTAGTGGAACAATAAGAGATTCGTTAGCCAGGCATTTATTCAAGTTAGACACATGGAAGACGTTGTGCACACTACCGAGCTCCGCCGGTAAATCAAGTCGATATGCCACCGGTCCAATTCGTTCCAGGATTGCAAACGGCCCAACGTACCGAGGGTTAAGTTTGCCACGCTTTCCAAAGCGTATGACGCCCTTCCATGGTGAAACTTTCAGAAGTACCCTGTCCCCAACCTGGAACTCTAAAGGTTTGCGACGGCGATCAGCATAACTCTTCTGCCGATCCCACGCTGCTGCCAAACGGTTACGAATCTGTACGATCTTTTTCCGAAGTCTCGTACACTAGCTCAGGCCCAGTGAGTTGACTCTCACCCACCTCGGCCCAACAAAGGGGAGACCGGCATTTCCGCCCGTACAGTGCCTCGAACGGAGCTGCCTTGATACTCGCATGGTAACTGTTGTTATAGGAAAACTCCACTAACGGCAGGTGAATCTCCCAACTCTTGCCAAAATCTATCACACATGCCCGAAGCATGTCTTCTAAGGTTTGAATTGTTCGTTCACTCTGCCCGTCAGTTTGTGGGTGGTAAGCTGTACTCATGTCCAACTGGGTACCCAAGGCTTTGTGTAAAGACTTCAAAAAATGCGAAGTGAAGTGAGAATCACGATCCGAAATGATAGAAACCGGCACCCCGTGCTTAGAAACAACCTCCTTAAGGTAGAGACGAGCCAAACGATCCATAGTGTCGGTTTCTTTAATGGCAAGAAAATGGGCTGACTTCGTCAACCAATCCACAATCACCCATATATTATCACAACCACTAGGTGACTTAGGTAATTTAGTAACAAAGTCCATCGTGATCCTTTCCCACTTCCATTCAGGAATTTCTGGTTGTTGCAGGAGACCAGAAGGCTTCTGGTACTCCACCTTGACCTTGGCACAGGTCAAGCATTTGCTCACGTAGGAGGCTATGTCAGCCTTCATGTTTGGCCACCAGTAGAGTACCTTCAGGTCTTGGTACATCTTGTCTGAGCCAGGGTGAATGGAATACCGGATTTGTGAGCTTCATCCAAAACAAGCTCCCGTAGCCCCCAAATAATGGAACCCATACGCGTTCTGTGAAGTAGTGTAAGCCGTCAGGCCTTTGCTCGAGGTGTTTATCAGCACCGTGCATGGTCTCAGCTTTAAGGTTTTCCTCCTTCAAAGCTTCTAGTTGCGCAGAACGGAGTTGGTCAGGAAGAGAAGAGTGGATAGTGAGTTGCAACGCCCGAACGCGACGTGGGTTTGCTGATTCCTTCCTGCTCAAGGCGTCTGCCACCACATTCGCCTTGCCAGGATGGTACTTAATGGCGCAATCATAGTCGTTCAGAAGTTCAACCCAGCGACGCTGTCGCATGTTCAGGTGTTGTTGGTCGAAAATATGCTGGAGGCTCTTGTGATCGGTATAGATGGTGCATTTGGTACCGTACAAGTAATGCCTCCAAATTTTCAACGCGAACACCACTGCACCCAACTCCAAGTCGTGGGTGGTATAGTTCCTCTCGTGAACCTTGAGTTGATGATAAGCGTAGGCAATCACTTTCTCGCGTTGCATTAACACGCAACCGAGACCCCGAATCGAAGCATCACAGTAAACAACGAAGTCCTCCGTGCCCTCAGGCAAGGATAGAATAGGAGCAGAACAGAGTTTGGACTTCAGCTTTCGGAACGCTGATTCTTGCGGTTCGCCCCAGTCGAATTTTCTGTCCTTTTGAGTAAGAGAGGTGAGGGTTGAGCGATCTTCGAAAACCCCTGAATGAAACGACGGTAGTAGCCCGCAAGACCTAGGAATTGCCGCACCTCAGATGGCGTCTTTGGTGCTTCCCAGTCTTTAATTGCCTCGATCTTAGCCGGGTCGACATGAATCCCTAGTTCATTAACTACATGCCCAAGGAACTGAACTTCACGTAACCAAAAGTCACACTTAGAGAACTTAGCATAAAGTTGTTCCCGTCGCAAAAGTTCCAGAACTAAACGCAAGTGTTCCTCATGTTCAGCTTTGTTCTTGGAGTAAACTAGGATGTCATCAATAAACACGATGACGAACTTATCGAGATAAGGCTTGCAAACGCGATTCATCAAATCCATGAATACTGCAGGTGCGTTGGTGAGACCGAAAGGCATGACCAAAAACTCAAAATGGCCATAACGTGTACGAAAGGCAGTCTTTGCAATATCAGCTTCCTGCACGCGTAACTGGTGGTAACCGGATCTTAAGTTGATCTTGGAGTAGTAGCTAGAACCCTGGAGCTGGTCAAAGAGATCATCAATGCGAGGAAGAGGATAACGGTTCTTGATGGTCACCTTGTTCAACTCTCTGTAATCCACACACATCCGAAGGCTTCCATCTTTCTTCTTCACGAACAAAATCGGGGCTCCTCAAGGGGAAGAACTCAGTCTGATGAAACCCTTATCCAAGAGTTCCTGCAACTGGCTAGATAATTCCTGCATCTCGGGAGGTGCAAGACGGTAGGGGGCTCGAGCAATAGGAGCTGCGCCCGGTACAAGATCAATACTGAACTCAACCTGACGATGGGGAGGGAGACCAGGTAGAACATCGGGAAAAACATCGGGAAATTCACGAACCACAGGGATATCCTCGATCTTCTTCTCATCGGTAGAGGAAACAGAAAGAAGTGCCAAAACGGCCGAATAACCCTTACGAAGATACTTAAGGGCTTTCATGCTGGAGATGAGACTTAGCGGAGCACCGCTCTTCTCACCATGTACCAAAAGAAATTCTCCATCCGAGAGAGGGATCCGAATAACCTTGTCAAAACAAACGATCTCCGCACGATACAACGATAACCAATCCATGCCTACAACAACATCAAAACTACCCAAGGGTACAGGCATAAGGTCAATGGGGAAAGACAAACCCGACAACTCTAGATGACACCCCCGAAGGACACAAGTCGCCTCAATCTTCTTACCGTCAGCCAACTCAATCAAATACTTAGCCTCTAAAGGAACAGGCACTATATCTAACAATCTGCTAACTTCCAAAGATATGAAGCTTTTATCGGCACCGGAATCAAACAAAACAGTAACAGAGCGATTATTGAGAAGGAACGTACCGGTAACTGTGTCGGGATCCTGTCTAGCCTCCACGGCTCCAATGACAAAGGCGTGTGCGTTCCTGCCACCGCCCCCACCGTTCTCGTTACCATTCCCGTTCTTCACATTCTCGCCCTGCTTCAGCTTCGGGCAGTCCTTCTTGAAATGACCAGCCTCACCACAGTTAAAACAACCTTGTTTCCCCGAAGTCCCCTGAGCAGCAGGAGTAGGGACAACAGTACGACCCTGAGAAGAAGAAAGATTCACACTACAATCCTTGGCATGATGCCCCAACTGCTGACAACGGTGACAACGTGCCTTATCACAACTCCCCGGATGATGAAACCCACACTTGTTGCATTTAGGATGCTTCCCAGCATAACCACCCTGCTTTGATCCCGAAGATGAAGAACCCCCAACATCATACTTCTTACCCTGCTGTGACGGAGCTGACGCTGAACCCTTACCAACATTTTCTCACTTGCGCTTGTTACTCTCTGGAGCTTTGACAGTCGAACCACGAGCAGGCAGAATACCCTCATTCACCTTCAGATTGGTCATTCTATGAGCCAACCGAACCACATCCACATAAGTAGGAAGATTCCCCGCAGCCACCAACCCTGCTATCTCTGGTACTAACCCCGAAATGTAGTGCTCGATCCTCCTGTATTCTGGTACGTGCAAGTCAGGACACAGCACTGCCAACTCATTACGCCTCACAGTGTACCCTTCAATTTCGGACCCAACCATCTTGAGGTTCCAGACCTCATGTTCCAGCTTCTGAATCTCTTCCCTGGGACAGTACTCTCTCTTCAACAGCTGAACGAAATTCTCCCACGGCATGGCATAAGCCTCCCCCAGACCCATATTCTGAGTAGTAGAGTTCCACCAGGTCAAAGCAACATCCTGGAAGAGCGCGGCAGCATACTTGACTCGATCCTTAGGAAGACATTACACATCAAGAACACCGACTCCACCTTCTCCAGCCACTTGAGCAAGCCTACAGCCCCCTCAGTGCCAGAGAAATCATGGGGCTTACAGTCCCGGAACATCTTGTACGTGCACATGACTGGGGGTGGATTAACAACACCACCTGAAACGAAACACGTAAGAAAACCACAAAAAGAAAGATACCATGCTCATAGCGAGACAAAGCTGATTGGGTCAACTTACCGCCAGGGGCATTGTGTCCTGCCTGAAAGGCAGCCAAGGCTATGTTCACTTGCTGTTGTAGCAAGTTGTTCAGCTCTGCCTGGGTCATGTTAATGTTACCACGACCACCGCCACGGCCACCACCACGACGTCCACCACCACGAGCGCCCGACATGATCTGACAAATCAGAAATCAAGAGGTTCAGATTCACTGCTAGTGTCAACCACTAGTAGCTACAAGAGTTACACCTAGACCCAATCCATGACTATGCATCCAAGTTCAGAGTCCACTCGGATTCTCATGCATTTCAGTTTATGGTTTCGTGTGCACCCGAAATGATAAACTGCTCTACATGGTCCCCCAAGCTTTCCCTTAGCTTGAACTCAAGTCGCCGAATACCGGCATCTAGCATCATGTTATCACAAGCATAAGTGTACGAGATTATGTGTAAGCAAGTGCGTCTATTGGAGTATGAAGGGGAGATGTCCGAATCCTGGACAGATCTCGAGAGTACGCAAGACTACCCCAATATACGACACCGTCGTGCAATAACCAACAAGTCAACCCCTTCTTCTTCAAATCCCAAAGAAGAAAATAAGAGTGTACAAAACCAAGAGTGAGAACGGATGATGTAACAGAGAAGTGCGATGATGATGTAAAGACACCTCGACAAAGTTAGTACATGTTCCAAACCGACTCAAGTATGTGACCGTCTAGTGTGTGCGACTCGGCTATAGACTAGACTCTAAATGCAGTCCTAGTTCACTATAACCATTGGCTCTGATACCAATCTGTCACACCCTCCAAATCCACCTGCGGGGTTTTACCGCGAGGCGCGTGACAAACCAGGATCCAAGTCAATGGTCACAATAAACAACACTATATGAACACATGCATATTTAAAAACATAAGTTTGAAACCATTAAACAGTAGCGAAAGCTTTGTTACAATCCAAAATCCAAAAGTAATCCCAATTGTTCAACACATGAAAACATGATCCTAAACTAGACGCCGTGCAGACGCGTGCGCCCTAGTCCTGGAATGCTACCTTAGCGACCTGAGAAAAACATGCCAAAAGTTACGTCAGCACAAAATGCCGGTGAGTTCACAGGTTTTAATAAAAGTTACCAAGTTACAAAAGTATACCAAGTTCCACCTGTCCATACTATAAAACGTTCAACCAAAGTACGCTAGCTAGGCGTATGTTCTGTTACTACTACGACTGGAAACCATTACTAGACACGTCACAAGTTACCAATGCTACAGCCCGAATAATGTCACAAGTCACAATGTTACAAGGTCGAGACAACATGCACCCGCCCGGCCCTCCAAGCCGACGAGTGGGGCAGGTCACGCCCAATAGATCTATCCACATTTCCCCCGTTGTGCTACACCGCACATTCATGGTTTCCCCGGGACTTAAAAGATCGTATAGTAACTCAAAATAAACCATAGTATGACAAAAGTTCTCAAAACATAGTTCCATGCATGTTTTCTCCCCCAAAAGTAAAACCAGAGAAAGTGGGGCCGTGAACTCACCTTAGGTTGCGTTACTTCGAAATAATTAAAATCAGCAAGCTACGCTAGCCCCGTAAGCGGCGACCTAACATATGAAAGTTACAAGTATTTAGACTAATAACCCGTAGGTTAGTTAGTCCCTAGATGTCCAGACCATAACCAGGTTCGTTTGAAAACACGTTGACTGTTTAAACTGACCAAATGTACAAGACTCGACATCCCATTGGTGACCCGAGACTCCACGTGTTATACTTGTACTCTCTAACATACAATCATGCAATCATACTTAACATGCGTTAAAGTTCAACAAGTCTAACACATAGTTCAAACAGCACATAAATAACCCCGAGCACGTGTTACTAAGTTATCAGGTATGCCACGGGGTTCCTAGCATGTTCCTAGGCGTCAAATCGGGTCTCGGAGTGCCAAAATACACTTACAGCAGCAGTGCAGGCGATTAGGAAAAGTCAACTAGCGATTAGGGAGGTCAACAGGCGATTGTGAAGGCTAATCGCCCCTTAACATAGGCGATTAGGCCTATTCTGGTGCTTATCAGGCGATTAGGGTCATAAGACATGCAATTCAGGGCTTAACTAGCGATTAGGATCACAATCGCATGAAATGAAGGCGATTAGGCCTTCTTAGCAGGCGATTGGGCTCCCAATCGCCTATAGCATAGGCGATTAGGGTCCCCAATCGCCCCCAGCAGGGTTGTTCGGTTTTTCGCGCGTTTAACCCTCCAAATCAGATCCGGAACGTGTGGAAACACCAAATATCAATCATACAACAATATCAAACATATTTCAAGCAAAACCCTTAGCTTATCATCGTTCTACCAGCCCCGAATGCAAGCATTTTCCCAAAATAGTACACTTAGCATGAAAACATCACATCAACATGCACAACTTTTACCCTAAATAGCAAATACTCAGATTTCATCATGTAACCACGTTGTCCAATCATTCCCTACTGTTCTAGCATCATTCTACAACAAACCCTAACACCAAACAACTAGCAAAACACCTCATATCATACAAAATCATTCAAAGTCATTCAAATGGGTCAAAATACCCAATACCCACAATACACTTCCAAAACCAACCAAACTCCTAAGACGTCATCATCCTAATATAAACAAGCTGTAAACACCTCAATAACACAATAACAATCCTTTTTTAATCATAAAAATCCTATCTTTTAATCATATTTAACACATACAACATGCATAATGGTTTGGACTTGTTTAAAAAACGATTTTCATAGGTTTTCAAAGATTTAAGGGTTTATAAATCAGGTCTGGACCTTTAGGGAGTAAAACACAATCATTCAAAGGTTTGGGGATGAAGAACACACCTTGGGTTTATGAGGAATTGATGTGTAAAGCTTGAAAATGGGTGTTTTGATGCTAAAACGTGTTCCAGAGGGTGTTTGGGAGTTGGGATATGTTATGGGATGGCTAGGGTTGCACTAGAGGTGTTTTGGAGGTCAATGGTGGTATTTATAGGCGTTTCTAGTCGTTTAAAACACGTCAGGCGATTGTGCAGCACCACCATGCGATTAGGAAGGCTAATCGCCTATGCTATAGGCGATTGGCCCTCCTTAGCAGGCGATTGGGCCTAATCGCCCCTTAACATAGGCGATTAGCCTGCCCAATCGCATGCTAAGCTGCACAATCGCATGCTAAGCTGCGCAATCACCTAAAATGTCATGCAATCACGTGTAATCACCGTTTTAACATATGTAAACACGTATACACATACCAACAAGTCACATAAAGATTATACACACATAATCCACATAAACAAACACGTTCTTACTCATTCACCAATCCCCGGGACTCGAGACTTGTGTTTTTACTAAGGTTTGACGACTCTACGAATCGTCAATCCTTGCATACCTGGTTTAATGGCTGACATCTAACGGTCCTCTAGGTTGTAGTAACGACTCCCGAACCATAACACGACTCAACCGACCTAGTTAAGTATAATGTACGCGCGACTCGCTAAGGTAGACTTTGACCCAAACCATGTTATTAACCTGAGTTTGCCGGGTGTCACAAATAGGCATTTTTTGGTAATTGGAGTACGTTTCACCGGTGAAGATGAGTTGTTCACATAGACTGAATCGTCAAGAACAAAGACTGGACTTAGATATATTTGAAATAATAATTTTCAGACCATGGAATTTCTCCTACTAAAGCAGATCAATAAAAGACTACACCAACCTTAATTTTTCTAAAAAAATAGGCAATCCTTTAACCAATATTTAATGAACGACACGTATATCATATCATCAATCTATCATAAAACGCCTAAAAATTAATCAACTAACAAAAGCTATAGAGTCTAATTTCACGTAATTATCATGATTAAAATTGAAAACAAAAATGATTGCATTGAATGATATAAAAAAGGTGCTCTGGTTAGCTTGACTTTAACTCTAGGAAGACTTCAGTCACTATTTTTTAAAGTTTTAAAACTCAAACAAGTTTAGCTAACATAAGATTATTCATTGTGGTTACATAAATTATTATCTTTCATCGTCATTATATGAAATTTGTTCAAAAATATTGTTATCCCATGTGTTTATTTAGTTTGTGTGAGTTCCATTTTCAAATAAAAGTTGATTATCTTTTAAGGGTATTTAGGGAAGAAAAGTGCTAAAATTTAGAAAATTGTAAAGAAACCCTTGGTATGCCATCTTAACTTTGAACAATTTTAGACATATGTACCCATGACTCCTCCTTTATAATGTAGTACTAGTGGGTTTACCCGCGCATTGCAGCGGGATCCACAAATAGGTTGTAATACAACATTATGATACTTAGGTTTTTTCCCGCAAGTTACGCAAAAAGAATAGAAATGTGCACACTATGTTTTAACAAGTATTCGTAGAAAAAAAAAGAAAAGAAATGTGCACCGCCACTTACAACTGATTGCAGTTTACCACAAAAACCATGTACTCATTATTGAATAAATCTTAATAAGCAAAGGTATGTTACTGTAACAGACAAATATGAACATAAACATCACTCTTGTGTAAGCTGTCCGGTCATTGCATATGTACGTGCCATTGAAGACACCTTGCTAAATGATAAAGTTCATTTACATGACAAAGCATGTAGTAATAATATGATATTGTATACACTATCATACGAAGGTCACTGTCCATTTAGAAATTAAAAGTTGTGATTTGTAAGTTTGTAATAGACTTGCCCAACCTAACCCAACAGCTAAAAAATTGCCCAATGTAGCTGTGAGCCGAACCATCTCGTCCACTTTGCCGCTGGGTAGACGCATATATATGAAAAGGGTTTATAATATAAGTATTATTATGACAAAATTTTAAAACTCATACAAGTTTAGTTGAGATAAGATTATTCATTGTAATAACATAAATTATTATCTTTCATCACCATTATATGAAATTTGTTCAAAAATATTGTTATGCCGTGTGTTTATTTAGTTTGCGTGAGTTCCATTTTCATATAAAAGTTGATTATCTTCTAGGGGCATTTAGGGAAAAAAAGTGGTCAAATTTAGAAAATTGTAAAGAAACCTTTGGTATGCCATCTTAACTTAGGACAATTTAGACATATTTACCCATGCCTCCTCCTTTATAATGTAGTGTAGATGTAGATATAGATTAAATTTTGCCACAATCTGTAACATCCGGCCCATCTCACCACCAATATTGTCCGCTTTGCCCCGATGGGGTTGCAAATTCAGAGCTCACGGATTTGTTTTTGGTTGCCCCGGTGGAGAGTTCCCAGGAGGTCACCCATCCTGGAATTTCTCCCACTTGATAACGCTTAACTGTGGAGTTCTCCTCTCATCCACTAACATTAAGCCCCAAAACGCGTTGGTGATTTAAGAGTCAAGACATTACTTATGAACCAAGGATCTCTCCTGGCCACGGCCGATGTGGGATTTTCCTGGGGTGTCACATTCACCCTTTATTAGAGTCTCATCGTCCCTGATGAGGTATGCACCCACCATCCCGAACGACACAGGAGTGGAATTTCTCCCACCTGATAACGCTTAACTGTGGAGTTCTCCTCTCATCCACTAACATTAAGCCTCAAAACGCGTTGGTGATTTAAGAGCAAGACATTACTTATGAACCAAGAATCTCTCCTGACCACGGCCAATGTGAAATTTTCCTTGGGTGTCACACAATCACCTTCCGTATCCACACAAATTAGTTCTTCAAAGGTTGAGGACAGAAATACATTTAGTTATCAGTTAATGGAATGATTCAAAACTTACTTTCTTCAATTCAATAACCTTACGAGACACCAGTGGTAAAGCTTGGTTTTCGAATTGGTGAGGGCCAGATTCAATTTCTTTCGATCGGTAGTGGCCGGAAGATCAAACCGGTAGGGGCTGAACTCAACCCGGACTCAATTTACCTAGGAAAATCGCAAAAATCCACCACTGCGCCAAAAACAGTGGGGCCAAGGCCTCCTCGGGTCCTAAAAAAGCTTCGCCCTTGCGAGATACAATTCTTCATGCTCTTAAAACCAGACATATGTCATTATATATATATATATATATAATTTGTTTATATTTTAAAAAAACAGACATATGTCACTTATTATCTCTATCTTTATCTTAATCACAAACACTTATTTTATTATTTTTTTTTTACTTTTTTTTATAAATTAAACATTAATTATACAGAGATGAATACTGGTGAAGCTTGAACTTTTGGATGGTGGGGGTCGAATGTCACGAGACCAAAATTTTTTTCTTTCTAAATCAGTGAGGCCGGACTTAAAAAATACAAAATTTTTTAATGAAACCGAAGAAATTTACACTACTAAGCCAAAAATCAGCGATGGCCGGAGCACCACCGGCCCTCGATAGGTTTCACCCTTGCTTCGAAATACTACAAAATATTGGCTAGCCCGATAAATTTCCTGACACTATTTTCTTTCAAAAATTTGCAAAAAGACCTACTCTGAAGAATCTCTGGAGGTGTGAGAGTATACAAGCAAGAAGTCTACAATAAGTTTTTGTCTAAATTTCTTTGTACTTGTAACCTTTGTATTAGTTATATAGTTATATTAATCTGTTTAGTCATATGATAATCATCTCCCTGCTTTCAAATCAAATTTTAAAATGTCCTTCTATGCCCACTAGTTTAGGTAAATAAACACGAGAACTAAAAAAGTGGTGGGACTTATTCTTTGTTCAAACGCCCAAAAATGATAGGGACTATTAACAGCCAAGAGCCAATGATAGGGAGAAATTAATGGAACTTCTTTTGGTCTATTTCATCCTCCAAACAACATATAAATATGATATACTTCTTTCTAGCTTCTCATAACACATTCTCAATCGTCTTTGATCGGTTTCTTTGCTTTTATATACAAACAAACACCACTCCCGTCCTACAGAAAAAATGAACAACCAGCAGAGCGCCGGTTACCAAGCTGGTCAGGCCAAAGGCCAAGCCGAGGTTAGTAATCTCCCGTGAATCTTATTTTTTTTACATAATTTAAGGTGATTTGTATCAATCCTTAAATCTTGAGTAAACCGTCAATAATATATGTCTAATATATCTCTCTTATCGAGTATTATAGAATACATTTCGTATTTTATATTTACGAAATGTTTGCATGATACATTAGCCGGGCTTGTCCAAGTGTCTAGGAGCTTTACAACATCCCACACTTGGTCATTTCCCGTTAAATTAATTTTAATTATCGTATTAGTCTTGATGCTGGTCAAATCATTTGCTATAAATCATATAAACTACCAAAACATGGTGTCATGCATTGCGCATAAGACCCATGTATATACGTGCGATTCGCTAACACAACGTTTGGGCTTACATATATTTCGGGTTGATCTTTAAAAATATTTATATCGTGAATGTAACATGTTATCAGGAGAAAAGTAGTCAATTGATGGACCAAGCTAGCAATGCTGCCCAATCTGCCAAAGAATCCGTACAACAGGTTCTGCTTCAAATATTGTTTTTATGATTTATACTACCTATTGTAAACTAGGCTTTATAATTTAATTACCACACAATTAATTAATAAAATTACAGGCTGGTCAGCAAATACAGGAAAAGGCCCAGCAAGCAACTGAGGCAGTGAAGAACGCAACTGGAATGAACAAATGAACGAAACTATTTTTTCTTTCTTTTTTTTCTTTTTGATGTGTGTTTTGCAATATTTTTGTTTCATAATTGTTTAACGACAAAAGAATATCGATGTATCGGATTATTTAACAACTTCATTTAAATAAATAAGTAAACTAGTTTAAGGATGCTAGTTTAGCACCTTAAACTATTTTGGTGGTAATTACTTGATGCTTATTCTTGTAAATTTCCAGTTTTTAAATTATATTTGTTTGTTAAAATTAAAATGCAACATATTATTCATTAGCTTGACATTCCCATATTATTATTACTTACATTAACTCATAATGGGTGAAGAAACAGAACAATTTCGCTACTTTTGAATTGTGGCACCAAGACTTTTGTTTTTTTTAGATTAGCACACATGCTGCTTATTTATCACCTCGTAACATATTTCTTCTTTTTTTTTCTCTTTGTAATGACTAACTATTATTATCTCTATATATTAATGCATAACCGAATTGTGCTATTTTTGTGTTTTGTGATTGTTTTATTTTTATGAAACATTTATTCTTTTTGTGGTTTTCTTATTTTAGTGAGTTTAGTTTTTTAAATAGTTTTTCATTAGCACAATGTTTTTTTTATCATATTTGGTCCATCATGTTTTCTTCATCAGTTGCTACTTAGCACGATGTTTGGTGGTAACATTTGGTCAATCAGCTTTTTTGCCCCTTGACTTTCTAATACATGTTGATATAAATTCAACTTCATCAACGTTTTATGTCACATGACTCACTTAGTATTAAAAAAATCTTTGTTTTACGCTTTTCCCGGTTTTTGTCGTCATTCAGTTGCTACTTATAGCACGGTTTGTCGCCCCGCAACGCGGGGGCTTAACACTAGTTATAAAATTAATTACATTGTATTGAATTTTTGAAAATACAAACCATCTTTTAAAATTAAGATGTTTTAGTTTACGACTTACCGCTTTGTTCCCAAGTTTACTTAACGAGAGAAAAGAAAGAAAAGGGAAGGAAAGGAAAGGAAAAAACTTAATTGTGTTTTAGAGATTTTTTTAGGAAGGAAATGGAGAGAAAAGAAAAAAAAGTTGTGTTCCCGAGATTTTTTTTTTGAAAAGAAAGGTAAGGAAAAGAAGAGAAAATGAGGCTAATTATCACCCTTCTAAATTGGAAGGAAATGAAAGGAAAAGAAAGGGAGGAAAATAAAAGGAAGAAAAAGGCAATAAAAACCTCTCCTTTTTTTTTCTTTTCCCTTGGTAAGTGAACTCGGAAACGTAACGTACGTACAACCACACATGTGTGTCAATCAATTCAAACTGTTTAATTAATTACTTGAATCATTTTATATCCTATAATCGTCGAGCAAAAGAGATATAGTGAATGCGCGATTTGTGAAATGTAAAAGTCTCAATCATAGTTGTTAAAGGCGCAAAGGGTGAACTTTGGCTCTCAGTGCAAATTGCTTAAAGAGTAATAGCTTTTTTAAGCGAGACGCACAGTACAAAAAAACATTTATATGGGTTTTAAACATGTTTTCGGCTTCTTTATGGTTGGTTTAGATTTATTCTAGACTTGTTTAGGGGTGATATAATTGTTACAGACCTTTTATAAAACAAGAAGTTATCGTCCCTTTTATAAGAAGGGCATAATACAACCCTATTGAATCTACTGTATGAGCATGTACCCATGATTCTCCTAAACAGTTTTACAACCTATATCAAAAGGTCAAAATAGAAAGTGTTTATGCCAAAGACAAACAAAAGTTGTTTTACTACTCAATCACAAACATGCTCTAAAGTGTATTAATGGAATTTTGTTATAAATCTATTATTAGTTGATTATCAATTCCTTATTTATGTTGACTTGTTCTCCAATATGTGTTTCTCCTATATATAGTCATGACAATGTATTATTCTAGACACACCAAATAATAATAAAACATCTCTTTCTCTCCCTATTATCTTCTTCTCATATTCTTGCTATTAGGCTTGTTTACAACACGTTATCAGCACGAGTTGCTTTTGGAGTAGAATCATACCATCATAAGGTATATCATATTTTCTTATTACTTTTATTCTTTATTATCTCATATATAATCCATATCGTAATTCATACAATTTTGGGTTGTATTAGAGACTTGTTTTGTTATTCTCTTTGATCTCTTTAAATAACCCTTATTATAACAAATACAATTTTGGGTTAAATCGAGATTGATATTTATTATTGTTTAATCATATTATGTTCTATCATATCGTATATTATAATTTTAGTTCATCATGTTAAACTAGTTTAAATTATATCATAGGGATTATATTGTTAGAAAATTACTAAAATCTAAGAAAATAAAAAATTACGAGATATGGTATCATAAAAAGTACATATGTTATAAACTTATAATCCTTCACGTGTGTGTTAAAACTTCAATACTATTACCGTAATTGTCGTAGCACCTAGGTCGAAAATTCAATAACTATAACTATTCAAAAAATTAGTACATAGTCCATTTGAAATTATTATTTTTTAATAATAAAGTAACAGATGATTTTTCTAAGTAAGGTTTACATGACTTAATATTTTTTTATTTTTATTTTTGAATAGATTAAAATCAATTTTATTTATCGATTTTTCTTTATAAAAGAGTGGGATCTGTTAAATTCAAGAAAATTACTAAACCCCACCGATAAAACTTTCGAAAAAAAAATATATAGATCCTTTGCTATGTTGTCAACTAAATTATGCAAAGGTAAAGAAGAATCCTCCGTCTAAATTTTTTATAATAATATTACTTTAACTTTAATGTTTGGGTTTACTATTTTAATAACATATATTAATCCACATGTTTATATCTTTAATAGTTAATCATGTCGAATCTTGCAAAGCTTGAGTTTTTGGCTCTAGACATTACTGGAAAAAATTATTTGTCATGGGTATTGGATGCTGAAATCCATTTGAATGCTAATAATCTTGGGGAGACAATTAAAGAAGGAAATCAAACAAATACCCAAGATAAAGCAAAAGCGATGATTTTCTTACGCCACCATATTCATGAGGATTTGAAAAATGAATACCTCACTGTCAAGGATCCACTTGTTCTTTGGACCAAACTGAAAGAAAGATATGACCACCAAAAAACGGTAATATTACCAAATGCTCGTTATGAATGGCTCAATTTAAGGTTACAAGACTTTAAGTCTATAAGTGAGTATAACTCGGCAATGTTTAGAATCACGTCACAACTGATTCTTTGTGGTGAAAATATTACTGATAAGGAGATGTTGGAAAAGACATTCTCCACCTTTCACGCCTCAAATATGCTCTTGCAACAACAATATCGTGAAAGGGGTTTTGATGTGTTAGTGAAAATACCGTGTTAAAGTGCTAGTTTTGTATATGTTTTAGTGTTTGATTGGTGCATTTTAGGTACACATTATTGAATATTATTATTTATTAAGATGCATTGATTGCAAAACATTATGGTAAGATTAATTGTTATTGATAATTAATTAAATGTAATATAATAAGCTACGTATGACTGTAACATAAAAATAAGAAAATTAAGTTGAGTATTATTGCAATCAATTATTTGATTTGTGTGTCCTTTGTTTGTCCAGGAAACAAAGAAAAGAAAATTGAGTGTTATGGGCTTTGAAGTAGTATTATCATCAAAACTAAGTATGTCACTTGGGCTTGGGTTTTAGGCGAGAACCAATGCAAGCAGGCTCCATTACATTGTAAAAAGGCTTAGGGGCTGTTTGGTAGCCTCTTAATCAGCCTCTTAACCATTCAGGTCTGAATCATTCAGCATTCAGACTGTTTGTTTCAGCATCTGAATGGAATGATTAAGTGCTGAACCATTAAGCTAATAAGGGATGCTGAATGATTCAGCTCTTAACCATTCAGAGTCTCTTAACCATTCAGACCATCTTAATGATTCAGCACTTAATCAACCAAACAGCCCCTTAGAGAATTATTAAGAAATAAAGGTCGGTGGATGAAAGGTAATAGGAGGGAGGCCCACTAACATTTGGGTGACGCATCATAAAAAGAAAACAAAAGGAAGTCGGTGGGAGATACGTGGGATTATTATCTTTTGACGGCTGCAGAGGCACGCAAGCCGGTGGAGTGTCGCACGAGGAATAAAGAGAAATAAGGGGAATGAAGATGGAGGTCTCTACCCTAGCTATGCGAGGTTGAGTTATCAGTGATTTCCCCCGGGTGAATCTTCGTATTGATTTTGTATTCTGAATTCGTTTTAAATATCTATGAACTAGTATTTTTACTACTTGTGTTGGATTGAATAAACCTTGCTTATATTTGAACCAATTTATCTATTAACTGTGATTTCTAGCATCATAGGGAGGTTGGTTGATATTTGTATAGGGATAGCTAGGCGTACGGTTTACGTTGAAAACATGTCCCTAGTTATTATTTCAATCTGAATAGTTATTGTGACAGGATAGCTAGTTATTGTGACAGGATAACCAAGGCCATGTCTATGTGGTGTTCTTGTAGTTAAATCGAATAGGTTGCAAAATTATACAAATAGGATCCCGGGTGGAAGTTACATTTATCTTTATTATTTATTTAGATTATTTTGTTATCATTTCAGCATTTTTATAAAACAAACAAAAAGATAAAACTAGCAAACTTCATAATTGTATTTGGTATATTTATTTTGGTAACTAGTTTAGACAAATAAACAACTATTGTGACGCTAACCACATGCTCCTCGTGGATTCGATATTCCCTACTTATCCTGGCTACCTAGGTTATTTAGGTTTTGTATGACCCTTGACGACAGACGGTCATCAAATGGCGCCGTTGCCGGGGAGCTAGTGCGCTTAGTATTACATTGCTTGTTTGTTTGAATTTTTTTTTTCTTTAGTGTTTTGAAAAAAAAAATAAAAAAAAAGTAGAAAATCCAAAAAAAAAAAAATTTACATAAAAGTGATTTTTAATTTTTATTAGATTTCACTTTGGGTATTCTAGCTTTTTGTGCAGGAATTTTCTTTTACAGATAATAGAAGCTCAAAAGTTTTGACCATGTATGCAAATCGCTATACATGTGAATATTGTGGGGATCCACGCCACGCATTGGAAGATTGCTTAGAACGTTGGAAGTATCAGGAGGCATTAAGAAGATATAATGAAGATTATGAAAGATGGGAGAACACTCCAATCTTTTGTTATGACGATTTTGTTCCTGCTCCAAAATTCAAAGATTATCAAGCACTAGTTGATGAAGAATATGAGCATGTTGAAAATACACGCTCATACTCTTCATACTATGAACCACCTCCACCACCGAGTTCTCAGGATTACTATCATTGTGAGGAAAATTTGTATTATATTACTTATGATCCTAACATGTCTTGTTTTTCTAATTATCAGGAGGAATATGATAACAATGAGCATTTTGAAGATTATGATGATTATCAACCGGAGATGGCACAGTACCCGAGTGACCGGTGTGAGTATGATGATTGTTACTATGAATACTCTACACCGGCATGCACAAATCGGTACCCATGTTATCAAACGAATTGTTGTGAATGCTCAAATCAACAACTTCAGTCAAAGGAAAGTAGTTTTGACGAGATTTTTAGGAGAGTGCGACTTTCTAAAGTCGAAAAAGAATTAGCACTACCTAATAAATCTAAAGAAGATCGGTTAAAATTGTTGAGTTACAAGTACGATCTTCTAAGTAAGGAAAGAGAAAAAGATAAGGCTTATTCTGTCTTAACAACGATTGAAAAAAGTCAAGCAAAACAAAGATGGCTACTCTCACACATTGAGGAGGAGGTTGTGGAGGTTAATACCACACCGATCCCTCAAGTGGTTGAAGATGTAGAAATTGAATCCACCATGGCTGAAGAAGAGGTTCCAAGTCTTCCTACACAAGAAAATGTTTGTTTAAATCTTGATGAAGACACGGTCCCTCAAGAAGAACTAGTGATCTTGGTACCTAAGGTTAGGAAGGTTGGCTTGCACGACTTTGGGCAAGTTATTTTGAAGCGGATCCACAATCGCTACATGCCGTGCATGAAAAAGCAAGTCTGGATATGGCATGTTAATTACCGAGCCTACATCGGGAATGCGGTAGGCAAATGTTCTCTGAGACCACCATGAATGAACACCAGGTATGATTGTTGTATACTTTGTATATGTAGTTGTTTTATTTATTTTATTTTTATTTTCGAGTGTGTTCGAGTCAGTTTTATTTTTTTCGCTGGAGTCATGGGATTGCTTGATATGATTTGAATTGCAAGAATAGATTGCCCTGCTCGTACTCAATCTCCATTCGAGCGAGGACGATCTGAAAACCACTAATGGTTGCAGGTATCCCGATTTGTTTGTGTTTTTTTTTTTTTTTTTCTCTTGTTTCTTTTTCTCGGGTTTGTTTATCGGTCGCGAATGAAATGCTATACGACCAGATTTGGAGGAACCGAACAAGACTCATATGCGAGTACTGCTTATCCAGGGGAGTCTGTTCCTTTATCTTTGTTGTACATTAGTTTTATTTCTACTTTATTTTATTCCCTAGTTCACATTGAGGACAATGTGTCGTTCAAGTGTGGGGGTGGGGAAACTTTGTTTTTATTTATTCTTGAGTCTAAAAAAAAAAATAAAATAAAATAAAAAAAAAATTGAAAATGTCTTGAAAATTGTTCATAAAAAAAAACATTCTAATCAGACGTAAAACAGTTTTTTTTAGTACATACCGGTTGTTTCTTGATTGTTTTGGCAGTAGATCCTTAGTCATGGTCTAATTTGCGGAAAAGTAATATGAACCGTTTTCAGCAGGTGTTTTTAAGAAAAAAAAGTTAGAATTGCCTGACTGTGTTTAACAAGCTATTGGTAATAAATGCATGCACACATCGGTAACCCATTTCCCCACTTTTGTGAGATCTTGAGCCTACTAGATGATAGATTGATTCATATATATATTTTCATTTGTTGAGAGTAGGCCAAATGTTTCTCTGTTGCAGAACTTGTGTGATTTGATACATGCTGAGGTTGTAGACTAGATATGCACGTACATGACAAAGGCAATTTAGGATTCCCCTTTTCTTTTGATACCCACTTATTTGTTTCGTGTTAACCGGTTTACCCAAGAATATTACCATTAGTAGCCAACTTTGAGCCTTATACCCTTTCGTTTGCTAAACCACATAATCATCCAAATAAACCAGTACCTTTACCAAGTGTTGATGACATCCAAAGTGTTAAGTGATTGTATTTGTGTTAGAAAAAATATATATATGTGAAAAAAAAAATGAAACGAAAAAAAAAGAAAAAAAAAAGATATATGTGAGTTGAAAAAAGAAAGAGAAAAAAAAAAGAGAAAAAGAAAAAAAAATAGAAGTATATGTTATGGGTCAAATATGTCCAAAGTTGAGTTTATTTATGTGTCTTGTGAGAATAAGGATTGTCAATCATGTTGGTGTCACCATTTTATTTTAGCCACTTCTAGCCAAATCTATCTTACCTTTACCCTAAGCCCAAAACCCGTAAGTCCTTTAGATATGTGCATTGTCTATAATTAAGGTGTGATTGTTATACAAGCCTATGATAACAGAGTTGCATACTTGGTTTTTGAGTGATTTATACTAGCTCATTACATGCTAGTCTAGATATTAAACCGAGTGGAGTGAAAAATTGTGAGGGGTGTGTTGCATGAACATAAAAACCGAAAGCATGTTAGATTTGGTCGGGTTAACTCTGTTTTTAAATCGAAATCAATTTGACTTGCTGAATTAACACATCTAATGCTGATCTGTAAATGGGGTATGACTTTGAACCTTAGCTAAGGTATGATGGGCGACTGGGTGCTATTCTGTGATAATGTCTTGAGCAGAGTATATATATATATATAATTTTTTCGAGACGAAAAAAGATAAGTGTGGGGGTGTGATGTGTTAGTGAAAATACCGTGTTAAAGTGCTAGTTTTGTATATGTTTTAGTGTTTGATTGGTGCATTTTAGGTACACATTATTGAATATTATTATTTATTAAGATGCATTGATTGCAAAACATTATGGTAAGATTAATTGTTATTGATAATTAATTAAATGTAATATAATAAGCTACGTATGACTGTAACATAAAAATAAGAAAATTAAGTTGAGTATTATTGCAATCAATTATTTGATTTGTGTGTCCTTTGTTTGTCCAGGAAACAAAGAAAAGAAAATTGAGTGTTATGGGCTTTGAAGTAGTATTATCATCAAAACTAAGTATGTCACTTGGGCTTGGGTTTTAGGCGAGAACCAATGGAAGCAGGCTCCATTACATTGTAAAAAGGCTTAGAGAATTATTAAGAAATAAAGGTCGGTGGATGAAAGGTAATAGGAGGGAGGCCCACTAACATTTGGGTGACGCATCATAAAAAGAAAACAAAAGGAAGTCGGTGGGAGATACGTGGGATTATTATCTTTTGACGGCTGCAGAGGCACGCAAGCCGGTGGAGTGTCGCACGAGGAATAAAGAGAAATAAGGGGAATGAAGATGGAGGTCTCTACCCTAGCTATGCGAGGTTGAGTTATCAGTGATTTCCCCCGGGTGAATCTTCGTATTGATTTTGTATTCTGAATTCGTTTTAAATATCTATGAACTAGTATTTTTACTACTTGTGTTGGATTGAATAAACCTTGCTTATATTTGAACCAATTTATCTATTAACTGTGATTTCTAGCATCATAGGGAGGTTGGTTGATATTTGTATAGGGATAGCTAGGCGTACGGTTTACGTTGAAAACATGTCCCTAGTTATTATTTCAATCTGAATAGTTATTGTGACAGGATAGCTAGTTATTGTGACAGGATAACCAAGGCCATGTCTATGTGGTGTTCTTGTAGTTAAATCGAATAGGTTGCAAAATTATACAAATAGGATCCCGGGTGGAAGTTACATTTATCTTTATTATTTATTTAGATTATTTTGTTATCATTTCAGCATTTTTATAAAACAAACAAAAAGATAAAACTAGCAAACTTCATAATTGTATTTGGTATATTTATTTTGGTAACTAGTTTAGACAAATAAACAACTATTGTGACGCTAACCACATGCTCCTCGTGGATTCGATATTCCCTACTTATCCTGGCTACCTAGGTTATTTAGGTTTTGTATGACCCTTGACGACAGACGGTCATCAGGTTTCACCAAATATAGTGAATTGATATCATGTTTGCTTGTGGCTGAGCAAAATAATGAGCTGTTAATGAAAAATCATGAGACTCGTCCAGTTGGTACAGCCCCATTCCCAGAAGCGAATGCGGCAACATATAATGGTCAAAGTGAAAGTCATGGACGTGGTCGTGGTCGTGGTTATCAACGTGGTCGTGGTCGTGGTCGTGATCATGGTCATGGTCGTGGACGTGGCCGAGGAAATTATCATGGTGTTCAATTTAAAAACAACGGGAACCACCATAAGTGGCATGCTAATGAAAAGAAATCTAATGATGAAAAGGGTAAAAAGAAAAACGTGGCTCCACCAAATGCATGTCACCGATGTGGAAGTAACAATCATTGGGCTCGTGCATGTCGTACGCCCAAACATTTGGTGGAACTTTACCAACAATCCATCAAAGACAAGGGGAAAGGAATAGAGACAAACTTTACGTATGAAGATGGAAATATTGAAGTCCCTGATGGTCATAAAGAACATACTGAGCCAACTAATTTGGATTATGATGATTTCCTTATCGAGCCAACTAATTTGGATTCTGGTGATATCGTGGCTGACACAACCCAGTTGGATGCTTGCAATTTTCGTTACATATGAATGATCTTAAGTTATTTCCTCTATTTCTTTAAGACAATTTGTTTGAGTGTTATGTTTTTTTTATTTATTTCTTGTTTGTTTTGAGACGTATGAAACATTTTGGATTTTTTCATGATTGAAGCATATTAGACATTTTATTTATATGACTTTGTTTTGTTTTGAAGCATATGGAGTGTTTAACTAAACTCACTATTAATGGTGAAGATATAGGTCTAATAGACAGTGCGACTACAAATACAATTCTAAAGAAAAGAGATTATTTCTCTAGTTTATCTATGAAAGAGGCAAGCGTTAGTACTATATCTGGTAAATCAAAATTGATTGAAGGCTTTGGAGTAGCTTATATAATTCTACAAAGTGGAACTCCACTTAAAATTAACAATGCATTATTTTCCCCACAATCTCAAAGAAATCTAATAAGTTTTAAAGATATTCGTCTAAATGGATATCATCTTGAGACTGCATGTGAGGGACATGATGAATACCTTCAAATCACAAATATTATTTCGGGTAAAAAACATGTATTAGAGAAGTTACCCGCACTTGCCTCTGGTTTATATTGCACTAAAATTAGTGCACCTGAAACAAACGTAGTCATAAACCAGAAGTTTATGGACCAAGACAATTTTATCATTTGGCATGACCGGTTAGGCCATCCCGGGTCAATAATGATGCGAAAAATTATAGAGAATTCACATGGACATTCTTTGAAGAATAAAAGGATTCTTCAGTCTAAGGACATTACATGTGTTGCATGCTCACAAGGGAAGTTAATTACCCGACCATCACCACTTAAAGTGGCAACTGAATCCCTGAGTTTTTTGGAAAGAATACATGGGGACATATGTGGGCCTATACACCCTTCTAGTGGACCATTCAGATACTTTATGGTCTTAATTGATGCATCAACTAGATGGTCACATGTGTGCTTACTATCAAGTCGTAATATGGCATTTGCACGGCTACTTGCTCAATTGATAAGGCTAAGAGCACATTTTCCAGATTACCCCATCAAGAAAATTAGGTTGGACAATGCTGGTGAATTTACATCCCAAACATTTAATGATTATTGCACGTCTATTGGGATAAGTGTAGAGCATCCTGTACCTCATGTACATACACAAAATGGACTTGCTGAATCGCTTATCAAGCGACTCCAAATGGTTGCAAGACCTATGATTATGAAATCAAAATTACCAGCATCTGCTTGGGGCCATGCAATTCTACATGCAGCAACACTAATACGCATCAGGCCAACGAGTTATCACACTTCCTCCCCATTAAAGTTGGTTTTTGGTCAGGAACCAGATATTTCCCATCTAAGAATTTTTGGTTGTGCCGTATATGTACCTATCGCTCCACCACAACGAACAAAGATGGGACCTCAAAGGAGGTTAGGAATATATGTTGGGTATGAATCACCATCCATTATTAAGTATTTGGAGCCATCAACAGGAGATTTATTTACGGCTCGATTTGGTGATTGTCATTTTGTTGAATCAACATTCCCAACACTAGGGGGAGAGGAAAAGCAGCTGAAAAATAATAATTTAAGTTGGAATGAATTATCATTATCTCATCTTGATCCTCGAACTAAACAATGTGAAACAGAAGTTCAAAGGATAATTCATTTACAAGGATTAACAAATCAACTACCAGACGCATTCACTGACCCCAAGAGAGTGACAAAGTCACATATACCAGCTGCCAATGCTCCAGTAAGAATAAGTGTCCCAGAAGGACAACCACATGTTGGAAATGAGTCTAATGCACGCCTCAAACGTGGTAGACCAATCGGTTCTAAAGATAAAAATCCTCGAAAGAAGAAAGGAGCAAATAATTTAGATGGTCAAGTCGAGGTAACGGTAAAACCAAGAAATGAGTCTCCTGAAGAGACACTAGACATGATGGTTCCACAAGAACCTCAGGTACCTGAAAACGAAGAGATCTCTATAAATTATATCATGTCTAGAAAGGTATGGAACCGAAACGAAATCGACGTCGATGACAAATTTTCATATAATGTAGCGCTAGAAGTAATGAGAAACAATGAGGATCAAGAACCAAAATCCATGGATGAATGTAAACAAAGAAATGATTGGCCAAGATGGAAAGACGCGATTAAGGCAGAATTGGATTCCCTGAATAAACGAAATGTTTTTGGACCAGTGGTCCATACACCTGAAGGTGTAAAAGCCTGTTGGCTATAAGTGGGTCTTTGTGCGAAAACGTAATGAGAAAAATGAAATTGTGCGATATAAGGCAAGATTAGTAGCACAAGGATTTTCGCAAAGACCTGGGATTGATTATGAGGAGACATATTCTCCCGTGGTGGATGCGACAACTTTTCGTTATCTTATTAGTCTGGTAATACAAGAAGGGATTGATCTGCGTCTAATGGATGTCGTGACAGCCTATCTCTATGGCTCTCTTGATACTGATATTTACATGAAACTCCCTGAAGGATTCAAATTACCAAACTCATGTAAATCTAGTTCTCGAGAACATCTTTCAATTAAATTAAACAAATCACTGTATGGGCTAAAACAATCAGGGCGTATGTGGTATAATCGTCTTAGTGAATATTTGTTGAAAGAAGGTTATAAAAATGATTCTGTATGCCCATGTATTTTTATAAAAAGGTCAGAATCTGAATATGTTATAATTGCCGTATACGTTGATGACTTGAATATAATTGGAACTCCGTTGGAGCTCCAAAAGGCGATTGAATACTTGAAAAGAGAATTTGAAATGAAAGACCTTGGAAAGACAAAGTTTTGTCTCGGGTTACAAATTGAACACCTTAAGGGTGGAATCCTTGTGCACCAAGAAACCTACATAGAGAAACTACTTAAAAGGTTTTATATGGAAAAATCACATCCATTAAGTACCCCAATGGTTGTAAGGCAACTTGATGTAGAGAAAGACCCATTCCGACCTCCGAGCGATGGGGAGGAAATACTTGGTCCAGAAGTACCATATTTAAGTGCAATTGGTGCATTAATGTTTCTTGCTAGCCATACACGACCAGATATATCATTTTCTTTAAATTTATTGGCAAGATATAGTTCATGCCCAACAAAAAGGCATTGGAATGGGGTAAAACAAATATTTCGATACCTTCAAGGCACAAAGGATATGGGTTTGTATTTTACTAACCAATCGAAAACAAGTTTGGTTGGTTTTGCAGATGCAGGGTATTTATCTGATCCTCACACTGGGCGATCTCAGACCGGATATTTGTTCACAAGTGGAGGTACCGCAATTTCATGGCGTTCTGTAAAGCAGACAATCACAGCCACGTCATCTAATCATGCAGAAATATTGGCGATTCATGAAGCTAGTCGAGAATGTGTTTGGTTAAGAAATGTAATACAACACATTCGTGCGTCTTGTGGTATTTCTTTGAAAGATGAGGGACCAACTATTTTACATGAAGACAACGCAGCATGCATTGCTCAACTTAAGGAAGGATACATCAAAGGTGATAGAATAAAGCACATTCTACCAAAGTTCTTCTTTACACACGATCTGCAAAAGAATGGAGATATTACCGTCCAACAAATTCGTTCTAGCGAAAATTTGGCAGACTTGTTTACCAAATCACTTCCGACCTCAACATTCAAGAAGTTGGTTCATGGAATTGGAATGCGTCGACTCAAAGAGCTTGACTGATCATCATCAGGGGGAGATAATACGCGTTGCACTCTTTTTTCCTTAGCTATGGTTTTGTCCCACTGGGTTTTCCTGGCAAGGTTTTTAATGAGGCAGCATCAAGCGTATGAAGTTGATAATCAAGGGGGAGTGTTATAAATCTATTATTAGTTGATTATCAATTCCTTATTTATGTTGACTTGTTCTCCAAGATGTGTTTCTCCTATATATAGTCATGACAATGTATTATTCTAGACACACCAAATAATAATAAAACATCTCTTTCTCTCCCTATTATCTTCTTCTCATATTCTTGCTATTAGGCTTGTTTACAACAAATTTCAAATTATCAAAACGATAATTAGCAACTTTCTTTCTTTATGCTTATTTATGTTGTACCTTTGCTTTGGAAGTTTTTCAAAAAAAAAAAAAAGGATTTTTTCCTTTATAACTATAAAGTTTCAATCTTTGGGAATGAAACTCTAAAGTTTCAATCTTTAACGATTTAACCTTTTGATTAATACGATTTTTCACTTCTAACTCAAAGGCTTCAATCTTTTACAATTTAACCCATTTGAATTTTTACTTTTAACCTAGCGCTTTTCATCATTCGTAATTTAACCCCAATATTTTTTTTACTTTCAACTTTGGTCCCTCATACTTTTAATTTTTTGTAACCTTTTTGTTGTACATTTCGTTCTATTTTTTTTAGTTATCAAACCGTATTGAATGGGTGTGGGATTCAACGTTTTTCATTTATTTTCCCGTTGATCGACTCGTCGCAACGCGCCTATTTTTCCCGTTTTATAAGTTCGTCGCAACACGTGGGGTCCTAGATCGGCTTAGTTATTTTTTTCTAGGTTTTATACACAGGCTCACTGGTAGATTGTAAACAAAACAAACGTTTGGCAAGTGGTACATAAACCGTTCGGCAGGAGGTTTGTTTTTTTGTTTAATAATTGAACGAACACGAACAAGAAATTTCGTTCGATTAACTAAACAAACAAACAAACACGAACAAAGGTCTCATTTGTTCGATTGTGTACGTGAACGTTCGGCAACCGGTTCGTAAACCATTCAGCAGGAGGTTGGTTTATTGTCGTTTGTTTAATATTTGAATGAACATGAACAAGAAATTTCGTTCGATTCACTAAACTAACAAACACGAACAAAGGTGTCGTTTGTTCGATTGCGTTCGTGAACGTAAGACAATGTGTTTGTTTATGTTAGCTTATTTATATACGTTCGTGTTTGTTTGTTTATGTTCATTAGTTAAAACCTAAAAGTTTTTAATATTTAAATTTCTCTCCTAAATTTTATTTCCACCCAAAGATTAATTACTTTTCCTCTTAACTTTTATTTCTCTTCTAAACCTTTTCCCTCCTAAACTTTGCCTCTCTCCCCAAGTAAACTTTTTGTCATTCAGGTAGACCATTCTTGTTTAGTTGGTAGTACTAAACTAATAAAAAACCACAATATTTTGTTTTGATTAATTATTAGGCAATTGAAGATGCTATTACGTTTTACCTGCATAGTTGTTATGCACGTTTATGTACCCTTGTCTAACTGATACTTGTTTTTAAATATTCTTGATAAATCATAGATGTATGAAGAATTTAGGAAAGTTGGGCATACAAGAATCAAGACATTTGTTTGGGATAATTATAACTAGTATTATCATGTATTCGTGTCTAACTAATTTTGGATAATTATGTCCAAGTATAATTTGACTTATCGTTTAATGGATGTACTTTTTCTAATGTTAAATGTTAACAATGTTTTTTTTAGTTAGTTGCATATTAAATTTTTGTGTTCAAAACCCGTGTTCATACAAAGTTCAAAAACAAATGAATTTCCTAAACAAATAAACACAAACATAGAATTTCATTCTTTAGCATGTTCATGAACAGTTTGTTTGCCTGATAAACCTTAACAAACAAACATGAACAAAGTTTTATTCGTGTTAATTTGATTCATTTACAGCTCTATCGCTAGGCAACACCCGTAATCAAAATACTAGTTATAAAAATTTATCAAAAAACCCGGTTTCTTTTTGTTGAAGTAAAAAAAAAAAACACAAAATAATTTCATGACCCATAAACCCTAAAACAGTCACTCAACCCCGATTTATTCACCAGCCGAAATCACACACACTCGAGAACCAAACAACATGAGAAATCAATGGCGTCTTCTTCTTCTCCAACGACACAAACCTCTGTCCAACGTTCAATACAAGGTACACTCATCACCTGTTATTCCTCTTCCTCGTACCATTATTTCCCTTTTTACCCCTCGATTCTTTTCCTCATCATCATCAACATTGATTGAACTGTATTCCGACCCACTTAAATCTAACCACGATGCCATTCTTGAGTTAAAGTCCAAAACTGATCTGGGTAATGATAATAATATTATTGAGTTGTTTCAAAATAGAGGGTCAGACCCTGGAGCTGGTAGAATGTTTTATAATTGGGCTATGTCTAAAGAAAATGATAATATTGTTAATTTGGGATCCAATTCATGTAACTGGTTGTTGGGAATGTTGGGGGGAAATGGGTTGGTTAAGGAGTTTTGGGAATTGGTTGAGGTTATGAAGAAGAAAGGGTATGGAGTGAAGAAAGGCGCGTCGGTTCGGGCGATTGAACGGTTTGAAAAAGATGGGTTGGGAGAAGACGTGGAGCGGTTGAAGCGGTTGTTTGCGTTGGGGTCGGTTGATGATTCGGTTGATGGATCGGTTGAGCGAGTTAGTTATAGGGTGTGTAAGGTTGTTAGGGCGGGACCGTGGGGGGAGGAAGTTGAAAGTAAGTTGAAGGGGATGGGGGTTGTGTTTACGGGTGAGTTGGTTAAGTCGGTGTTGGAGAATGTTGGGACGGATGCGAATAAGGCGTTGATATTTTTTAGGTGGGTTGAGGAGAGTGGGTTGTGTGAGCATGATGAGAGGACGTATAATGCGATTGCGAGAGAGGTGGCGAGAGAAGGGTATTGGGATAAGTTTTGGCGGTTGGTTGATGAGATGAGGGCGGCAGGGTTTGAGTTGGAGAAAGGGACGTATGTCAAGGTTTTGAATCAGTTTGTTAGGAGAAGAATGTTGAAAGATGCGGTGGAGTTGTACGCGTTTGCTATGGGTGGAAATGTGAAGCCGTCTGTGCAGGATTGCACTTTGCTTTTGAAAAAGATAGCGACGGGTGAGAAGTTGGATATGGATTTGTTTTCTAAGGTTTTGAAGGTTTATAAAGAGGGTGGGAATACGTTGACGAATGGTGCGTTGGATGGCGTTCTCAAGTCTTTAACGAGTGTTGGTAGGTTTAAGGAGTGTAACAAGGTGTTAAGAGCGATGGAGGAGGTCGGGTTTTTTCCTGATGAGAATTTGCAAAGTAAAATCGGTTTCCAGCTCAGCAAGAACAGTGAAACAGAGGAAGCGAGTGCGTTTCTTGATTTCGTGGAAGGTTCCAGAACTGTACCAAGTTATAAAACTTTCGGGTCACTGATTGAAGGATATTGTCTTTCCGGTCAACTGGATAAAGCTTGTGATTGTTTCCAAAAACTGATTGAGAATGGAGGGAGCTCTTATGCAGGCTATGCGTTGGAAACGTTGACAGATGCGTATTGCTCTAAAGGAAGAGCAAGCGAAGCTTACAAACTTCTTTCGGATGCGGTCATTGAGAAAGAAGTTAAGCCTTGGCATACTACATACAAGTTATTAATAAGTAAGCTATTGGATCAGGGACTATTCGAAGAAGCTACCAACCTTTTCGCACCAATGAAAGCTCACGGATACCCGCCTTACTTGGACCCGTTTGTTAAATATGTTACGAAGACTGGCACTACTGATGAAGCCGTTATGTTCTTGAAGGCAATGACGTACAAGAAAGTACCATCAACAGCAGTCTACATGCGTGTATTCAAAGCGTATTTCAAGGCTGGAAGGCATAACCAAGCCCAAGATTTTCTTTCAAAATGCCCACGATACATTCGAAACCATGTAGATGTTTTGAATCTGTTTTCCTCCATGAAACGTGTTAAAGATACTGCTGCCCCGACTCCTGTGGCTGCATAAGGATCAATAATTTTTTATTATTCAACGCGAAGGAAGGACGTGGCTGATTCTTTTTGGTATTAGATGTTCAATCGTCTGTCTTTGACTTTTGGTAAGTTGGTAGCATTTATAATTTGAATAATAATATTTTTGTTGAACTCGTTTATAGTTTGTAACATTCCCAAATGGCGCATGTTGATGCCCTGCTATGCAATGTCATAGCTTGCTACTGGTGCTAAGAGATTTTATACATAGCGACGGAACTGCTTGTTTCTTGTGGTGTATATGTCTTGACTTTGTAGATGTTAGGGAACTCATTTACTTTATACCCCTAACTGTATATAATTAAATCAAGGAACGTAGGTGTTTAAAACTGAAATCCATCCTTTTGGAAATGGAGAATTAAACTCCAGTTACGATTCCCGTCTGTTACAGAAACGGGTCAGAGCGGTTGGCACATCAGGTGGGTTTGCCTGTAGTTTCTGGGTCAGGTGCAGGCCGTTAGATGACCCGGGTTCTTGTTTTCTTTTCTCCGTTGACCTATTTCATTCATTTCTGTTTCTTTTTATGCCTCGGATATGTATATTTCATTTTTAGTATTTATACACATGATATAACGCGTTAACATGTTGGTCTAAGTAGTAATAAGATTTGCTCCTTGATCCGAGTTGTGAACTGACAACTCGCTTGTTTGGCTCCGGATACACCTGGCCTTAACCCGACTTCCCTGTGACCTGGGCACTTAGCTAGCGAACTCCCAGGCTCTCTGCTTTTCTCCAGCACAAAAGTTCTAATAATTATTTGGTGGTGTTTTATATAAATTATAAGTAATAAAATTTGACATTTGATTAAATTTCAAATTTTCATTTTTTGTTACTATAATCTGTGATTATATAAATTATGATTCATTAAACAATTGTGCTACTTGTTTCATAAAAATATATTTACTTTTTAAGGGGAAAGATCATGTATAAAGTGTTTTTTGGTAAGAACTGCGAGAATCAAAGGAGGGTTTTTTTTTTTTCGAATGTTTTTTCCCATATTGTTAAACATGTATTATGGTATTGAAAACAAAAAAAAAAAAATGGTGTAGAGTAATTACATAATTACTCTAGTGTAAACTAATGTATTCACTTTAATGACATAATTACAATAAAAAAAAATTAATTTTTTTTTGTATTATTCATCTAGAAAGTATGTTTAAGCACATAGGAAAAACAAAATTCTAAAAAATAAAATAAATTTTTTTTACCCCATTTGATTCTCACAGTTCTTACCGAAAAACACTTTGTATTTAATCTTTACTCTACTTTTTAATCTCTAGAAATATGTATCTGCTATATTATCAAATTGGTGAGAAATGAATTCTTACTAAATGGCAGAAACCCATTGTTGTCCAGTTGCTTTAAGACTCTTTGTAGTGCAATCACCCCCTGCTCCACATTGTGAGATTGCATTGGCGAAAAGCATGGACTTCACGCGCATATCCACCTTTTCATACTCAAGCCCGTTACCACCTTTAACGCCCGTATGCCACCCCTTTTGGTGCGGCTAGCGCCCCTACAAGATGATGCAGAACCGGACGCTAGCTTACTAACCTTGGTCTAACAAGAATCAAAGCTTTATTGTCATACTTCAGATATACGGTACTCATTACGAGCATCATCAATTGCCTCGTGCTCGTTTAAACCCCCTCGCGGTTCAACACACTTCTAAATAACCTGTCGATTATTGTGACCTCTGTCCGGAGAGTGATATACTTTCATGTTATGGCATCCCTGGTACGATGGTTGTTACCCATTTGTTGGCGGAATCTAGTCATAATCGTGTTTCAAAACTCTGTCGAATCGTCATGTCCAATTTGCTCGAGTGTGGTAATATATCTGTTGGCCAAGATGATTTCTTCCTTCACGGTTCAACGTCGGATTGAGTTTGGTTTGCCATTTGAAGATTATAAATAAAAAAATGAAAGTGGAATGTGAATGAGTTTGGTTAAAAAAATTTTGAGCGGATGAACGAATGAATATAATATATATAGAGGGATTTAAGTAATTTTTTTATTTAACCACGGTCAAATAATTAAATGGCACACCAACCCTTTCATTGTCCCTCGTTTTTGCGTTTTGGGGTATTAATACCCCCCCCCCCCCCGGTGGCGCCGAGAAAGGGAGGGGATGGGCTATTCTATCAAAAATTGCTTAGGTGGCAAGGGTGCCGCGTTACACCGTCCAGCCTAAAACGTGAAAGTTAGATACGAAAAAGATTAAGCTCAAAATTTGTCTAAAGCATAGTTGTCAGCTCGAGGCCCACCAAGTGCGCTGCGCCCTTTGAGGCGCGCGCCTAGGCACTGAGGCGCACTATCAGGGCTGATTTTCGGCCAAATTCAGGCTAAAAGTTGCATAAACCTCTAAAACATCCTAAATGAGTCATGAACAAGTCCTAAACAACCCTAAAACATCCTAAACTAGCCCTAAACGAGCCTAAAACATCTTTAGAATCCCTAAAAAAATGTATTTTATACTATGCGCTTAATTATAAAAAGCCGTCGTTTTTTATGCGCCTTGCGCCTAGGCTCCAGGCTCGGCCTATATGCCTTGAGTGCGCTTAAGCGCTTTGACAACTATGGTCTAAAGTATTGTTTAGAATAGCATAACGTTCCATGCAAAAAGCACTGTTATTTTTATTTCTAGCAAAATTATATAGCTTTTATTTAATCATTTAAAAACATTTAGATATGATTATAAGGTTTCAGTGAATTAGAAATTTTATTTCACTACCAGTATTAAAAAGATTATATTTTGAATTTTATGAAAGAAACAATACAAAAAATGAAATGAAATATAATGTAATTCTACAATGAAATCTTTTTTGTAAACATTGCTCTTTCAAAAAGTCATCTTAAAAAAATGCCCTTGGTATAAAGAAGTCGAATACAATTTGCAGTATAGCTTTGATGAACTGAAAGAGTTCAAAAACAAAGTAATGTTTTGAAGTAAACATTTTCTTTTTTAAACACCTCATATACTCTCTAATTTTAATGCTAAAATACACATTCATCAACCGTAAGGATTAAATTCTCATCACATGAAAATATAAAACATTATACAACACCTTGCTAGTGTTAAACCAAAAACCCTTTGGTTAAAGTAGTGATGGCAATGAGTAAGGTATGGGATGGGTTTGAGCAATTTCAACCCCATATTCAATTATAAAGGCTTGTCTCATACCTGGCCCAAACCTGTCAGGTATTTATCGGGTAATTATCCATTGGGTATCAGGCATTCTTGCGGATTTCAGGTATACCCATTAAGTGACATGGGTGTTTAGTTTATTTTGGTGATGTAACTGGTGTTGGTGTTGTGTGTATCAGGCTAACGAACTGTTCACTTTGTAGAGTAACAAAATCGTTTTGTTAATTGTTATAAAAAAAATAAGTGGTGATCTTTTTAGCTTATTTGAGCATGTTGTACCAAAGTTAAGCATATACATAATTACATACCAAAAATAAAATGGTAAACCAAAAAGTGGTGATGGAAGTAACACACAAAAAAAAAAAAAAAAGGAAATTATATCATGATATCAGGGACAATCAGGGATATATAAGCGACAAAATTAAGATAAATTAAAAAAAAATAAATTACTTTGGGTTAATCGGCTAAACGGGTATAACACCGAATCCCATAACCGTGCCATACCCGCGAAAAAAATAAAAGATAATCTCATACCCGGTTCTATACCCGCTTACCCAACCCCATACCCGTCCCAAATGTCTCGGGTTTCGGGTTTACCCATCGGGTTCGGGTCCAATTTCCATCCCAAGGTTAAAGGTGCACAAATCGGGTTCTTTTAATAACCGGTTCCGAGTATGATCGGATATTGAGAGAAATCGGGGTGGGTTTGAGTATGGGTATTAAGGAGAAAAACCATAACCTATATATCCGGGTATGGTATTATCAGGTTCGGGTATAACGGGTATTAGAGACGAGTGTAGGTACATGTATTAATACCCGGTTTAAAAAATAAGGTTTTTCTTTATTATTTTACACAAAATAAATTCATTTAAGACTAAAATTTGTTGTAAAAATAATTAAATTAAGTTAAATTAACATAAATTTACTCATGTACAAATTATTTACTTTATAATATAATTTCTAAAATCTTAAAATGAAAGTTGTAAAGCAAATATAAAAATATAAAAATATACTCTAAAAATTAGGGTATTAGAAAAACCGGTATCGGGTATAAGGCAGTGCAGCAAGAATCGCTAGACACTAGTCGGGTAGTGAGGTACAGACTAGCATGACTAGCATTTAATCGGGATTAGTAGGGATTTACCGTGATTAATTAGATTGGGATTTTATATGTAGTTTTTAGTTTTATACACACAAATACATAATTTATATGTAGTTTTTTAAGTAGGCATGTTTTAACCCCTTCCTCGACTTGTATCTTTAAGTATATAAGATTAATTGCTAGATAGCCACCGACTAGCGATTAATTGGTGATTACTCAGTGAACCTCTGACTAACGATTAATTGGAATCTAGGCGGGATTTTTACAACCATGGTATAACCAGTTCGGGTAATTTCGGGTATAAATTGGGTACGAGTATTGATCTCAAAATGTATACCCTAACCGTACCTACGGGTAGGGTTGGTCCGATTATGGGTATAAGATACCGAGTATAAAAATAGCTGGTTCTGATTTTTTTCTCAAGTCCGGTTCCAGGTCCGGTTTTTCTGTGCATCTCTAGCCTCTACCTTTTGTGACATATGATTAAACATAACAAAACAAAACTAAACATGACATAGCTGAGATAATGGAGTAGGGCATAACATAGCGAACACATATTAAGCATAACATAACACGATACATAAAATAAAGAAGGATCATAAATAAATAAATTGTGTGGAATACCCATTGAGCCGAAAATAAGTGATCACACTGGCTTTCACGTAGGGTTGCACCCGAATGTGATAAACACAAAGGGATCATCATCATCATACTCAGTTAATCCTACCTATAGCAAAGCTAAGATAGGGTCTAAGGAGGGTAAGATGTAGACAGCCTTATCTCTACCCCTAAGAATAGAGAGGCTGCTTCCAGTGAGACCCCCGGATCGATGTGGTTTGGTATCAAGCCTTGGACATAAGGCACATAACACTTAGCAATCGGGACAAACTCGATCGGTGCATGTACCCCTTGTCTTTTGGCTATCCACGCCTAGGGCTGTAAACGAACCAAACGAACACGAACAAGGCTTTGTTCGTGTTTGTTTGTTAATGTTTCTTGGACAAACGAACCGTTCACAAACACACTAACGAACATAATTCTATGTTTGTGTTTGTTTGTTAACAAATTCAGTTGTTTGCGAACTGTTCGTGAACACGGGTCTTGAACAAAAACAAACATTTAATATGCAACTAACTAAAAAAACATTGTTAATATTAACCGTTAGACAAAGTATCTATCTATATAATAATTGAGGTCACTTGGGTCGAATAGAAGCCTTAGAGAGGGCCTCTAGGATCCAACAACCAATATGGAGCTCCGAAATTATGACTATAAAAACCTTTTTCTTTTATTTTTTTTTTCATTCTCCATGTCAAAACTCTCCTATTCTTCCTAATTCCTAACAAATCTTTCAATCTCTCTTCTTCATCTTGCATCATCTGTTGATTATCCAAAACCAATTAAAGGTAAACATCCATATTACTCTTCTAATGTTGATTCCTATTATTATTTTGACTTTTTTTTATTGTTAACATTATTAAGAACAAATCAAACCGAATGAAAATTCTTATTCTTTTACGTGGAAATCATTCTTCTTAAACACATGTTCTAATGAAAAGGATTTGTGATAAACGGATTTGTGATAAACACATATTCAGTCGGATTTATTATAAAGTGATAATAAAGATACTATCGATTCCTATTGTTAATTTTTTTTATTCTTTTTAATATTTCCTAATCTAATAACCATTTGAAATCATTCTGGTGTTTATCACATGTTCTAATGAAACGGATTTGTGATAAACAGATGTTCAATCGCATTTGTGATAAAGGGATAACAAAGATACTATCAATTCCTATTGTTATTCTTTTTATTCTTTTTAATATTTCTGAATCTAATTACCATTTGAAATCATTCTTGGGTTTATGACATGTTCTAATGAAACGGATTTGTGATGAACATATTTGTGATAAACATATTTGTGATAAACACATATTCAATCAGATTTGTGATAAAAGGGATAATAAGGATTGCGTTCAATCGGATTTATGTTAATTATTGTCATCACGGTTTTTTAGACATATATTGAATCGGATTTACTATTCGATCGGATTTAGTAATGCTATGTTTTAACATTTGAAAAACAGGATTTGATCCGAAGACACAAACGTTATTAGGTCTTATCATAATGGTTCTCAATTCTTCAAGGTATTGCATGACCCTTCGGCAACAGTTTTGGTATGTGTGTTATTTTGATGTACATATGCCTATTTAATTTTCAAAAATGATTCGAAATTATGTTTCTTCAAAGTTACCATGATAACTCTCATTTATTTCGAAATTATGTTTAATATTATTGTAATAATTGACCGAATTTAATGTCATTGAATCTGAATGACAGTTATTTATTTACATGAATAAAATTGACCTAATTTAATGCCATTGAATATAAAGTTTGAATCTCAATGATTGTTATTTATTTACATTAATAATAATTGATCGAATTTAATGTTATTTATTACTATTTTTTAATTTTTAATCTCATTAATTTACATGATCAACAAAAATTAAAAGTGGCAGATCAGAGTGATAATATACTATTTTTTTAATTTTTAATCTCATTAATTTCAGTTTAACATAATAACTCTCATTTATTTTTTATTATGAATGATTAATTATTAATCAATTTAACCCTCATTTATTTTTGAAATAACTCTCATTTATTTTTAATTTTTAATGTCATTGAATCTGAATGATTATTAACGTCATTTATTTTCGAAAAAACTCTCATTTATTTTTAATTTTTAATATCATTGATTATTAAATCTCACTTATTTACCATAATAACTCTCATTTATTTTTTATTATGAATGATTGATTATTAATATTAATACGAATTTCAGTTTACCATAGTAACTCTAATTTATTTTGAAATTATGTTTAATATTTTTGTAATAATTGACCGAATTTAATGTCATTAAATCTGAATGATTGTTATTTATTTACATTAATAATAATTGACCGACTTTAATGTCACTGAATCTAAATTTGAATCTGAATGATTATTAAGGTCATTTATTTTCAAAATAACTCTCATTTATTTTTAATTTTTAATATCATTGATTATTAAGTCTTGTTTATTTACCATAATAACTCTCATTTATTTTTAATCTCATTAATTTTATTAATGTTAATACGAATTTCAGTTTACCATAATAACTCTAATTTATTTCGAAATTATGTTTAATATTATTGTAATAATTGACCGAATTTAATGTCATTAAATCTGAATGATTGTTATTTATTTACATTAATAATAATTGACCGACTTTAATGTCACTGAATCTGAATTTGAATCTGAATGATTATTAACGTCATTTATTTTCGATTTTTACTAATACTAAAACTAATATTACGATTTTTTAAGTTCATTTATTTATTATTGACCGAATTAATTTACGAATATACTACTAATACTAAAACTAATATTACGATTTTTAATTTTAATCCCATTTATATCTTATTGACCGAATTAAATTTTTTTATTACTATTTTTACTAATATATTACTAATTACTAATAATTACTAATACTAACTAATACTAATACTAATATTATGATTTTAGTTTGCTTCAATCAGAAGATATTTCCATTAGCGAATATTGTGTCTTTAAATGGTATTCAATCCAGCACAAGCTGTTTGTTACTGAGGTTCCACCACAAGAAGTCATTGTTTTCAAATTTAAATTACGAATTTTTATGTCTGTAATGTAATTTATTTGAATTATTGATTACGATTTTGAGGTTATTTATTAAGATTTATAATCTCATTTATTTATACTATTATGTTTACGAATTATGATTGCAATTAATAAGATTTATTCATTTTTAATGTTATTTATTAAGATGTTTAATATTATTTATTGACATTAATAATAATTGACCAAATTTAATGTTATTTATTAAAAATTTTAATCTCATTTATTTATATTACTTTTTTCGAATTTATGTTTACTACGATTTGATGATTTTTAATGTATTTTTAGTATGTTAGAATTAATGTTATTTATTGACATTAATAATAATTGACCGAATTGAATGTTATTTATTATGAGTTTTTAATCTCATTTATTTATATTAATATTACTACAAAATTATGTTTAATCTATCTTTATGAAATTATGTTTAATATTATTTGTATTACTATTCGTTCGAATTATTATTGGTCTTGCCTGCAATTAATAGGATTTATTCATTTTTTAATGCTATTTATTATGAGTTTTAATGACATTAATAATAATTGACAAAATTTAATCTTATATAGTACGATTTTTAAGCTCATTTATTTATTATTGACCGAAATGAACGAATTAATTTACGAATATATTGGTAATACTAATACTAATATTATGATTTTTTAATTTTAATCTCATTTATTTCTTATTGACCGAATTAAATTATGAATATATTACTAATACAAAAACTAATATTACGATTTTTAATTTTAATCCCTAAATATCTTATTGACTGAATTAAATTTTTCTACTACTATTTTTACGAATATATTACTAATTACTAATACTAACTAATATTAATACTAATATTACGATTTTAGTTTTACTATTCTTAAAAATAATCATGTTGACCGAATATATTACTAATATTAATTGACATTAATAATAATTGACCGAATTGAATGTTATTTATTACGATTTTTAATCTCATTTATTTATATTAATATTACTACGAAATTATGTTTAATCTATCTTTATGAATTATTATTGGTCTTGTCTGTAATTAATATGATTTATTCATTTTTTAATGTTATTTATTATGAGTTTTAATGAAATTAATAATAATTGACCGAATTTAATGTTATATATTACGATTTTTAAGCTCATTTATTTATTATTTACTGAATTGACTTAATTAAATAACGATTATATTACTAATACTAAAACTAATATTACGATTTTTAATTTTAATCCCATTTATTTTTTATTGATCGACTTAAATTTTTCTATTACTATTTTTACGAATATATTACTAATTACTAATACTAATACTAATATTACGTGCAGAAATTGTTTCTCAAGTCGCTAGGTTTGTTATTTGCATATACAACATTTATGTTTACACATTTTCTATACATTTTCAATCAGAAGATACTTCCATTGGCGAATATTGTGTTTTCAAATGGTGTTCAATCCAGCACAAAATGTTTGTTTCTAAGGCTGCACCACAAGATGTCATTGATATTGAAATTTAAATTATGATTTTGATGTTATTTATGAAGAGTTTTAATGTTATTTATGATGATTTTAATGTCATTGATTTGAATGATTGATTATGATTTGGTTGTTATTTATTAAGATTTTTAATCTTATTTATTGATATTACTAATATTACGAAATTTATTTTAATATTGTTGACCGACTTTAATTTTGATTTTACGACTTTCCTTTAATCAATTGTCATGAAACGATATTCTTTTAAACATATACGACTTTCTTTCAAACATTTATTTAAATCTATTTAACAATGTTAAATCTATTTAATAGTTTATAATTTAAATATAATCTGAAGATAATAATGTACATTTATTTTCCTACACTTTTATTATTCTTTTAATAATAAATATAATTTAAATATATTTAACAGTTTCCTAAAATATATAATGTATTCAAAATAATTTTCAATGTTATTACTAAGATTACGACCTTAATTTTAATATTGTTGACCGAATCTGAGTAAAAAAATTCTACATTTTTGTTAAATTGATGGAGGTCAATTCTTTGACTATATGTCTTTTAGTTTGATTGTGCTAATTTTAAGTGTTGTTGACCAATTTAAGTCAATTACCAATCCTTCCATTTTTTATAATTCAAAAACTTTCCTTTAATCAATTGTCATGAAACGATATTCTTTTAAACATATACGACTTTCTTTCAAACATTTATTTAAATCTATTTAATCTATTTAACAGTTTATAATTTAAATATAATCCGAAGATGGAGTGTATTTATTTTCCTACACTTTTATTATTCTTTTAATAATAAATATAATTTAAATCTATTTAACAGTTTCCTAAAATATATAATGTATTCAAGATAATTTTCAATGCTATTACTAATATTACGACCTTAATTTTAATATTCAGACGCGGATTATTTTAATGTCATTGATTGTATTGATTAATTATGATTTTGATGTTGTTTGTTAAAAATTTTAATTGTTAAGTATCATATTTACACAGTTTAAATAATGACTTTTTTGGCGGCATTTTGTAACATGTCAAAAGTTGCCTAAAGTGTGTACAATGAGTCCTTTTGGCTACATGTTCATATGGGTCTGGGGTTGATCCTTTTGGTGTCTATTTTTTTATAAAATATAAGAAATTTATATTATAGCAGGTGACGTTGGACCTATTTTCTTATTAGTTGTTTTTTAGCTATGTAATCGGTTTTAACAATTAGAGAAATAACATGTAAAATTTAAGCTACCCATTCAAACAAGTGGGTTAAGGATTGTTTCTTGACTTACTTATCACCGTATCCATATCTTTACAACAACTATATTTTATGTAGAACACAAATATGGAATACAATGATAGAGGTTTTCATAAATTATTGAAAATGAGCTGCACACCGAGAATCGTGATGACAATGATAACAACTTCGAAGGTGAAAAATCAACTATCAATGAGCAAGACTTGGAAGATTTTGATTGAAGTAATGAAAATGGACCATTAGTTGAAGTTCGTTAAGCCCCAACTAAATGATAAGTGTTGTATGCTTAGTCTTAGTTATGATTAGAATATAGATATCACCTAAATGATGTGATATTGGTTAAAGTTCGTTAAGCACCAACTAAATGATATTGTATGCTTAAGCTTAGTTATGATTAGAATATAGATATTACCCAAATGATGTAATGTGTGATATTGTGAAAGTATGCTACGTAGTTTGCAGTTGTCAAATTAAACTTTACTTACTCGATATATCCATCATTTCGTTACATTAAACTGTTAGATGACATTTTACATTTAACATCAAAATTCATACATATTGCATTATCAAACATTTAGTAACCAAAACAAATTGCATAATACAATTCTTATTTTCCTACTTTTTTTCATTTTACTTTCGGGTGTACCGTGGGTCCCCACGGGACTCTAACCTAGTATCTATTAAACTATGTCGATAAGTCAAATTGTACTAACTTAGACATAATTATCTAAAATTACTTAGGCATAGGCATGAATACATGATATTCTTAACTCAAAAGTTCATAATTATCCTAAGTTTTAACTAGTGATAAAAAATAAACAAACATGCACGAACGGATATAAATAAACGAACGTAAACAAACACATTGCCGAACGTTCACGAACGCAATCGAACGAACGAGACATTTGTTCGTGTTTGTTTGTTTAGTTAATCAAACGGAATTTTTTGTTCGGGTTTGTTCATTTACTAAACAAACGGACACAAACGAACTTCCCGCCGAACGGTTTACGAACTGTTCACCGAACGTTTGGTTTGTTTACAGCCCTATCCACGCCACCACATGATGCATGATTAACCTTCCGTCATTTTTAACGTTATTTTCACAAAATTAGTAAAATAACGTTAAAACTAGTGCAACTTTACTTTTGCCCCCCAAGGGCCATATATATATACATTATATGCGCACATAATAGAATATAAATTGTTATGTACATTTGGTAAATTATTATGTATTTATGATTGCATTTATCCCTTCCATAATTAGAGGGATTGTACATTGTATTTATATGGTTAACAATTCAATGAGAAGATCAAGGTTTGAATCATTATCTCTAACATGGTATCAGAGCCACAAACCCTATTTGACCTAATCTTGCAAGTTTCATATACATGTCCAACTTCTAAGAGTTCTATAGATTCATTAAACATTTCTCGTGTATAAAAAGAGATATAATAGTTAACAAAGTAAGAAGTGTTTTGCTCGTCGGCCATGAACCAAAGCTTTATTTTTAATAGGTAGGTTTTGCTATTTAAAAGGGGGTGGCGACCCAACTTTTTGTTCGCTTACCAACCGTCCACTTGTAATGTGTTGTGGTTTTAGTGTTTCATTGATGAAGTTTGTTTCTTAAAAATAACAAAATGTTGTAATGATCCCTACCAAGCGTAATATGAAGAAGCATTGATGATCTCTCCTAACTTACAAAGAAAATTTTACAATGTGATAGAAATTATGTTAATGCAAGCTTTTGCTTGAAAATTTTACAAGATGAATTCGTTTAACATCTGCCTCAGCCACTATAAATATTAAGTTAGTGTTTGTTTCTTTTATTTACTTAGGAATCTAATCACATTATAACATTTTTTCTTGGTATTGAGAAAATCCTGTAGCTATCAGGATAAGGTCACAACTCTCGTGCATGTTTTTTTTATCACAAGTAGTAACTTTCAAGATTATTGTTCTTGTTAAAAAAAATCAACTTGAAGGCGATAGAACACAATGCAGACATGTAGTAGTAACCTATGCATAAGCACTTGTACTTTTGTCCACTTAAGTTTTCCACAACCACAAGGCGTCGGTAACAAACACAAGTTATTTTCAAACCTTGCCATTGTGAAGAAGTGATTTGACATGTGGTCCGGGACTCAATGTGAGCAAACCGCAGTGAGGATGACCAAACAAGACAGTATGAATAGGTTTCTTGTCTCGTAATATACTTTCTTCCATATTTAGTTTTGATGCTTTATGAACCAATGTACAACTCTCAATGCATGAGGTACAAGTTTGTGTTTCATGATTAGTGTGAAGAGGGTGGATTTTGAATGTGTGAATTGTGAATTTTTTATGAGTGTATGTTATCTTGGAATGTAGCCAAGAAACAATGAGACAACTAATGTTTTAACAGTGGATATGACAAATGGCAATCACCTTGTCATCATTACGTAAATGATATTTGAAGGATAATTCAAGAAAAAGAATATCGAAAAAATAGATTTTAGTTTAGGTCAGTCGGGACGGTCCGTGATGTACCAAGATGATCACGGTTGCGATGCACACATAACCGTGACACACATCACAACAGCTGAATGTGTTTGGCTTAAAAAAAAAAGCTTTTTTCTAAAAATATTATATATAAATAAAAACATTACATAATTAAACCTATTAAAACATTACATAATCCTAAATTACTTATTAACATTAGATAATTAAACCTAAATTTCTTCTACAGAGAATAGTTATCACAATCCTCCAGTGTGTACTCCGGCGAGGACACAGAATGATCGCTATCACGACCGTCCGACCTAGCATTTAAGCTGATGCAGCCATAGTCAGGACTTGGAATATAATATGGTTCATCATCCATACTCATATCTACTTCATAATCCTCCTCATTTGGCTCCGGAGCAAGAGGGTTTGGGGTTGGGGAGGAGGTTAGGTCTCCACCAGTCGTAGCTGCCCCACTCCCATGACAGTCATAGTGTAGTCTAGGGCTTAAATATATTCCTCATCTGTGAGAGGAGCATCTGGATTTAGGGGAGTGTAACCTGGTAAAGGAGGAATTGTTGTCAATCAACGAGATGACTGTGGTTGAGTTTGGGGATGAGGAGTGTATACTGTAGGAGGGGGAGTGTATAGTGTAAGAGGAGGAGATGACAGTGGTTGAGGTTGGGGAGGAGGTGAGGACGGTGGTTGAGAATGTCGTCGTTGGCGAGAGTATCGCCTGAGGTTTGAAGGACCGGCTGAATCGTTATGATAACCACCACCCATATCTTTGTGTGTGTAGATTGAATTGTGACATCAAATTGTGATTGACTATGAGTTTTCTGTCTTCTATTTATAGGCTTAGAAAAGTAGCCGTTTGAATAATATTTTTTTTAATATTTTTTTATTTTTTAAATTTATTAATTTTATTAAATAGATTTTTTAATTTTATTAAAAAAAATTAGTGATGAAATGTGAACACCGCCACATGAGTTTAGTAATGGAATGTAATGAAATGAGATGACACAAAATGATTGGGTGTGATGAGGTGATGACCACCCCATCCACCCTTACGTAAAACCAATTATGTTTTTAAAATTGGTTTACTGGATGTTAATAATATCAAATATGACATATTGAACCGCAACTCCCAACTAATGAAATGTTTTGTGACGGTTCTGACTTTTAAGTTGTTTTTGACTTCATATAACTAATAGTTAATCAAATTAGTTTTTGCTGAGGTGAGCTACCACATAAGCAGTCACCAACAAAAATTGACTTTTTTTTGTCACATAAGTAACCCGCGTTAACAAAAACTAACTGAGGGCTTTTTTTTTTTTTTAGTATGAGATCGCTTGGGAAAATAGGTTAAAGGTTGGGATTTTTACAAAACATTTTCTTAATTGAGACTCTTGTTGGATAATAAGTTAAATTTGAGATTATTTAAATCCAATAAACCTTAATTTTTTTTTGAACGACCAACTAACATTTCTGTCCGACTACCCAGGAGAACCCCCATACTATAGACAGGCCCCTGCGACCCCAGCTTCCCTAGAGCAGCTGGGTAGCCAAGGCCCGCCCATGTAGTATTCGAAATCAAGGAAAACCCAACCCCCACCCGCCCGATGGCAAGACATTGAAGAATTGGTAAAACCCGACCCACCAGCAGCATTTTGCTGCCGGTAGGACTCAAACTCCCCACCTCACATAAGGAAAGCAAGGAGGATGCCACTCCATCATAAGGGGATTGGGAAACCTTAAAATTAAGTGACTAAAACAGAACATATATGAATCTTGGTTACTATTTAATGATTGTTATTAATATTATTTTCAAATTTAACTTGAAGGATGTATATATATAATAAAACGATTGAGGAGGGGACATATATTATTTGTTGATGTCATGCCCACCTCTAAATTTTCACCAAAATTTTTAGGTTATAAATAACTTAATTAACCCGATATTTATTAATTGTAATCTTTATCTTTATTATTACTTTACTCTATCATTATCTAAATTCTCTCTCATTGAAATAATATTATTAAATCTTAATTTTACATTTATCTCCTATTTATTTAATATTTATTTTATTAACTAATTCTTTTTATATTTTCGTTTATTAAAAACATTTAATATTTTATTGATTAAACTCCAGGTAATGTAAAATTTTCTAACCTAATCTATCTATATATATAAAAGAAAACGTATATGCTGACGTGGCGTGTAATGGAGGCCTCAACCTTCCCTTGAGAGTGCCATGTGGCATCATAATTGAAAGATTTTAGTGTTTTTGAACTATTTCCTTTTTTTAATTAAAATTAAAAAGATAAACATAAAACCCTAAATTAAATTGAGTTATTTTAGGAAAAAAAGAATTTAAAAATAAATTTAAAATTTTCTCTTTTATGTATCCTCCCATAATTTTTAAACGTTTATATCTTTTATATACGGGATTTTTTAAAGAAAAAAATTACACCAAATTAACGAGCGTTTTATTATCTTTCCAACGAGTACCATAGTCCTATATAAAAAACGGAGAAAAATCGACTATTTTTTGTGGTGTTTCGTTCATACAGGAAAAAAAACACACAAAGTGTTCATGTTATTCATTAATCATGTTTTTTCTTTTAAACCAGGTTCTTATCTACGATGTTTAAAATCAGCCCTATCGCCATGTTATCATTAGAATTTTACTAGGTATACTTCATCAAGAGAAGTTAGGAGAAAGAATCGCGCAACACTGCAACACATGGTGTCACCTTATAACAAGGTTATTTTTTTATTTATTTAATTACAAGAGTAATAATTATTACTATTAGTATTATTAGAATAATTATATTTTTCAACCCCGGGACGCTCCCGAAAAGAATTGATAGTTGCTGATGTGACGTTCAATGGTGGCCTGAACCATCTCTTGATTATGTCACGTGGCATAATGAGATGCACTGATTACAACTTCCAACTTAAGTGTTTGTTTAGTTGATTAGGTTAGGAATTATAAGAGCCATTAGAATGTGAGAAATTAGAGAGATGTGATGAGTTTTTTAATAGTTGCAGCTTACATAAGTGATTCTTTAGATGATTACTGATTAGGTTTTAGATTAGGGAATATGAGTTATTACTGATTAGAATACTATGAACATGCAATGATTGAGAGATTTTGTGGTTAGTTAACTTGAGCCATTTGCAATAGGTTATCACGTAAAATTAGATTTTACAACCCCGGGACCCTCCCGGGGTAATCAGCTAGTAATAAATAAAACAAAAAAAATGTACAACCCGTGTGATACAAAAGTTTTTAGTGATTTTTTTACACTAAATAAAACTGCAAAATTGGAGTTCTGTTTTCACCTACAGCAGAATATGTCAAAACCAGTCGTTTATAAAAAAAAAAACTACACTTTTTGGACATGGTCTCAATCACACCTTGCAATTGTCGCTTCTATCTCTGGCCCTCTGCTCCTCATCTAAACGTACATTTTCTTTTTGATATACATTTTCAGTTTTACTCATATAATTGTTTTCTCATATTATAATACATTAAATTTTATGCTACATCATAATACATATTTTGTCATTTTATATTAGATTTTTCTATTTCAAAAGATACCAAGATATGATTTAATGAAGAAATATTGAAGAAACTAAATAGTAATGAAGTTTCATAATTGGTTAGTTGAAGACAAATTGAGAAAAAAAAAACACATAAATAGTAAGACTCATGTATGTTTTATTTATGTGACTTAGTATTTTTAATTTTAACATTTATAAAAAGACTCACACGATTGAAACATCTAACTACAGATAAGTGATTTTAGATAAAATAAAAAACTTCTAAAGAGTTTAATCTGACACCTAAAAAACTTGATTAACAGTGGGTGGATTTTAAAATAAGGCATTTGTTTTTTTATATATAAAAGGCAAATTGGATTTTAATAATCTAATCTTTTTGTAGTTGCCGATAATAATTATTCAACTTGAGAATATTCTTGTCACCAGTACCAACTTTAACACTTTTTTTTTCTTATTGGGCCTCCATTAAAAAACTTAACCTGGTTAATCTTTCGGACGTGGATATGAATTGGAAAATTACATGGACTATTTTTATAATTGTTGTTTTTTTTTTCAATGTCCTACCACCTACAACCTCATCCACCATCGTCACTTTCACCACTCCGCCACCGTATCGCCACAAGAAACGCACCATTTCCAGCCACAACCACAATACCTTGCCAAAGTGCCTGTCACACTACTCCCACCCACCACCATCCATCTTCGCCAAACACCACCAGCAGCATCAACCACCCACGCTCCCTCCACCGCTAATCACACCAATATCCACCCACACCAACACCATCGCACCACCACCGTAACCAATTAGCCTCAAATACGATCGATTAGCCACCAATCAAACACATACAACCTTCAGACCTGCAAGCCACCATCACCCCTCCATCTCCGAATCCTGATTCACCTCGACCCCAAACCCTAACTCGATTCCACTTATGTTCAACAAATCCCCAACCACAATTCAACGACCATATCACCACTGACGACCACCAGTCCACTTTTATCTGCCATTTATCAACCTCCATTGCCATATACCACCGTTTTCCCCTTTCACCACCACCCACAATCTAAAAACCCCAGCTGCCTGCAACACAACCTCACAGCTCCACCTCCCCCACTAAAACCCCTAATCGCTCTCCCACCACTCAACATCACCATCCACCATCACCACAACACCTACCTGCAACGAAACCCTACGTTGATTTTGAGTTGAAAGGTAAAAGTGACTTTAGAAAATGTCACGTCATCATTCAATTCATATCGACGTCAACAAAAAACTAACCATGTTTAATTCTTTTAACAGCGGTCCAATAAGAAGAAAAACATAATTGATGGCATTATAATTTAATCAATGGTTAAATCTACTCACGAATTAAAGTTAGTCCTAGCTAGTAAAGAAGAGATTAAAGAACCAATGGCTTTGTTGGACCACTTTGTTACTTTAGCATCAAAGGCCCCAAATTCCAAAAGTAACTTGCCGATTTGTCTATTTAAGTGAAAGTATTTCTAAATAATATAATTAATATATTTAAAGTTCAAGAGTTCTTTAAAGTCCAAAAAAACCTAAACATATTGCCAATATTTGGACAAAAAGAATTACTATTTGGAATGGAATTATTGGATCTTGAGATTCTTGTCACATGGAATCTGAATTCTATCTCAAAAACCAACTTGAAAATATGTAAAAACTCAAATACAACTATATACATTTTTAATACACATTTTTAATAATTGCATATTTCTTAACAGCTTGAACAAGTATAAATTAAAACAAATATATAATGACCTCACAAGTTCACCATAAAAATAATCTAAATATCAAAGTAAAACTTATCACTTATGGCATGCATGGCCGATGATGTGTTATGCAAAGCTTTCTAATCTCATTATTATTCTTTTTTTTTCCTTTTCTCTTTTAATGGTACTTCAAGTTCATGACTAGTTCATACGACCAACTTTGACCCCTTTTAATTCAAATCACCTTTTTGCAATGCAATGGTTGTATGTTATGATGAAAGATACTCATACCAAGGAGGACAACATGACTTTGTGGGGCCGGTAGCCAAATGCCAATAAGTGTTATCAAAGCTATAAACAATTTCGAATATAACCATATGACCGTCACTAGAAAAAGTTAAATAACTAGTCCATGAAATTGTGTTGACATGCCTAAAATTCAATGTTTTGAGCATCAATTTAAAATTCTTTTTCTAGTTCGCAACAACCTAACAACAACTTGGTGTTGAGTGAAATATAGAGTACTTTATTTCATTCATGAGGGAACTTAGGGGCTGTTTGGTAGCCTCTTAATGAGGCTCTTAACCATTCAGTGCTGAATGATTCAGCATTCAGTGCGTTTGTTTCAGCCTCTGAATGGAATGGTTAAGACTGAATCATTAAGACTTGGGATGTTGCTGAACCATTAAGCACTGAATCATTAGGCACTGAACTAGGCTGAACCTTAATGAAACTGTCATACCAATGTGGGACAAGAAAACTAACCATTAAGAGGTCCAACTTAATGATTCAGCACTTAACCATTCAGACCTCTTAACCATTCAGAACTCTTAATGATTCAGCACTTAATTAACCAAACAGCCCCTTACTTAGCATATGAATTAGATTTTTAAGGATTTCACAAATATACTAAATAAGGAAACGTGTTTCATAATATATATATATATATATATATATATATATATATATAGGGGAAGGATATTTTGGAAACCCTCTTGAGTTGAGAAAACCTTTGGAAACCCATGTAAAAAACCATTATTTTTTTTTTTTGAAAAAAATAACCAACGTAAAATACATGTTTTTAAGCATTTTGGGCAAAAAAAATAATAAAAGCGCCGATGGGATTTTTTTTAAAAAAATAAACAAAGTTGCTAAAAAAACATATGTTTTCAGCTATTTGCTGTTTTTTATCAGGTGTAAACATGTGTTTTCGCAGCTTTGTTTATTTTTTTAAAAAAAATCCCTTCGGCGCTTTTTTTATTTTTTGGCCCAAAACACTTAAAAACATGTATTTTACATTGGTTATTTTTTTCAAAAAAAAATAACAATTTTTTACATGGGTTTCCAAGGTTTTCTCAACTCAAGAGGGTTTTCATTTTATAATTGGCCTATATATATATATATGGTAGGGTTCAAATAGGAACCATACCTTAAGTAGGAACCATAGGAACCAATCTTAGACATTGATCTCTAATGGCATGATTGTAAATAAGTAAAACATTAATTAAATATTTAATTAAATCAAAGGGCAATGTGGTAATTGTATATTGACTATTAATAATACATGTTTAATTAGTTTCCTTTATAATCTCATTATTTTAGAAAAGTATTTATTTTTCCCCATGGTAATCATTCTTCATCAATATGTGCAGTACATGATGTTATATAGTTTTGGATAATATACGTTGGTGTATATTATATGGAAAAGGTAATCGATCAAACCTTAAATAAGATAACAAGGTCAAATGTATCAATATACATTGATGTATAATTATACACTGGTAAGAATGGTAGTATTAAATACATATATTATACACTGATGTATAATTATACACTGGTGTATAAATAGTAGTGCTAATCAAATGTATCAATATACACTGATGTATAATTATACACTGGTAAAGAATGATAGTATTAAATACATATATTATACACTGATGTATAATTATACACTGGTGTATAACAACTAACAACAAATCTTTTCATCTCTCTCTATCTCTCTCTCTCTCTCCGTTTATGTCCCAACCCGATGGTAACAATAGGTGAAACCCCCAACCAGTGTCCGACATCCCAAATTCCACCGTACTAGCCGCATACCTGTTCAGCACTTAGTTACCTGAAAGATATGTTTAAAAAGACGTCAATATATAAAATATTGGTGAGTTCACAGGTTTTAGTTTCGTAACAACATTTTTACATCCTGTGCAGATCCAGCACAATTTGTGGCCTTTGTAAGGAGTAGCTAGCTCCTACAAACTATGATGATGAGCAATCCCCTGAGTCCCATAACCAAACCAAGACTAATAAATATGCCCCGCTCCAAGTCGTTTCTCGGAACCCAACGACTTATGTTCAGAATACGTGCACCCCTGGCATACGCCGATGCATAATCGACGCTATCGATTAGGGGTGGGCCTTGTCAGGCACCAATAGTACTATCCAAATATTCCTTCAGTTTCATTACCTGAATTAATGGTTACAGTAGCGAGGACCCAACCCCGAGTGGCGAACAAAAACTCAAGTACTCATCATGCCACCCATCACATTTTAACATTTGAAAACATTTCAACATGTGATAACTTTTGACAAACATATCTTTCCCCCAGTTAAAAACAGTAAAATGGGGCCGTGAAACTCACCTTAATTTCCATGCTTAGCTAGCAAATAAAGCCCAAAGCTTTGACCGGTTTCCTCGTGCCCTAATTACCAATAAAGGACACCTTAAAGTCTATCATATATAAGCCTAGCTTATTTTCCGGTTAAAAGATAGTTTATTCAACTATCTAGACTCGTGTGTACTAACCCGAGTCTTTAAGTGTTTTAACTCGACGAACCGATCGTGACTTACCATAATTCATGTGTTCACATACGGCATAGTACCCAAGTCGCGCACCTGTTACTCTGCGTGTGTAAACCATGTTGGACTAATACCACGAAACGTATAACTCATCCCGAGTCATAGCTTGTCTCGTAAACCAGATAATATAATTGTCTTGTATAATTATTTTCGGAAAATTTACCTTGCGGAAATATAATATAGTTATTAAAATCCGTTTAATAACATTTGTTATTTCTTTTCCAACTCCGAATATCTTACAGATCTCAAAACTTTGCTTTTTGTAAAGACTTCCAAATAAAATCGCACGCATTATATTTTGAATCCGAACGTTAAACATTATTTAGTAACCGAAAGGTTTCGAAAACTCATCATACTTGACGCTCGATGAAAACTATATATATTTGCTTTGCAAGTGTTGTTCGAGATCGACTATTATTGTTAGACATAATCGTTGTCAAAGCGTCGCGATTTGTATGAAATTACTCTTGTGCAACAATTGAAATGAAAAGTTATTTGTAAAACGCACAACGATATCACATTCGTTGCACTTACGACTTTACAAAAAATTTGGCAGAGTTTCCTCTGTTTTTGTATAAACCAGACAACACAAGTTGTCGATAATTTCCCAAAATCAATTTCAAATCACAAGACGTCAAATTCATTTATCCGCAATCTCAATCCACGAGACTTTATACGTTTCGACAATTATATAAATTTCACTTATTTATATTTATATACATACACCTACACATATATATAGTCCAACATACGGTATTATAAGTCACGCTTAGTATATACGTTTGGTTATACTTTTCATTTACTATCTTTATCGGTTCGTTTCGCGAGCTAATAAATTTTATTATCCTTTGTGTATATATATATTTATATTTATAGATATTTTTCACCAAAGCTAAATATAAACACGAATTGTTTTATACCGAAAGTATACAAGCGTCTCGATCTGCGTGATGATCGCATCGACCCGACACCATCTCAAACAACGCGTGGACCGAGTTGACCCGTTGACTGGGTTTGACCAGGGAACCCAGGTTTGACCAACATGTAACCACGACCAGAGACCCGAGCAGAGTCAGATCTGACCCGCGACTCGAACCCAAAACTCATCAGCCCCAGACCAGATCCGAACATAGTTAAATCCCTCTTGAACCGAATCAAAGATCAAGACCCGAGACCAAGACCTGGATCTGAGCCGGCCTTTGACCCGAGCTGAACCAACACAAACAACAACCTAAGCCTCCCATCGAGCCACCTACCTATCGTTCATCACCACCACCATAGCCGGACCACCTGCACCGCCCGAAACAACCATCAATCGGCCACCATTACCACCGTAGACAACCAGAACCCGACCAAAACCCACCAAACCTGCAACAACCACCCTCTACAACCATCCACACGACCACCATGACCATCGGACCTACTGAAACGAGCCGATTACAGGACCCATTCGGGCTCCAAATGCTTTGCACCACCACCTCTCCTCAGATCCATCATGATCGGACCTTTATCACCCCGTGGCCGCCTTCACAGCCACAACCACGATCTAGATCGGCCCATCACACCCCTTTTGTCGCTGCTTCAGCCCGTTTTCGGGTCTAAGACCACCGCACAACCACCACCGTGGGTGGTGGTGGCCGATCGTTGCCATAGTGAGGGGGAAGGGAGGTTGCGGGTGAGTGTAAGGGTAGAGAGAGAGGGAGATGCAGATTTTAGAGAGAGAGAGTAAGAGAGAGAGGGAGGTGCGGCTGTCACAATGAAGAAGAAGAAGCATCTCATGCCCTTTTATACCTAGGGTTAGGTAGGTGGGTTGTGCACCGCGTATCGAACCCGTTATAACATCTCGTGCCTCGGTTTACAGTTAGGGTAGATGACATATCAGGCAAACTAGTCGGTTTTGTTCGAAATTAAAAACATAACTAAACCGAGCAATTTAGATGTTATTTTCGTCATCCGACGCGTGAAAACAGAACACGCGTTAAAATCGCGTTAATCGATCCGGTCGAGCTATCCTTCATTTAGATGACCTGTTTACTTTCGAAACTAAATAAATGAAATTATTTATAATAAATAATTATTCCGAAAGTTCGATAACGGTTAAAACCACACGTTTTGACGTTCGAATCCCATGTCAGTTCCTCTCCGCGTTCTCCAAAACGCTGCGTTGTTGACCGTTTACCGCGCCGATTTCACATTCGATCGCATCAATAGTAAATACGTGTCGTATTTACATTTATTAGCCTTATGTTAGTCCACCTTGACAAATTTTCACTGATGTCAGTTCGTTATGTTAAATACGCGAAGTCTTTCTTTAAAGGCATCAAGGCTTCAACGAACTTTAAGAAGGACATCGTAGGACTCATATCAGCTCAACTAACCATAATTAGCCTTAAACCATGTTAATTACTTCTAAAACATGATTAGAATCACGTTAATCGTTGTACGGAATTTGCCGGTTGTCACAATCATTGTCTATGTTATATATATATATATATATATAAACTTATTAAATTAATGTAATCAAATATTTTTTTAATGTTTAAACTCTTTCCTACACTTGTGTTATATTATGCGTAGGTAATGGTCTTACACAAGATTTGTACATGTGTAGGTTATATAAATTAATGAAATTTCTTCATATATTTGTTTTTTTTCAAGATAGATGAATAAACAACACATTTCAACCATGTTCTTACATTCTTATTTTTTTAAAAACGAAAAAAATGAATTATTAATCTTCTTCTCGCACTTCTCGCATTAAAACCTCTTCTGATCAAATGAACCATCCCGGGTTCAATTAAAAACTCATTGTTACTGAGAGAACTTGAGAACTCTATATTAGACATATGTAATATGGGTCAACTTATCCTACACAGTGTAACAAACAAATGAGAAGGGTGAGAATGATACAAAAAATACAATAGATCACAAAATTTGACACAATAAGCCACAAAATATAATACAATGCTGAAAATTATTACACATTGTTGAAGAAAAAAGACACGATCAATTGCAAAAATGACACAATGATGAAAATAAGAAAAAGACAAAATGCTACATAAAAGACACAATGATATAATGCAAATTCTAAAAACTACAAGCCAAAAATCCAAAAAAGTGAAAACCTAAAAACTAAGATCGTAGGTTTCGATGAGGCGGTTCCAATGCCGCTTGAATGAGTTCAATCGGAGTCCGTTTGATACCCTTCCTACGACTTTCTATTTTTCTTTCACTGTAATATATTGATACTAACTCTACACATGCATGTGTAATATATATTACACATATGTAATATACACAATATATCATATATTAAACATACACAATATACCATATGTTACACATGTGAAATACATATTACATAGTGCAACATATGATATATTGCACATATGTTATATAAAATTCTTAAATTCTCTTAATAAAATAAGTTTTCTCATGAACTATCCCCTACACACACACACACACACACACACACTAGGGTATGGATATTTTGAAAACCGACTCTTATAGTGAAAACTCTAGAAATCTTAACTTCCCGATTTTTTTTAATGAAAATTTTAGGGCATGTAATATACATGATTTTAAGCAAAAAAATAAAAATAAAATCAAAAAAGCATTGAACATTTTTTTTTAAATAAATAAGTTTTTGTGTAAAGTTACACGAAAATAACATGTGTTATCCGAAAATGTATTTAAAAAAACTGTTCAGTGCTTTTTTTTTATATATTTTTGGCTCAAAATACTTAAAATCATGTATATTACATGCCCTAAAATTTTCATAAAAAAACTCGGGAAGTCAGAGTTTCTATAATTTTCATTATAAAAGGGATTTCATTGTATACTTACATTATATATATGTGTGTGTGTGTGTGTGTGTAAATGTTTGGGTACAAAGGCCATATTTTGTGAGAAGTGTGAGAAGGATCAAGAATTGACATGTAGGCATCATGTTTTTGGATTTAGGTATGATGTTTTGGGTTGTTTTTGCTAGAAAAACCCCGAACACAACAATTCAAAACACAATGCAATGTATTATAGCCATGAAATTTAAAACATAGCTAAAATACACAACTAAAACACAACAATTTAGAACACATGTTCTTGGCATGGTGTTTTAAGTTTTTAAGAATAAAATAAATTGTTTTGTGTTTTTAATTGTTATGTTTGGTCTTATTTTAGCCTAAATAATCTAAAACATCATGAATAAGTCCAAAAATGATGCATACATATTAATTTTTAATACTTCTCACACTTCTCACGAAATATGACTTTTGTACCCTAACCCCACCCTATATATATGGATAAAATGAAAACCCACTTGAGTTGAGAAAACCTTTGAAAACCATCTAAAAAAACATTATTTTTTTTAAAAAAAATAACCAATGTAAAATACATGTTTTTAAGCATTTTGGGCAAAAAAAAATTAACAAAAGCGCCGATGGGATTTTTTCTAAAAAAATTAACAAAGTTGCTAAAAAAACATATGTTTTTAGCTATTTGCCTATGTTTTTAGCAACTTTGTTTATTTAAAAAAAAATCTCATCGGCGCTTTTTTATATTTTTGGCCCAAAACGCTTACAAACATGTATTTTACATTTGTTATGTTTTTCAAAGAAAAAAAATGTTTTTTTTACCTTGGTTTTCATTTTATACTTGACCTATATATATATATATATATATATATATATATATATATACTAGCAGGAACCCGCGCGTTGCGGCGAGGCTGCACGATGTTTGGCTATACATAATTGGTATATGTTATCTTTAAGACTTGGACATGTAGCTTTAAGTCTTTTTTTATTGGCAAAAAGAGATAACCATAGGGATATAGCTATATAGTGATGATATATATTACTACTACTACTACTACTACTACTAATATTACTACTATTATTATTACTATTATTACTAAAATAGTGTTTGACTTATAATAACTTTATTACGTGTAACTTAAGCTCAAATACATGAATGATGTTGAATAATTCCTGGTATCCAGACCAACAATATTCTAATTATTTAGATAGGGAGTATTTTTTTATTCTTTATTTTGAATGAACTTTGAAAATAGTTTAACAAATAAAAATACGGTAAGACAATTGATATGAGTTTGAAAATTATATATATATATTAGCTGTTAATAGTGTAATTGATATGATTAAAACAATTGTGTTTTCATGCGTCCAAAAATAGCAAAACGAAAGTACAAACATTCATTGGTTAAAGTTGAAAGACTGCCATATATACTTGAGATACAATCTATCATGCCACTGGTATTTAAAATAGTTGATGTCCAATCTATGAAGGGATATGTAGCAAGATTGTAAAAAGGGTATGATGGATTGTATAACCATTTAAGTTTAAGAGCACTCACATCCATCCACTAAATGTATGTGAGTGTGTCCACCAAATTATATAGGGTGAGTATAAGTGGTTGTGAGTGGAGGAGAGATAAAATATTTGGTGGAAGCACTGTTCCACCCTAAATATGAAAAGCTACTGTTCACCCATATATATATTTGAATACTTTTGTAAGTAGTTGTGAGTGAGGAGAGAGAGAAAATGTAATGATAAAAGTATGAAAAAGTATTATTATTCTATTTAGGAGAGAGAAGATTTAGGGGTGAAGTAGTGATTTTTAGTGTAATTTGATGGATGTGATTTGATTGAGGAAATGTGAATGCTCTAACATCATCAATGTTAAAAGAAGAAACATGGCAATAGTAAAGCTCCCTTGAAATTACCTTGGACCTTTGCAAACTAAAGGGAAAAAGAATTACTAAATAAATCTAAAGATTTAAACTAATAACACAATCAAGAAAAATTGTATATTTGTGGCATCAGTAAGTAACATTGCTCCACTAAATGGGATCCTCTAAATAAATGCCCAACTTTCAACCTAATTCCAAGTTTATAGTGTAATTTAATTTATTCTACAAGTTTTAATATTTTTATACTCCACTTATACTTTATATGGTTACAAATTACAATACAAGAATATGATGGAAGTGTCGGTTTGCATTAAAAACCTCTATTTCTTTATTTGCCGAGTCCCCAAATGCATCCGTTAGAACAACATCCAAGGAGAAGTTCCTACGACATGATGCCTGCATTAATGTAGTTAGTAACAACATTTGAGATACTAATGAAAAGAAAGAACTTTGATTTAACATAGCAAATATATGTAAAACCTAATAAGCTTTATGCACAAACAACCTAAGAAGCTATATGTACAATCTAAAGAATCTAAAAAAAACATAAATATCAGTAAGAAACAAATCAACAGTGGAAAAAATAGAAAGATGAGAAAATGGGCTGGTAAAAATGTTATAAAGCGAATAGGGTTTTTCCAAAAAAAGAAAAGGAAGCGCCACTCTAAATTGAAGAGGACTCTCAACATCTCAGCTCTAGAATATACTTGTTATTATGTAGAAGATGAGGTTTTTATAGGGGAGCATTGAATTGGGTTAAAAACCATTGGTAAGTAACTTATACAAGCATTGAATTAGGTGTTTCATTCACAAGAGTGTGTATTATATAGTAGTATAGATATAGATATTGAAAGACTTTCATATTATACATACTCTCTCTTTTATATAAACGGTATTGTATAGATTTTTTAAGAATACCGTAACAACAATAGTGTTAAATAAAGTATTTGCTTTAAGAAAAGACAAAATTACCCATTGGTTTAAAGAGGGTGGACAAATATGTAAGTTCTCACAACACTATGTCTAGGATTCAGTATCTTAGTTTTAGTGAAAAATGGTCCCAAAACCAATCCTAATTTGATTTAATTATGAATGGGTTTAATTTGATTCTTGAATATAAGGAATAGACAACTTTTCCCAGCTGTTATAAGCCAAGCCATGGGGTCATTTTTGTCATTTTCCAATATTAAGGCATCTTGTTTCCTTCTTTATGTTTTGTCAATTCCATTCTGGTTTTGTTAGATTCTTTCTCAACTGTCTTTGCCTCTTTGGGACCTTTAGTTTATTCCATTTTGCTAATTGCTATAAGTTCTTGATTTCAAGGACTTACGATTATATTAATTGTACATCATATATATTGAAATATGTACTACTACTCAAGACATGCCTTGCCTATTCAGCATCACATCATGTCACATACTTGTTACAAATTATATACTTATACAAATTATATATATGTAGACCTAGTACTTAAAAATGATCCTGGAATTTGATTATAAGAAAACTAACATAATAGAAACAAGTATAAATCAAATAAAATAAAAGAATATATCATATGATTCATTGATTGAGATGGTGGGACATGCCAAAGACTAATCCATCTACGAAAAAAGTTAGGAACTAATAATAGGAGTGAAATAGAGATTAAAATATTAAATACACATGCGAAAATTTAATTTTCTTAAGAAGAATTGTGTATAATAGAGCCAGAATAAATAACATTAACACAATTGAACTATAACAATATTAAGTGTATACATGAAAGTGTGTGACATGATGAATGCGTAGTCTTGAACTTGAATTGAGCTAGGTTAGCAATCAATATTTTTTATCTAACTAATTAAAGATAAGTGCTCTAGCGATATCCGAATAACTTTTTAGGAGAGATTGCTGGTTGGAGTCTCATTCGTAACAAAATGCCATATGCATAAGCTAGGAGTTTTTCCACAGTAAGCATTGGGAGAAGGCTTCCTTTGGACTTGATGCCAGGTCGGGTCACCAACGCTATATGAAATAGTGAGCATGGATGACCTTTTGTCTATAGGTTTACCGGTTGGTCATTAAAAGAAAAATACTTTTTATCAAAATTTTATTTTCATAACATCATCACTGTATCTATGACATAACCCTCTGTTTATGACATTGACTACCACTAAAAATGTACTCCTCTTACAACATCAGAGTACAAACAACAAAGCATGCTTTTCCGCAGACCAATTTTGTCTACATGTGTACATACATGAATTTTATAATTTACACTTTGGCCCCTCTGCAATCTTGGATCATTCTACTTGGGTCTTTTTACATCCCACCTGCTCCTTGCATAAAGCACAAACTTTGATTCATATAATCTTTTACTATTATAAGGATTATTTATACAGATTGGGACCTAATGTTAATTCAATTTGGTCACACAATTACAAAAATCATGAATGAAGTACTTATATCTATAAAATAAAGTTGTGTTTAATGTAATATGACCCAAAGTAGAATGATCAAAGGTAAAAATGATCACTAAACTAAAAGCTTTTGTAGAGTTCATCGTTTTTTGTTGATGATGTTTCAAGTTGTTGCTACATTAATCGGTCGAAATGAAGCTATGATAGAGAGAAATGAGAATATTTTGAAAACGTATTAGTATCCTAGCAAAAGATTATGCTGTTGCTATCCTATATATTTCATAGCCTAATAGAGATGGGATGCTGCCAGCAAAGCTCATGGGTACCCCAATTCTCACACGGTAACACCGACGTCGAGGTCACGGGTAGGGGTCCCGTGAAGGGATTTGCTGGTTCCAGTTAACGGATGGGAACACTGAAATTTGTAGGATTTTGGTTCAGTGTAGGCTGCCACCAAAACTGTGTTTTAGTGAAGTGAAGTGATGTGTTCCGGTCCTCCGGTAAATAATAGTGTAACATTAAGAGTAAATTAAGTTTTTTTTTTTTTTTTTTTTTGAACGGCTAAGAGTAAATTAAGTTGATGATAACAAACAATAAGAAATAAAAAAAAATATATTCTGAAATTCGTCACTAATTTAAAAAATGCATAAAAAGTATTGTTAAAAGAATTTATAAAAGTATACAATTCGGATAGTTATCATCAAGTGTTCTATTACAATTAGTGGCTCATACAATCATCAATCAATAAAGTAACATACATTGTCTCCTTACCGCCAAAAATCACCAATTTCAAGGTGTTCAATAACCTTGAGATTCTCAAATTCTATGTATTTTTTCCTTAAAACCATGGCATTTGTGAGAGTATATTGAATGGCAAACCTCAAGGAATGTTTGATTCCTCATTGTCTTTACCATAAACAAATAAAATCCATTAACTAAACTATAAAACTCAACAACACTTATCTATAACATCACTGGTGACCATTAAACCCATCAATTGCACGTTTTCTTCTTTGTCCTTTCGATTAATTAGTATTACCCAAAAAATATAAAAAAATAATAATATCTTTTCATATATTTTTTTTTTTCATATATTTCATGCTGCCCCGATATTTGGTTGGGCAAAGCCAGGCGATGGCCCGAGCCCCAAATCTCTACGGTCTTGATTTCTTTTTAAAAAAAATTATATTACATATTAACTTTTAGTTCAAAAAATATATGTTACTAATCGATGATTTTGCTACACTACTTTTGTTTTGTTTATTTTATAACAATTATCATCGTATTGTCTCACCCGCAGTGGCGAAGCTTGAAAAAAATAGTGGTAGTGACCAAAAATCACGATACCCAAATTTTTTCATATCGCTGGAGACCAGACTCAGTTCATATAAAAATTACCTACGAAAATCGCAAACTTTCACCACTAAGCCAAAAAACAGTGAGAGCCGAGTCACCCTGCCCCCATTATCCTTAGTCCATGTTCAGCAGTTGTCTAAAAGTTTGTTTATCATTCTTGGAAATGGCTTAATATCATGTTAGTAATTTTGAATTTGTTTGTATTTTTCCTTAATCCCTGCCACACGAACAGGCGTGCTAAATTCTCTTTCTACTACAAAAAACAACAAAACAGAGTTCACAGTGCTTTTTCTTATGTTTTTTCAGATTCTTGTGGAATAATATAGTTTCAAAAACTCAAGGCATACTCACACACCATTACATACTTCATACTTGCATTCATCCCAACAATATCTATCTTTCTCATACTTTCTGTTGAACCATTCACAATATTTGTGTTGAAATGAGAGTACAAGCAAACATTCCTCTGTTTTCTTTTATGTTTTTATGGTTTTGGGTATGTTCAAATGCCTTGCTTTCACCTAAAGGTGTTAACTTTGAAGGTAAACCTTAATCCTTTTATTATTATTATTATTATTTTATAAATTATGGTTCTTGAAACTATATTATGATTTATAGTTCAAGCTTTAATGGGTATCAAAGCTTCATTGTTGGACCCTCATAATGTTCTTGAAAATTGGGATGCTGATGCTGTTGACCCTTGTAGCTGGACCATGGTTACATGCTCTAGTGATAGTTTAGTCATTGGCTTGTAAGTCTTTCTTCATAATCTTCACACACTAAAACTGTATTTATTTATTTATATAAAATGTGACACTAATATTGACCATTTTTTAGAGGAACACCTAGTCAAAATTTATCTGGCACACTTTCTCCTAGCATTGGCAACCTCACCAATCTTCAGATTGTGTAAGCATTAATCAGACTAGAATATTATATTACATTTATGTATTAATTTTTGGTTATTTTTTAATGTTTAAATAATGGTGAATTCTTGATGCAGATTGCTTCAAAATAATAACATCACAGGATCAATCCCAAAAGAAATTGGTAAACTGAAAATGCTTCAAACACTTGATCTTTCTGATAATCATTTCACTAAAGAAATCCCACCTTCTTTGGGTCACTTGACAGCCCTTCAATACATGTATGATTATCCTTATCCATATTAATATTAATATTAATATTATGAATGTTAAGTCTTTTTTTAGTGTTGTTTTTGTGTTTGTTTAAATTCAACTACTGAACTGTTTCAGGAGGCTAAACAATAACAGTCTTTCTGGGACAATACCAGAATCAGTAGCTAACATGACCCAACTTGCCTTTGTGTATGATTTCCTCATCTTTTTCCCATTATGTTATGTATGCATATATCTGCAATGTGTGGTTATACAAAGTCATGTTTTGTGCACTGCAGAGACTTGTCTTTTAATAACTTGAGTGGCCCTGTTCCTAGATTTCCTTCCAAGACTTTTAAGTAAGTTAATTTATAGTTGCAAGTACAATGACACTTATGACACCAATAGATATCTAAAGTTTTATTAATTGCAGCATTGTTGGGAACCCTTTATTGTGCCCAAAAGGATTTGAGCAACAATGCTATGGACAGACACTTATGCCCATCTCTATGCCACTAAATACCACACAAAGTATGATTATAATCATCTTCAACACTTTTTTTTAGTTATTTATTTTATTTATGATATAGAGACTTAAACTGATCTTTTATGATGTTTGATTTGATTATAATTTACAGCTGCAAAGACCTCATCAAGAAGAAAAATTCATAAAGTGGCTATTGCCATTGGTACAAGCCTTGGATCCATCGTCTTGCTTGTTTTTGGGCTCGCGTTATTATGGTGGACGCGCAGACATGATCAGGGACCGTTCTTTGATGTAAAAGGTTTCATCTCAAACCTTTTAAAATGTGGAATCCTCATCATCTCATTTAGCATGTGTTGATCAAAGCTCCAATCTTCAATGCAGATAAGCATCATGAAGAAGTTTTGCTTGGGAATTTACGGAATTTCCAATTCCGGGAGCTTCAAATCGCAACACACAACTTCAGCAACAAGAACATATTAGGGAAAGGAGGCTTTGGGCATGTGTACAAAGGGACACTACAAGATGGCACGTTAGTCGCGGTCAAGCGACTGAAAGATGGCAGTGCAGCTGGCGGAGAACGCCAGTTCCAAACAGAAGTTGAGATGATCAGCCTAGCAGTTCACAAGAATCTCCTTAGATTATATGGCTTTTGTATGACTCCAACCGAAAAGCTCTTAGTCTACCCTTACATGCCCAATGGCAGCGTGGCTTCTCGGCTCAAAGGTATGCATTATAAGTTGTATTATGGTGTTGCATATAAATCAATATGTTACAACCCAAACAAGAAAACTCATCCCAAAAGACTAGTCTGATGGGAGAGAGAGCCTACTTGGGTTATAAACCCCACATTGATTGCCCATACAACCGATGTGGGACAAGTCCTATACCTTGCAATGATTCCAGTCCTTAACACAATACTCATGTAATATGGTGTTGTACTTTTGGCAGCAAAACCAGTGTTGGATTGGGGCATAAGGAAAAAAATTGCATTAGGGGCAGGAAGGGGGTTGTTGTACCTTCATGAGCAATGTGACCCAAAAATTATTCATAGGGATGTGAAGGCAGCAAATATATTACTAGATGATTGTTGTGAGGCAGTTGTTGGTGATTTTGGGTTGGCTAAGCTTTTAGACCACCAAGATTCTCATGTAACCACTGCGGTTCGAGGCACTGTGGGCCATATAGCACCTGAGTATCTCTCGACGGGTCAGTCATCCGAGAAAACCGATGTTTTTGGCTTCGGGATTCTTCTACTTGAACTCATCACTGGACAAAGGGCTCTAGAGTTTGGCAAGGCTGCAAACCAGAAAGGGGCTATGCTTGAATGGGTAAGGCTTCTAATCTCTAGGGACACTATTGGATTTTGGCATCGTCGAGTAGAGGTGTACAAAAAAACCGGTTTTTTAAAAAAAAACCTATATTAAAACCGAAATCGGTTTAAAAAAAACGGTTTTTTTTACAACCGGTTTAAGAAAAAAACCGCTTTAAAAAAACCGGGTTTTTTTTCCAGTTTTTCTTCACCAAGGAACAAACCGGTTTTTAAAACTGATTTAAAAAAAAAAACGGTTTTTTAAATAAAAAAACCGTTTTTTTTAAGAAACCGGTTTATAAACCGATCCTAACCGGTTTCACCGGTTTGGGTTTTATGCACTAAAAACCAAACTGGTTTTAAAAAAAAAAACGATTTTGAACTCAAGTAAAAAAAGCCGGTTTAAAAAAAACGTTTTTTTTATAAAACCGGTTACCCGGTTTGTACACCTCTACCGTCGAGCCGGAAATTCTCCAAAAAAAGTAGGGTTGTTCAAGGCCCGGTTGGGCCCTTTCGTAAATTTTGGGTTACGATTTTAAAAAGCAGAAAAGCATATGTTCCGTCTTTTATTAAATTTTCTAAAATTTAATAAAGATGGTTCGTTAACATATTACACATGTGTAAAAAAAATTCTAAAAAAATAGAATTAAATAATAAAAGTATACAGCAGGTTTCAAATTCCAAACCATTAAACCGAACTATTAAGCCTGTTTATTCAAACCATAAGATTGTCCGGAGTGGGGGCGGGAAGGGCTGGAACACCGCCGCCAACATGGCGTGAAGAGGGGCGGGAAGGGGGTGGCGGGGAAGAGGAGACGGGCGTGGGGGGGGGGGGGGTGCTTCGGTGACACTTGGCATGCAATGATTGGTGGGGCACTTTCTTTAACATATGATTGGCTGATTTTTTATTTTTAACTTTAACACGATATAATATTATTCTCTTCTTAATTTCTCCCATTCCACTCCCCACAATTCCCCCCCCCCCCCCTACCCACTTAGGTTCCACAAGTGTCACATAGCGCATCACGCCCCTCCACTCCGGACAGTCTAAAAATGAACCGAATCATATAAATGTCAAACCGGCAGAACGTGGTTATTTGCTTCGTTAAGTTTCAACCATCATGATCACCAAAAGATACATCATACTTTCTGGATTAGAATTCTGGCTTTTAAATTTTTATTCGAGTTTTTTTTGTCCGATGCAAAACTACTTTTTTCTAGAATCTAAATTTTAAAATTTTAAGCCCGGCAAAACATTGCATAATTTTGGTACTTGGCTAGAATAATATTTTTTAGGAACTTGTACGTTATGCTGTAAGAGTTGTACCACATGAATCTAATCGTGTCAGGAATCTTACTAAAAGATGGAGTGTCAGTCAGTCCATGAAAAACATTTTTTGGAATCAAAATACCGAAAATTCATGTCACAACTATGGTTTACATTGCAAATTTGCAATAGTTATTTCTTTACTAATGTGTAACTTGTGCATTAAGAGTTGTACCACATTGAATAGTTCTTACCACTTGCCAACTTCACGTTATGTTGATGTACTTGTACATTATGCATTGAAAACTTTACGTTTTTTGTTTCAGGTGAAAAAGATCAACCAAGAGAAGAAACTAGACATATTAGTAGACAAAGATTTAAAAAATAATTATGACGTGATGGAGTTAGAGGAGCTTGTAAAAGTGGCGTTATTGTGCACACAATATCTTCCCGGTCACCGGCCAAAGATGTCGGAAGTTGTACGGATGCTTGAAGGCGACGGGCTGGCGGAGAGATGGGAAGCTTCACAAGGGATTGAGTCCATGGGGAAGTACAAAATGCCGGAGATGTCATCGTCGGAAAGATACTCCGACGATGATTCTTCGTTATTGGGTCAAGCCATAGAACTCTCTGGCCCAAGATGAAATAAATTTTAAGTGTATTTAGGGGCTGTTTGGTTGATTAAGTGCTGAATCATTAAGATGGTCTGAATGGTTAAGAGGCCTTGAATAGTTAAGAGCTGAATCATTCAGCATCCCTTATTAGCTTAATGGTTCAGCACTTAATCATTCCATTCAGATACTGAAACAAACAGTCTGAATGCTGAATGATTCAGACCTGAATGGTTAAGAGGTTAATTAAGAGGCTACCAAACAACCCCTTAGTTTTATTTCAATGTTTTAATGATTTTTGCTTAATGGTTTTGTTTAATCGTTTATTTGTACATAACTTTGTCTAGAAAAGCATGAACTGGAAAAAGAAGTTGATTATTTTGTTCAAACTTTTTTTTTTTTTTTTTTTTTTTTCATTTTAAATCGAAAATTCATTAAAACAAAATACGGAAGTTACATCATAATAGCTGGTAGACGGGCAACAAGCTGCGCCGCCACCCCTTTTTGAATTGCAAACCCTAGTCTACTAAAGACAAAACCTTGCCCCCTGGGGATGAAACATTGCTGTGGACAACCCGTTGGACCCTGGTCAAGAAACGAATAGCTTCTGGCGCCAGAGAGCCAAAGGTGTCGAAAGCCAGAGGGATAAAGACATGTTGGTTATCTGCACAAGCTTTAGCATGTTTATCTACTTTCTTTGATTCCGCCTTTCTTGATGCTTGCCCAGCTACGAACCCTGTCTCCCGTAACCCAACCAGCGGAGATACCCCGGTGAGGTCCACACAGGCATGTTTCCCTCTCTCCCAACCAAAGACAAGCAGGTCTGCTGGTCGCAGGGTGGATCTCCCTTCCGTGGGGTCTGTGAGGAAGTTTACAGGAGCCTCCTTTTTGGCAGAGATCCCAGCTCTTCTCAAGATATCCCACAAAACATCCCTCACCCAGTCATGCCGATATTTGAAACCAGGGAGCTCCTTGCAATGAATTGCATGCTCCCCGTATTTATCCATGCAGGTTTTACGGCAGATGGGGCATGTTTCATCTTCCGGGTACATAGGGATCATCAATCGGTACTTGAGTATAGCCCTGTACTCTACTGCAGACATGCATTGACCCAAACCCTCAATCGGGATAACGGTCAAAAAATCCTGAGCATGAGGGCCTTTTAGGCATTCAATCACTGCCTTCTGACGAGTGGACAACTCAAAAACTTCTCCCAGGCTCTGAGCAGTTTTGCTAAAAAGAGCATTCGCCAAAGTTTTTTGTGGCTTTGGGGGGGCGGTGTCCTTGTTAGAAAAACCGCCAATATCAAAATCCGGGAGATAGACATTTAAACGTTCGAGCGCCTGTTGATAGTCTGGGTCTAGTCCAATGACCCCACTGTTTCGAAGGATATGATCCTGAAGTTTCCAAGACTGAGCTCTGGACGCCACAAAGGCATAGACCCCAACATCTCGAGCTGAAAGGAGGCCCAAACCACCTAAACGCATCGGCAAGGAAGCCAAGCGCCACTGGAGGTCCCCGAAGAAGGGGCCGCCACACACAACTATCTCTTCAATAGCTTCGCGGAGACCATCATCGAAAAGGTATACCGCATCCATCATGAAGTGGGGTTGGCAAGTTCGTAACCCAAAAAGTAACTTAGCGACCCCCATGCATGACCTAAGCAGCAGGAGTTCACTCTGGGGATCTCTAAGGCGGGGCAGTAGTTTCATGAGGGCAACCGCACTTGTAGCCCGCCGCCCTGCCAACTCCCCGATAAAGGCAGGATCTCGGCTAACAGCCCCACCAAGGAGCTTAACCCCTTTCTTAGGTCTACCAATCTCTGTCGGGAAAAGCCCTTCCTGGCTTTTCAACCCGTCACACGTCATGATTTGGACTACTAACGTTAAAAATATGAATTGTTAAAGATAAGAATAAGAAATAAAGAAACGGATTAAGTGTGACGAGGCAACTCATATACTATTTCTATCCATTTTAAAAGCAAAGTACAAGCATTGAGATTTGATGTAAACATAAAGAATGAATTCTCTAACTTACTCTTTTTATTGCATAAGAATTTTATAAACAAATATAGAAAAGCAACTATGATTTGGAACTCGTGGATGAATCAGTGAGGTAACGATAATAATAGTCACTAAGCATCACGAGAGGATCATATAATCATTATCAGCGGCGGAGATTGAAATTTTTTTTAGGGGATGAAAGTCACGGGATGAGCTTGACTCAATATGTATAAATTTACGGACAAAAATATGTAAATTTACACTACTGAGAAAAAAATTGTGAAGCCTGGCAACGCCGGCTCAACCATTTTAGGGGTCCTAGGCAAAAACTAAAAATCAGAGGCCCTTTTCGACATGTCGCTATTATAACCCTACTCCTTTATCCGGGCTTGGGTTATGCACACCTTAATGTTTTCATTTCATATTAGCTCTATTATCATAACCTTCTTCCTAATATCATTTATATCTAGTCTTTTTTTTTTAAATTCTTTTAAGGTTTCTATTTCACCTTTTCCCCTTTTTGAAAAGTACCTTCGATTTGATATATAACTTAACCATATTAGGAACAAGGGAAGAGCGATTGAATCACATGATGGAAATACATATTACAATATTTCACATAACCAATTGATTTTAGGCCGATTGAACAATCGTGGCAGCCTCAAATAGTTAATTGAACAAAACGAGAAATGAAAACATCTGAACTAAAATAGCCCCTTGTGAGTTGTAACAAAGAAAACAAGGTTGTCAAACATATGATTTTAATATGGAAATTGCAATCTGTGTTTCATGTTCCAATTAACTCCCGTAGGTTAGGTTTTTAGTATAGTATCAATTGTATTAGCTGCTTGGAATTTGCAAGTCATCAATGAATAATGGCAGTGGGTCTTTGGATATGGAATATGGGATTAGTAATATATTTAAAAAATAAAAATCCTAAATGAAGTTGTATAATTTATTTTCTTCAAATTTTCCAATTGGGGCCCAAAACCTTGAGAGGCCCTAGGCAAGAGCCGGCTCTGAGCCTGGGCACAGGGCCGGCCCTAGGGGTGGGCGAGCCGCACTCCCGGCCGAGGCCCGTTTTTTCTATGGGCCTAAATATTGATTTTTGTCTTTTGTAGATTTTCTATATATAGATATAGAATAAATATATAACAGATAATATGGATTGGTGTGGTGGTTAAGTAACTAGCGTCCCTTCAAGTTGGTGTCTGTTCAAATCCCGGTTATTACATTTTTTTTTGCCTTTATAGTTCTTTTAGTATTTTTCCAGGCCCAATTTGATTTTCATTCTTATTTTTTAGTTTGATTGAAATACAATCCAACTTTGGAAACTGTAACCCATTTTACAAAACTCCACAAATGATTTGAATAAATAAAATAGTAAAGTTTGGTAGAATTAAGATACCTGTTGCTTTGAGACCCTTAAAGGTGTAAACGAGTCGAGTCGAGTCAAGCCGAGCCTGATTAGGTTTGAGCTCGGCTCGTCATGCTTTTATGAAGCTCGAGCTTGGCTTGGTTCGAACCTAATACTTTAAGTCAATCTTTTGATATTTCATAGTAATTAGAAAAAGGTAAACTTTAAAAAGATATTTGTGAATATCTTATCTTGTAATGCTTTCATTATTTTTTTTAGAAAAAAAATTTAAAGAGTATAAATTGTGAATAGGTGATCAAACAATTTGCTATTAAGAATGCTCAGAGAGCTTAACGAATTATCGGTTAACTATTACAGTATGTCGTTCAAACGATTTGCCTAAGGGCATTTTTTTCCCGGCCCGTACAGGGCACTTGAATCCTCGGGACCGGCTCTGCCTGGGCACCTCCAGGCTCTTAATAAGCTTCGCCCATGATCATCCTCATCGTCCCTATTTTGCATGCACTTATGATAAACAAATAAGGAAAATTATAAAAACTATAATTTAGTACTCAAATCATAAAAAAAAATGGATGATTCTTCAGGGTAACAATAGCAATATTGTTAATTAAGCACGACAAGCAAACCAACATGGTCATTATTGTCATTTTTGCATAAAATTTTTGAATTACAATCAAGAGAAACTATGATTTAGGACTCAAAACGTAGTTGGACAAATTGTCAATGTAACAATAATAATATTGCCATTAGTTAAGCATGATGAGCTAACCAATATAATCATCATCGTGCTTAATTTCATAAAACTTTTATAAAGAAAAATTAAGTATGATTTAGGACTCAAAATGTTAAAGGTGGATGAATCGTCAAGGCAACAATAATAACACTGCCATTAAGCACGACGAGCGAACCCATTTGATCATCATCGGCCTTTATACTGCATAATGTTTTTAAATAAACAAAGGGAGCCAGGACTCTTAATGTTAAAGTTGGATGAATCGTCAAGGAAACAATATCATCATTGCCATTAATCAAGACGAGCGAATATCATCATCACCATCCTCATTTTGCATAAAACTTAATAAACAAATAAAAAACAAACTAAAATTCAACACTCCGGTTTGTTTCATTAAGTTGGACAAATCGTAAAGGCAACAATAACAATATTGTCATTAAGGACGATCAGGGGCGAAGCTTGGTTTTTGAATCGGGAGGGGTCGGACTTAATTTTTTTTCGATCGGTAGTGGCAAATTGGCGGAGGCTAGTCCCGGCGGACTCAACCTAGACTCAATTTACCTACGAAAATCCTAAAATTATACCACTGCACCAAAAAACGCGGGAGGGGTGGGGTGGTGTCGGGTGGGGGGTTGCAGGGCCACCCCTGGCCCAACATATCCTTCGCCCCTGGGCACGATAAGCGAACAAATATTATCATCATCGTCCTTATTTTGCATAAAATTTAATAAACGAATAACGAAAACAACTATTATTCGGGACCCAGAATTCCAAAGTTGGATGAATCGTCAAGGCAACAATACCAATATTGCCATTAAGCACGACGAGTGAACCAATATGATCCATCACTCCTTATTTTGCATCAAATTTTAAACAAAAAGGTAAGGAAAAGCAAATATAGTTTAAGATCCAGGACCTAAAAAATGTATGAATGCCACAAGAAAACTATATTACTATTGACCATGAAGACGAACCAGTCCAATCGTCCTAGTCTTCATTTTGCATCAAAATTATATAAGCAAAATAAGTGTTAGAAAGACAAAATTACAGAAAACGTCCTTTATGTTTACCCAAAGTTGCAGGTTTCATCCTTTATCTTTAAAACTTGCAGGATACGTCCTTTATCGAGGTTTTTGTTGCAGGTTTCATCCTTTACACTAACTCTGTTACTGTTTGTCGTTAACTCCCCATCACATGCATTTTCGTCAATTTGTATATTAAAGGACGTTTTCTGTAATAAAAGTCAATTTGTATATTAAATGACGTTTTATGTAAACCTTTTGCATAACAATTAGTGTCTTGACTATAGTTACATAAGTTGTGATGTTTCGTTATTAATCTGACTTTTTAAATATATTAAATTATGAAGTTTTACGTATCAAAAATAACTTTCCACAATCCAAAGTATTTCCTTTTTAGCTATTTTTTTAAATACCCATTTGACCCATTACTAATAAAACATTACACGAATCAATTAAGTAATATATGTTGAACTCCAACATGTTAAATGGACCGGGCCAGCCAATTCTGTCATCCATAATGCCAAGGGTGTTTTGGATATTTCAGGTGTTCTAACCATTTTCACTTTGTTTTTCTCCTAGCCGAAATTCATTGACATCATCAAGGCTTCTGAAGTGAAATGTGCATAAAGCGTATCATTTTGGGAAAAGAGCAATGATATCGTGTGGTGTGTCTTTAGTTTGAAATAAGCATATGAACAAAACTAGGTGCACTAATTATGTTACAAGGTGACACCATCTTTTTTGGTCAACAACTCGGTTGTTTTGAGCACCAAGTGTTTTGAAAACTGATCGGATACAATTTTTGCGGGTATCTGCTTTTGCTTATTCGTATTAATAGTATTATATGTGGATGTATCCATTCAACTTCGAGCGTGCTGTATAGATGGTTTTAAAATGCGCAAGGTCATTTGGGGCCCTTAGGTTCAAAAGCTAGGCGCCGAAATTCTTGGATGCAGAGTGAGTGAAGCAACCGAAGTCTATTGAAGTATACGGTTTGTTTTAAAGCTCCATTGTTTAACAAGTCGAAATAAGTATGGGTAAAAAGTAGTTAGCGTTTTGTTATATTGTTGTTATTTGTTTTTATTACATAAAACGTCCTTTAATATACAAATTGACTTTTATTACAGAAAACGTCCTTTAATATACAAATTGACGAAAATACCCTCACATGCATGGCATGTGATGGGAACTTAACGACATAATTAAACACCGCTAGTGGTAAAGGTCGTTTTATGCAACCAAAATTTTAGTAAAGGATGAAACCTGCAACAGAAACCTCGATAAAGGATGTATCCCCCTAGTTTTAAAGATAAAGGACGAAACCTGCAACTTTAGGTAAACATAAAGGACATTTTCTGTAATTTTGTCGTGTTGAAATAAACAAGAGGCAACAATTTTGTAAATATGGTGAATGGGATAGTGAATGAATTGAAACTGAGTTATAATGTATTTAATGGGTTGGGTTATTCTACAAAGGCTACAAAAAATGAGAAGGGTGAGAAGTCACTAGAAAATGACATGTGTCCAAAGTATTAAACAAGTGGGGGGTAATTTTGTCAAAAACATATGCACATGCAAGTCACATGCCATTTCCACCTTCATTTTTAAATGTCCGTAACTTTTTTATACGTTATCTTTTTTTTAAAAAAAATTATACCATAAAATTGAGCGTCTTTTTATCTTTAATATGAGTACCATATTGTTATACTTTTGAAAAAAAAAAAAATCAAAACCCACTTGCGTAAGACATAATGGAGTGTAAAACACAATGAGCACCAATTAAATATAGGGTATAAAACATAATCAAGAGTCTATAAAACACAATGGACGACATACTAAAGACACAATGACTAGAAGACTAAAACACAATGAATACTTTTTTTTAAAAAAAAAGTTGAAAACCCAGTTGCGTAAGACACAATGGATGACATACTAAAGACACAATGAACAGAAGGTTAAAACACAATGAATACTTTTGAAAAAAAAAAGGTTAAAAACCCAATTGTGTAAAACACAATGGACGACATAATAAGTACACAATGAATAGAAGATTAAAACACAATGAATACTTTTGGAAAAAAAGTTAAGAACCCAGTTGCGTAAGACACAATGGAGATAACGTAAAACATAATGAGTACCAATTAAATACGCAATGAACAATAGGGTATAAAACACAATGAACAGTCTAATAAAACACAATGGACGACATATTAAAGACACAATGAACAGAAGACTAAAACACAATGAATAACAAACTTAAACACAATGAGCAACATATAATAAAACACAATGTACACCTAAATACAAAACTCATTTGCGTAAAACACAATGAAAAGCATATTAAAAACACAATGGACAATGTTAAATCATGCGTAGACTAAAAAAAGCATAAATATCATATTTATAAAGCACACATGCATACTATAACACAATGAACGAGCAGAAAACACAACGGAGAAAAAAACCCATTTAGCACGAATTTTTTTTTTCAATTTTAATGTAGCAATGTGGTACTCATATTAAAGATAAAAAAACGGTCGTTAATATGGTGAAATTTTTTTGAAAAAAAAATGTCGTATGAAAAAGTTATAGACGTTTTAAAATGGTGGGGGGATTGACATGTGCATTGCATGTGGTGAGAGAAAGTCAACAAATGTGGTTTTCCTTTTATGCCCTTTCTCTAATTTATTATTTATTTTTTCAAACAAACTAATCTTAACCATTCAAATATATAATCAATGGATTACAATCCTTCTTACCCTTCCTAAAAAAAGTGTCTTATGTATCTGATCATAAATCTTGCTACTCACGTGATAATTTAAGTTTTAAGAACTATAAGTTTTAAAATAATAGTCTTACCTAGTAGCCTTGTTTACCAAGTAAAGAAATGTATATCAAATTAAAACGAAGACGACAAAATGAAAAGTAAAAGTAAGGCCGCCTTATTTGTGCTTTCTTAATTGGATGACGAGTGAACCAAAGGGATCACTGCTTTCCTCATTTTGCATCAAATTAAATAAATAAGTAAAGAAAAGAGAATCTGGTTTGGGTCTTAGATGGTTGAAAATGAATGAATATTAATATTATGAAAACGACAAGAATATTTCCAATAAGCACGACGACCAAACTACATTATCATCACCGCTCTTATTTTGAATCAAAACTAGATAAACAAAAAAAAAAAAAAAAGTAAAATGTGATTTAGGTCTTAAAATGTTGAAAATGGATAAATCGTTGGGAGAACAGTATTGTCATTAAGCATGGTGATCGAAACAATATGACAGATCATCGTTCTTTTGATGCATCAAAATTAAATAAACAAATGAAGAGAAAAAAATATGATTTAGGTGTCATGACTTTATAAACGAATGAATCGTCAAGGCAACAATATTGCACTTAATCACGGTGAGGAACCAAAATAGGTCATAATTATCCATGATTTGCATCAAAGCTAGTTAAACAATATTGCCATTATTCATTAAGCTTGACAACCAAACCAATATGATCATCATCGACCTCGCCTTGTATCAAAGTTAATTAAAATCATAAAGAAAACTGAAAAATATATATGCTATAGGACTCAGAATCTTATTAGTGAATGAATCGTCAAGGCAACAATATCGCCATTAAGTACGACGAGCGAACTAATATAATCATCATTGTCCTCATTAGCATCAAATTAAATAAAACCAATAAAAAGTGTATGATCTAGGACTCAGAACGTTTAAAGTTGATGAATCGTCAAGGCAACAATATTGCCATTATGCACGACGAGCGAACCAATATAATCATCATCGTCCTCAATAGAATCAAAACTAAAGAAAAATATATATGTTTTAGGACTCAGAATGTTTAAAGTGGATGAATCGTCAAGGCAACAATAATGTTGCCGTTAAGCACGACGAGCGAACCAATATAATCATCATTGTCCTCATTAGCACTAAAATCAAAGAAATAAAATAATACCTTACTACTCTAAATTAATAGCATAGGATATTTATGTAAAATGTATTTGTATTTAATTTGAATATCTCTATCCATAATTAGAGATAATGTTTGTATCATTATAAATATGACAATATCAATAGAAGGAAGGCAAGGGATTGATTTCCAATATCTGTAAAATGTATTTGTATTTAATTTGAATATCTCTATCCATAATTAGAGATAATGTTTGTATCATTATAAATATGACAATATCAATAGAAGGAAGACAAGGGATTGATTTCCAATATCTCTATCATGGTATCATCCTCCAACCCTAATACCTAAAACTGCCGCCCACTTTTTTTCTTCTTTTCTGTTTCTGTTCGGCAGATTCCACAGGGTTCCGATCCTGCTGCCTTCATCCCTCTGCAACCTTATCTTCTCCCACCATGTCTTCTTCTTCTATCAACAGCTCTACCATCGTTCCCTCCCTTACCGTTGAATCCAAACTACACCCCGCCACCACAGTTTCCAACATTAAGAATGTTATTCCGATTGTTCTTGAGATCGATTCATCTCAATATGCTTCCTGGGCGACACTTTTTCGCATACACTGCAAAGCTTTTATGGTTGAAGATCACTTGAAGCCAAAACCACCACCTTCCGACACCGAATCCTCCAACTCTTCGGAGGAATGGGAGCGTCTGGATGCCATCGTTTTACAATGGCTTTTCAGTACGATCTCAAACGACATTCTTCACACCATCATTAACAATGTTTCGAACGCCCATGAAGCTTGGGTCGCTATTGAAGATCTATTCCACGACAACAAAGCCGCTCGCGCTATTCATCTTATGCATAAGTTTTCCAACACCCGGTTGGATGGTTTCTCCAACATGTCTGCATATTGTCAAGAAATAAAGGTCCTCGCAGATCAGTTAGCAAACGTGGACGCTCCGGTCGATGGCAATCGTTTGGTGCTTCAACTCCTTGCGGGCTTAAACGCCGAGTACGAAGGTATCGCCACTATACTAAAAAACACAGCCCCTTTACCATCATTTTATGTGGCCCGATCTAAACTTATCCAAGCCGAAACCGACAAAGCCGAAAGAGCCCTTCAAACCGCTAAAACAGCCTCCGCCGCCTTAACCGCTACCACCCAAAACCACCGTACGCCACCCTCCTACAGCCCCTCCCAACCCACTGAACAAAACCGTCCATCACCTAACTACAGCCGAGGTCGCGGCGGACGTAACGGACATCGGGGCAGAGGTCGTAGTGGTCCTGGACGTTTTCCATACAACCCCATGCAGTTTTGGACCTTGCCTAATCCCACTAATAATTATCAATGGCCCACCCCACAGACTTTCCCTTCGGCCCATTATCCACCTTCGCAAAATCCATACCATTCAGCCCAATACTCTTTTCCTTGGATTAGTCCACCATGCCCCTACCCAAATACCAACAAACCTTCCTTTAACCCTCTCTCGGCCCAGCAGCAAGGAGTTTTAGGCCCAAAACCGGCCCAGAATAATTATACGGCCTATAGCCCAACGGACATCGAGCAAGCCCTCTACACTATGTCTTTGCAGCAGCCCGACCTGACGCAGTATATGGATACCGGGGCATCTTCTACTATGACCAATGAGCAAGGTGATTTTCATTCCTTTACTAACTCTTGCATACCTCAACATATTATTGTAGGAAATGGTAACACTATCCCGGTAGTTGGACATGGCACAAAATACCTCCCTAAACCATTCCCACCGTTTATACTTAAAAACGTCCTTTACTCACCTAAATTAATTAAAAACCTTATATCTGTTCGTCGATTTACTAGAGATAATTGGGTGTCTGTTGAATTTGATCCGTTTGGTTTTCTTGTGAAGGACCTCAAGACGCGAGCCCCGCTCCTACGGTGCAACAGCAGCGGTGATCTATACCCACTGGTACTTGGGTCATCCTCTTCACTACCCACTGCTCTTGCCGCCATCACTGCTGACCTTTGGCACCAACGTCTTGGCCATCCAGGACGTCAGTCTTTAAATTCAATAAAACGTTGTCATTCTATTTCTTTTAATAATTCTTCTAAAAATGTTTGTGACTCTTGTGTTTTGGGCAAAAGTATAAGACTTCCATTTTTTGCATCTAATTCTTGCACTTTATTACCATTTGATATAATACATAGTGATGTGTGGACTTCTCCTGTCATTAGTTCGTCTGGTCATAAATTTTATGTATTATTTTTAGATGACTATACTGATTTCTTGTGGACATACCCTCTTACCCATAAGTCGAATGTTTTTTCCGCCTTCACACAATTTGCCTCCACTATTAAAACACAATTTAACCGAACCATAAAAACTTTTCAATGTGACAATGGCCGTGAGTATGTCAACAATGCTTTTCAAAATTTTTTCACCACTAACGGCATACTTTATCGTTTGTCTTGTCCATACACATCCTCACAGAATGGCAAAGCCGAACGAAAAATCCGAACCATCAATAACCTCATCCGCACCATCATGTCTCACGCTGCTTTGCCCACCAATTTTTGGCATTTTGCTTTAGAAACCGCCACCTATTTACTTAACATTCTTCCCACAACTACCACCAAAACAAAGACCCCAACCGAAATCCTTTACAACACCACACCCACATATGAACACTTACGAGTCTTTGGTTGTCTTTGCTACCCTCTCACTCCACCCACCACCATTCACAAACTCGACCCACGTGCTCATCCATGCGTCTTCCTCGGATACCCTCCTACCCATAGGGGGTACCGGTGTCTCGACTTGAATACCAAACAGATCTTTATCTCCAGACACGTTGTCTTCGACGAGACTATTTTCCCTTTCAAACATACTACCACACCGCCACCCCTATACAACTTCCTTGACCCCACAAACTCCACTATACCCTGCCATATCCACCCGCACATTGCCAATACGTCCGGCCCAACCCACTCTACCCAATCTACGGCCCAAACCCCTAACACCCCCAACTCACCTACGGCCCGAGCCCAATTCCCCCCACAAACCTCCTCCTCGGCCCAACAAAATACAAACTCGCCACCTCCCAGCTCTCCCTCATCACCATCCGTACCATCACCCACACCCCCCACCCCACCACCTCGCACCATCCACACCCGCTCTATGAGCGGCATATATAAGCCCAAACAACCCTTTAACCTTAACACTTCCGCAACCACCCCTATTGTTCCCATACCAAAGAACCCTACCGATGCCTTGTCCATACCAGAATGGTACACTGCCATGACTACAGAATATGATGCATTAGTTAGGAATGGGACTTGGAAATTAGTACCTCGCACACCAGATATGAATGTTATTAGAAGTATGTGGTTATTTAAACATAAATACAGGTCGGATGGGTCTTTGGAGCGATACAAGGCACGGTTAGTTTGTGATGGGCGTTTACAACAGGTGGGTGTGGATTGTGGTGAGACGTTTAGCCCGGTTGTTAAACCGGCCACTATTCGGACAGTTCTCTCCATTGCACTGTCCAAACATTGGGCCGTGCATCAGTTGGATGTTACAAATGCTTTTCTCCATGGTAATCTCCATGAAACTGTCTACATGTACCAGCCTCTTGGATTTCGAGACAAACGGTTTCCAGATTATGTTTGCTCACTCAAGAAATCTCTTTATGGCCTTAAGCAGGCCCCCAGGGCCTGGTATCAAAGATTCACAGATTTTGTTCTCACTCTTGGGTTCCACCATAGTCGCAGTGACGCATCTTTATTTATTCTCCACCAGGGCTCAGACACAGCCTACCTTCTTTTATACGTAGATGATATTCTTCTGGTCACATCTTCTGACAGACTTCGTCACTCCCTAATGCGCCGGCTATCCAGTGAGTTCGCCATGAAAGACCTTGGTCCCCTTAGCTTCTTTCTGGGCATCTCTGTTTCTCGCATTAAAGACACGATGTTTCTCTCTCAAAAGTCTTACACCAATGAGATTATTGATCGTGCCGGCATGAAATCCTGTAACCCGGTTGCCACACCTGTCGACACGAACGGTAAACTTAGTGCTACGGTTAGCAAACTATTTCATGACCCAACTTTATACCGCAGCCTTGCAGGTGCTCTTCAGTACCTAACTTTCACTCGCCCAGACATCTCCTATGCCGTTCAACAGGTATGCATGCATATGCACGCTCCACGTATTGATCATTGGAATGCTCTCAAGCGAATCATTCGCTATCTCAAAGGGACCATCAGTTTCGGGTTAACTCTCCACGGCACCCAATCCCAGTCCCTTGTCTCCTACACTGACGCAGATTGGGCTGGGTGCCCTGACACGCGACGTTCCACCAGTGGCTATTGCATTTATTTTGGGGACAATCTCATCTCGTGGTCGTCAAAACGACAAACCACTATCTCCCGTTCCAGTGCTGAAGCAGAGTACCGAGGAGTGGCAAACGTCGTAGCTGAAATTTGTTGGATACGGAACTTATTACTGGAGCTTCATCATCCATTGTCGCGCGCAACTTTGGTGTACTGTGACAATGTAAGTGCAATTTACTTATCAGGGAACCCGGTACAACATCAGCGTACCAAACATATTGAGTTAGACATCCACTTCGTCCGCGAGCAAGTTCAACGTGGTCACGTGCGTGTGCTTCATGTTCCATCCCGATATCAGGTTGCAGATATTTTTACTAAAGGCCTTCCTCGTGTTCTTTTTGAAGATTTCAGAGACAGTCTCAGCATCCGGTCTCCTCCCGCTTCGACTGCGGGGGTATAATAGCATAGGATATTTATGTAAAATGTATTTGTATTTAATTTGAATATCTCTATCCATAATTAGAGATAATGTTTGTATCATTATAAATATGACAATATCAATAGAAGGAAGGCAAGGGATTGATTTCCAATATCTCTATCATAAATGTTTAAAATATATGATCCGTCAAGAAAACAACATTGCCATTAACTCATTAAGCATGACGGGCGATCCAATATGTAATTCTCTTCGTTTAAAAGAAAAGAAAATAAACCAAATGTTACTTTAACGGAAAATATTTTTAAAATATATGAATGGTGAATGGGAATGTGATGCTAAATGGATTGAAAGTAAATCGAATTTATAGTCGTCCCAATCTTGCTTCCCACGGCTTATACCTCTTAATATTAAATTGTTTATTATTATTATTATTATTATTATTATTATTATTATTATTATTATTATTTTTGGTTATTAGATTTTTTTGGTTATTAGATTTATATTTGAAAAAAAAAATATGTTTCTCAGTCTTGTTTCGCACGGTTGGATGGAAAAGTAGGCATACGGTCCCGCTAGTGACATGTCTTCGTCCGTTTATGTGATCCACAGTCAAACATGAATAGTGCTTGTGCATTTCACATTTGAATATGGTATTATGATAAAACATTATATACTATAATTTATTTTATATTAGTTCATTTTATCCTACACATATCATAATTCATTCAACATAGATATAATCTACACATATCAATATTCATCCTACACATTAAAATTCGCCCTACATTTATCATACACGTCTCGTAATGAATCCTAGACATATTAGAGTTCATCATAAATGAATCCTACATTTGTTTTGTCATGATATATTTTGAAAAGGAGTTATGACTTTCATTTATAAAACTAGTTTAGGGGTTACAAACATTTAATACCAATATCAAATGAAGGATTTTTATTGGTTCAAACTTCTTCTTTTTCTTCTTAGAAAACAATTTCTTCTCATTTGAACTCTCCACTATATATAGGGGAAGGTAAGAATGAAAACCTTATGAATTTGAAGAAACCTTCCAAACCCCATCCTAGCCATCCATTCAACATCATCAATGACCATTTTTTTTTTTTGAGAATTTTGATTTAAATTAAATAGGTGAGAGAGTGTGAAAAGGACAATAAGGGCAATAAGGTCATTTGGCTTTTCTGAAAAGCATATTTCAAAAGTTGACTTGACACCCATCACATCATCTCTCTTTCTTACTTTTTGCACATTCTCTTAAAAAAATTCAGACACACTGTTGCATATGTTAGAGACGTTTTGTTACACACGTTAAAGACCTTTTCTTACATACGTTAAAATTGATAACAAGTATTAGACATATTGTTACATATGTTAGAATTGTTATAAAACACATAGAATGTATAATTCAATTAAAAACATTACACATCAAACGTACACAAGAATGTTTCCTACAAATGACAAACAATAGTAACATATGAAACAGATGCTAAAAACAATAAAAAAACGGTCATTACAATCAACAAATGCTAAAAAAACAATCATAATAAAAAAACCTGTCTATACTTCATTCTTGGAAATCATCTTTGTTGGATCAGTTTGCTCTTTTGCTAAGTAAGAACTTGCTATCTTGAACACTTAAGTGTTTAGCAAGCCCTTGTATATCAGATTATAAGCACAGCGGAATGGATAAGTTAAAGCAACACTTTTTATACTTAGGAAGAGTTATTACTCCCCCTGGATGATTGAAACTAATAATGACAAGTATTTATTATGAATCCAAGCAGTAAATGGGAATTAGATACTTAGACAGATTCACAATAAATACTGAAATGGAATAGAACAGTGAAAGTGTTTGAAGGATTTTTCTATTAAAATCAATGTCTAAAATAGAAGGTTGAAGCCTTCTATTTATAGACGATTACATACATGTATCTTGCCCAAAAAGCAAGTACAGAAACAACAGAAACAAGTTGCACAAGTTGCAACATTGAAACTATCAAATACAGCTAAAAGTAATAATAAACAATGAAACTACTGATGCAAAAGGCGGTGGAAAATATCTGATGCTAAGTGCTGATGAATGACAAACTACTGATGAGTAGTTTGTCTTCAGTACTTCTGAAGTGAACTTGTCTGGTTTGGACTTCAGAACTTCTGATGAAGTTTCTTCTTCAGCACTTCTCATATCTTCTCTTCAGCAGTTTCTTGTTTTCATTTCAGTACTTCTATACTTAGCCAAAATGACAGAAGTGAATTAGACTAAGGTTTCCAAAAGTGGTTTCACCAATCCTCTTTGTCCTAACAATCTCCCCCTGGATTGATGAAGCCAAAACCTTACTAATTCCTTATGTTTTTCTTCTGTCTTGAACAATCTTCCATATCTCTTTGTACATGGTGTTCTTGAGCTGGTTTAACTGTCCATCAGATAGAGATCCTCTCTGTGGTTCCAGATGTTGAATTGTGAGCAGGTCTTGTGTTGACAGTTTCTTCAGATCACTGATCTTCTTGTAAGCCCTGCTTGAGAGGTCTCTTCTTGTCAACAATACTGAGTTGTTATCAGTAAGTGACCATCTGATGATAGGTATCTTTGACTTGTTAAAGTCAGAAGAATAGGGAACCAGACTTGTCCCTTGGTTGATGGTCCTGAGTGTTGGATGTCTTCTGTTTCAGTTAACCTCAGGTGGGAGTCTCTTCCTTGTTGTTGTTGCATATCAGGCATCTGAACAGTTGGGAGATGGTGTTCAGTCACTACCTTGGTATGCATCTTTTCTTTGATGGTCTTTTGGATTTGGTAGGCAAAAGTGGAAGGATCCCTGAATTGTGTTAACAGAGGTTTCTCCTCAATGTCAAAATCTGAATGGACTATTGAACTTCCTTCAAGTAGTACCATTTTGAAATCAGTTTTGACATTGTCCTCTGCTTTCTTTCTTTGAGTAGCAGGTCTTCTTGTTGATACACCAGAAGTTCTAACTACTAAACTTGAAGGATCAGCAGTTTGAAACTTCTCTGGATTTGCAGCCTTGACAGCCAAGTATTTTCTGTAAGTATCCATTAGTCTTTCTTCTTTCCATCTGGATACTGAGGCTTTTGAACCATAGCCCTCTGCTACTAATTCTTCTATTATCTGGGCTCTCTTGGCCTTTCCATCTTTGCTTGTGGCCAGTTTGTCTGCAAGCAGTTGTGCTCTTCTTGTCAGCTCTTGCATAGAGAGTCCCTTGAGTGTGTAGGCTTTAGTCTTGCTGTTCTTTGTAATGTAAGACACCAGTTGTTGTCTTTTGTCTTGTTCAGCAATCTCATCAAGGTTAGCCTGCCTTTGTAGTTCAGCTTCATAAGCCTGAAGTTTTTCTTCATGTCTTAAGTCTAGATCATCCCTTTCTTCCAGAGTTTTCCAGATCAGATCTTCTCTGGCCTTCTTGTTGGCTGCAACTAAGCTCTTCTCTAATAATTCAGCTGATTGAGAGATAGGAGAAGGGTTTAGTACAGTCATTGTTGTTACTGTAGTAGGCCTGATAGGATCAGATGTTGGTTGAATGGGAGCAGTGGTTCTGGAAGGGTCAGCAGTTTGAGGTTTGGAAGTGTTAACCTCTGATGGGTTGACAACTGCTGATGGTTTGTCAACTACTGAAGGATTGTCTTCAGTACTTTCTGATTCTTCATCAGAACTTTTGCCATCAGAAGTTTCTTCATTGTGCCTTAAGGATTCTTCAGAGGTTTGGGTCTCATCTTCTTTTTCTGTGGCTTCAATCTCCTCTACTGAGACACCAAACTGTTTGGCCAGTTTTTCTTTCCTGGCTTGATCTTTCTGATCTCTTTCAAGGATGGCCACTCTTGCCCTTATCCTGGCTTGGAATGACTCCTTAGGTTCCCTGATTTTCTCCCCCCTTTTGGATTCATCAAGTTTAAGTTTTGAGGTTGAAGGTTGGGAGAATTGTCCTTGAAGATGAGCAATCTGTTTGCTGTTGAAGTCTATTTTGTTGGACAGATCATTCATCTTTGTCTTGATCACTCCAAATTGATTCTTGATAGACAGCTCCAAGTTAGCTGTGTATGTTTGGAAGTGATTCCTGATGAGAGTGTTCATCATGTGGTACAGGGGACCCTCTGGGCTGTATAGCTGGTTCAGGTCTATGCTTGTTTGCCCAGGGAATTGGGTAGGCATTTGTTGTGAAGGGGGTGTTTTTGGGAGATCCTCATGTTGTACAGAGGATGCCACTCTAGGGGTTTTAGGGATTGAGTGGGCTTTAACCTGTGCAGGGGTGACTGGCTTCTTGAGCCTGGATACCCCTGAAACAGGACCTTCAGAAAGTGCCGTCAATTCAGTAGTTTTAGTTTTTGAAACATCATCCAAATTAATGGAATCATCTGAATCCCTGATGTTGCCCTCAATGAGGACTGTCTCAGTTAAATCATGAGCTGAGCCCAACTCAGTTCTCTCATGAACCTCTTGTTCTTGGTTCTGAGGATTTCCTACTTCAGGCATTAAGCCTTCATCAGTAGTTGCCACATCTGAGGTCTTAGCTATGTTACTTCTATCCTCAGATCCACCACTGGGTGGTAACTGAGTAGTAGCAGCCTCAGATGCCCCAAGAGTCTCTAAAATTGGGCTTAAAGACTCTGGTCCACCCTCATCTCTTGGGATAGGGCTAGAGATGTCCACATCCATGTCTGATGTTGTGGTTATGTCCCCTGTTTGTTGTGGTTGTAGGGGACTGACATAATCAGATGGGACCTTCTCTTTTAGCCCAGAGAGAAGTTTGGCAATTTCTATTGCCTCTTGTTTAGAAATTTGTGGGGTTGGTTCAGTAGTTTGGGCAATAGGTGAATTTTGTTGGTCAGCAGTTTCAAAAGAAGAGTGAGTTTCAAAAGTTTTTCTAAGTCTTTTTCTTTTGAATAAGATGGTTATTGGTGCTCTTGGTGGGGTTTGAGATGGATGAGACTGAGAGGGTGTTTCAGTCTCACCTATTTGAAGAGCAGAATGCTCATGAGCATGTTCAGGCATCTCAACCTCCTGAACAGCTTTTCTTTTGGGTTGGTGGGTTTATTGTGAGAGCAGTAAAATATTGGGATTTTACGACAAGATCAATGATCTCATCGTATTGGGACCAGCCTTCTTGTTTTTCAAGAAAGGCCCTTTGATTGTGTCCCTGCTTTAGAACGAGAGCCATGTGGTTTGGGTTTTGATCGAACAGTTGATTTGCAGGTTTAGGTTATTGAGAGAGATTTTGAGAGAGAAAGAGGGATATTTTTGAGTTTGAAAGGATAAGTGTTGAGAAAAGGTATTTATCAGAAGTTTTAACCGCTTGAATCTTCTTTATTAGAAGTTTTTAAACCGCCTTTGGTTAAAAATCTTTTTATCAGAGGTTTTAAACTGATTAGGTTAAACCTCTGATGATGGGAAAAGTCAGATTTGCCCTTTTTGACTAAACTGCTGATGAAGGATTACTTCATCAGTAGTTCCCATTTCCTCTTCAGTAGTTTTAACAGCTGATGAGAAATGTTTTTATAAATACTTTTATTCATAACTTCTGAAGGTTATTTTATCAGAAGTTACACACTTTTCAGAAATTATCCCCATACTGATGTTTTGTTCATCAGTAGTTCTCTTTTTCAGAAGTTTTGTTTCAGACTTTTTGTCTGTTTTTGTAAGTGAAAAATGAACAATTGCAAAATAAAATAAATACTTACAAATTTATCATCCCAAGCATGGATACTAACTTCTAAAATGTTGATGTGTCAAGGGGTTTTGTGAAGATGTCAGCTATTTGATTAGCTGTTGCTACATGCTTCACCTCAATCTTGCCTTTTTCATAGCAATCTCTTATAAAATGGTACCTGATCTCAATATGTTTTGTTTTTGAGAACTGTACTGGATTTTGAATGATGCTAATGGCAGATTTGCTGTCTACAAACAAAGGTGTCTTGGTCTCTTTGATTCCATAATCAAGAAGTTGATATTGGAGCCATTGTATCTGTGATGTACAACTTGCAGCTGCAATGTATTCAGCTTCAGCAGTTGAAGTTGCAACAGATGTTTGCTTCTTTGATTGCCATGACACTAGACAGTTACCCAAGAATTGACAACCACCAGATGTTGACTTTCTTGTCATCTTACACCCTGCATAGTCACTATCTGAAAAAGCTGATAACTTGGTATTGCTTGAAGCAGGATACCAAATTCCAAGTGTTGGAGTTCCTTTCAGATATCTGAAAATTCTTTTGACTGCTATAAGGTGTGATTCCCTTGGTGCTGATTGATATCTAGCACAGACACATGTTGAAAACATAATATCTGGTCTAGAAGCAGTTAAGTATAAAAGGGAACCTATCATGCATCTGTACATGGTTTGATCAACCTGTTTTCCTTGATCATCAGGTTCAACTTGTGTGATTGGTGTCATGGGAGTGGAACATGATTTACAGTCTTTTAAAGAAAATTTGTTTAATAATTCTTTAACATATTTTGATTGATGTATAAAAGTTCCATTTGTTTGTTGCTTGATCTGCAGTCCCAGAAAGTACTGCAGTTCTCCCATGGTACTCATCTCAAATTTTGATTGCATGAGTTTCTTAAAATCATCACACAGTTTTGTGTTTGTTGAACCAAAAATGATATCATCAACATAAATTTGAACAAGTAGGACATGATTTCCAACATGTTTAATGAAAAGAGTTTTATCAATGGCACCTCTTGTAAAGTTATTTTTGAGTAAAAAGGTGGAGAGTGTATCATACCAGGCTCTTGGAGCCTGTTTGAGCCCATAAAGAGCTTTGTCTAGTCTGTACACCCACTCCGGATGAGAAGGATCCTCAAACCCAGGTGGCTGATAGACATACACCTCTTTTATTTTCCCATACAAAAATGCACTTTTCACATCCATTTGATAAACTTTAATTTTGTTGGAAATGGCATAGGCCAGAAATAACCTGATGGCCTCAAGCCTTGCAACTGGAGCAAAGGTTTCATCATAGTCAATTCCCTCTTCTTGAGAGTACCCTTGAACTACCAGTCTTGCCTTGTTCTTGATTATCATACCAGCTTCATCTTGTTTGTTCCTGAAAACCCATCTTGTGCCAATTGGTTGCTTGTTTGGAGGTAAGGGACAGATTTCCCAGACCTGTTGCTTGTTGAACTGAAGCAGTTCATCTTGCATAGCTTGCACCCAATTATTGTCTTTGAGGGCTTCCTGGTACTTCTTTGGTTCCAACTGTGAGATAAAGGCTGAAAATAGGCAAAAGTTGGAGAGCTGGTTTCTGGTAAGAACACCTGAAGCTATATCACCCATGATTTGATCAAGTGGATGATCTCTGTGTTCAATCAGTTGTTGTAAACCACTGAAAGGTGTAGGTGGCTCTTGTTCTTCAAACAAACTACTGAGGTCTATAATATCTGGTTCAACAGTTTTAGTGTCTTCAGTAGTTGCAGGTGCTGAAGCAGATGTTTGAGTTTGGCCTTCAGTATTTGTTGGATCAGAAGTTTGTGAAACTTCTGATGGTGTTGAAGTTGACTTAATGACTGTTTGAGGAGTCCATGGTGTAGGATCCTCATCATCAAACCTTTGATCACCATAATAAGTAGGTTTGGAAGGAGTAACAGTCTTTTCAGGTCCAAAGTGGAAGTTGTCAAGGTCAAAGAGTTCAGCAGGATGTGCTGGAATAAGAGTGTGTTTTGACTCATTGAACTTGACATTCAGTGTTTCTTCTACTATCCTGGTGTGAGAATTAAAAACCTTGTAGGCTTTTCTAGTTGAAGAGTAACCAAGAAAGTAACCTGAGTCAACTTTGGCAGCAAACTTTGAAATAGATTCCTTGATGTTCAAGATGAAACATTGACACCCAAAAGCCCTGAAAAAGGAGATAAGGGGCTTCATGCCATGAAGAACTTCATAGGCAGTCTTGGAATGTCTCTTGACCACAAGAACTCTATTCTGAACATAATATGATGTGTTAACTGCTTCTGCCCAAAAGTACAAGGGCAGTCCAGAATCAGCTAACATTGTTCTTGCTCCTTCTATTAATGTTCTGTTCTTCCTTTCTACTACACCATTTTGTTCAGGAGTTCTGGGAACACTGTATTGTCTAATAATCCTTTAGACAAACAGAATTCATCCAGAGTTTTGTTCTTGAACTCTGTCCCATTATCACTTCTAATGGTTTTGACAGATAGAGAATATTGTTTCTCTACTTGTAGAATGAAGAACTTGATGATTTCAGCAGCCTCATCCTTGGAGAATAAGAAGAATACCCATGTGAATCTTGAGTAGTCATCAATGATGACTAGGCAGTACTTCTTCTTACCAAGGCTCATAATCTTGACAGGTCCAAATAAGTCCATATGGAGTAGTTGAAGACATGCAGTTGTTTTTGATTCTTCAATAGACTTATAGGAGGACTTATGCTGTTTTCCCTTTAAACAGGATACATAGTGTTCTTGACACTGGTATACTTTCAAAGGTAGACCTCTGACCAAGCCCATTTTTGTGACTTTATTTATGGTTTTAAAGTTCACATGGCCAAGTCTCCTGTGCCAGAGATCTGTTTCTGAAGTTGATGCCCTTGAGAAGAAACAGGCAGTGTTGTTCAATACTTTGTCTTTCTCAATGTCCACTGCATAGACATTGCCACATCTTTTGGCAATCAGCAAAAGTATGATCTTCAATGATCTTCTCTATCAACTTCTGGCCTTCTGGTGAGATGATCTTGCATGCTGTCTTTGTGAAGAAGGAAGAATATCCTTTATCACACATTTGTGACACACTCAGCAAGTTGTATTCAAGGTTTTCCACCAGATTGACCTTGTCAAACTGTATTTTGCCAGAGGAGACATTGCCATGTCCTAGCACATATCCCTTAGCATTGTTCCCAAAGGATACAGATCCTTCTCTTTGGCTGATAAAGTTGTTTATCAGGTATCTGCATCCAGTCATGTGCATAGAGCCTCCACTATCAACATACCATATGCTGTTTAAGCCCCTAGAAACTCTCTGCACATAAAAGCAAATTAGTTAGGTTTAGGAACCCAAGCCTGTTTGGCTTTGGGTTTGCTCTTGAGAACAGTTACAGTTTGTTCTTGACCAGGTTGAGAAATCCATGTCTTTTTGGCAATGGATTTTTCATTAAGAACCATGGTGGTATCCTTTTCAGGACCACCATCAACCTTGGTCATCAGTAGTTGTACCATGTTCATTAGATTTTGTATCTCAGCAGTTTGTGAAACTGCTGATGATTTAGGTCTAACTACTGACAAAGAATTTTGAGAAAAAGATTTTGGTTGAGATTTTATCTTTTTCTAAGAAAAGGTGTTTTCAGGTTGTTGTTTCTTGGGTTTAAAGATTCTTTAATAATCATTTCTGATTTGATTTCCCACAACCTGTTGTTTAATTTTTTGATTGAACTGAATTCCTTTTCTGTATCTACAAAATTCAGTTTTGTGGTTGAATAGACCACAAATTTCACACTCTTTTGCCTTTTGTTTTTGATCTAAAGGCAAATTTCTGACATTTGTGTAAAGATTTTGCTCATCAGTAGTTTTCAGGATCTCAACTCCTGATGTAGATGAAACTACTGATGGCTTGTTGTCAGACTTTGTTAATACTTCTGAAGTACTTTCTTTGAAAATGCCAGGATTTCTGTTTAGAAAGTTTTCATGGAAAGATGTGCAGTCTTTCCCTTCAGAAGTTTCATTTGAAACAATTCTTCTCCCATCTTCAGTAGTTTTGGGAGAGAAATCTGTTGGTGTTTCAACATGATGGTATCCTATGCCAAACTTAACATTTGAAGCACTTTGTTTGTTTAGCAACAATTGATACCCCTTACAAGATTCCACCCATTTTTCACATGTGATCCTGGTGTCAGCAAGCTCTTGTCTGACATCTCCCAGGTCATTTAGCATGATTTTAATTTGTGCTTGGGTTTCAATAGCTGAGTCAGTTAATTTAGAAACTTCTTTTGTTTTAGCACACAGTTTTCTTTCTAAATCACATTTTATCTGTGTGTATTTTCTTTCTAAATCATTGGCTTTACCTTGTAAGTGCACATTTGTCTCTCTTATGAGAGCAAAAGTTTCTTTGCAAGAATTTGAGCAAAGTTTTGTCAAAGATTCTTTTGATACCTGTGACAATGCAGATTTTGAAGTACAGCCTTCAAATGCCATTAAGGCAAAGTTCTTTCTGCCATTGTCTGGTTCTCCCCAGTTGATGTCAAACACCTTGTTGTCTGCATCAGGATTGCACTCTGTGGTGTCAAAAGGGAGACTGCTCCAGTCAACATACCCTGAGGTAAAAAGACTTTGTTGAGAGGGTTGTTGAGGCTGTGGAGGATGTTGAGCAGCTGGAAAGGGAGGGATTGATTGTTGGCTCTGCATCTGTTGAGCAGGCATTTGAACATATTGTACTTGTGGCATGTATTGCTGTTGAGGAGCTTGTGCCTGTACAAAATGAGCACTCCCTTGAGTTGCATTATTCCTATTATAATTGGGGTTATAGTTATTTCCAGATTGTGATTGGTTAAAGCTAGAGCTTCTACACTCTCTAGCAAAGTGTCCCAACTTCTGACACTTGTGACATCTCAGTTTAGATTTGTCAAAACCAATTTTTGTATTACTGGTCAATCCTGGAAATTTCCTTCCTGACCTTTTATAAAACTTGTTAGTTTTAATGCTTAGCATGGCCAGTTGGTGTAAAATGTCCATTTCTTCTAAGTCATCACTGCTAAAGTTTTTCAAATCATCCATGATAAAACATAGATTATCAGCAGTTTGACTTTGGTCATTATTGTCATAACCTGGGAAAGATCTTTCTGATGAGATCCCAGTTGTTATGTCAATGTTGTCATAAGATCCATAGGAACAAGTTGGTGAGTCTTGTCCCAAAAGTGCTGTACTACCTGGAAGGTAGTCATCAGCAGTTTTACCAGATGATTGTAATTTCTTCTTTTGATCAATTTCTCTCTCAAAAGTAAGTAATCTCCCATGGAGTTTTGTAAGAGTGAGGGAGCTAAAATCTGGTGAGGATCTTAAAACAATAGAGTATGTTTCCCATTTGTCTGGTAAAGACCTTAAAAATCTATGTAGCATAGACACTGTTGTATAGGTCTGACCATTTAGCTTTAGCTCAGATATTAATGAGGAGAATCTTTCAAATTGTTGAGTTAAAGTTTCCCCATTAATATGAGCAAATGTCTCATATTGTTGAGCTAAAATCTCTCTGGTGTTGGCAATCACCTCTTCAGTTCCTCCAAACTGTTCTTTAAGACAATCCCAGAGTTCTTTGGCACTTTCACAATGTAAAAGGCCAGAGTATATCTCATTTGGGAGCGCCATTGCCAACATAGAGAATGCTTTTGCATCTAGCTCAAGTTTTAGGAAATCATCATCTGTATATTCTTTTGGGTCCTTAGGGACCTTAACATTAGTTTCAAGATTGACATTTACTGGTTTGTGAGGACCATATATCACAGATCTCCAACAACCTGTGTTGGTTTGTGACAAGGTATGTGCCATTCTCTTTTGCCATATGTTGTATTCATTTCTTACAAGCATGGCAGGTTTATTGGCAGAACCAGTATTATGTGGATCCATTTTAAAGAGTATAGATTTGTCAGATGACTCTTTTAAGTGATGGATGTTGATAAAAAGTGAACTTTTGATCTTTTTATTGAGTATCAATAAGAGCTTTGTGTCTGATTCTCAATTTGTTAGATTGATATGTGATCAGATAAACCAACGCTCTGATACCAATTGTTGGATCAGTTTGCTCTTTTGCTAAGTAAGAACTTGCTATCTTGAACACTTAAGTGTTTAGCAAGCCTTGTATATCAGATTATAAGCACAGCGGAATGGATAAGTTAAAGCAACACGTTTTATACTTAGGAAGAGTTATTATTCCCCTGGATGATTGAAACTAATAATGACAAGTATTTATTATGAATCCAAGCAGTAAATGGGAATTAGATACTTAGACAGATTCACAATAAATACTGAAATGGAATAGAACAGTGAAAGTGTTTGAAGGATTTTTCTATTAAAATCAATGTCTAAAATATAAGGTTGAAGCCTTCTATTTATAGACGATTACATACATGTATCTTGCCCAAAAAGCAAGTACAGAAACAACAGAAACAAGTTGCACAAGTTGCAACATTGAAACTATCAAATACAGCTAAAAGTAATAATAAACAATGAAACTACTGATGCAAAAGGCGGTGGAAAATATCTGATGCTAAGTGCTGATGAATGACAAACTACTGATGAGTAGTTTGTCTTCAGTACTTCTGAAGTGAACTTGTCTGGTTTGGACTTCAGAACTTCTGATGAAGTTTCTTCTTCAGCACTTCTCATATCTTCTCTTCAGCAGTTTCTTGTTTTCATTTCAGTACTTCTATACTTAGCCAAAATGACAGAAGTGAATTAGACTAAGGTTTCCAAAAGTGGTTTCACCAATCCTCTTTGTCCTAACAATCTTCATCTTTAATGCAAAAAATATGTCCACCTGCAAAAGAAAACAAAATCATCAATTTACATATAAGCCCACCCCCACGTCTTAACATATGTTATCTACTATTTGTTAACATGTGTTATCTAGCTTGAATAAAAAAAAATATACGAAACATATGCAACCTACATTCCATTCAAGAGTTCTTTTCCCGATACTTTCTCTATAATATGCATTACATTCGTGATAAGTTACTTTTGTAATGATTAACATATGCAACTAGTGTTGAAAGTAAACATTGTTTAACCTAGAAGGAAGATGATAAAACTGTGTAGATATGTAACATACGCAACTTAGTTCTGGTGTAACATACGAAACAGATGCAATATACAATCTTAAAAAAAGCCATAGAATTAACAAATATGTACCATTTTCAGAATTCAATTCAATTTCTATAATTTAACCACAAAAAAATAAAAATAAATAAATAACCAACACCAAAACCCAAAAAAACAATAACAAACCCAAAAACAATAACAAACTTGAATCATAACACACACACACACACACACAAAACAATTCCCAGAATTCTAAACCCAAAAAAACAATTCCCACTTACTACTGGGAAGGTCATAAAACTGTATAGATGTGTAACATACGCATATGCAACTTATTTATGGTGTAACTTAGGGGTGTGCATGGGTCGGTTTGGTTCGGTTTTTACCATTAACCATAACCATAACCAAATTTTGGTTATGGTTAATCGGTTATGACTTCGGTTTTGGTTCGGTTATGGTTATTTCGGTTATTAACCACAAACTTCAATTAAAACTAACTTTCGACTAAAGTTTAAAAATTAAAATCGCGTGGGTCTACAAAATAAAAAATGAAACCTACGATGATGGACTTAGCTTAAGTTTTTTATAAGACTAAACAAGATTACATTTTTTTTGTTAAACTACCAATGGGGGATCCTTGTTAATAAGATACTTCTAGACAATAAAAAAACTTACCTAAGCCTAACTTTAATTCTTTATTAAAATAAAGGTTACATACATCAAGATCGTTTTGTTACTAGCGTACTTTTATCATAGTAGAAAACATCTACATGGTTAGTGTAAAACATAAACCTATTACATAGACTTAAAACTAGAAGTTCGGTTCGGTTTTGGTTATATCGGTTAACCAAAGTTTCATAACCATGACCATAACCGCTCGGTCGGTTAAAGAAATTTCATAACCATAACCATTGGTTATGTCGGTTATCGGTTAAAATTGGTTCGGTTATGTCGGTTATGGTTCGATTATTGGTTATGGCGGTTAATTTTGCTCACCCCTAGTGTAACTTACGAAACAGATTATATATATTATAACAAAAAACATATATATTTTTTCAAAAGCTATAGAAATAATAATAGTTACTACTTATGCATGAAATATATAAAACAATACAATAAGATATGTAACTAGCATTGAGACTAACAGGTCTAACTTATGTAAGAGTTAACTAATGATTGATAGTTTAATACCAAACACAAAATCCACCATTTTTTTAACATATGAAAAAAGGTTATTTTATATCCACTGTGAGAACAATAAAAAAATCTATAATACCCAATATATGAGAACAAATAAATCTTTATAAAGAAATATATAATACCCCAATATAGTGATGCATTACATGACCAAGAATAAATCTTTAAACCAGTGAATCTTTTAGGTTGATAGGTTCATACATAGGACAATAAAAGTGAAAGATTTAATCTTTTTTAGGAATTAAAAAAAACCCAAATAAAAAATTTCAATTATTTCAAATTAAAACCTAAATAAACTCCAAATAGGGATTGAACCAACGGTGTTTTCCGACCATTTTTATCTCAATAGTCATTCTGAAAACACGTTTTTTTCAATCTATAATCGGTTTAAACAAAAACCCCCAAATTATTTCAAATTAAAACCTAAATAAAACTAAAAATAATCCTAAAAATTAAAAAAAAAACTAACCGGTTGTGGTGATAGGGACGATGACGATGGTGGTGAACGGTGGTTCTGTGGTGGGCTTCGATGATGATGCCAGTGGTGGTTGTTTCGATGTTGTGGTTTTTCGATGAATGGAACAACTATGGTAGTGGCGTTCGACGGTGATAATAATAATGGTTGTTGTAGATGATGATGGTGGTGGTTAATGGTGATGGACGGTGGTCTGGGTGGTTTATGGTGGTGTGGCGTCTGGGTTCATGACCGTCTTCCACGTACAATCTTCGAGCTAACAGCGGCCTGACCTGTAACCGCGTCAGTCGGAAAGACGGGAGCTGTCCAGATGGGTTTTGTTGGTGGTCGTAATCATAACCATAACCAAACTTCGGTTATGGTTACTCGATGAATTCGGATATGGTTATTTCGGTTATTAACCAAAAAAATCAACTAAAACTAAATTTCGGCTAAAGCATAAAATTAAAAGCCAATGGGTCCAAAAAAACCGGAACCTACAATGTTGGACTTAGCTTGAGCTATTTTCTATAAGGCAATCAAGACTACATTTTCTAGTTATACTACCGATGCAATATCCCTTTTAATAAGATATTAACAAAAAACATACTTAAGCCTTTGATTACAAGTTTGATTCATCATAAATAAAAGAGCAGTACATCAAGATCACTTTATTAATAACATACTTTTATTATAGCAAAAAACTTCTACATAGTTAATGTAAAACATAAATCTATTACATAAACTTAACATTACAAGTTCGGTTCGGTTTATATCGGTTAACCAAAGCTTCAAAACCATATTCGCTCGGCCGGTTAAAGAAATTTCATAAGCATAACCGTTGGTTATGTTGGTCATTGGTTAAAATCGGTTCGGTTATGTCAGTTATGGTTCAGTTATCGGTTATGACGGTTAATTTGCACACCTCTATATTATGTGACACAATACATGCAGTTACTCTTAACGTAAAATGTATGTTGTCATTCTACTACTTAGTATATTTCTATTGTTAACTTAAAAAGCATGGAAGTGGTTTCCTTTTAACGTATAAATGTATAATACTTGTAATTGTAGTACTTAGGCCATTAGGTATACTATCACGTCCCTTCATTTAACATATGCATCTTTAACATTCACATCACTCATAATTTCTTTAACATCCATCAAAGTAAGTATTAACTCCCCTTAAAATAAGTATATTAAATTTACTGTGCGCATGTAAAGTGACTACCATTTTTGTCACACCCTCAAATTCCACGTGCGGGGTTTTACCGCGAGGCGCGTGACACACCAGGATCTCAGTCAACGATCACAATAAACATACAACAAACATGCATTCAAGATTATATTTAAAACCAAAATATAATGCTTTGAGCTGTAAACCAGCAGCGGAAGCATTCTTGTTTACAACCAAAAGACATATCATTGTTTACAAAGACATTGTTTAATATGTTTCAAAATAATAGACGCCGTGCATGACTCTGTGCGCCTAGTCCGATGACCGCTACCTCAGCGACCTGAGAAAACATGCCAAAAATGTCAACATATAATGCTGGTGAGTTCACAGGTTTTCTTTTATAAAGCGTTTTCTGTAAGTTGTAAAGATCATATCTGTTACTACCAGGTTATAAGAACGTTAGCTAGACGTTAAGTGTTTGTTTACTACTGCGGTTGGGAATCCATTTGTTAGTGCATGTTTGTGTGACAAATGCTTCTCTAGATTAGTATCGTTTTTTTTATGTTGGTTGATAGTTTAATTGTAACATGCTTGACGGGGTTATAAGTCAAGTATGATAGTCTTTTGTTTAAATCCTAGCTAACATTGTTGATGAACGAAGATGGCATAGGAAAAGATGCCTTTGAGCATCTTCTCCTAAAGGAGAAGTTAGTGCATCTTCTCCTGCAGGAGAAGTTAGTGCATCTTCTCCTAAAGGAGAAGTTAGAGAAGGAATCTTTTCATGGGCTTCTTCGTTCAGCCCATGCACTATATATAGGTGCATGGGGTGTAGGCTAAGGCTTAGAGTTTTTGGTTAGCAAGCTTGTAATTGATATTTGTTCCCACTGAAATAATATCAATAGACAAGCCGGTTTTATATTATTCATCGTGTTCTTCGTTCGTGTTGATTCTCAGTTTGCATAAACATCTATCAAGGGATTCCGCACCTTGATAGATCTGATCTAGCTTGTAATCGATCCATTCAAAGGACCTACAATTGGTATCAGAGCGTTCATGCTCGATTGTACGGTTCAAGCTTGATTGTTGCAAATATTGAATCTTCTGTGGTTATTCATCTAAAACCATCTGGATTAATAAATCATGATAATATGTTTAAAATTATCAAATAAAAATTAAACAAAACCGATCGACTTTGATAATAATAAATTTTAGTTTAATTTTTATAGTGATAATCGGACATTACAGTTGGATTGATTTTGTTTCATAAGCTCTCCAGATCTCAGCGAGCGAACAAACGAACAGAAAGAATTTATTAGTATCTTTTCTAACTTCTCCTTGAGGAGAAGATAGACTATCTTCTCCTTCTTTTTTATTTATCTTCTCCAGCATCTTCTCCCAGCATCTTCTCCAGCATCTTCTCCTAAAGCATCTTCTCCTTCAAGCATCTTCTCCCAGCATCTTCTCCTACGGCATCTTCTCCTTCAACATCTTCTCCTACAAACATCTTCTCCTAAAGCATCTTCTCCTTCAAGCATCTTCTCCCAGCATCTTCTCCTTCAGCATCTTCTCCTTCAAACATCTTCTCCTTCAACATCTTTTCCTACAAGCATCTTCTCCTACAAGCATCTTCTCCTTCAAGCATCTTCTCCATAAGATTCATCCACCTATCTTCGCACTGCATACTAGTACCACACCTTGACTTTTGACCTGTCACTTTATACAGTTTATTTAAAAAAAAAAAAAAAAAATCGTGGACTTTAACAGTTACTAGAAGTTGAACATTTGGCATTGGGATTGGACTTTGGACCTTTATTTGGATCTTGGACATTTATATTAATTTAATTCATATTAAAAAAAAAAATGTCTACTCTAAACAAGATGTTGGAAATGGACCATGAAGTAGGAAAGTCAAACTCACCACCTAAAATGATTTCAGTTAACGATTATTATTGGTGGAAGGACAGGTTTGAAGAATGGGCAAGGTTTTATATGATGAGAGGATGGATTTGCATTAGAGATGGATATTTCAAACCATCTAGAAATGTGGAAGGTAGAATTGTGGAAGTGGCCTTTAAGGATATGGAAGAAGAAGATAAGCTTATGTTTGAAGCTGAAAACAAAGCTCATGCTGCCATCACAATGAGTCTACCTCAGGAGATTTTGCATACCTTCAAAAAATACCATGAGGCAAAACAATTATGGGATGCTCTCGCAAGAAGATTTGAAGGAAACGATAATGTCAAGAAAAATAGGACCGATTTACTGAAGAAGCAATTTGCTGTCTTCAGGGGAATGAAAGGAGAAACTCTTGAGGAAATTATAACACGATTTTATCATCTTGTGACTGAATTAGGGAATCACAGTATATCGTATACTGAGGCTGAACTGAGTACAAAAATTCTAGATTCTCTACCCTCAAAGTGGGAGGTTTATACTCTTTTGATAAAAGAGAATCCAGAGTTTGAAAGTGCTACTCTTGATGATGTGATAGGGAAGCTGAGGGCTTATGACTTGGCCATACAGAGAAAGGATGCCGGATATGATCAGGTTCAAGATCCGGGAGTTTACTATGCAAAACCGACATCCAAGGATTCGTCCAATAGCAGTGGGAATGCAACTGCATTCTTCTCAGGTGATAACTCGGGAAATATTATTTTGGACTCTGATGGTGAAGTTTGTTTTGTTTCTGTTTCAGGTGAGTCTACGAAAGTGAAGGATATTCCCTCAGGAAAGACAAGGGAAAGAGCACTGACTCCAAATGTAATCACAAGTCATGCAAGTCTATGCCAATGAGTGTGAAATCAGCAGAAGAGCAACTTGCAGTTTTGTCTTCCTTTGTAGCTTCCTACGAAAACTACATACAAGGGAAGATAAACGATCCGGCAGTTTTTGATGACGACTATGATCAAATAGATCCGGATGACTTAGAAGAAATGGATTTGCAGTGGAATCTTGCTATGATCTCCAGAAGAGCAAAAAGGTTCATGGATAGAACTGGAAGAAAGCTGGTGGGAGGATGTGTCCCATCTTTCTATGCCAAAGAAGTGAGTCCCATCTTTCCTGAAATGGATGTGTCCCATCTTTCTATGTAGTTTAGTTACCAAACCGTGTTTTACAATGTAGTTTAGTTTCCTGAAATGGATGTGTCCCATCTTTCTATGCCAAAGAAGTGAGTCTGATGCAGATGCTTTGGACAATAAACATGTAGTCTCCGTTGAGATTGTGGAAGAAATGCATATGCAAAAACACAATTTATCAGTTCAAAATTGGAAGACCTTAAAAAGAAAAATATTTTTGGTATTTTGATTTTAAATAAAATAACACAAACTAAAAATATTTACAAATGCATCTTTTTGTGAGAATCATGTGCAAGAAGATCATACCAGCTTTGTTAAACTGTGTCACACTTTCAGTAAATTTTCTTAATTTAATTTTGTGAAAAACAATCCAAGATGATTACCGATATTGTTTATCCTCATAAACAAGCTACACGAAAGTTTCAAAGCTTTCACCTTGTGATATTATTAAATGTATTTTATACCGTTATACCAGTGTGTCCCAGGCTCACCAAACAAACGTGTTTGGAATAAAACAAAGGGTGTGGTTGAAATTGCTTTTAATATTGAAATAACAAGTTACTCACCACCAGATAGTGCACAGGAACCAAGTTGGATGTTCGATTATGACTCTGTTTTTAAGTCTTTTAATGTTCCTCATACCTTTAATGCAGAACCACAGGAAGAAGAACTAGTGATTGTTGAGGAGGAAGATGATGACTTTGTTTCACCTCGTTCAATAGTCCAGATTTCTACAGAAAAGACCAAGACAGATGCAAGTACCAGCTCTTCGGGAAACAACCAGCCTTCATCTACACCAGAGGTCACTGAAACCGAAGAAGAACCTTTCACGAATCCGTTCGGGATAGATTCTACTGATGATGAAGTAGCTGCAGGAGATATTGGCTCCAATTTAGATGAAGATATGCCGGTAGACACTGTAATTTCAACACGCGCAAATAGGGTTCATCCAGTTGACTTCATACTGGGGGATCCCAATGCGGGTATTCAGACTCGGAGAAGTTTTGCTAATGCCAACTGCATGTATGCAAGAATTGTTGATTCAGGGATTGTGAACAAATGCTTGAAGTGCTTTATCTCGCAAATTGAACCTAAGAGTTATCAATTGGCTCTTCGGGACAATGCGTGGGTAGAAGCTATGCAAGAAGAGCTCTCTCAATTTAGGAAGCTCAAAGTCTGGGAGTTGGTTGATCTACCTCGAGGTGCACAGGAAATTGGCACCAAATGGGTTTTTCGAAACAAGAAAGATGACAATGGTGTAGTGGTCAGGAATAAGGCTCGTCTTGTGGTAAAAGGGTTTAATCAACAGGAAGGGATAGATTTCAATGAAGTGTTTGCACCAGTTGCTAGGCTAGAGGCAATTCGCTTGTTTCTGGCATTCGCGTCTCACAAAGGATTTAAAGTTTATCAGTTAGACGTTAAAAGCGCCTTTCTGTACGGAAAAGTCCAAGAGCTGGTGTATGTCTCACAACCACCGGGGTTCATTGATCCAGAATATCCAGATCGGGTCTACAAACTTGACAAGGCCCTTTATGGACTTCATCAGGCACCCAGGGCATGGTATGAGACATTGTCCTCTTACCTCTTGAACAATGGCTTTGAGAGAGGAAAGATTGACAGTACACTTTTCATTCGGAGAAAAGGAGAAAATTTTCTGCTGGTACAGGTGTACGTTGATGACATCATCTTCGGGTCACCAGATGAAGACTTATGCAAGGAATTCGAGCAGGTCATGAAAAGGAAGTTCGAGATGAGTGCTATGGGGGAGTTAAAGTTCTTTCTTGGTCTACAGGTGGATCAGAAGGCAGATGGAATGTTCATCCATCAAACTAAGTATGTGCATGACATCCTGACTCGTTTCAAGATGAATGATTGTACACCTTATTATACTCCTCTACCGGTCAACCACGGTCTCGGTCCAGATACTGAAAGCGACAAATATGTCGACCCCACAGAGTACCGGGCAATGATTGGTTCACTCATGTACCTAACTGCTTCTAGACCTGACATTATGTTTCCAGTTTGTCTTTGTGCCAGGTTTCAGGCGGATCCAAAGGAGTCACATATGATTGCGGTCAAACGGATAATGAGATACCTTAAGGGGAAACCCAAATTAGGTCTCTGGTATCCATCAGATGGTGGATTAGATCTCTTATCCTACACCGACTCAGACTACGGAGGATGCAACCAGAACAGAAAATCGACGACTGGTGGATGTCAACTACTTGGGGCAGACTCGTATCCTGGCAATGCAAAAAGCAGACTTCTGTAGCGGTGTCCTCATGCGAGGCTGAATACGTTGCAGCTGGCAGCTGCTGTTCACAGGTTTTGTGGATACAACAACAAATGCGGGATTACGGTTTGAATTTTCTAAATACTCCCATTATGATTGATAACCAATCTACCATATCCATCACTGAAAACCCAACCAACTTTTCTAAAACTAAACATATTCATATCAGACATCACTTTATAAGGGATTGTTTTGAAAAGAGAATGATTCATTTAGAAAAAGTTGACACGAAAGATAATTTGGCAGACCTTTACACCAAGGCATTTGACAGGGCTCGTTTTGAACTGTTGGTGCAACTGAACGGGATGAGGAATCCTGAATGATTGTACGTTTCCCATAAGTTTCTGAAGTTTTTGTAAATACTTTTCAAAAAAAAAAAAAAAAAAAAAAAAAAAAAACACGAGTTGTCACTGCGAGAAAGGAAAGATATGATAGTACATCAGCTGCTTGACTGTCGCACTTAAAACAGAACAGAGAACTTAAACTGCTAAGTGCAACTGCAGTTTCATCATGTGATATACCAGTAGGCAAACTTACAACGCGTACTTAGTCCTCAACAATAATAATAATAGCAAAGAGCTGGACTATGGTACATGTGGGGAACATAACATCGGTGTACGATCTTATGATCTTAATTCTTGCGTTGATAGATTGCCAAAATCAGAGGTCTCGGGTCTTTATATTGTTGATCTATCCGGGGACAACCTGGCTGCCCTTCTGCTGCATCCAGATATATGCTGACCTAGGCACAGCCAGGATATCTTAAAAGAGCAAATCCAAAGGATAAATGCCAAATCCCTATATGCTAAACGGCTATTTCAAAAAGCCCAAAGCTAAAAAAAAAAAATCGTACCAAACTGGTATTTGCCATAACCCTGGTGAGAACACACCGGTCACTTTGCTGCATCCAGAAATATGCTGACCTGTACACCCGTGTGTCTCGTACCTTGTAAATTATACGGATACCAGCAATATACTCACCTGTTACGATGAAGCTTTGTGCATACCTTGATCGCGGGGGTATGTCATGTTGTGGGACACGCAGGACTCATAGTAAATTGCTCGAAATCGTAATAAATACAGTGAGGCTTTGAAGACAATGATGTAAGTTTGTTTAAGTGGATCAATATACTGGTAATCGCCTTGGACTGCGACTGCTCTTATAATAATTTACCCTTAATTATTCTAACTCGTGTGTTCAGTCTTGTTCTAGCTGATATGATCTTTTCGCCAGTGACATCTCTACCAAAATAATGTGTTTACTTTTTGACTTTTATTATTCTTTTATTATATAAATATTCAAAAACAACAAAAAGATTTTCTATTTTTTTTTTTTTGTACTTCAGGTCTTAATGCACGGGAAATGGTCATTCATGGAACCACTTGTTTAGTTAGGGAAAACGCTGCGTTTTCGTATCCACTGACGTTTGAAAAAGCCTAGTCATCGCGTCATTTTCAAAATTGAGCAAGTATTTTTTTTTTGGTCTCGGTAACATATACAATGCCCATTAGTAAATCTTGATTGGGTTATGTGATATTTTTTATCCACTACCCATATTATTTTAAAAAAAAAAAAAAAAAAAAAGGTCCAAATTACATTCATGGTCCGGCCCATGTACTCTTACAAGTCCAAGACTTAGATTCCTTTTAACCTACCCAACCTATCTTCTCCAACAACCTATCTTCTCCATATTATCCCTTCACCTATCTTCTCCATCCCTTTAACATATCTTCTCCTCAATTAAGATTCCCAACCCATCTCCTCCAACCCATCCCGTCTTCACCTATCTTCTCCTCAATTAAGATTCCCAACCCATCTCCTCCAACCCATCCCGTCCCCAACAACACCCAACACAACCCTTCTGCCGCCGAATCCCCACCCATCCTCTCCGTCCCAAACGAACCCCTCACCAAAACCCTTCTGCAGCCGAACCCCCACACAACCCTCTGTTGCCGCCTCCCGCTGCAACCCCACCCACAACCTGACACCAATCCTTCGCCGCCGCCCTCTGTTGCCGCCCTCACCAAAACCCTTCTGCAGTCGAACCCCCACACAACCCTCTGTTGCCGCCTCCCGCTGCAACCCCACCCACAACCTGACACCAAGCCACCCTAACCCGCTTCCTTTACTCTTGTCTTGGTTCACGTAAGTGTGGAATTTGGATCTTTCAATTTTGTGCTTTATTACCAAAGGGCCGGTTCCATGTTATTTTCTTTTGAGATTGTACGGATATAGGGATTAAATCTGCTTGTTACATAGTGTTGATTTGGACTACTGTTTATTTGGATTGCTAGGTGTTGTGTTTGAACTAAATTTAATTTTTCCTTGTTAAGAGTTTGTTCGCCTATTGTTAATTGTTGGTTCGGCTCGTAAATTGACGTGACCTTGACCTTTGATGAATGGAGAACTCATATTTCTTAATGTTCAAATACAATTTTGGCGGATTAGTAACAAATTGCATTAAAATTCGTAGGTTTGCTACGGGACTTAATTGACTTGTAGTCGGACCTATGGCCGTATTTGTATCGTGTTGCTAATGTTGACTTGTTGAGTGCAGAAAATGGCTGACGAAGAGGTTCGTGAATTTTATAGCAACCAGAACAGATCATTAAGCTTGATACCTGGACGTGACCAAGCAGCATATTATGCGCCAATTCTGTCATTTTTCCAGCGATGCAGGATCAGCTATGCACTTACTCACTCGCCACATATTAGTGCGGTCTATCTGCAGCAGTTTTGGGCCACCGCTGTTTATGATTCTGAGGTTGCACCTCCAGTTATGCGCGCTACTGTGAATAACCAACAGATTCAGTTTTCAGCAGATACTATTCGACAGGCTCTTCGTCTTGGAACTGTGGTCCAAGAAAACGGTCCTGTGTTGTTCCCTGCTGCATTTCGTACGGGCGCCTTTAGCCGTATGGGTTATTCTGGAGATATTCAAAATGACCAGATGAGCAAAAGTTATGTTTATGGGCAATGGAGATTATTGATGCATGTGATGATTGTTTGTTTCTCAGCACGTAGAGCAGGATCAGATGCTATGGGGTCCACTATTCAGTCTGCTATGTTATCTCTGGTGTATAACAAACCATTCTCCTTTTCTCAGATGATCTTATATGAGTTGGAGAAGCAGATTAGAGCTACTGGGAAGAATCGTTTTCTGGCCTTCGGCAGGTTTCTTATGATTATCTTTCAATATCTTATTCCTGATTTGCCAGATGTTCCACCTCTTGTTCAAGCAGGTACAGTGGACCGTCGTACCTTTGCTGACTGTCGCACCCACAACGCCAGGCGACCAGCGAATGAGCGTCCACAGGAGACTCCACTTTTTGGTTTTCTTATTAATTCTACTTATCAACCACCGGAAAATGATGTGTGGTTTGAACCGTCTGAGCAACAGCAACAGCAACCGCATGAGGTTCAGCTTGATATACAGGTACAGGTACAGGTACAGGAACAAGATGTTGATGATGATAGCCGTTCTAGTTCAGGACGTTTGATTGTTGCTGACTCACCACAGAGGTTGGACCCTCCTACTGACACTGTGGGTGAGAAAAGAAAGAGAGATGATGTTGAGACTGACAAAGACTATCAGCCAAAAGATTCAGATGATGATGATGATTATGATCCACCTCTTCGGTCTCGTCGGAGGAAAAGCGGAGGTATTGTTATTCGTGACTTAACCTCACTGGTATCATCATCGCCCTTAGCAGTTACCATACGACCACCACCACTACCACTTACTACATCCATTACCACCTCCCTAGCTACTACTACCACCCCTATTCCCGCCTTGTTTACTAGTGATGGATCTGTTGGTGAATCTTCACTTGGAGTTTCTACGCTTCCAAGTTCACTAATAGCTCCACACTCTGATCCCGTTTTCACTAACTCCACCCACACTTCTTCATTACCCCCCACCACTACTCCTCCCTCTACTACGTTATCCTCCCCTACCATTCCCCTCCCACAATTACCCAGATTCACTGTTAACGCTTCATTACCAGACAGCGAACGGATTATTCATTTAGAAAGACGGGTGGAGGAATTGACAGCTCAGTTAAACGTAGCAAATCAAACAATCAACAAGCTTGTTCATTATACTGAGGTTCAGATGGAGTTGACCTTTGACATAATAAAGCAATTGAAGGCTCAGGGGGAGATGTTGAGATGTAAGGGTGATGCATTAAGGAATAAGAGAAGCGATAATGATCCCGACAATGATCCTAACCGCTCTGCGGGAAGTGAGCCTCCAAGTGCTTCAACAACACTTGGTGTGCCTGCTACTACTCAGGGGGAGTCGGGTGCTGGAGTTGATGTTACAAATGCTGGTGATCCAGGAAAGAGGACGGCTGATTGTACGCCTCAACCCTTGGATACTATAGACTTATTCAGTCATGAGGCGGTTGATATTCTATTTCCAGGTTTTGACGATGAAGTTTCTTTTGACTCTCTGTTGGAAATTCATGAAGCTGGGGAGAAGTTGAAAGAGTCTGAATTACTTTCTGAAGGGTCTGAGCTTGATGTGTATGACTTGGAGGAAGGTGAGTTTATTCCAGACAACTTAGAAGATTGGAATTCTACTGAAGGTGATATAGGGGTAAATGAGGAGGCAGATGAGGTCGTAGCTACTAAGTTATATACGGGGACGATCTTAGAAAATGGTAATGAAGAGGATCAGCAGCACATTGATTTACTGATGAGGATGCTGACTGAAGATCCACTTAATTCAGGTATAGAAGAGAATACAGATCCTGTTGATAGTTCTGATCCTGAAGCAGTTTGGAGAGCTAAGTGGTTAAGAATGAGGGAAGAATGGGAAAACTCTAGGCCTAAGCCAATCAGGTATATGAAGTCCTATGATGCTTCGAGTCAAAGACATGAGACTAGTGGAATCGTGAGCTGGTTTTATGATAATGAGTTGAACTTGTTCGCTATCAAGCGATATGATGGGATCCAGTACATGCCTCCTAGAGTTAAATACTTCAATTCTTTGCCTTTGTTGGAGTTTAGGGACTTGGTTAGACGTGATTTAATTAATCCAAGTGAGAATGATTATGTTAAAGCTTTTCAGAGGATCATGAGATATGAAGTTAAAGAAGAGAAATTCAATCACTTCAAACCACAGATAGGAAAGTGGGTTAAAGACAAGACACGGATTGATCCAAGAACTAATAAACCTTGGATGAAGAAGTATTATAAGCCTGCTAAATGTCTGAAGCGTGTTCCTCTGAAGAAGTTGCCACAGAATATCCTTGGTAATCTCAAATGGTGGTACGTTGATAGTGATACAGCTGAAGCAGTCATGGAAGATCATAATGAGAAGTGTCTGTTGAGAGTCTATGATCCGATGCACCTAGCGAATCTGTCTCGAGCTGACTTGAGGAAGTTGTACAAGCAGCAGATTTACTACAGAGATGATTGGAGGCATCAAGGATATCGCTATCAAGGGGTCGTGGACGTATGTGTAAAGAAGAAGTTCCATGCTAACAGTCGTTGGCACTATATGGAAGATTGAAGACTGCAGAAGGTTGAAGATCTAAAGAGCATTCGTCAAGGGGGAGTTTGTTAGTGCATGTTTGTGTGACAAATGCTTCTCTAGATTAGTATCGTTTTTTTTATGTTGGTTGATAGTTTAATTGTAACATGCTTGACGGGGTTATAAGTCAAGTATGATAGTCTTTTGTTTAAATCCTAGCTAACATTGTTGATGAACGAAGATGGCATAGGAAAAGATGCCTTTGAGCATCTTCTCCTAAAGGAGAAGTTAGTGCATCTTCTCCTGCAGGAGAAGTTAGTGCATCTTCTCCTAAAGGAGAAGTTAGAGAAGGAATCTTTTCATGGGCTTCTTCGTTCAGCCCATGCACTATATATAGGTGCATGGGGTGTAGGCTAAGGCTTAGAGTTTTTGGTTAGCAAGCTTGTAATTGATATTTGTTCCCACTGAAATAATATCAATAGACAAGCCGGTTTTATATTATTCATCGTGTTCTTCGTTCGTGTTGATTCTCAGTTTGCATAAACATCTATCAAGGGATTCCGCACCTTGATAGATCTGATCTAGCTTGTAATCGATCCATTCAAAGGACCTACACCATTACTATACGTTTATAAGTTGTTAAGACTTGCCCAACAGTTTTGACTATAACCGATGCCTCGGCGAGCCAGTAATAAGAGACAATATGCACCCGCCCGGCCCAGCCGTCGAGTGGGGTTTGTAAGGCCCAATAGATCTATCCACATTTCCCCCGTTGTGCATCCCCGCACATTCATGGTTTCCCCCCTGGGACTTTCCGTAAAAGCCGCATAGTATATGTAAAGTAACCATAGTATAACATGACCTTTAGTAAGTAAGTAAGTAGCATGTTTCTCCCCTGTAAGTAAAACGGTAAAAGTGGGGCTGTGAAACTCACCTTGGTTTGCGTTACTTGCAAGTAGTTAAGTAATTATGTTATGGTAGCCCCAGATAGCGGCGACCTACCATAAGATGCGTATAAGTATTGGACTAATAACCCGCATGCTAACTAGTCCCCGAATGTCCAGACCGTGACCATAAACGTTTGAAAACACCTTTAACTGTTAAACCGACCGTGCCAGACGAGACCCGACATCCCATTGGTGACCCGACATCCCACGTGTTGGATAAATGCAAGACATCATGCAACATATGCAATTAAACACTTAGCACGCGCAACAATTTACCTAGTCTAGCATAATGTCCAATTAACGCATAAACAGGTCCGAACACGTCTTACTAAGTCATTGGGTGTATCCCGGGGTTCCTAACATGTTCCTAGGTGTCAAATCGTGTTCCGGGATGTCAAAACGCGTTCACGACAGCAGTACATGCGATTAGGAAGGTTACACGCGAGTAGGCATTAGCCTATAGGCGATTAGGGGCCTAATCGCCTGATGTATCAGGCGAGTAGGGTCCCAATCGCCCTTAAACCTGCATAATCGCCCTTAGCTCAGGCGATTAGGATGTCTAATCGCCTGCAGCTGCTGTACAACGAGTTTTCGCGCGTTAAACCCTCCAAATCAGATCCGAAACATGCAACAACACCCAATATCAAACCTAAATCATTTACCAACCCATTTCAAGCAAAAACCCCCAACATATCACTGATCTAGCATGTTCTATGCAATTATTTCCTAAAATGGCAAAGTACTAGGTTTCTTCTACCAACCTTATCTTTCCTTAAATGGAAATAATCAGATTTCAAACTCTACAACATGTAACTCATAAAATCTCTGATCTAACATCTTCCTAGTGTGAATCCTAACAACATTGCATCAACAATCACACCATAATCATCCTAAATCCTCAAGAACATACAAATGGGTCAAAATATGCATTTTCTTCAAAACACCATAATAATGGCTAAGATCCTAAGACAACCCTCCTAATAACCTCTACATAGCAGAAGTACAATCATATCTTGAAAACATTTATGTTAAAATCACCAAGAAGACCAACATATGCAAGTAAACTTCACATATAACAAGCATTAAGATGTAGACTTAGTTTAGGACTCTTTTGAAAGGTTTTTAAAGACACATTTTGGTAAAACAAGGTCTGGAACTTTGGGGAACTCGAAATAATAACTTTACAAAGGTTAGGGATGAAGAACACACCTTGGATTTTGCTAAAGAAAGGTGTGTAAGCTTGGGGATGGTGATTTTTGTAGCAAAATGAGTTCCAGAGGTGTTCTAAGGTGTGTGGGCGACTTGGGAGCAGCTAGGGTTGTTCTAGAGGTGTTTGGGGAGTTAAGGGTGCTATTTATAGGTGTTTTGACCCGAGCCCTGCAGTATAGGCGAGTAGCAGAACCTTATATGCGATTGGGGGCCTAATCGCGTGTAACATCAGGCGATTAGGTCCCAATCGCCTATAACTTCTCCTACTCGCATGATGATATAGGCGATTAGGGGTTCTCCCAGCTCCTAATCGCCCCAGTGATGCTGGAACGGGTTTTTGGCGCGTTAAACACTATTTTAACATATTTAAACACGTATTCACATACCGATAAGTCACATAATGATTTCAAACATATAATGCATGATAACTAACACGTTTACATCCGTTCACCAATTCCCGGGACTCGAGACTCGTGTGTGCATTAAACCCGGCGATTCCACGAATCGCCGATTCTTGTACCCATAGTTATGGACCGACTCCCGATGACCTCGCGGATCATCATAACGACTCCCGATGATTCCTAGAATCATCATACCGACTCGACTGACCTCGTTAAGGACGTAATATGCATGACTCGCTAAGGTAGACTTACTAGTTTAGTCAACGTTACTAACCTGAGTTTGCCGGGTGTCACATCATCCCCCTGTTGAAAGAATTTTCGTCCCGAAAATTGCCCAAGGCCAAAAAGGAAGAGACGAAAGAGAAGAAAAATTTTCTGGTTGCCATATCATCCCCCTGTTGAAAGGAATCTCGACCCGAGATTCATTCAGCTTCAGCAGAGACATGTCTTGATTCGAACGCGCGCTTAGGAAATAAATGAGGATACTTAGCCTTCATTTGATCTTCCCGTTCCCACGTGAACTCCGGTCCACGATTAGAGTTCCAACGGACTTTAACAATGCGGATTTTACTCCGGCGAAGGCTACGGATTTTATAGTCAAGAATTTCAACCGGTTCCTCCACGATACGCAGACGATCATCCACCTTGATCTCTTCGAGAGGAACAACCAAAGATTCATCCGCCAAGCACTTCTTCAGATTAGAAACATGGAAGACATTATGAACATTACTGAGCTCAGCCGGCAGATCAAGCCTGTATGCTACCGGTCCAATCCGTTCCAGGATTGCGAACGGTCCCACATACCGAGGATTCAATTTGCCCCGTTTCCCAAAACGTATAACGCCCTTCCACGGAGATACCTTCAATAAAACTCTGTCGCCAACCTCAAACTCCAAAGGCTTGCGACGACGATCGGCATAGCTCTTTTGACGATCCCGAGCTGCTGCCATGCGGTTACGGATTTGTACGATCTTTTCGGAAGTCTCGTACACAAGTTCCGGGCCGGTGAGTTGACTCTCACCCACCTCGGCCCAACAAAGAGGAGACCGGCATTTCCGCCCGTAAAGGGCCTCGAACGGAGCTGCCTTGATGCTAGAATGGTAACTGTTGTTGTAGGAGAATTCCACCAACGGTAAATGACTCTCCCACCCCTTGCCAAAGTCGATCACACATGCCCGAAGCATGTCTTCTAGCGTTTGGATTGTCCGCTCACTTTGACCGTCAGTTTGCGGATGATACGCTGTGCTCATGTCCAACTGAGTACCCAGAGCCTTATGCAAAGACTTCCAAAAGTTAGAGGCGAATCGAGGATCACGATCAGAAATAATAGAGACAGGCACCCCGTGCCGAGAAACCACTTCCTTGAGATATAACCGTGCCAAACGCTCGAGACCATCGGTCTCTTTGATAGCGAGGAAGTGCGCAGACTTTGTCAACCTATCGACAATTACCCAGATCATGTCGCAACCACTGGGCGATTTCGGGAGTTTGGTCACAAAGTCCATCGTAATCCGCTCCCACTTCCACTCGGGGATTTCAGGCTGTTGCAGAAGGCCGGATGGCTTTTGATATTCGACCTTGACCTTGGCACAGGTCAAGCACTTGCTCACGTACGAAGCCACGTCCGCCTTCATGTTCGGCCACCAATAAAGTATCTTTAGGTCATGATACATCTTATCGGAGCCAGGGTGAATAGAGTATCGGGACTTGTGAGCTTCATCAAGAACGAGCTCCCGCAAGCCCCCAAATAAAGGAACCCAAATACGTTCAGCGAAATAGTGTAACCCATCGGATCTGAGTTCAAGGTGACTATCAGCACCATGCATGGTTTCAGCTTTAAGGTTTTCCTCCTTCAAAGCTTCTTGCTGCGCTGAACGGATTCGATCAGGTAAGCCGGAATGGATAGTGAGCTGGAGAGCCCGAACACGACGAGGTTTAGCCGTTTCCTTCCTGCTCAAGGCGTCTGCGACCACATTCGCCTTGCCAGGATGGTATTTGATAGCGCACTCGTAGTCATTAAGAAGCTCGACCCAACGACGCTGTCTTATATTCAACACCTTCTGATCAAAGATATGCTGGAGGCTCTTGTGATCGGTGTAAATAGTGCATTTGGTACCGTACAAGTAATGCCTCCAAATCTTTAAAGCAAAGACCACCGCACCCAATTCCAGATCATGGGTGGGGTAGTTCTTCTCATGAACTTTAAGTTGACGAGAAGCGTAGGCGATGACCTTCTCGCGCTGCATCAGTACACAACCAAGACCCCGGATAGAAGCGTCACAATAAACCACAAAATCGTCCGTGCCCTCAGGCAAGGACAAGATAGGAGCAGAACAGAGTTTAGCCTTTAATAACTGGAAGGCTGACTCCTGCGAATCACCCCAGTCGAACTTCCTGTCCTTCTGGGTAAGAGAGGTGAGGGGTTGAGCGATCTTCGAAAATCCCTCAATAAAACGACGGTAATAACCTGCAAGGCCTAGGAATTGCCGCACCTCAGATGGCGTCTTTGGCGCTTCCCAGTCTTTAATGGCTTCAATCTTCGCTGGGTCAACGTGAATTCCTTTCTCATTAACCACATGACCAAGGAATTGAACTTCACGCAACCAGAAGCTACACTTAGAAAACTTGGCGTACAACTGTTCCCGCCTCAGAAGTTCCAAAACAAGACGTAGGTGCTCCTGGTGGTCCACCTCGTTCTTGGAATAGACTAGAATATCATCAATGAAGACAATCACGAACTTATCGAGATAAGGCTTACAAACACGGTTCATCAGATCCATAAAGATGGCAGGTGCGTTGGTGAGACCAAAAGGCATGACCAGGAATTCAAAGTGGCCATAGCGAGTTCGAAAGGCGGTCTTCGGAATGTCAGCTTCTTGAACCCTCAACTGATGGTACCCCGACCTCAAATCAATCTTCGAATAGAAACTGGAACCCTGAAGCTGGTCAAATAAGTCATCGATGCGGGGAAGAGGATAGCGATTCTTGATGGTAACCTTATTCAACTCCCGGTAGTCGATACACATCCGCAGACTTCCGTCCTTCTTCTTGACAAACAAAATAGGGGCTCCCCACGGGGACGAACTGGGTCGAATGAAACCCTTCTCTAACAGCTCCTGCAACTGGTTCGATAACTCCTGCATCTCGGGAGGTGCGAGACGATAAGGGGCACGAGCAATAGGGGCCGCACCCGGAGCAAGTTCAATACCAAATTCGACCTGGCGATAAGGAGGAAGACCAGGTAAGTCCTCAGGAAATACGTCGGGAAAGTCGCGGACAACAGGAATATCTTCAATCTTCTTCTCCTCTTCCGATGAAACCGAAACAAGTGCCAGAATGGCAGAATACCCCTTCCGAAGATACTTATAGGCTTTCATACACGAAATGATACTCAACGGGACCCCGCTCTTCTCACCGTGCACCAACAGAATTTCTCCATCAGGGAGAGGAAGTCGAATGACTTTATCAAAACAAACGATCTCGGCATGATACAGGGATAACCAATCCATACCCACGACAACATCGAAACTACCCAAGGACACCGGCATAAGATCAATAGGGAAGGAGTAACCCGACAACTCAAGGTGACACTCCCTAAGGACGTGCGTCGCCTCAACTTTCTTACCATCAGCCAATTCTATCAAGTACTTAGTCTCTAAAGGTGTAGGTACCCTATCAAGCAATTGACTAAACCCAAGAGATCTGAAACTCTTATCGGCACCAGAATCGAATAAAACCGTAGCATAGCGATTATCGAGGAGAAACGTACCAGTAACAGTGTCGGGGTCTTGTCGAGCACCGCTCGAACCGATCACGAAGGCGCGAGCATTCCTGCCTCCGCCCCCATTGTTTCCATTGCCCGACCCATTCTTCCCGGCTTCGCCCTGCTTCAACTTGGGGCATTCCCGCTTGTAGTGACCAAGTTCACCACAATTGTAGCACCCCTGTTTACCCTGATTTCCCTGGGAAGCAGCAACAGGAGGGGCCGGAGTAGATGTAGCAGGAGGGTTCCGGTTACCCTGAAGATTAACCCTGCAGTCATGGGCCACATGTCCGGCCTTGTTGCACCGGCGGCAATGGTTCTTGTCGCAACGACCAGTATGATGAAACCAGCATCGTTCACACTTTGGCAACCTTCCCTGATAACCCCCTATCTTCTGTTCAGACGACGGTCCCCCAGTATCAGACTTCTTCACCTGCTGAGGCTGAGCCGAGCTCGAGCCTTTCCCCACAGTTTCCCACTTCCGCTTGTTACTATCAGGAGCCTTTACAGCAGCGCCTCGAGGAGGCAAGACCCCTTCAGTCACCTTCATGTTGGTCAGCCTGTGAGCTGACCGAACTACCTCAGAATAAACAGTGGGATTACCCGCAACAACTAACCCAGCAATCTCCGGTACCAACCCAGCGACGTAATGCTCAATCCTTCGATATTCAGGTGTGTGCAGATCGGGGCACAACACCGCCAACTCATTGTGCCTAGCAGTATAAGCTTCAATCTCGGAACCCACCATCTTATGGTTCCAGACTACATGCTCGAGCTTCTGGATCTCATCCCTCGGGCAGTACTCATTTTTTAGCAGCTGAATGAATTCTGCCCAGGGCATGGCGTGGGCTTCCCCAATGCCCATAGTCTGGGTGGTGGAGTTCCACCAAGTCAAGGCTTGACCCTCCAGGGTCGCAGAAGCATATTTCACCCGGTCGCCCTCCGGGCAGTTGCACATCGAGAAGACAGATTCGATTTTCTCCAACCATCGGAGCAGTCCCACTGCCCCTTCAGTGCCGCTGAAGTTGTGAGGCTTACAATCCATAAACTTTTTGTAAGAACACTGGGATGGAGGAGGATTGACAGCACCACCTGGAACAGACACACAGGTGAGTATCAAGAAAAGGTAAAGTACCCCAGAACGAGATAGAATAGATGAGAATCGACGTACCACCCATAGCATTATGAGCGGCTTGGAATGCAGCCAAAGCAATATTCACGTGCTGCTGCGTCAGATTATCCAGCTCAGCTTGGGTCATATTAATGAAATAGTCAGTAAGACTATTATAGATGATTTAAGAGAAATCCCAATCATCCATGAATTAGTCTTTTCCGGTACCTTTAGACTCCGGAAGATACGTTTAATAATCCGAGAGTTCCAGAAAATATTCCACTCTTTAAAAATCGGAATTACAATGATGACAGATTCTAAAGTTCAAATATAAGAGGTAGTAGCTCGGATCCCATTCAAGTCATGATAATGAAGGGACTTCCGTATCTATCTCTTAAGAACCAACTAGAATCCATTATTGTAAAAGAATCCGAATATCAAGCGATGAATAAATCGTATTGATCTGAGATTCTAGCAATGTTTGCTGGAGATTTGTAAATCTCTTTGAAGAAAAACGATTAGAATCTCAAAGTATGTTCGAATTGTCTTTATATAAGAATAATATTCAGTCTGTTTCTCATTCTAATGAGAAATAAGATAAGAAGAATATTATAGTATAAGGAAGATATCAATCTATACGGAAAACCTTTAATAGTCATATCAAGAAATACAGACAGTCCATGTATCTGTATTAACATGGCTATAGCAAGAAAGGTTAAAACGTAGATTTGAATTGATATAAAGATCGATTTCCTCGCAAACCACAAGTACTGATTATGACTCGTGACGAGTGTTCAAGTTAGCATTGTAACATCCTTATCGATTAAGGGTGTAAAATACAAGAGCACTCAAATTTCGGGGACGAAATTTCCTAAGGGGGGGAGAATGTAACACCTCGAAGTGTTACGGGTCTCTTAAACGGGTCGGATCGTACCCGACCACCCGATTATTTATTTAAATATTCCAGTTCGAATCTCGCGACTAACCGTTTTAATTGATTTTATAAATAATAATTATTGGATTTTTATTATCTCGATAAAACGCTGCTTATCTTCTATTTTAACGTTTCTTATTTTATTACTATACTCGTTACCAAACACCCGCGTCTCAGTTATTATCCTCGTTGCCAAACACCCCTCATTATATTTATCTTTATAACCTTGTTTGTCCATTTCCCTTGTCTGCATCCTATACAGAACACACACACATGTGTGTGCTTAAGAGAGAGCAGCCGCACGACTCCACCTCCAGCCACCGGAAACCGCCGCCGCTGCCGGCGTCGTCTTCCATCTCCGGCGAAACCATAACCACCCCTTCAACTCGTCTCTCTCTCTCTGTTCCTGTTCTGAATCAAACCCGGTCCCCAACCCGATAACCAAACTCAACCCGATTAACCTTCGCTCATCTTCTTCCTCCTCCCCGGTAAATCTCCACCTTCCCGAGCCCTGCTTCTGTCGTGAACCCGGTAACCCTCTGGTAAAACCAACCCGTAAACCATCTTATAAACCACCCTGTTCATCCCTCTGTTCCAGTTAACAAGCCAGACAGTCACCGGACATGGTGACTGTCACATCTCTTCCTGTTATAAACCACTCGAAACCACCCCTTATTGTTATTCGGACAGTCACCAAGCTACGGTGACTGTCATGAATCCTTATAAACCCACCAAGTATTAACCGAGCCACTGTTTCTATTGTATTTTGGTTAATTATAACCAGATCTAAGCTAGCTTCCCTCTGTTTCGTGCTCGACAAGCTTCTGTGGAGCCAACCATTGATTATATATGTTCACAGTAGTGATTTCCGGTTTGGAAGACGGGTATGATAACCGGCTGAATATAAATCCCGGTTAATCCCTGATTATGTTCTGATTATATTCCGGCAAGATCCAATCATATCTCCGATGACTGTCGAACTCTCCTGCTGTTCCTGATAAAACCGGTTAACTTATGGTTATGCCGATGTGATTCCGGTTATACTCCGGTCACTCCTCCGGTAAAGGATCTATCCATTTGATAAGTGGTGATAATCTTAGAATCTACTATTAGTATATTAATTGTTGGTTATATTGATTGCGAGATACCGTTAATCAAATCGGAGAGTTAAACCGATACCGAGTCGACTCAGTGACTCGGTCAACACCGGAATAGAACCCGGTCCATTGACTAGACGAGGATTATTAGAATTATACGATTATATATATATATATATAATACGAATAACGTACGGACTTGATAATAATAATAAGAGAATAATAATCATATATAGAATATATACGTTTATATATATAAGATTCGATATATAGAACGATATACTAGACTCGGGTTAATGATAATATGATCAGCCGAACCAGCATCCGGGTAAGTACGTGTCTAGAGTCCTATAGGTTCGTGTGCCAAGCTGTAATGGCCAGCTTTATTAGCTACGAGTGCTAAGCTGTAATAGCCAGCTAGATTCTAGGATGTCCGTGTCGTGTCAATAATAAACCCCGAGTTTAGGACTATCTAATATATACCGAACTCTATATATACATAAATTGTATATGTGATATATATCCTAAATAATACAATCTAACAAGTCCCACGCGTAAAACGTATCAATATATATATTTGACATATAATTGTAATAAAAGAGACTATAGAAGACTATACGCAAACCTGTGAGTATCGTGAACTCCCCTCTTTTATTGTTTTATTAAACGTTTTAGGGGAAACACATGTCGTTTATTAGAAAATATAGAAATGCTTTACATAATAGAATTAATAAAGGAAATATAATAGAAAAGGGGATAATAGAAACAACGAGGACAGTACTGGACGGTATCCGCCATTTCCTTTCTTGCACCAATTAGAGGGCAGGAACCAGTCGGTACAAGTATTTATCACAAACATAGTGGTACAATCGATAGGAATGGCAACTAATAGAATATAATAGATTGACATATAATCGGTACAATTTAATCGAATTGGTATAATAGAATATATTTTCCCCACCAGAATTAGAATAGTAAAGCATGGTTTATATAAATGAATTACAAATAAATGAACTGGCCATTCAATTTATAAAATACACGACCTCACCAACTTTATGTTGACAGAAACTATTTTTGGCATGTGTCAGGTAACCCAACAGATATGATGACGTGGATCCTGGAAAAGTCGAGACTGTCAATATCCGGAAGTCCGCTGCGTAACTCCGATAACCCGACCCGACAACCCGGCCACGTCAGGCTGGGGTGTTACAGGTTGGTATCAGAGCTGCGCTTATGGACAGTCTTGAAATTTTATTAATCCAGGATCTACCAGAAATGTCTTTTAAAAGAAATTGTGATTAGAAATATGGATAGGTTAAAAGAATATTAGAAGGTAAAATTTTGGGTACCTAAATGCCAAACCATAATAAAGTTGGTGAGAACCATAATAGTATATTAGAAATTAAAACAAATCCACTACAGGATATTACTAGAATGATTATGTGGGGTAAATTAACAATTCTGTACACAATTGTGAATTTACATACACATTTAATTTCTGGGAAATCTTACAGGATAATAATAAGGCCATAAGAAATACAAAAGAATATAAAATAGAAATCACGACATTAAAAGAAATAAGACAGAAATACAGAACAGAAACCGGATAAATATTAAAAGAAATTAAATCGAGATATAAATAAAGAAATGAAATAAGTTATAAAAAGTATAAATATATATAGAAAAATAAATAGATTATAAAACATAAATCATCCATCGTTAATTCAAGAAACTTCCGATAAGTTATTGAATTATTCCAGTCCCAGTGACTATTTATATCAGATCGTTAACCTCACGGTTATTCCAATATTATAAATAGAATATAAATATTACGCTTCGACTTGAACATTCCTATGATCGAGTCTCCAGAAATATTATTTTTTATTCCGAAAATTCCGAAATTTTATCAAATATGCTAGAGACATATAAATATTGTGTTTCTAAAGAATTCCCTCCAATTCTTTTTAATCGAAAATTTGAAATATTCCCACAGTAATATCGATTGTTTTTATAAATTCCTTCAGAATATTTCAGTAATTTACTGAATTTATTCTCGGTTATTTTTATTTTATTATTATACTAAACCAGTATTTCAGTTTTGAATAAAAATATATAAATATTGTGTTTCCTAAGAATTTTCCTCAATTATTTAAATAAAAATCCCATATATACCGCGATTATTTTAAAAGATTTTAAAATCTTTTCAGTATAAATTTTGAAGTTTATTGAATTTAGTATTATTTTTACAATATTTCAGTTTTGAGAAAATATATATGAATACTCTCCGTTCAAAATTTTAAATATTTTATAAAATTAAGAAAACCTGTTGATATTTTATTTTTTTTAGTATTGATAATTTTTGAAACACCCCAGAATCTATCTCAGGTTTTATTTAAATTTATCCGTTTAATCTTAAAGTTTTGATTTCGATATTCTAAGAAATTTATTTATTTTATCAATTTATAATAAGAATTTTATTTATTAAAAATTTAAGAATTCTGACATTATGAAAAAAAAAATTTTTACAACGACCCTTTTCAAATAGTTATTATTTTCGAAAATAAGTATTATTATGAAACTTGAATCAGTATTATTATTATAAATTTATTTCTAAAAGTTTTTATATAAAAGAACCACGACCGTATTATTTTATCGAAACATATTTTATATCGCATTTAATGTTATTTTCATAGAGATTTATTCATCAATTCGTATTCGTATATATAAATATTAATAGCATTCTTCCGTATAATTTTATATCTATGTTCGATTATATAATTTCTCGATATTGTTTTAATATAAACGATAAGCATATATTCCGTTATAATCTAAACTTATATTGTAATTTTGTAAAAACCTCGGTTGTACCATTTTGTCCGAATATATTTCACTCCATATTCGGTACCATTTTTCGTAAAGATCTTTAGTTGAATTTGTATCCGTATATATATCAAGATTATTTTTGGCATGATTCTATATTCATATCTGATCGTACAACTTCCTTGATATTTTATCTCGATATAAATAATAAGTATTTACCACGTTCTATAAATCTTTCTTTGGATATATATATCGAAAAACCTTAGCCAGATGATATCTTCGATCTTTTCTCCCGAGAATTAAAATAATATTTTGAATAGAGATATTATTATTTCGAAATTCTTGTGACAAAAATAATTTGGAATCTCTCTAAAGAAACCGAATTATACTCGTTAGATTATGTGACAATATAAGTACTCTCTTAATCCTGTGACTTGAGCAAGTCAAAGATTAAAAGATGGAATAATTATATTGGACATCTTTTGGTGTGATCAAATTCTTGAACGATTGACAGTCTATTTCGTTAGACTCGAATCAACATGTTCTATTCCGAAATAATATAATTTAAAGAGAAAATAAAGAAGAAAATATCAGAATAATATGTGAAGGACACATACCTATTGTGATTAAAATAAATAAGTACTGGAATGTTAGGTGAGGTGGAATAGTAATTATGATCGCGACATAATTATGAATGCCACAGGCACAGTAACATTCGAGTAGGAGTTTATCGAGATCACGGTATGTTTGTATCATGAACATATTAAAAGAAATAATAAGAAATAATAATAAGAAGAAGAAATATACAGTCGAACCATCAGCGTATCATATGTGGAGAATACGACCACAGAACTGGCAATCTAGTTGAAATTTCCTCGTGAAATATGACTAAGAATATGTTCGTAGAATAAAAACCATTGATTGGTTAAATTCTACGAATCATAGAAATCAATATATTGATTTCTGATTGCCAACCAAAGATAGTTGTATGTCCTCTGTGCAATCTCCGAGGCAAATGATATCTGGACCCTTACAAAAGGTATATCCGGACATTTGTCACCAAGTCACAGAATTCTTATAAGGATATATGATACTATGAACAAATCTTTGTAGTCACTTCGTATGAAGACTCGTGCGAGTTGTAGTACAATCAAATTGGTAAAACGGTAAAGTGTTACCAAGTTGAAAGTCAAGAAGTGATGGAGGAATTGTTAAATCCTTAAAATATAATAGACATAAATCTATATGGATTCAGAAACCAGAAATGGTAGAATCCAACGAATTATTAAAAGAAATAATTTAACGAATATATCGAAAGACGATTGATACCAAGCAGAATCGCGTAGAGATTTGTAAGGTATAATCGAAGTGAAAACGAAAAATGAATAGAATTATGCTCATTTTTCCAGTGAAAATCTCTGGCCAAATAAGGATGGATTTCTTGTTCCGAGTTAATGGCTTATGAGAGTTATTATAAGAAATCACTGTTCTGGCAAGAACTATCTATAAGATTATCCCGACGAGATAAGCTTCGCTTATAATAAGTTGGATTAAGAATCTACGATAGATTGCCTATATATAAGTTTATCGGAAAGTGTTGTCAGACACTAAAAGTATAAACTTTAATCGAATACATAAGTAAGAAAGAATTATTCCAAGCAAGCATTATAGAAGTGATGGAATTTATAGTGTGTGCTATAAATATTATCAGTATTTGCTTGGATATAAAATCGACAACTAGAAAGAATTATAATTTAAAAGGGCATAGGAAATGCCAGATATTAAGAGAAGGCATTTGAAGTGCCAAATATTGTTAGAAGGCATTCGATATGCCAAGAAATATAATGATTAGATAAGAATATTAGTCGTAAGGAAAACGACTAGAATTCTATAAAAGAATAATTTATAAGAAGAAATTATAAAATATTTAATCGAGAGTGTTAACAAATTCCAAAATAATGATATCAAGAAGGAATAATTGCAGAAATACTTAACGCAATAAGTATTCATGCATTAAACCTGAATGATAATCATGATTTTGAGAAAGAATAATCGATGCATTGCCATCAAAATCTTAAGGTCAAAGAATCGTAACAACGACTGTTACCAGTAGATTCCGAGACTATAAAGATAAAGTTACATATAATTGACTGTAGAATTGTGAAAGACCTTATTCACAATAATACACTAAGAAAAGTCAAATAATATGTAATGAGATACAATGCAGTTAATCATCAATGAAATAGTCAGTAAGACTATTATAGATGATTTAAGAGAAATCCCAATCATCCATGAATTAGTCTTTTCCGGTACCTTTAGACTCCGGAAGATACGTTTAATAATCCGAGAGTTCCAGAAAATATTCCACTCTTTAAAAATCGGAATTACAATGATGACAGATTCTAAAGTTCAAATATAAGAGGTAGTAGCTCGGATCCCATTCAAGTCATGATAATGAAGGGACTTCCGTATCTATCTCTTAAGAACCAACTAGAATCCATTATTGTAAAAGAATCCGAATATCAAGCGATGAATAAATCGTATTGATCTGAGATTCTAGCAATGTTTGCTGGAGATTTGTAAATCTCTTTGAAGAAAAACGATTAGAATCTCAAAGTATGTTCGAATTGTCTTTATATAAGAATAATATTCAGTCTGTTTCTCATTCTAATGAGAAATAAGATAAGAAGAATATTATAGTATAAGGAAGATATCAATCTATACGGAAAACCTTTAATAGTCATATCAAGAAATACAGACAGTCCATGTATCTGTATTAACATGGCTATAGCAAGAAAGGTTAAAACGTAGATTTGAATTGATATAAAGATCGATTTCCTCGCAAACCACAAGTACTGATTATGACTCGTGACGAGTGTTCAAGTTAGCATTGTAACATCCTTATCGATTAAGGGTGTAAAATACAAGAGCACTCAAATTTCGGGGACGAAATTTCCTAAGGGGGGGAGAATGTAACACCTCGAAGTGTTACGGGTCTCTTAAACGGGTCGGATCGTACCCGACCACCCGATTATTTATTTAAATATTCCAGTTCGAATCTCGCGACTAACCGTTTTAATTGATTTTATAAATAATAATTATTGGATTTTTATTATCTCGATAAAACGCTGCTTATCTTCTATTTTAACGTTTCTTATTTTATTACTATACTCGTTACCAAACACCCGCGTCTCAGTTATTATCCTCGTTGCCAAACACCCCTCATTATATTTATCTTTATAACCTTGTTTGTCCATTTCCCTTGTCTGCATCCTATACAGAACACACACACATGTGTGTGCTTAAGAGAGAGCAGCCGCACGACTCCACCTCCAGCCACCGGAAACCGCCGCCGCTGCCGGCGTCGTCTTCCATCTCCGGCGAAACCATAACCACCCCTTCAACTCGTCTCTCTCTCTCTGTTCCTGTTCTGAATCAAACCCGGTCCCCAACCCGATAACCAAACTCAACCCGATTAACCTTCGCTCATCTTCTTCCTCCTCCCCGGTAAATCTCCACCTTCCCGAGCCCTGCTTCTGTCGTGAACCCGGTAACCCTCTGGTAAAACCAACCCGTAAACCATCTTATAAACCACCCTGTTCATCCCTCTGTTCCAGTTAACAAGCCAGACAGTCACCGGACATGGTGACTGTCACATCTCTTCCTGTTATAAACCACTCGAAACCACCCCTTATTGTTATTCGGACAGTCACCAAGCTACGGTGACTGTCATGAATCCTTATAAACCCACCAAGTATTAACCGAGCCACTGTTTCTATTGTATTTTGGTTAATTATAACCAGATCTAAGCTAGCTTCCCTCTGTTTCGTGCTCGACAAGCTTCTGTGGAGCCAACCATTGATTATATATGTTCACAGTAGTGATTTCCGGTTTGGAAGACGGGTATGATAACCGGCTGAATATAAATCCCGGTTAATCCCTGATTATGTTCTGATTATATTCCGGCAAGATCCAATCATATCTCCGATGACTGTCGAACTCTCCTGCTGTTCCTGATAAAACCGGTTAACTTATGGTTATGCCGATGTGATTCCGGTTATACTCCGGTCACTCCTCCGGTAAAGGATCTATCCATTTGATAAGTGGTGATAATCTTAGAATCTACTATTAGTATATTAATTGTTGGTTATATTGATTGCGAGGTACCGTTAATCAAATCGGAGAGTTAAACCGATACCGAGTCGACTCAGTGACTCGGTCAACACCGGAATAGAACCCGGTCCATTGACTAGACGAGGATTATTAGAATTATACGATTATATATATATATATATAATACGAATAACGTACGGACTTGATAATAATAATAAGAGAATAATAATCATATATAGAATATATACGTTTATATATATAAGATTCGATATATAGAACGATATACTAGACTCGGGTTAATGATAATATGATCAGCCGAACCAGCATCCGGGTAAGTACGTGTCTAGAGTCCTATAGGTTCGTGTGCCAAGCTGTAATGGCCAGCTTTATTAGCTACGAGTGCTAAGCTGTAATAGCCAGCTAGATTCTAGGATGTCCGTGTCGTGTCAATAATAAACCCCGAGTTTAGGACTATCTAATATATACCGAACTCTATATATACATAAATTGTATATGTGATATATATCCTAAATAATACAATCTAACAAGTCCCACGCGTAAAACGTATCAATATATATATTTGACATATAATTGTAATAAAAGAGACTATAGAAGACTATACGCAAACCTGTGAGTATCGTGAACTCCCCTCTTTTATTGTTTTATTAAACGTTTTAGGGGAAACACATGTCGTTTATTAGAAAATATAGAAATGCTTTACATAATAGAATTAATAAAGGAAATATAATAGAAAAGGGGATAATAGAAACAACGAGGACAGTACTGGACGGTATCCGCCATTTCCTTTCTTGCACCAATTAGAGGGCAGGAACCAGTCGGTACAAGTATTTATCACAAACATAGTGGTACAATCGATAGGAATGGCAACTAATAGAATATAATAGATTGACATATAATCGGTACAATTTAATCGAATTGGTATAATAGAATATATTTTCCCCACCAGAATTAGAATAGTAAAGCATGGTTTATATAAATGAATTACAAATAAATGAACTGGCCATTCAATTTATAAAATACACGACCTCACCAACTTTATGTTGACAGAAACTATTTTTGGCATGTGTCAGGTAACCCAACAGATATGATGACGTGGATCCTGGAAAAGTCGAGACTGTCAATATCCGGAAGTCCGCTGCGTAACTCCGATAACCCGACCCGACAACCCGGCCACGTCAGGCTGGGGTGTTACACCCGACATGATAAACTGTTCCACATGGTCCTCCAGGCGCGCTTTAAGTTTGAAGTTCAAGTCACCGAACACTAGCGCCCAATCATGATATTGTCATAAGTATAAGTACAATATAATATGCATAAGAACGGGCGTGTTCATTAGGGCATAGAGGGGAGATGTCCAAATCTCTGGACAGATCTCAAGAGTACGCCGAAGCTACCCCAATGCACACTGCCGTCGAGAGAGTTCAATAGTATATCGTTCGCCATCGGATCAAAGTAAGGACGAGTCAAGGAATAGGATGATAAGAAGTAAATAGATGATGTAGCGTAGTAGATGATGACACCGACACCCGACAAGTCATATTGTTACCCACTTGCTAAGACTCGACTAATTGTGACCGTCTAGTGTGTGCGACTCAGTTATAGACTAGACTCTACATGCAGTCTCAGTTCACTATAACCGTTGGCTCTGATACCAATCTGTCACACCCTCAAATTCCACGTGCGGGGTTTTACCGCGAGGCGCGTGACACACCAGGATCTCAGTCAACGATCACAATAAACATACAACAAACATGCATTCAAGATTATATTTAAAACCAAAATATAATGCTTTGAGCTGTAAACCAGCAGCGGAAGCATTCTTGTTTACAACCAAAAGACATATCATTGTTTACAAAGACATTGTTTAATATGTTTCAAAATAATAGACGCCGTGCATGACTCTGTGCGCCTAGTCGATGACCGCTACCTCAGCGACCTGAGAAAACATGCCAAAAATGTCAACATATAATGCTGGTGAGTTCACAGGTTTTCTTTTATAAAGCGTTTTCTGTAAGTTGTAAAGATCATATCTGTTACTACCAGGTTATAAGAACGTTAGCTAGACGTTAAGTGTTTGTTTACTACTGCGGTTGGGAATCCATTACTATACGTTTATAAGTTGTTAAGACTTGCCCAGCAGTTTTGACTATAACCGATGCCTCGGCGAGCCAGTAATAAGAGACAATATGCACCCGCCCGGCCCAGCCGTCGAGTGGGGTTTGTAAGGCCCAATAGATCTATCCACATTTCCCCGTTGTGCATCCCCGCACATTCATGGTTTCCCCCCTGGGACTTTCCGTAAAAGCCGCATAGTATATGTAAAGTAACCATAGTATAACATGACCTTTAGTAAGTAAGTAAGTAGCATGTTTCTCCCCTGTAAGTAAAACGGTAAAAGTGGGGCTGTGAAACTCACCTTGGTTTGCGTTACTTGCAAGTAGTTAAGTAATTATGTTATGGTAGCCCCAGATAGCGGCGACCTACCATAAGATGCGTATAAGTATTGGACTAATAACCCGCAGGCTAACTAGTCCCCGAATGTCCAGACCGTGACCATAAACGTTTGAAAACACCTTTAACTGTTAAACCGACCGTGCCAGACGAGACCCGACATCCCATTGGTGACCCGACATCCCACGTGTTGGATAAATGCAAGACATCATGCAACATATGCAATTAAACACTTAGCACGCGCAACAATTTACCTAGTCTAGCATAATGTCCAATTAACGCATAAACAGGTCCGAACACGTCTTACTAAGTCATTGGGTGTATCCCGGGGTTCCTAACATGTTCCTAGGTGTCAAATCGTGCTCCGGGATGTCAAAACGCGTTCACGACAGCAGTACATGCGATTAGGAAGGTTACACGCGAGTAGGCATTAGCCTATAGGCGATTAGGGGCCTAATCGCCTGATGTATCAGGCGAGTAGGGTCCCAATCGCCCTTAAACCTGCATAATCGCCCTTAGCTCAGGCGATTAGGATGTCTAATCGCCTGCAGCTGCTGTACAACGAGTTTTCGCGCGTTAAACCCTCCAAATCAGATCCGAAACATGCAACAACACCCAATATCAAACCTAAATCATTTACCAACCCATTTCAAGCAAAAACCCCCAACATATCACTGATCTAGCATGTTCTATGCAATTATTTCCTAAAATGGCAAAGTACTAGGTTTCTTCTACCAACCTTATCTTTCCTTAAATGGAAATAATCAGATTTCAAACTCTACAACATGTAACTCATAAAATCTCTGATCTAACATCTTCCTAGTGTGAATCCTAACAACATTGCATCAACAATCACACCATAATCATCCTAAATCCTCAAGAACATACAAATGGGTCAAAATATGCATTTTCTTCAAAACACCATAATAATGGCTAAGATCCTAAGACAACCCTCCTAATAACCTCTACATAGCAGAAGTACAATCATATCTTGAAAACATTTATGTTAAAATCACCAAGAAGACCAACATATGCAAGTAAACTTCACATATAACAAGCATTAAGATGTAGACTTAGTTTAGGACTCTTTTGAAAGGTTTTTAAAGACACATTTTGGTAAAACAAGGTCTGGAACTTTGGGGAACTCGAAATAATAACTTTACAAAGGTTAGGGATGAAGAACACACCTTGGATTTTGCTAAAGAAAGGTGTGTAAGCTTGGGGATGGTGATTTTTGTAGCAAAATGAGTTCCAGAGGTGTTCTAAGGTGTGTGGGCGACTTGGGAGCAGCTAGGGTTGTTCTAGAGGTGTTTGGGGAGTTAAGGGTGCTATTTATAGGTGTTTTGACCCGAGCCCTGCAGTATAGGCGAGTAGCAGAACCTTATATGCGATTGGGGGCCTAATCGCGTGTAACATCAGGCGATTAGGTCCCAATCGCCTATAACTTCTCCTACTCGCATGATGATATAGGCGATTAGGGGTTCTCCCAGCTCCTAATCGCCCCAGTGATGCTGGAACGGGTTTTTGGCGCGTTAAACACTATTTTAACATATTTAAACACGTATTCACATACCGATAAGTCACATAATGATTTCAAACATATAATGCATGATAACTAACACGTTTACATCCGTTCACCAATTCCCGGGACTCGAGACTCGTGTGTGCATTAAACCCGGCGATTCCACGAATCGCCGATTCTTGTACCCATAGTTATGGACCGACTCCCGATGACCTCGCGGATCATCATAACGACTCCCGATGATTCCTAGAATCATCATACCGACTCGACTGACCTCGTTAAGGACGTAATATGCATGACTCGCTAAGGTAGACTTACTAGTTTAGTCAACGTTACTAACCTGAGTTTGCCGGGTGTCACAATTTTCTTTCATGCTCGTTAACATATTAACCCAATGGTCTTTTAATGTCCTTAACACCCTACGATGAGTGGTGTTTAACGTCGGTAACAATTCCTTGTCGTCTTTAACGCCCGGAGCGTTATTGTATACCCAATGACTTAGTATATCTCTATTATTACCTTATAAAACACCTCTTGTTGGTAAAGAAGAAATTTCAATTAAACTTTAAGAAGTTTCTTACAACTTTTAAAACATATGGTACAAGCGCTCTATGCAATAGTTCATAATTTGCCACTATTTAGTAAACTTCTCCTAATTAATATATTATTTAATTAGGGGTAAGATCAAATGAGAAGAAAATTATTGTGAGAATAAAAAGAAAAAATGAAACACTAAATAATTTATCTCTTATTACAATAATTATTATCTATACTATATTATAATGCATGAGGGATGAATATTTTAAGATACACAAAAGTTAAAAACTATTTTTTCATTAATAACCTGAAATGAGGGTAAAATAGTCATTCATACATTATTTACACTTTAATCCACTATTTTAGTTACACTTTAATTCTCTAATTTTTAGTTAGTTGTTACATTTTTCTCCCCTATCCTACGAAATTATAATTCTTTTATTTATTTTTATCATAACTTTAAAACTATTATATTTTAAAAACAATATTTACTACCATAACGACCTGCTCCTTATGTACAAGTGATTATTGCCTTAGTATACGGATATTAAACACTAACTGAACTTATTTCCCTAAATGCAATCTACATGATGAGTTTAGTTTAGTCGTTTATATAGATTATATGTTTAAAAAGCTAACTAAATGTTATATAATTGTTTTTTATTATCATAATTTTTAGTGTGTTGATATTAACAATATTATGATAATTATTACTGATCACTCATTTCTTAATCATAAAAATAAGTCATGCATTGATAAGCTAATTTAATTTTATATAGTTATTTTTAGGGGAATTTGATTTTAATAACCTGAACTATTTGAAATTGGCCACTGGCACCCCTAACTAAAAAATTGGCCGTATATAACCTGAACTATTAACTTATTGGAACGTAGCACCCAACTATGTGTGGGTTATAAGTCTAGATCTGATTGTTTTTTTTTCTAAATGAAATGCAGGTAGATGATGATGATGAGGTGGAATTTTTTTTATAATGAAATGCACACGTGGATTGACACATCAGCAACTGGTGCCACGTCAGCCAACCTACTAATGGCGTTAGTGGGTGCTAGATTCCAATAAGTTAATAGTTCAGGTTATATAAGATCAATTTTTTAGTGGGGGGCGCCAGTAACCAATTTCAAATAATTTAGGTTATTAAAACTCAATTCCCTTATTTTTATTATCATAATTATGAAGGTACTAATCTTAAAAATACTATGATAATTGTTATTAAACATTTTTTTTTTCATAAACACAACAGAAGAAAAAGCTCGTGGATATTCTTAACAAAGTTTCCTATATTTTTGGGCTTATTTTTACATGTTTAACAACATAAAATATGAAAGCATGTCAAATATTTTTTAAATAATTGATTAAACATTTTTTTATCAACAAAGCTTCCTAATTTAATGGGGTGAAAAAATCTTATAGTGAATCAAGCGGGAAACAATTTTTAAATTTAAACTCTAAAATGCGTTACTAGATTTTATCCTATAAATACATAATAATACACACATATTTCATTTGCTAAAAAAATAGTCATGGATCCGAATCTAACTTCAAAGGATGAAGTTTCTAAGGTTAGTTCTTTGTTAGTTTATGGTTTTCTTATTTATATAAAAGTTAATATTATATATAGATCTAATATATTAACATGTTTTTTTATAAAGAGTTAATAGCCAAAATCGTCCCTGAGGTTTGGTTACTTTTGCCACTTCAGTCCAAAACCCAAACTTTTTACATCTGGGTCCTTCTATTTTACATTTTTTTCCATATTCGTCCCTGACACTAACCCAGTTAAATTATCTCGTTAAGTTGAGGGGTATTTATGTAACACCCCAACCGAAGGCGGAAACATCGAGGTGTCACGTAGTGACGATTGTTCAATAGCTCATGGACTAAAAATGTAAATTTTGATACATTAAATTGAATAACATATTACAATGAAAGAAATACAACAATTAAAGCTAGCAATCTAAACTAAAATACAGTAAAGCTCAATCTATGCCTAAGTTCCAAAAGCTTATAAGTGATCTCATAAGAACCTGAAACATGTACGAAAATAATTTGGTCAATACAAAAATGTATTGGTGAGCATACCCGTTTGATACATATAGTAAGGAAAATTTAGCAATTCATGTGTTATTTTGCAAAATGTAATAAGTGGTATCCGGGTCAAATCAACCCTATGAAAGGAAAGCAGATATATATAGTATGCGCTAGTAGTAATGCAATACATAGCAATGACGAGGACTCTCAACAGAGTCACAAGGGTATATACCATAGTACTATTCATTGAAATGCCAGGCCGCAACGGTTAATGATTTGACAGGTCATAGATACACGAAATGACACAAGCAAACACACATAAGAATTGCTATTTTAGTAAGATGAAATAGAAAATTGATAGTAAGTACATGAGTCACCCCAAAATAGTAAAACAGTAAAAAAGGGAAAAGATATACTTACCTCCAACAAGTAGGAATAATTTCACTAGCGTATTGAGCAAATGGACAAGAGGACTCCAAGGAATTCAACCTAAATAATTATTTATAAATCTATGAATAAAAGACCTTAAATGTTCAAGGTTTCTAGTATTAGACACTAGTTCGTTTTGTAATACGATTTCTATGGTGAGATCATAGAAATTGTACATTTCTCTAAATATTTTCAATATAAAGCACCATGTTATTAAAAAGTGCTAAAAAAATGATGTTCCATTTAATTCAAATAAATATGTAGTACTACAATCTTCAAACAGAAAACACATTAATCTTTTTATCATTATTCAAATTCTCTTATATTATATTCAATAATGAATGAAAATAAATTAAGTTTACTGATTAGAAACATTATCCCTTTACTAACCAAACAATTATTGGATTATAAGTTTTATATAATCTAACTTGAAGCCATCGATAGAAATGTATATATACATATATTAGGTAAATATAAGGGTTAATCACAAATGATAATGGTTTTTTTAGTATGAACTACAAGAAATAAAATAAAAAGAAGTTAGCGTGTAAGCTTCCTTGTTCAATATCTAGAGACCTTTATAAAAACAATGGCTTCTTTTCGGTAGAGTTATAAAACGAAAAAAATGTAAATATAGATTATTACCTTAATCATGATGAAATAACTAATCTAAAAGCGTGCGCTCAAATGGTTTTGTAATGGAGTTTGCTCGACTACGTACGGAGCTTCAAACATGCTTGGTGATAGTCGAACGTGAAGATAATCGGAAAACTATTTTGGTTATTTAGGACAATATAGGTAGTGATGAAGTTGAGGGAATATTATCGGAGTTAGAACATAAAATGTTTTCATTCCTCTTTGGTTGTATTGATCAAATAGATTTATAGAGAATTAAAATTGCTCCATAAATGTGTTACCAATTTATTTGGAATGGAAGAGCCTTTTGTGAACGTTTCTTCACAATTGGTTTTAATACCATAAATTCAATTTTTACATTTCACACACATATTTACTAATTTAAATACATATTAAATTCTCTTTATTAAAAAACAATAAACCATTTTAAGTTTACACTCTATAAATTAAGACATTTAAATTAATTGTTTCTAAACGTAAATCACTTTAAGTCACTAATTTCATAATTAAATTATTGGAAATATCGTGAATGTTACAGTCTCCTCTACTTTAGATAATTTTGTCTTGAAATTACTTTCAAGTGAAGATTTCTATGAAACAAAGGACGTTGTAAAAGTCAAGTAGGTTTTTTTTTAAAAATTGCATAGTCATGTTTTGACAAAATTTATAGTAGTTGTCTAATATCCAAAGTAAAAGTTTCAAAATTTTTGACAGTTGATCCAATGTTAGGAAGTTGGGAATTTAAATCAGAAAGGTTTTGAAAATGTGTGACTAGTGAGGGAGGGACACTGGCGAAGCAGTCTCCCCTACTTTAGAAATGTTTCTAACTGAACTTTATTAGAGTATGCAACAAGAATCCAATTAATCGAGAGTGTAAGAGTATACACGGTTGGTGTTTTCTCTGTGGGTGGTCAAGCGAAGAACCCTAGGAAGACGAATTGAAGTTCGTGTAAGAACGTTCTTATCGAAAATGCTAGCTATTAGTCAACGATCCAATGAAGAGGTAATTATAAAGTAATGGGTAGGTTCTTGGTTAGACTCCTAGTCCGTTCCCGCAGTATCGTTTATGCTTATATATAGGGTGTACCGCAGCTGACCCACCACACTCCCGATACTTTGGACTCGTACTGATTGTCTACCAACAGCCTAAATAGAATTACACACCACCCTCATGTACCTGTAAACCCATGATTGCGTTCCGGACCGTAATCATCGATTTACCTTACACTAGGGTGTTATGATTTTCCATAACCCTATCATAAGTAATACCAGAAACAAATGCGTGCAATCAGGATATGTTAAGTAATTGATACTGCAATGAAACAATGACATGGTTAGAGGTCCTTCCCTTTCGGGTTTACCCTTTAACCGTAATGAGAGTAACATGTAAGTAATAGACATGGTTAGAGGTTCTTCCCTTTCGGGTTCACCCTTAACCGGTAACTTCTGTTCACATCGTTGGCTCTAAACACTCATATTGATAGACCCTGAGGTTTACACTGTTCCCTCGAATTGAAGAAATACTCTAATCCGAGTCGTATGTGGGCACTGGCTTAGATCTCATACGAGTTATCAACTAGTATGTTCGTTGGCCATGATGATGAACAAAATAATGTAAAGTATAATAGGGTTTTGCTCAAAACAGGAAAGAAATATGCATTCCAAATATGCGTTCATGCAAGTATATAAGTAGAACATAAAATTTCGATTGAAAGAGTAGTATAACGTAAATCGAGTAAATCGCACAATTTGCACAAAATGAAAGTAAACGAGTTAAATTAATGCTCAAAACCAGTGGTGTAAGAATAACTACTAATAACTAGTGCGAGAATATTTGCGAATAACGCGTGAAAATAACCACCAATAAAAGAATAATACGACAATAATAAGATAATGTGCGAACATAACTATGAATAAAATGGTGTAAAAAATAAAATAATGAAATTTATTGTAAATGAAAGTGCACGGTACAGGTGTATATTAGCAACATTCTGATAAGAGGATATGTCCATTGTTTAAACCAAAAGTTTTGTGACCGAAAGTGTGCAAGTGTAAAAAAGGTAAATTTTCGCAGTTTACCCGAACTTTGTGATATAGTTGAAAGTATAGTAGTAATGCATGAGAATAACTTTTTAGAAATCGAAGTGTGTTTTAGATTCAAAACAGGTTCATATGAAAAGATTTCGTAGGTACACATTTCCATGTGTTTACGAGAAGTCGAGTTTGAAAAATGTTATAAGGTATATCATTAGTTGCAAGTTTCTCCCGAAAACATATTTTGGATACATCATATGAAAACAAAAGGTTTACATTTGACTTATAAAATATGCAATTCAAGTTTATAAATTGCAAGATGAAACCATTTCATGAAATATGTGTAAATCTAATGTGTTTCAAAAGACCAAAATTTAAAATGGCGTGAAGGTAATGAATGATCCCAAATGCCTTGACTAATTTTGGAAAATAGAATTTAAACATTTCTTTAACTTGTGGGTTGAAAAGTCGAAAAATTTTCAATTGTTATAAAATGTTGAGAAAATCTAAGTGTTACCCGTTAGAACTGGTAAACTTGGAACCTTTTAATTTGTCAAACTTTTACGAAATTTATACATTGAAAGAGCGTTTGTTTGAAAGGATCGTTAAGGCATCTCTTTGGGCTCATAGCGGCTACTTGTTTCGAGGCACAAGGTGTATATAAAGTGTGTTCTAATCTGGCGAATAAGCTTTGTGAAGAGACATACAGGATAAATTGCCAAGTTAATTGTTTTAAAGAGCAGTGTACTAGTACGTATTGTGTAGATAGGCATTTATGATATTATAAGTATTGTGGGACACACTAGGGGATACTAAAGGTCATAGTTTAATGATATATTGTGACATCAATCAATTGAATTTGTAAACATAACGATATAAAACAAGTTGATTAATAAGTTTTGAAACTACATTCGTGTTTAACTGTGTACGAAGGCACAACGTTCAAAAATCAGAATATGATCAAAGTTTGAAGTTTAAGATTTGAGTCATGGGAATAATGTTTTAACACAAGAAAATAATGCTTTATAGTGTAATATTCATAAAAGATAAATGTAATAATGTAAATTTTAATGCAAAAGTTTTAAAATGATGATAAGGAATCAAAAAGTGAATCATCAATGAATAAGGGTATATGAAACATCAAGTGATTAAATTGAGTCTTCACATAATAAACAAACATAAATATCAATGATAGAAAACATTGGAATTGTTTTCATAGGAAACTTTGACTAACTCAAGTAAATTGAAATTTCCTAGTGACTTGTGGGGGCATACTTTAGCCTATAAGTAAATGCTCATCCCAAGAGTTCCCAGGTAGGTATACGGGTCCCGTGTCTGATTGGGATTTATACGAAATACCAGGCCTAGACAGAAAACTCAGGATACAGGCGCTCACCCTTCCAGATTGCACGTGCCCCATCACTAGTGAATTCCAAAACTTTAGCGAGATTAAAAACGAGATGCAGAAATAGATACTTGAGATGTGGATTTCACTCCTAACTCAAAGATGTATTTCAAAATTGAAAACTATTGTGGAATGAAACCAATCACTAAGTTAAGGATATCACTCCCAGCTTAGTGGTTAAGTTTCTTTTTGAAAAAAATACTCTTTGAGGTGTGGATGTCACTCCTATCTCAAAGATATATTCCTAAGATAAATAACATATAGAGGAGTGAAACTAATCACCAAGGTATGGATATCACTCCTATCTTGGTGACATCGTTTCGTTTGTGAAATACGAGTATCTTCTACTCCAAGCAAAATACCAAAAGAATAACGAGAAAGAATCATAGCGAAAATATCTTGAGAGAAAATATAAAGATAAAGAGAAATATAAACGAGAGGACTCGTGAAAGTAAGCTTAGTTATAGACTAGGCTAAAAGGCATTCTAATAACCTAATTCCCTATAACCATGGCTCTGATACCAATCTGTAACACCCCAACCGAAGGCGGAAACATCGAGGTGTCACGAAGTGACGATTGTTCAATAGCTCATGGACTAAAAATGTAAATTTTGATACATTAAATTGAATAACATATTACAATGAAAGAAATACAACAATTAAAGCTAGCAATCTAAACTAAAATACAGTAAAGCTCAATCTATGCCTAAGTTACAAAAGCTTATAAGTGATCTCATAAGAACCTGAAACATGTACGAAAATAATTTTGTCAACACATATAATGTATTGGTGAGTACATCTGTTTGATATATATAGTAAAGTAAAATTTAGCAATTCATGTGTTATTTTGCAAAATGTAATAAGTGGTATCCGGGTCAAATCAACCCTATGAAAGAAAAGCAGATATATATAGTATGCGCTAGTAGTAATGCAATACATAGCAATGACGAGGACTCTCAACAGAGTCACAAGGGTATATACCATAGTACTATTCATTGAAATGCCAGGCCGCAACGGTTAATGATTTGACAGGTCATAGATACACGAAATGACATAAGCAAACACACATAAGAATTGCTATTTTAGTAAGATGAAATAGAAAATTGATAGTAAGTACATGAGTCACCCCAAAATAGTAAAACAGTAAAAAAGGGAAAAGATATACTTACCTCCAACAAGTAGGAATAATTTCACTAGCGTATTGAGCAAATGGACAAGAGGACTCCAAGGAATTCAACCTAAATAATTATTTATAAATCTATGAATAAAAGACCTTAAATGTTCAAGGTTTCTAGTATTAGACACTAGTTCGTTTTGTAATACGATTTCTATGGTGAGATCATAGAAATTGTACATTTCTCTAAATATTTTCAATATAAAGCACCATGTTATTAAAAAGTGCTAAAAAAATGATGTTCCATTTAATTCAAATAAATATGTAGTACTACAATCTTCAAACAGAAAACACATTAATCTTTTTATCATTATTCAAATTCTCTTATATTATATTCAATAATGAATGAAAATAAATTAAGTTTACTGATTAGAAACATTATCCCTTTACTAACCAAACAATTTTTGGATTATAAGTTTTATATAATCTAACTTGAAGCCATCGATAGAAACGTATATATACATATATTAGGTAAATATAAGGGTTAATCACAAATGATAATGATTTTTTTTAGTATGAACTAGAAGAAATAAAATAAAAAGAAGTTAGCCTGTAAGCTTCCTTGTTCAATATCTAGAGACCTTTATAAAAACAATAGCTTCTTTTCGGTAGAGTTATAAAACGAAAAAAATGTAAATATAGATTATTACCTTAATCATGATGAAATAACTAATCCAAAAGCGTGCGCTCAAATGGTTTTGTAATGGAGTTTGCTCGACTACGTACGGAGCTTCAAACATGCTTGGTGATAGTCGAACGTGAAGATAATCGGAAAACTATTTTGGTTATTTAGGACAATATAGGTAGTGATGAAGTTGAGGGAATATTACCGTAGTTAGAACATAAAATGTTTTCATTCCTCTTTGGTTGTATTGATCAAATAGATTTATAGGGAATTAAAATTGCTCCATAAATGTGTTATCAATTTATTTGGAATGGAAGAGCCTTTTGTGAACGTTTCTTCACAATTGGTTTTAATACCATAAATTCAATTTTTACATTTCACACACATATTTACTAATTTAAATACATATTAAATTCTCTTTATTAAAAAACAATAAACCATTTTAAGTTTACACTCTATAAATTAAGACATTTAAATTAATTGTTTCTAAACGTAAATCACTTTAAGTCACTAATTTCATAATAAATTATTGAAAATATCGTGAATGTTACAATTTATGTCTTTTTGCCTGACCTTATATTTTTTTAATATTTTTATTGGGTGGGACCCACCTCTTTTGTGAGCTTTGTCTCTTTTATAAAAACTCGTCACCACCACCACCCATCCTACCAGTCACCCACCACCGAACACCCACCACCACCATAACCTCCAACCTTCACCCTCACAACTACCGCTGCCATCATCACCTGTGGTCACCGTAGTCCTCCACCATTCCCCACCGTGAGCCACCGAGACCACCACTGTCACTTGTGTCCACCACAGAACCCACCTCGACAACAACTATCAACACCATCACATAACAGCTTGGTACATAACCCTCAATCATCATCACCACTGCACCACTGTTACCTATCACCAGGCAAACCCCACTGCCACCATTATCTTCAATAATAATCCACCACTGCTTCCTTAATATTATAATAGAAAAGGGGGTTTTACCTTCGGTTTAGATCTGACCCATCATCCATGGTCACCGCCGTCGTCTTCATCCTCTGTAGCTTCTTCCTCTCTATTCTCTCCTGCTTCTTTCTCCGTCTTGATCTCTGCGTCTCTCTCTCTACACTAATTCTAATCGGACAGTGTGGAGATGAGGGGGTAGTGTGGGTGTTGTTGGAGTCTCGACGACGGGAGCTCCGCCATCAGCGGCGGCAGGAGCTCTCCGGCTCCCCCTTCTCTCTCTCTCTTGCTCACTCTCTTTCTCTCTCTATGAAGTGTGTGTATATATATTTGTAAGTTACTAAGATTTGGGAATGATAATGGTTGTAAAGTTCCCTTCGTAAGGATTATGGACATGGGTGTTATTCTGATTGTAATGAATGATGATAATGGTTGTAAATCCATGGAGGTATCTTCTATATCTATGAAATCCATGGAGTTGGTCAAGATGATTTTTTAATTATTTTATTTATTTATTTATTTATTTAAAGGCTAAAAAAAGAAATAAAAAATTTTAAATAAAAAATGTCTAAAATGCCCTCGATTTCATAGGCAAAAAGTCAGAAATACCCCTCAACTTAACGAGACAAGTTAACTGGGTTAGTGTCAGGGACGAATTTGGCAAAAAAAAAAAAAGTAAAACTGAAGGACCCAGATGTAAAAGGTTTGGGTTTTAGACTGATGTGGCAAAAGTGACCAAATCTCAATGACGATTTTGGCTATTAACTCTTTTATAAACATCAATGCATATATGATTTTATTTTTAACAATTTTGGTGTTGCAGATTCATTTCAATGAGAAACATACTAATTTGAACAAACCAATAGTCGTACATGCGTCTAATGTTGTATTGTTTAAAGTTGACTTTTTTTGTATATCTCTTATATTAACATGTTTGTTATGTTATGCAGTATTATACTGTATGTGTTTTTATTGCACGATGATGATGATAATTGTTGAGGTTATTTGTTATGATGCAATGTTGAGTTCCTACAAGTCTAATCTTCAACGTGAATTTAGCGAGGTGATATTAATATTTATTTAAATTTTTGTTTTTGAGATTATATTTTTATTTTCACATTACTTGATCATCGTATTTTCTAAATGTCCGTCCACAAGAAGGAGATTGGATGTGCACTGATCTCACTTAAGTTCTCTATTTCTATCAATTTCAACACATTATTAATAAAATTTATAGTAAAAGGAAAGAAAATGTGTGGATTCGCCTAACAATCCCGTTTTACCTGTATTAAAATTTTGGCTATTTTATATTCTTTGAAAGTGCATAGTAAATAAAATATCATAGTTTTGTTTTATTGAATAAAATGGAAAGACGTTATTTGTTTAGAAGATTATCATTCATAATCTTTTCCTATTTGTTTTGTAAGGTAAAACAGACTGCTGTAGTTAACTGGTTATATTTTTTTACTAAGAAATTGGTAAATATGATAATATTTAGTGTCTTGAAAGGATATTCACAATTTATAAATTAAGAAGGGCATATATGATTATTTTATATTTTTTAGAATGATATTTATTAATTTACTCTTTAATTTCGTCATTTTTAGTTAGTAGTTACACTTTTCTTCTCTCCCTTATAAAATTATAATTCTTTTATTTAATCCTATCGTAACTTTTAATTATTATGTTTTAAAAACATTCGAAAATACCGTGACTACCTGCTCATTTTATCTACGTTTCGATGTTTGTCTTAGTCAATATTGACGTGTGGATTGAAATGTACAAGCAAATAATGCCTTAGTGTACAAGTGATCATTGCCTTAGTATACAGATATTAAACATTAATTGAACTTATTTTACGAAATGGACTGATTGTATTTACTTGTGGATCTCATCTAAGCCAAAATACAATTCCTTATGGATCATAAAGAACACAGGGCAGTCTACATGACGAGTTTAGTTTAGTCGCTTATATAGATTAGATGTTTAAAAAGCTAACTAAATTGTTTTTTTTATTATCATAATTATTAGTGTGTTGATATTAACATTATTATGATAATTGTTACTTAGCATTCATTTTTTTAAATCATAAAAACAATTCATGCATCCATATGTTATCTAAAACTCATTCTTTATTATACATAAGGAAAAGATATATTATTGTATATTAACATTTTAGGTAGATTCGTAGACTAAATGAGAGATTGTATCCAAATAATATATTAAATAACTATGAAGTATATAAATATTTTGATAAAAACAAACAAAACTTGAAAGAAAGTGGCCATTGAATAAGAAGTATGAGATAACTTATTCATATGCTAAAGCAATTTCATTTGATTTCAGATTTTGATTGAGTTACTTTAATTTAATCTTTTCCTTTTAGATAGATCATTTTTATTTACAGTGGTTTAATTAATTTTTAATTTTTATTAGTTTCAATCTCATACCTTATATTCTAAATAATATACGTCTTTAACACTATAATTTATTTATTTTTTTCAACATTTTGGTATACATTTAGTTGAAAAAAGTTGTATTAAAAAGTGTTTTCTTATCACATGCTATAGCGAGTGCCGTGGTACCATGATGAACCGAACCAAAGCATGGTAAGTGTATTTTTAAAACCGATACTGGTAATCGTTTTTCAATAATAGGTTACCTTATTCGTATGCTAAACTATTTCATTTGGTTTTTAGTTATTGATTGACTTGTTTTTATTTAATTCATTCCTTTTTAATAGAATGGATTGATCCAAAGACCACATAACAAAGAATATGATGGTTGATCAGAAGTTGAAATTCTAACCCAATGTCTACACATTACCTCACAGTTTTTATGTCAGAATAATATGTATTTTTTTACAATGATGAAATATTTTCCTTTGTTTTCATCCTCAAAAGATGTAACAATCAAACATTGCGAGATACAAGAATTCCAAGGATCACTCTTGATGACGAATGGTGGTATGAAATAATGGATGAGATTATTCAGATTTGGAAGGAGTATGACTAAATTGATCTCATCATGATTTAGGTAGTTCACACTTAGCATTGAGTTTTGAACTTTTATGTTTAAGACTTATTTTTCTTTATTCATATGTTAGTTTATTGCATCAATGGTTTCTTAAAGTATTTGATAATTTAAATGCTAAATCTGCTAGATACTAGACATGTGTAGCACTTATGATGTATATCCACTACAATCATGCCACAAAAAATATTATTCGAATAAGAAATGAGTATCACAAGGCAAAGTGTCGCTCCCGCCGCATCGCGTGGGTTTCCTACCAGTCTTTTTAATTAATTAGTCATTAACACTTTATCCTACACATTATCAAATTTGATCCTACACATATCAAAATTCATCCTACATATATCAAAATTATCACATGTTTATCCTACACATATTGAGATTATCATACACTAATCCTAAACATATATAAATTCAACCTACATTTGTCCTACACATATCGAAATTACCCTTCACCGTAAATTAGGATTGATATGAAGAATATATTTTGAAATTGAATTAAGAGTTTCATTAACTTAATTTGTTTAGGGGTTTAAAAAAATTAATCATTTATTTAACATTAAATGCAATTGTTATATGGAAGATTCCTACTTATTTAAATTTATTCTTTTTCTTCTTTTAATATTTTTTCTTCTCATTTAAACTCTTCACTATTTAATTATTTACAGTAAATATTATCTTATTTATAGTACTTTAATTTAAAATTTAAATTTACATTTACTATTCGTATTTTTATAACTAAGTACTTGTAAAATTAAGGGTATATTTGTCAAGCAGCTTCTAGCTTCAAGCTTTTAAGAAAAAACCTCATACTCAATAAAAAAAGTTTTGTTTGGTTGAAGGGCTTGAAGCTTTTAGGTTAGGAGAAAAAGCTTCATATTGAAACACTGCTAGTACTAGCGTTTAAGAAAAAGATCGTACTAGCTACCAACTTATAATAAGAAAATGACACAAATACCCATTTTACCATAAAAAAAACATGCATACAAGCTTTTAGTTATGCTCATTTTGGTCATTTTATACATTTTATTAAAGGTTTCAACTACTTTGCCAAATACCAAATTTATTTAAAAAGCTACAGCTAACAACTAGTTTGCCAAACATACCCTAAGTATTTACACAATGTGTTAGGATATAAAAGGAAGATGTGTTTATCTAAGAAGGCTAGGAAGTCAAAAAGAAGGAAGTAAGAGTATTATGGTCAATGCAGGGTAAAGTTTTCTTTTTCTTCAACTTCCGCCATTTTTTTAAAAACATTAATAACATTTTATATGATGTTATTTTATAAATTACACCATAAAAACGAGAATTTATTTTATTTTTAAAACGAGTAACATACCGATATATAAAAAAACAAAAAAGAAATATCAATGAGCTGGGTATGCTTATTTCATTTTGTTTTACCCAAAACTGTGTGCTACAATTTGAATTTTTTTCATTGTGTTTTGTAAAACTGATGATTCTTACAAGTTGTATTGTGAGAAATCATTATGTTTTTAAAAGAAACCTAATGAGATAAAAACACATTTCACTAAAAATTAAGCTAGTGTAAAACACAATTCACACTGAAAAAGACACAACATTGAGGTGAAAAACACCCAATCTACTAGCACTTTGTTCTACAAATTGATTAAGAAAAAGTTGATAAAAAGTGTATAACTTTCCTGTTGTGTTTTACAAGTACCAAATCTTGAAGGTGGTGTTGTCATTGTGTAAAGCGCAAGACGTCCAGTCAAAGGTAAAATACAACAAGATTTGATACATACGGTTATGATGGTCGGGGTTTAAATTGCAGGCGGTGTTCTGGTAGTACATAGGTGGTGTTGTGGTTGGGTTTAGATCTGAAGAGTGGTGATGGTGATGGTATGGTGATGAAAAGTGGCGGAGACGTCATCGGTACTCAACGGTAGTTCAATGGTGGTGGTTAATGTCAGAGGTGATGGAGTGGTGGTGGCGGTGGGTGTTGAAGTGGTGGTGGTATAGGGATGGGAGGAAGATAAAAAGATATGGGTTTTCTATAAGATCTAAAAGAAAATGTGGTGGACTAAAATGCTCATTCTTATGTTTTTTTCTTTTCGCCATATGTCACTCTTTTATTGCTTCCTACCCTTCTCACCTAAATCATACTTCTTATTTGATCATCACCCTGTATGCAAGGTTCAAGCTATCCTATATAGTGCAAAATAAATGAGAAAAGTGAGAAGGATACAAAAAACATAATAGATCACGAAATATGACACAATGATTCACAAAATATAACACACCGCCGATAAATATAATATAATGTTGATGAAAAAAGACACAATGTATACGAAACAATATTTCAGTATTTTCTTCTATGGTGCTGAACCGATTCGAAACAAAATTCCATATATAGTATAGAAACAATAAGCAATTTACAAAAAAAATTAAAGTGATTTCTCTTTTGGCATGTCCAACATATTAGGGACATTAACTTGAATGAGGAGAAGATTTTCCCAGCGTCCTGCAATTTTGACCCGTCATGTAAGTTTACTATATACCTATATGAATCAATCTTTATATGAAGATTATTGGTCATCTAATCATCTTTGAAACTTTATAGGCATTATCATTTTAAAAGGAACGTGCATGTTAATGCCAGTATATGTTTAGTATATGTCGCGCCGCCACAAGGCATGCCTGGATTTTACCGTTTTACCACAAGGTGGGGTTTCAATGGTAACTTCCGCGACACAAGATTTATGGTATGCGTGGTTGCTTTTCCAGTTGCGTTTAACCCGAAGTGTGTGTTAACTTCCTATAACAACATACTTGGTTGGTAGTTTTGGTTCGTATCAATCCACGCCCAACCAATGAACCTCCACTCTTTCGACAGTGGCTAGCCGCGGCGTCGACATTTCGAAGGGACTATCCATTTAAATGAGAAAAGTTCTGATAAATCAATCAATGTCTTTCTGTTGTTGCTCACATTTTTTAATTTAACTAAGCATCATATCGTTATGTAATTATAAGCGCATTGCAAGCATCTTATGGTTTGTAATTATAAAGGTACTGCGGCATAACGCGAGGTAGATTTCTAGTTATTATTATTAGTTATAAGGGTAGTTTAGTCATTTCGCACTCACTTAACCATAAAACTTAATGACCATCCCCTCTAGAGACTATCCAAGTAACAACTTGTCAAACCACAGGGAACATCCGTGTAATTTTGTAAATGTGAGGACTAAAGGTGTTACTTTGACAAACCACAAGAACTATTCGTGCTTTTTTCACTTTATAGAATTCTGGAATAATTTATATTAATAAAATCTCATGTTCTAGCTTCGTGATTTTGCCTCATCATATTTTCATTTTCATTCGTAGCTTTGTTGTTAAACCAAGCCTATAAGTATCTATTAATATATATAAAAGAATTGAACATTGCTGACGTGGCGTGCAATGGTGCATTCAACCTCTCCATGAAACTGCCACGTGGCATCATAATTGAAAGATTTTAGTGTTTTTGATTTATTTCCTTTTTTTAATTAAAAAAATAAATAAACATAAAACCCCAAATTTATCTCTCTATCTCTCAATTCTCTATTAATATATATAAAAGAATTGAACATTGCTGACGTGGCGTGCAATGGTGCATTCAACCTCTCCATGAAACTGCCACGTGGCATCATAATTGAAAGATTTTAGTGTTTTTGATTTATTTCCTTTTTTAATTAAAAAAAAAAGATAAGCATAAAACCCAAATTTATCTCTCTATCTCTCAATTCTCAATTACTAAAATTAAATTGAGTTATTTTAGGAAAAAAGAATTTAAAAACAAATTAAAATGTTTCTCTTATGTTCCTCCATAATTTTTAAACGTTAATATCTTTTATATTTGAGATTTTTTAAATAAAAAAATTACACCAAATTAACGAGCGTTTTATTATCTTTCCAATGAGTACCATAGTGCTATATAAAAAACGGAGAAAAAAACGATTATTTTTTGTGGGGTTATGTTCATGCAGAAAAAAAAAAACACAAAGTGTTCAGGTTATTCATTAATCATGTTTTTTCTTTTAAACCAGGTTCTTATCTACGTTGTTGAAATTCAGCCCAATCGCCATGCTATCATTGGAATTTCACTCTTCTAAAGATGGATTGGTATAATTCATCAAGAGAAGCTAAGAGAAAGAACCGCGCAACACTGCAACACATGGTGTCACCTTATAGCAAGGTTATTTTTTTATTTATTTAATTACAAGAGTAATAATTATTACCATTAGTATTAATATTATTAGAATGGTTATATTTTTCAACCCCCATCATGAATTCTACATCTATATAAGTCAAAGTGAAATTGTAACATATTTTAAATTACGTGAAGATGATTATATGTTGAAGGTTATTCTTTAATACTGTATTATGTTTAATATGTTTATGCTTTTTATTTTTTAACTAAGATTGATTATGTTTAAGTTATTTACTCTTTTTGTGATTTGAGTTTTCTTCTTTTATCATTTTTATCATTTTTTTATTAAATCATATTAAAATTTTCAACCCCGGGACCTTCCCGGGGTAATCAGCTAGTTCCTTTATATTAGTATTCAACAATTTTTTAGGGGCATGATGGTTGGTCCACGATCAAAATGTGATTCCGACCGTGATTTGTATTGTTGTTTCTTTCTCTCACCCAACCACCTACTACTTGTCACCACCTTCGTCACTGCCCTTCCTTTGCCACCATCTCCGTCACAACTAGTCATCATATGACCGTTATGTGTGGTTTCGGTGGGGTGATGTGGCAACCTCCCCCATCGGTAACACCCCCAAATCGGTGATCTCGGTTAATTTCCACCATTTTCCCCGATTGATAATAATAATAATAATAATAATAATATATAATATATGTTCCACTAACACTAATATTATATAATAATAATAATAATATGGAAGGGACAAGGAGGGGTGTAGAGAATTATGGTGAGATTAATCCCTTGTATTCTGTCATTAACAATAATCTATATATAGAGTTACAAGAAATCTCCTATTTTTGGAGGTGATATATACAATAATTATATTACAATAACGACAATCAATACTAGCATAATTAACGTCGTCTATTACACCCCCGCAGTCGAAGCGGGAGGAGAGCGAATGCTTAGACTGGAGCGAAAGTCATTGAAGAGGACCCGAGGTAGACCCTTAGTGAAGATGTCAGTGATTTGGAAATGGGATGTCATGTGAAGAATGTGAACCAAACCTTTTTGTACAAGCTCTCCGACGAAGTGAATGTCTAGCTCAATATGCTTGGTTCGTTGATGTTGGACCAGGTTACCTAATAAGTAGATGGCACTGACGTTATCGCAATAGACCAAGGAGGATTTAGACAGTGGACGGTGTAGCTCAAGGAGAAGATTACGCAGCCAACAAATCTCTGCAACAACATTTGCCACTCCTCGATACTTGGCCTTGGCACTGGATCGTGTAATAGTGGACTGTCTCTTAGAGGACCAGGAAACCAGATTATCCCCTAGGTAAACGCAATAAGTGGACGTGAAATGTCGAGTGTCAGGGAAACTGGCCCAATCGGCATCTGTGTAGGCACGAATGGAAAGTTCCGAAGAGGACGACAAGTGAAGTCCATAGTCTGCAGTGCCCTGTAAATACCGTATGATGCATTTAAGTGCATTCCAGTGAGTAAGACAAGGAGAGTGCATGTGCATACATATTTGCTATACGGCGTATGTAATATCTGGCCTAGTGAATGTTAAGTACTGTAAGGCACCTACGAGACTTCGGTAAGTGACCAGGTCATCAAATAACGGGTCCGGCTCACTGGACAATTTGCTTTGAGTATCTACGGGTGTTGTCGCAGGCTTGCAGGTATCCATTCCTTCATGATGAATAATATCCTTGGTGTAGTATTGTTGAGAAAGGAATAGATTATTGCCTGTCCGAGTTACCGAAATGCCTAAAAAAATAGGATAGGGGCCCCAAATCTTTCATGGTAAACTTACCTGCCAAAATAGTCATGAGTCGCTGTCGCGGTAGGTTAGATGAGGTGGTGAGGATGATGTCGTCTGCATAGATCAGAAGATAGGCAACATCAGTCCCATGATGATAGATGAATAAAGAGTTATCTGACTTGCATTGAGTGAATCCGTGTTGAACAAGGAAGTTAGTAAACAGTTGATACGGGGCCTTGGGAGCTTGTTTGAGGCCATAAAGTGACCTTTTGAGGCGGCAAACATGGTCAGGGTAGTCTCGATGTTGAAAGCCCATGGGTTGATGCATATAAACGGTTTCCTGTAAGTGACCGTGCAAGAAGGCATTTGTGACATCTAACTAATGTATGGGCCACGACTGGGAGAGAGCTAAGGTAAGAACAGTCCGAATAGTAGTGGGTTTGACCACCGGACTGAATGTTTCACCATAGTCAATGCCAACCTATTGACTACGACCATCACATAACAACATTGCTTTGTATCTTTCTAATGAGCCATCAGAACAAAATTTGTGCTTAAATAGCCACATTGGCGGACCTAAAGCAAGCCCAAGGGGTGCGGGCGCCCACCCTGAAAAAAAATTTTTAGTGTTATATACGCGCGTTCATCCCGTCTGCACCCCATGAAATTTTTCAGCCGCACCCCTTGGACTTTTGAAACCGACCTCAAGAAAAAAAATATACAATTATATGTTAAGAGTTAGCCCATTTTATTAGTTAGTAACCCAATTTCAAGAATGAGCCCAAGCCCAAAGTTTATAATAAGCTGACATGTGTTTTAATATTGATTAAAATGAAAAAACAAACAAAAAATAAACCTAAAGCCTGAAGAGCGCTAAACAAAGAAAAACAAAAAGAAAAAGTTGTCTGTCTCCCTCCCTGCTTCTGATCGGCGATTGCTAAACAAAGAAGAGGAACCTGTGACGTTGACCAGTCACAATTCACAAACAATTGAACAAATACAATAAAACTCCAAAAGGTAATTAGGTAAATATGATTATGTGAATATTTTTCTTGAACGACCAACAAATTAATCCCGAGCACTTTCAAAGTGCCCACTGGACAAAGGAGTACCCCGAGAGTAATCCGGTTCAACCAGTAATTTCACACCAATTCCCGGGGGAAACCCGCCGCCCGAAGGCCCACTGCGGTAAAACTCGACCCACCAGCAGCATTTTAGTATTATTATTTTTGGTATACGAGTCGACCCGAACCGAACCGACCCGAGGCACCTGATGGATAAACGACCTATATAAGGTCTATGATTCCGCACCCCATGAAAAAAAATCCCGGGTCCACCACTGGCCACATACAGCGAATTATGTTCATGTTAGGACAACGGGGTACTAATTCCCAAGCCTCATTTTTAATAATTGCACTAAATTCGTTTTGCATGGCATTGGACCATTCGGTGTGGATAAGGCAAGGTGTGGATTTTTGGGGATCGGGACAATGGAAATAGTATTTAGGTTGAAAAGTTTTTTGGGTTTTGTGATGTCGTCCATTGCTCTAGTGCGCATGGTACGGTTTGGTATGGGAGGAAGTTGAGTCGGTTGAGGGGCAAGCGGGGCCGAGGGGTTTTGAGGTGGGATTTGGGAGTTGGGCTGGGGAGCAGAATGTGGGCCCGGTGTGGGAGTGTTAGATGTGGAAGGAAAGTGGGCTGGGGTAGTGTAGGGCGATGATGTAGGTGTTGGGCTGAGGTGGGGTGATGGGCCGGGTGAGGGATGGGAGGAGTGAGATGGGATTGTTGGTGTTGGGCCGAGAGATGTAGGTGGGGGGTCGGAATGTGGGACTAAAGGTGTTGGGTTGGTAATGTCGTTCCACAACAGTGGATTTGGAGGGAGGTCAAGAAAGGAATAATTGTGTAAGGTGGTAGGTTGTTGATTGGAGAAGGGATAGATAGACTCCTCAAACTGGACATGACGGGATATAAACATTTGATTTGTTGAGATGTCAAAACATTTATACCCGCGATGGTTTGAGGGGTATCCAAGAAAGACACAAGGTTTGGAGCGGTTGGTTAGTTTGTGAATTGTAGTGGATAGGGTTATTGGGTAGCATAGGCAACCAAACACATGAAGATGCGTGTAGGTTGGAAGGACATTGTATAGAAGAGTGGTGGGAGATAGGAATTTGTGGGTTTTCTTTGGAAGTATGTTTAGGAGGTAGGCGACGGTTTCAAGGGCATGGTGCCAGAATGAGGGTGGTAAGGAGGCTTGAGATAGTAAGGTGCGGATCATGTTGTTAATGGTTCTTATTTTTCTGTCGGCCTTGCCGTTTTGGTAAGAGGTGTGGGGGCAGGAAAAACGAAATTGCATTTCATTGACATGACAAAATTGTTTAAAATTAGTGTTGGTGTATTCAGTGCCATTGTCACATTAGAATTGTTTTATTTTTCGTTCAAACTGAGTGTGAATGTGGTTATAAAATTGGGTGAAGGTGGTGTAGACTTGGGATTTATTGGTTAAGGGAAAGGTCCAAAGGAAGTCGGTGTTGTCATCAAGAAACAGTATATAATAACGGTGACCACCGGTGAGGTCCACAAATCACCGTGAATAACATCAAAAGGTAAAGCAGTTTTATTAATAGAATCATAAAACGACATTTTAACACTTTTGCCAAAAACACAAGATTGACAAAGAGTATTGTTTGGTTTACTAAAATTAATAAAGGAATTAGACTTTAACAAATGCAATAATGAGGTGCCCGGGTGCCCAAGGCGTTGATGCCAATGGTCTTGAGTAACAGCAACTAAGGCGGTCGGTTTGGTAGGAGACTTGATGAAGTTGGTGGTGAGAGGGTAGAGGTCTCCCGAGCTATTGCATCATAGGATAGGTTCCTTGGGCTTGAGATCCTTCATAAGAAAATCAAACGGGTCAAATTCTATTGAAAGTAAGTTGTCTGTCGTTAGGCGACGGACAGAGATGAGGTTTTTGATAAGGTTAGGGGCATAAAGTATATTATTTAATTTGAAGGGTGGTGGTAATGTTTTGTTGCCTTGTCCAACAACAGGAATAGAGGTGCCATTGCAACAATTATTTATCAGTGCAAGTATTAAAAACAGACGGAGAAGTTATACCTGGTTGCCCCATATGTCCTGACGCGTCGGTGTCCATATATCCAACAGGGTCTGCTGGCTGACTCATAGAGGGAGTGTATAGAGCTTGAGCAATGTCGGTTGGAGTAGGACTATAACTATAAGTGGCCATGTGGGCCTGAGCAGGGCGCGAGCCCAGAATACACTGAGAACTGTTGGGCTGCGGCATGGAGGGATAAGGACACGATGGGTTTGAGTGGTTTTGTGGGATGAAGTTGTTTAGGAGGGAGGCTAAGCCGAATAGGAGGTCTGGGTTCTGGACCAGTTAAATTGAGAAGATGTGGAGCGGCCCCTGTCGCGTCCACGAGTTCGTCCTCGGCCACGCGTGGAGTCAGAAACTAGCTGATAAGGGGTGGTGTTCGGGTTGTGGGAGGATTAGCTTTGAACAAGAAGGGCGGTGGCGACTTTTGAGGCGGAGTGAAGGGCTTGGTTGTCTCGTTCATACATAGTTGTGAACGGACTTCAAAGAAAGATGGTAAAGGTTTGGTATTTTGAAGTATGGTTCCTACGTTGCTCAGTGAGGCCAGCAATGGTTTGTAAGACAAGATCTTGTTCGTCAACCGGAGCATCAACGTTATTGAGTTGATCGGCCAAAACCTTGATTGCTTGACAATAGTCATTGATGGAAGAGAAGTTTTCGAGACGGGTATTGGCGAATTTTTTTTTTAGGTAGAGGGATCGGGTGGCTTTATTGTCTTGAAAAAGGTTCTCAAATGCCTTCCAGGTGTCATAAGCAGTGGTGCTCTTTTTGATGACGGTTTTCAGAAGAGCCGGGGAGATGGTGCCATAGATCCATTGAAGGACTATGGCATCAAGGCGTTCTCATGAGTCAACCAAGGGAGCGACGACCGATTGTTTTTCTTTGTCTGTGGAGGACGAAGCAGAGGGGGAAGGTCGACGAGGTTCAAGGTGATCTGCGACAAGGAAAGCAGTACAATGGATACGAAAAAGTTCTGACTAAGTGTTGTAGTCAGCGGCTTCATTATCCAGGGTTATTGGAACAAAGGTGCGGATATTTGAAACTATGACAGCAGGATGGAGTTTATGATCAGCCATTGGAAGGGACGGAAGAAGAGTAAGGTATGAAGAAATAGGGTTGACGACAGGAGATAAAACAGAGGCAACAGTAGGGAATGTTTTTCGAAGGAAGGATAGGAGGTTTAGGATCTTAGGGTTGATACCATGTAGAAAATTATGGTGAGATTAATCCCTTCTCTCCTTTCATTAACAATAATCTATATATAGAGTTACAAGAAATCTCCTATTTTTGGAGATGATATATACAATAATTATATTACAATAATGACAATCAATACTAGCATAATTAGCGTCGCCTATTAAGAGGAAACCATTTCTCTCATTTGGGGAGGGGAATGGGGCAATGACGTGATGCTGATGTGGAGTTTGGAGGAGTTGGGGGATGGTGTCACCACACCTCATAGCCTAACAATAAAATGCATAATCGAAAACGATACTATTTATTTATCTATATTATATATAAAGCATTAGAGAGGGGTGACGGTAAAATTAAGTAATCACAACCTTTTATGCATATAGTACAATTTTAAATGGATTTAGTTAGAGGGCAAAATTGTCTTTCAACTTGAATATTAAAGTTATCATGAATATAGAAGGTTTGTTTTGTAAGTTTTCTAATAATCTAGAGACCCTAATTTTTTTTATGTGTTATGGGTTGAAACAATTACTCATCATTAATGGTTTTTGTTCTTTAATTTCTAAAATCACAGGTTTAAATTTTAGTCATATTACTATATGAAAGATACACAAATACTGATTTTATTCTTGTGTATATTTGTAGGGAGCTGCAAGCAATTTTGTAAGATGTATATTACTCATGGTTCATGTTCTCATGGATGGTTAATATGTGAATAGATGGGCTTATAGGCCCGAAGGCTTTACTAGAAAGATGAGTTGTTGATTCCATTTGCAATGTCCAAACACCTTGGTGATTTGAAACATGGAATGATTTTGTTTTAGGCATATTGGGTGAAATGGTTATATAAATATACAACTCATACTAATGGAATGCCCGCGCGTTGCCGCGGGTATGTATTTTTATTCACATTTTAAATTGCCAAAATTTTATACACCATACTATCATTTATCCAATTCGGTCCGTGCTTAATTTTTATTTGCAACAGTTAGTTACACACATGAACCAAAGAGCCTTTAGCCTACTGGTTACAAAGTGTTAAATAAGGCTTAGCCTTTTCTTGTGGTGATAATTCAAATTCCATTGGTAACAAAAAGTTAATCCATTAAAAAAGTTACATGAATTAATCTATTACTTGGTAATGGTTCTAGTTGAACTTTAAAAAACAATCGATGTGTGACTTTTGAATGATTTTAAACAAGAACCATCTGATATGGCCCAAATCTTTATAGTCTCGTCTCCAGAGCCTGTTATAACACACAGATCAACTGGCGAAAACTCTACAAATCATATTCCTCTTTTATGGCCTCTTAAATCTTGAAGAAGGAGCCTTATGATCCTGATCTGAGAATAGATCTTATAAGAGATAAGCGTGAAAACCATATATCATTCAAGAAATACAAGTCGCATCACAAAACAAAACAAAAAAAAAAAATCTACATGAGACCCACTACAAATAAGACTGTCATTCGGTGTCACAACAAGAACATTAATATCCTTATCATGGGTTGCGGTGGCTGATTTAATTTTCAAAGTAAATGCATCATTCGCATAAGATAGGTCATCTAAACTCCATAACTTTAGAGTGAGATCACTAAACAATAATAGAATATATTAATAATTTGTACAATATAAATGAAAATAAAAACATTTCACCATAAGAAAACTGTAATGAACAAATTCAATAAGCTTTACCTATTACCACTAACAAAAAACATATGCAATTTCTTTGCAAAGGAAACTCCTTCAATATAAGAAAACTGTAATGAACAAATTCAATAAGTTTTACCTATTACCACTAACAAAAAACATATGCAATTTCTTTGCAAAGGAAACTCCTCCAATCCTTCCATGTGACATTTTCAACTCCAATGCAACATCACCTGTTAGGATCCTATAATCTAACCTACCAAGTTAATTAAAATAGGACAGTCACTTGATGAATGTTACCAAACAAATTAAACTACCAACTAAGTACACAAAAAACTAGAAGTTGTAGGGCATTCTAAATTGTTATCTAAAAACTTGTTTCTCAACGTTTTTGATCCATTTTATACTATCATAATTGTAGATGAAAGGTCATGCGATTAATTCGTCCTATTGAATGGTGCAATTGATTTGTATTAGTGACTTGTACATAAGGGCATAGATGGAAGAAAATGGTAAAAGTTAGAGATTTATGCATGAAACCTTTTGTATGCCATCTTAAAATGATGGTGAAATTACCTTCTTACCCATCTCTCCTCCTTAATAAGGTAATTAATTAATAATTAATAAGGTAATAGAGAAATAGAGAAGAGATAATGATTTTTGTTTATCCTTTTAAGGTTTGAATTAGGTTCCCGTCATGTATTGTCTCCGTCGCAAAGCGCGAGTTTCACGCAAGTTTCCCTTCACTTTCCTTGGCATTCCAATTGGAGCCAATATGAAGCGAATGAGGTTTTGGAAGCCGATTATAGATAAGTTTAACACTAAACTTTCGGGATGGAAAGCGAAAAGTCTGACGTTGGCGGGTAGAGTGGTTTTGGCAAAGGCGGTTCTAGGGGCACTTCCAAACCATTATCTTTCTATGTTTAAAGCTCCTGTTGGTGTGATTAACACGCTTGAAAAAATTAGAAAGAATTTCGTTTGGGGCACAAATCAAGGAAATAGGAACATTAAATGGATTGCTTGGAGCAAGATGGTAATGCCGAAGCGTATAAGAGGGTTGGGCATCGGGGATATACGAAGATTAAATCTAGCCTTACTTGCTAAATGGTGGTGGAAACTAAAAGAAAACGAAGACGCGCTTTGGGCTCGAGCTATTAAGGCGATCCATAAGGTGAAAAATAGATATTATTCTTTTGCTTTTAACAAGAGAATAGCAGGCGTTTGGAAGGACATAGGAGCTGTGGAAAAAGAATTTATGAAGCTAAATATGTCACTGAAAGATAACTTAAAAGGTGTTGCGGGATCGGGCAAGTCGATTTGTTTTTGGACGGATTTATGGGTGGGAAACAGTGTGCTCAAAGACCAATTCAAGGAGTTATTTAATTTAGCCTCCAATAAAGAGGCCAAAATTAATGACTACTTGATTAAAGGGCATCAAAACAAATGGGTGTGGCAATGGTACAAGGACCTTAAAACTGGTATGGAGATGGTCAAACTTGGTCAGCTCTAGCAAATTTTAAACAGTACTTGTTTCCATAATGGGCCAGATTTTTGGACTTGGAATGGGGACCGTAACGTCTTGTCGGTTGCTGGATTGCGGAAGAAAATGTATGAAGTGCCCGGTCCTAGTGATGACCAACAGTGGAGGTTGTGGAATAATTGGGTCCCACCGAAAGTTAATATTTTCGGGTGGAGAGCGGCGCTTAATAGGATACCGTCTAAAGCGAGCTTGGCGATTAGAGGAGTCACTTTACCAGATAAGTTTTGCTCAAGATGCGGTCTAAGGGAAGAAACAGATTACCATGTTCTTTGGGATTGTTGGATTGCGAAGTCTATTTGGTGGACGATCTTAGTTTGGATTAAAATTCTTTTTCCTAACAGGGATCTATCTATCCAAGAATTGCTTGGGTTAGCCACAGAGATAAGAGGATCAAAGGATTGGAAAAAAAAAATCATTGGCGGGATTCTTTTAGTCACGGCTTGGGAGATTTGGAAGGCGAGGAATGAGAAGACTTTTAACAATATTCATATTAATTTTAATCGGACGGCGGACCTCATCAAAGAAAACGCGTTATTTTGGATTACGAGTAGATCAAAATATGCTAATCTTAATTGGGATAGATGGTGTGAGTTTAATATCATTGATGTAGTATTGTAATTTCGAGTTCCAGTTGATTGCTGGCTCGGTTTTCTATTTTTAATAGAAATTTCGCCGTTCAAAGAAAAAAAAAAAAAAAATCAAAGCACACATAGTGTCAGGCAAAATTGAAACAAACTACACTTTGACTTCCCCCACACGTACAAATCAGGTGCCACAGCTAGCAAGCAGGCCCAACTAACATTGGATACATGGCCACAAACTCATTAACAATTACCAACTCTAGATGGGTTACTACAAAACACATCGACTCAGCATTTGAACTTTCAATCAAATATACGCCAAGCTTTATATATCCCCAACTTTTTATTGATTCCTGGGCCCCACATCCTCAACATGAGCTTTCTCCTCCATTAACTCCTCTCCACGTGTCACTCCCTTGATTCTTCAACCCCACTTCCACTTGCAACTATTCCCCCATAATAACAAACAACAACAACCTACCTCAATAACCAAACTCACACTAGACCAAAAAACCTCTCCAACATGTTAAATGAAGATATCCCTAGTACCTTGTGCTTAAAAAACAGTACCACTAGAGCCCGTCTATGCGATACCTGCCGTTCGCGCCCTGGCACTATCTTCTGCGAGGCGGACCTCGCCTACCTTTGCACCGCATGCGACTCTCAAATCCACGCTGCTAATAAATTGTCGTCTAGGCATAAACGCGTAAGAGTTTGTGACGCCTGTGAACAAGCTCCAGCTGCTTTTATATGTAAGGCGGACGCCGCCTCCCTTTGCACCACATGTGACGCGGTTATCCACTCTGCCAACCCTCTCTCTCGGCGCCACCACCGCGTCCCAGTCATGCCTATTTTGGGCTCGGTCTATGGGCTAGGCTTTGAGCCTCAAGAGTCTGAAGCAGCAGCACTAGATAATAATGGGGATGAAGATGAAGCAGCATCATGGCTCATATTTGATTCTCCTACTAAGAATGATCATGGTCAAGGTCAAGGTCAAGGTCAAAGTCAAAGTCAAACCAATGAGTTTGTGTCTAATGGAGATGAGTATTTGGAACTTGTTGACTACAACTCTTGTCAAGATACTCAATTCAGTGATGACTTGAAGTTTGATGAGGATTATAAGTATATGCATGATGGTATTAATATTAATAATATTCAGCAGCAGCAGCAACAACAAATATATGGAGGTTGTGATGCTGACAATTTGGTGCCAGTTCACAAGTACCATCAACTTCATCATCATCATCATAACTTCCAAAATCAGACATTTCAGTTAGGGATGGATTATGAGGCCTCTAATGGTGGCTATGGCTACTCTGCATCACTTGGTGATAGTGTAAGTTTTCTTGCAAATTTCCATAATTTATTGGGCTTTATGTACTTTCATAATATTGTGTTAAAAAATATTGTTTGAAAGATAACAAAAAAGGTAACTAAATGTTCTAATAATCTTGGTTTTAAAATGCGCGGCGCGCTCCGATGATGCGGTTTGATATAAAAAGCCGATGCGCAATGCGTGATGTGCACGCATCACGTATACGACGCTTTTGTTATTTAGAAAATTATATATATAACGTTTTAACTTGTTGAATTTACACAGTAAAAATTTAGAGATTAAAATAAATAAATACCAGAAAATAGCTTTAATACTATGAAAAATGTTCAATATAACCAAAATAAGCCTTGAACCCTTATCTGTACAAGTAGCCTATGCAAAAGGTACAAGTAATCTATGTAGGAACTCACTTAACAATCTTAATAAGCTCATTGTACAAGCTTATTAAGCACATTCTACTAGCTCATCGAACAACTTTACTATGTAGTGGTCGGTTTTACAAAAATGCACGCATCAGGGCGCATTATGCGAGCGCATCAGGAGCGCATTATGCAATTTAGAGCGCATCATACTCGTATTACGTAATAGCTACGCATCGCATCACCTAATGCGATCTCATCAGCGCATCACGCATTATGCACGCATTTTAAAACCAAGCTAGTAACCGCAATAAGGGAGCAAGATAGAACTATAGATACACAATAGGGTCAAATTTTTGTGGGGAGTACTACATCTGCTAGCCCGGCCTGGCTCGACCTGATTAAATTAAATAACGTATGTTTTTAGGTGACAAAATTAGTTGTGAAAGGGTTGAGTAACAGGTTAGTATGAGTTTGGATTGAAACAATATTATACAGTAACATTTTAAGTATATGAATTAAATTATTTAGGATGCTTTGAATATGCTTTGACCCCTTTTTTAGCTAAACATTTTAGTTTGCCTGTTTAAGATATGTCTTTTAAGTATTTGAATAAAATGATTTAGGACGCTTTGGATGTATTTTGACCCATTTTTTAGCTAAATATTTTTATTGAACCTGTTTAAGACATAAAACGTATCGGAATTGGCGCCTCTAGTCTTTTTCGCATTATGAAGTTTATCTGAGACAGACGGATGACCCGTTTATTTTTCTTTAATTCAGGTTTCCATGTCATCGATGGAGGTTGGAATAGCAGCGGACTCAACAGTAACCGAGGTATCAGTTGACCTATTCTCAAATCCATCGATTCAAATGTCAGCACAACAACTTACACCAATTGACAGAGAAGCCCGGGTGCTAAGGTACCGAGAGAAGAAAAAAACAAGAAAATTTGAGAAAACCATTAGGTACGCGTCTAGGAAAGCTTATGCAGAAACACGGCCTAGGATCCAAGGCCGTTTTGCTAAACGAACAAATATTGATATTGAAGTGGACCAAATGTTTTCAACATCACTAATCACAGAAGATGGATACTGCACTGTCCCTTGATTTTAAACTATGGTCTGGATCAAAAACCGCACCTGCCCAATAAGTCAATAACTTGAAGATGCACAATTTCCTTATTGTGACTGGTTTTTTACATTCATGTCATGACTCATGAGGCTAATAATGTATTGTAGTAAATCATGTGAACTGTGTGTTCAAGGCTGCTTCTTTATAAGCATGCAAATTTCAAGTTTTGGTTTCTTTCTATGAATTTTCTTGTATCATATTTGATATATGAGATTAGCACAACATGATCTATGCTGTTAACTAAAAAAAATACAACTTTATGCATCAAGTGTTATATTATGTGTCATTTTGCATATGCTACAAGATTAATAGATTCAAATCGTTGATATTAATCGCTCGAAAAAATATGATTTTTGTATCGTTAGATAGCGCATTTAAAGATGATACATTCCCATGAAGTGAATCATAATCTTGATGCATTTACAAACATCAGATGGATGCCAAATGGTAGTCATGTAATGTAAGATAAGCATGTTGAAACTTTTTTCACTTTTGGAAAGCAAAAAGGTAAAAGAGCAAGAATATACCATTTAGATCATTCTTGTGGAGGCACCAACTTGTGGATATTGACTTGATACATGGCGCCTGCGTTACCAAACGATGTCCTGACCTTTTTACTTTAATGTCCTTTGAGATATTTGAAGGATCTATTTCTTCACTGTCGTTTGCTAGAGATAAAAAGAGCCTGAATTCCACTAGATATGCACCCAGATCAACATTCGCAGGTCGTAATCTTTGATGTTGATTAAGTATTCCACCACTCACATATATTCTTATCACCTTCTGGCAACAAGAAGCCAACTTGCAGTCATCATCTGATCTTACTTTAGTTTCAAATTCTTGTTTTTGATATTAACATATTAACTCACATTAGGAATCTTGGTTAAATCTAAAACCAGAAGGCGGGCGTCGTTGTATAAGTTATAAACGCGCCTAGGACAGGACAGACGTGTCACTTATATGTTATATACAACTAATTAACATATATAAATTTGGTCATATAGTATTATATTTATGAGCTCACTGGAAGCAGTCTCTCTATTCCCAGAGGTAAAGGTAAGACTGTCTACATCTTACCTTCCTTAGACCCTACCTTAGCTTTGCTATTTACGGGATTAACCGACTATGATGATGATGAATATTATATTTATGAGGTGAGGAATGGAACAAGGAAAAGAAAGATTCATATTGATCTTTATCTCCAATCCTCCACCCCCTCATCATCTTCATGCATGATTATATCAACAAAAAGGATAAAAAAGGTGTTGAACTTTTGCACTTTAGAACTCCAAAAGTGGCAGGAATGTGTGCACTTTTCACCCACATTGGAATAAAGGGTTACAAAGCTTTTATGTGGGTTCATTCTTCTCAAGGTTGTAGAGCTCAAGCATTTGATGCCACTAGACCCTAATCAATTTAAACATCAATACTTTCTTATGAACTTTGCACATGGATACTAGTTTGTGGTACACGTGGCATGCCAAGTCATCATTTGTACTTGCATGTCATCAGTTTTTCCTACATGGTACCACTCCTGGCATGCCACATGTGCTAACTAGGATTTTGTGATCTGGGATAACATGCATAATGTACGTACTATGTTTTTTTTTATATGGTTAAGTTGAAAACTTGAGATTAACTAAGCAGTTTAAATAAGCAATTTCAATGCTCAATTGCTCTCAACATTGCTTATAAATGTATAGGGAGTTCCAATTATATCCTATTCAAAATGTTGTATAACGAGTGGGATACCCGTGCTACGCTGCGGGCATTCGATCGATATTGCTTAGGTTCATTACGATATTACGATATTGTCGCTCTCTATAGCAACCAAAATAGAACCCAAAACATAAAGTAATAATATGCCCAAAGGATGTCAACAAATGTTTTATTTTGGTTGAAAACTATAAAACAAAAGGCATTACTAGTTACGATATTATTGATATCGGTAACGTGTTAATCAACTTGATTAGTTAATTAAAGGGTATAGGATTTTAATAATCCAAACTTTTACCTATTGGCCGGCAATAATCTGTACTTCAAAAATTCCCAACAGCGATCCCAACTTTCAACGTATTGGCCGACAATGAACCTTTATTAACTGAGAACTAACTCAGTTAGTGGATGCTGAAATGGCATGCTCACGCTGATGTGGATGATGACATGGACACTGACGTGGCATGCCACGTCAGCGTGAGCATGCCACATCAACGTCCATGTCAGCATCCATTAACTGAGTTAGTTCTCACTTAACAAAGGTTTATTGTCGGCCAATACGTTGAAAGTTGGGATCGCTTTTGGGAATTTTTAAAATACAGATTATTGTCGGCCAATGGATGAAAGTTTAGATTATTAAAATCCAATACCCCTTAATAAACCTTTGGAGGTACTTAGCCCCAGGCCATGGCCGGTTTGACGGTCGCAGACCGGGTCTGCCCCCTCGACACCACCGTGATGAGGAACACACGGGTTGTAGAGCCTTTTGGTCAGTTTTTGAAGCTGGTAGATAATAAGAAGAAGCTTTGGGATGAGGAAGCAGCGTTTGAGGAGGCATATGGAGAGAGAGTAGCTGCAGAGACAAGAGGAGCAGAGTCCCCAGCAGCCGCTGCAGCAAGAGGAGCAGAGTCATCAGCTGCTGCAGCTAGGCGACTGACCACCCGAGCATCAGCAGGACCACCACCACCAGCCAGGACAGACCGTCAGCAGCGGGGAAGCGTTCTCCGCACCATCCTGGACAGGCTCGACACACTCACTACAGAGTTCAGGTCATTTCGGGAGGACTTCGCCAGGAATATGGCTTCCTGCACAGGTTCCAGTTCCCGCTCCAGGCATTAGCCCCGCCGCAGCCTCTCAGTTTCATCCCCCTTTCTCTCATATTTATTTGATGAGGTTCTTTACATGATTTGATGGCTTGTTAACTTAAAACACTATTTTCTTTTTATTTTTATTTTTCTTTTGTTTGTAGATGATTATGGTTTTATGTTGACACTTTGCATGCCGGACACGTTCTACCCGCTAACGCTTTGGCATTAGTATCTATCTTAGGATGTAGTTTTTATCTTTGTTACTTTATTTTCTTTTCTAGTTATTTTAGGACAGGTTGAGGACAGCTTGATATTGTGGAGCCGCCATTTCGACGTTTCTGCTTTCAAGGATGTAGGTTTCGACCACATGCTGGTGGACTTGCCACTGTCAGAAGAGTATTAGTTTCTCTTGCCTCCTTTTCCATTTCTGCACTTAAAATTTATGCAAAATTTTAAGTGTGGGGTGAGCCGTTATTGCTGCTTATTTTATTGCATCTAGTAGGTCATTTATCATTGTTTGCACGTTATCCGGTACCCTCTTAGCCGTTTGATACCGAAGCATCATTCACAGTCATTTTTGGCATATTAGTATAGTCTATTAGACTCGTCCGAGTGATCGCTAGTAGGCATTTTGCCGAATGGGTCACACCAAAGGACAATCGAAATAAGACAAATTTTATAAAAATCCAAAAGATCCACTTAAAAAAATAAAGTAGAAAAATAGGTTGCATGGCAAGTAGAAAACACCCTGAAAATTGTGCTTAAAATCGATACTTTATCCTACCCGCTTGCCCATGAGAGTTTCTTGAGCCTTTTTGAGCACCACACTTACATATACATATACATATATATATATATCATTTATTGCTCGTTTCTTTCGCTTGAGGGATTTCCGACCTTAGTCCGACACGGTTAGAACTTGTGTGTTTATACATATCCTTGTTTTAAAACCGGTAACTAGATAAAAATGATAGAGGCATTTAGGTATCTCTCTAAAAATAAAAACATTCCCTTAGAAAACCACTTTGAGCCTTAGCCTTTCGTTTCTTTACCCAATAAAAATGAGTCCCGATCATGCGTCACCAAAGCAGCTTCAAGATTTAATCATCACCGAGGGCTCAAGACCTCAAGTTGAAAAAGAAAGGCGACACCATTGACAACGGAGGGAACAACACAAGATGGGGCCAAGAGGGAGATGTTCTAAAAAAACGTATGAGGGAGCCAAAATAAACAAAGAGCCCAAAATAAAGAGATAAACCCGCAATAAAGAGAGCCCATGGCAATAAAAGATCTACAAAGTTAAATTTGGTCTTTGACCGTTGAGACCTTAAAGAACTGGAACTCTGCTCTCTCTCTCTCTCTCTCTCTCTCTCTCTCTCTCTCTTCCCCCCCTGATCTTTCTCTACATTCTCTCTGTGATCTCTCATCTCTCTCTTGCTTTCCCCCTTCGCTTTCTCAAGATGCATCCGCTGGACGAACACTTACTTCGATGTTTCCAGGTTGCTTAGCCACGTCTGCCCCCAGAGCTGATACAGATCATTTTCGAGAAGATGGCCGATGAAAGGAAATTGTGGCGAAAGATGGATCAAAATCTGCCCTTTGTGGTCAGTCAAAGAGTGCTGCAAAACGACGAGCCAAACGGTATGATAAATGCATCAAGTGTGGAAATTGGTCTCATAAAGGCAAGTGCAACAAGAATTCAACTTACTCGCAGTTCGAATACACGATGTTGATCCAGGAGAGCGTTATTCGATACCGAGCCAAGCGCAAAGTCATAAAAGGAAGCAACATCGACTACACTATGAAGTGCGAAATAGCAATGATGAAGGATCTTGGGATAAACACCAGACTCCTCTCAGAAATTGCTGCTGAAAACGTCGCACGCCGCTACCACCCTCCTCCACATCTAGCTGCTTCTTCCTCTTAGTTGTGATGGTCTTTCATGGTCCGGTGACTAGCTCATTCCTCTTTGTATATAGTTAAAAAAAACAAAGTAGTTTTTTTATCCTTTCTTTCACACCCCTACATCACAACACGAATAAAAGTCCTGTTGATTCATCTTAGTTATTCAGTTTAGAGACGAGGACTTAATTTTCATACAAGCCTATGACTTATGTCGACTTTGGTACGGACTTGAGTGTTCACCCCCAAAACTCACCAAAATGATAAACTTGAGTGATGAGTGAACATTGTGAGCAGGTATAGGTTTGAGCATAATCCAAGGGTTATGTAGGCGTGTCATGCAATTTTATTTTTCTCGCATAAAATAAATAAGTGGATTGAGGGTTTGCTAATTACAATTTGCCTTTGGTGTACTTGTGTTTGATTGCTTGAGAACAAGCAATAATCTAAGTGTGCGGTATTATGATGTGTCACAAGGTTAACATATGAAACATGCATAATCAGTCTCATAATAGGATAGAATTGGGCTTAAATTACTGATTCTGGGTGCTTAAATCATTCCTATTTGTGTTCCTCAGGAAACTGGAGCTTCAAACTAGAAATAAGAGATTTTCGGGCCAAAACAGACAAAAACCAGAGATTCCTGAGGATACAAGACTTACAGCATGTTCCCTGTATGTTTGAAGACCCTCCCGAGACTTAAACAAGATAAACCCAGCCCGAGACAGACCCAACACTCCCATGCACACTTGCACAAAGGCCCTGCACGCTAGAAGACAACGCATCCAACTTGGGAGGCAAGAAATCTAGCCAAGGCAACATGCACGCCCGTGCCAAATACATGTGCACACCCGTGCAGGAGACAACCAGCACAGACAGGTATGACTGCATCAAACAGAACATACATAGGGCTATGGCACGGCTGTGCCACTCCCTATGGCACGCCCGTGCTTGCCCTGACAGGTCTATAAATAGCAAGCTTCACTCAACCATTTGCCCCATCCCATCCAATTCCATCTAGTCTTGAGCCTTCTTGGGTCGACTTCCAAGCTTCTTGCATAGATCTTGGGGTCCTGTGGGAGGCCTTAGGGCCATCCTAACATACCTACTAAGGATAGGCCTCGCCCTACCTTGATCAACTTGGCCAAGCAGGAGATTGTAGAGTAGTACATGCAATAAACATCGAGGGTCGTGAGAATTACTTTAGATACATAACACTAGGAGATGGAAGGCTCCATGTTCATGTGTTGATCATTCTTATGGTTGTATCTTTCTATGATTCCCGAACCCACTTCGATTTGTAGACTTTTATTATTATTATTATTATTATTATTATTATTATTATTATTATTATTAGTTTGTTTTTAGTTATTTTTTGTGTTATCTTCTTTCTAATTCTTGTTTATTTATCTTGTGACAGGTTCAAATGGTGATTAACTTAATACACTTAAATCAACCCTAATTTAATTAACAACTATCAAGAGGTTTAATTAGCTTCTGGTAGTCCTGAGCTAGATCCAATGCGAGGAAACCAGTATTGAGACAGATCCTTCGGGTTTCTGATATCCAAACCGGGTTCTAAGCAATGGCTTCTGAAGTGGACCAGATCTAAGTGACACATTTCTGGTACTTACCAGATGAATGAATGATTTTCTTGGCAAAGGGAGGATTCCCTACGGGTGCACCAATGATCTTCGGATTGCACACCTTTAGGATTATGTTCCATCTTTGTCAAGGATTTCGTTCATCTTGAGAAGTTATGGGTTGGGTTTGTTAAGTTACAGATCACTAAACCAACTTTATATTTACTTGATTAATAAATATTAAAGTGTCACCTTTAAAGATAAATAAAACAAGAATTCTATATCTAGGTCTCGTGAGTACAAATCCGTTAACCATTGGGATACATGTTGCCTGAGCTGACTGTATGAGAGATCCTTCGGCCTTCATGGTCGTTAACCTACTTAGGGGATACAATGTTTCCAAGACTGCCTGTAAGAAAAGATCATTCAGCATGGAAAGTGAGGCTAAGGGAGGTGTATGGTGTTCCAGGTCGGAAGTCAAGCCTCCATTTCAAGAAGAAGATGAGTTAGAGGACCAGAGACTTGACCGCGGTTTGGGAAGCCTGTGAAAGCAGGGCTCAGTCGGTGAACCTTCATGCGGACGCGCATTGGGAGGTTAAGCATACTACTCAGTAGTGGCCCCGTTTCTCTATAAAGGAGTCAACACTTCAAGCTCACTCTCGTCCTCCTCACAAATAATTAATCTTAATATTAATTCTGATATTAGATCTAACTACTAATACGGAGGGCCCCGAGATGTGGATGTCCCCTATCTCTACTATTTTATCTGTCTATTTTATAAAACCTAAAATATTTTTAAAACTATTTTTCTTAGAACCCCTCCGTTTTATTTTCTCTTTTCAAACCTGATCAGTTATCTGATGAAAGGTTGAGTAAGGGAAAGTGTGTTCTCTGGAATACGATACTCGATATTTACCCTAGAATACTATACTATACACGTCAGGTTCTCTGCCTATGTGTTGGTTTTAATTTTTGTGTAATTATCGTTTACTTATAAATTTAAAACTTGTAAAAATGTTTAGTAAAAATCAGTCGTTTTCCCGAAACCAATGTTTTGGAGTTGACACATCAAGTTTTTGGCACCGAGAGAATTGACATCTTTTTAAATTACTAAAACCAAACGCATAAGCTATACAAAATGTTATTTGATCATTCAAAGAGCATAACAATCATATTGTTGACTCATTGAACACTTGGTTAACTAAAAAATCGTCCGGTTTAGGTCACTATGACCTGGTTCTTAGTTTTAAATGATTTTGTCGATTTTACCCAAATCGACCCGTTAAGGCCTTGGGCTATACAAGACACTATTTTACCACACAAAAGGCAGAAAAATCTTATTGTGAACTCATTAGACACTTGTTTAACTAAAAACATCAACCAGTTTATGTCACTATGACCTAGTTCTTAGTTTTAACCTTTAGTAAATCTTTAAATTCCCGAAATGACCCTTATAGACAAATCCTTCAATTTAGCCATCCATGGCGACACTACTTGATTCGATTCCATTGTTTTTGACTCAATGACTTGTTTGGGGAACCTCTATGACCTTACGAACTTAGATTTTCACCATTTTCAAGATTTCTCTAATTTATTTAATTCTAAGCGCATTAGCCCGCATTAGACATAGTTATGGAAATAACTTACCTAATTGGCACCCTTGCTTCATGTGGCAGTTTTAGTACCCATATAACTTCGCCCGAAGGCATTTATTTAACTACGGAATTACCGGGTGCACTTGCCCCATTCTCATGCCGTGGTGATTCCATTCCACAATACTTTGGCATTATGTACCATTCTCAACATGCGTACGTGTGGAATAACTTCTTTGACACACATTAAGTATTTGGTATTCAAATGGTGACGCATCACCATTTGACTCTTTCTGTGAAACTATTTGAATGCAACACTAGACCTTGGTGCTTTGCATAAAATTTATGTTTCGATCTATTATATGAGTTTCAATCGATTTAAATGCATCTCTCCATTTGTTTACAACAAATCACCTCTTTAATAGTTATAAAACAAGTTATTATATAACTCTTCATGATTTTACCCATTTGGTGATTTCCACCAACTGAGTGCGACACGTTACTTCATTGTTTATTATTAAACAAGTTTCTATTTTATTTCACTTGTCTAGACCCGCTTAGTGGGTTTAACCACTTGGGGTCCTACCCTTATCCCATACTCGATATTCATTCAATAAAATATTCAGTACATACATCGTTAGTCATCATGTCCAATAACTAACACATCTCATAAGTTTGTTCACAACATTATATCGCAATCTAAATCTCGGGTCAGTTTGACTTCTAAAGGTCAACCACCCTTAGCATGATCATGAACATTACCGATTTCCCAATCATCATTAGGCTACATTTTCACACATGGTGCGGTTTACTTTTTAAAATTTCATGTTTCATATGTACAAATTCCTATGATCACCCGTCGTGCTATCACCTCATGCAAACAAGTTCGTTGAGGCATTTCATCAAACACTTAGTGGGCGTCATTTTATCAAAGTTATTTATATGGCCTAAAGACCACTTTGATCTATTTCTATCTTAATTTTAACATTACTAGCATACAATTGAATATCCCAACCAAAATTCTTAGTCATAGACATATCAATATTAGTGTTTTCATATCCTTGAGGTGATTTCTACCAAGCATCAACAAACCCACACATATCCTACAACATGGATTCTTATGCATCATTCATTATACAAGAATTTTGCTAAATACACACAATTTATCATGTATTATGGTCCTCTAATACTAGAGTAACCTCTACGAGCCCTTGAATTCATGTTTTATAACAACCTTAATTTTCAACCATCACATGATTTAAATAATGTCACCAAATTTAGTAAAATAAAGCTTACCTAGGTGATTGTTATGCCTTGGTGATTCGTTTTTATAGCAAATGCATCAAAAACCCCTTTGATTTGGGCTAGAATTGAGCTTGGTTCTTGAGTTATAGGCAAGTGTGTGTGTATGTGTTTTGGTGTGCTGGGTGATTTTCAGAAGATGTAAATCGATCCCTACCTCTTTTCCTTTAACCTCTCTTTGCAACTTTGAGCAATTGTCACATTTAGCCCCTGAAGTTCTAATTTATTAGATCATAACACTATCTAGGCTAGTCTTTTGCATTGGGTTTTAGTCCCATTCAGATTATAAAAACTAATGGGGTGACATTCCTATTGTAACATAATTCCCCGTTTTATTTGCTCGTAAAACTGTAACAACCTCGAAAATGTAATTAATATTATTATTGATAATTAGAATAATAAAACAAATAATAGAATCAAATAGAATAGTGTTGGGCCACCCAAAGGTGATGCCCAATAATCTTACCCGGATTAACAAATTACGGCCGGTTTCATTATGTAACCCAACCCATTAGATAATTGTAGCTCAATACAACGAAACCCAGAGAACTAATAGTTATCTAGACCCAATCCAATTAATGATTATAACTTATATTAACCCAAGCCCAAAACTAATACCTTTCGGCCCATTTACCTAAAACTAATATCATCAAAGCCCACTTCTCTAGCCTATTTGAATCCATTGGTCCATGATACTCCTCGACCCACTCCCTTGATTCCATGTGCCGCCAATTTAACCATCACTCCACCTAGATGCTTACTTACACCAATCTTACACTCAACTATCTTGAAAGCCTTCCACATCACCAATCTTACACTCAACTATCTTGAAAGCCTTCCACATAAGTAACCTACTCCTAGCCTTAATAATCACATGCATGCATTCTAGTTTCAATAAAAACCTATCATCTTCTCCATAAACCACTAAACCATCGGCCACTTCCTTTTTCTTTCTAAACCACTATCACAAAATCCATATCTTTACTATATTATCTCAACTAAACCAAGAACCTATCGGCCCAAGGTCTCGGCCGAGTATTATACGACCACCATCCATCATCCGGGTAAGTATTTCAATCCTATTCTTTTAGGAACCGAGTGCCTAAGCTGTAATGGCCAGCTTTTAGTTTAGATATATACACCTAAGATGTAACGGTCAGCTATAATACGTGTATATATGTGTGTGTGTGTGTGTGTGTATAATCGATGTTGTGTGATAAACAGGCAATCAGATCATCAAGAGAACCACCAGCGAATTCTAGAATCCAAACCGAACCAATAACAGTGAGTGTATGTCCCCCACTCTATCTTTAAAATCTTTTGGGGTGAATGCATGTTGTTTGTGTCTCTTAAAATTGCATCGGATCATGTTCATATCATGTATAATAGAACCGGTCGAATATAAATTACGAGAGTGGATCCATTCGGTATCATAAAAATGTATTTATCCTAACCCGTCAAGGGGTTCGGAACCAATATCTAGCATTGATAAAGTGCTACCATCGATATACATTCATAACCGATTTTGACTGGACCATAATGTTGAGGTGCATGTTTTTCGAATAAGCTTTATAATCGATCACTCGGCATCACTCACTAGCTTTGTGGCTAACGTATTTTAACATGCATTTCAGGTTTTACGTGAATACATGGAACCCGAGTATCATGCGTGTTTAAGTGAAGTCATCTACTAAATGGAGATGTTTATAAATAAATAAAAGTTCGGTTATGATCAAGTGTTTTCGGAAGTATTATGGCCTCGGCCAAAGTTATAAAATGTTGTGGTTTTGAACTTTAAGTTGTAATGTTGTTTTGGGAATGTAATATGTAAACCGGTTTGTTAAAAAAATAATATGAATGTTTCAATAAGCATGATTTGTTTTAGATTACCAATCGGTAATGACTCGTTAATTCCGGGTCGTTACAACAACGTTCACTCTGTTAGTTAATTCGTTATGTTATTTATTAATCATGCCAAATGACATAATTAAGCGAAACTGATTTTCGGAGTGTTAACTATCCCCTTAAAGAGGTTTTGTCCTCGAAACCTTTCTCTTGTAGATTCTTTGGTCAAACCCAAGAACTTTAGTTCCCTATACTGAATTAAGCACCGCTCTTCTTTCGTCATCTTAAGCCTTACGATTACTAAGTACTATATCTCTAGGGTTGTCATCCCTTTACTAGGCTTTCTTAACTTCTGATTATTGTATGAAAGCCTTAGCTTTCATAATGTAACTTGAGTTACACTATTCGTTTGATTAACTAGATGCAATATCTACATATATACCCTTACCGGGTAACTATCTACTTATTAGTTTCCATAGACTTACTTTATTCCTGTAGACTATTCCCCGTTTACTACCCCTTTGCAGGATATATGATTTAAGGGTCGCACCTCAGGGCATCTACTATGCTACTTATTTGTAGTATGTATATACACATGTCTACGCATCTATTACTAACAAGTAATTTATCTTGGTCTCCATGAGAAACCTGGCTTTTTAACATGGCTGTTTTCTAATCTCTTGGATTAATCCCTGAATCCAACTCTCGTTTCTTTCAGGTTTGCTAGAATTTTATAAACAAACTTTGCTTTACACTAACGTTTTCCTTTCCTTGGCTAATCCTATTCTAAGAATTTGATATCTATTGGGTTCCTCCTATCCTTCGTGATTGTTGTGGAAATCATTACCAATTCCCACACTTTACCTAGCCGGTTTGCTAGGCTCCTGTGTTTCAAGTATCGTATTCTAAGGTATAACCCTAAGGCTTACACCTTTTACTACCCTCACACCAAATGAGTTATCTAGATTAATCATGATTGGGCTTTTCCAATAACATATCTATTTCGTATCCCGTCAATTAGAATTTGGGTTTCCCGAGTTCCCGTTCTACTAATTTGATTGATGGTCATTACTCCAACTGACCCATTTAAAGACTCTGAGCTTTAGAGTTCAGAGCATTTATTTGTTTAAAGTGCTTATTTTTTCAAAAATCATTTTTCTGATTTACCGATCTTAATAAAAGTTGAGGTAGGTTTTCTTTTAATAATAAAACGGTGTCGATTTGACAGATTCTGAGCAATTTTGTTGAAAAAGGGCATTCGCTAAGGTTTTTTTGTGGCTTTAGGGGGGATGTCCTTATTAGAGAAACCGCCAAGATCGAACTCTGGGAGAGAGTTATTTAGGCGTTCGAGGACCTGCACGTAATCTGAGTCCAGACTGACAACCCCACTATTCTGCATGATGTGGTCCTGTAGCTTCCAAGACTGAACTCTCGACCCACAAAAGCGTAAACCGTTATTCCGCAGGATGCGGTATTTGTTTTGGTTTAAGCTAAATTTCGATATTGGTACATTACAATAAAGTATTTGTTCAATCTAGTATCTATACCGATACCAACCCTTTCCCTACATCGAATCATGCAAAATCTTCTAACCCCACCAAAAGTTAAAAAAAAAAATCTCCATTATTCTTCCTAACATAATATGAAACCTAAATTAAGGTGTCTGTCTAACCGTGAGAGTTCGGGTCCAATCCGAGACAATTTTATAATTATCTATATCTATACTATATTATAAAGCATGAGGGAAGGATGACTACACAATTTAAGTAATTACAATATCTTATGCTTATGGTATAATACTCAAATAGCTTAGTAAAAGGGTAAAATTGTCTTTACTCATGATGTCAATTGTCATTTAAAAGGGTGGGAAATCATGACTTTTAAAATTTAAACATATACTAACATACTAAAGTTTATCGTATAAATACACAGTAATGCACACCTATTTCAATTGCTAAAATATTTAGGCATTGATCTAAATCGAAATTTAAAGGTTGAAGCTTCTAAGGTTGGTTTTTTCGTTAATTTATGGTTTTCATTCGTCCCATTTTAATAGTTATACCTTTTTATACATATCTTAGTCATGTAATATTAAGATCTTGGTTTTTGGATTCGTTTAGGTAAAAGACATACGGAAATGAACAAATCAACAGCCATACAAGCGTCTAAAGTGTTGAGATTATTTGCTATGGTGCAATATTTAGTCCCTACAAATCTGATCTTCAACGAGAATTTAGAGAAGCGGTAATATCAATATTTAATTCATCTTCTATTAACTTGTGTGTTAAATATTTTTTATTTTATTTTAATGATCGGATGAATGAAACTAATAGGAAGGGATCCAAGAGACCAAGAGGCTCTCTGAATGAAAATAGAGTCAAGTTATTGATCTAGACAGTTCTGATGAAAATGACAAAGAATACGTATTTAATGATACTGCAGATAGGATAAGATGGAGGAAACTCATCCTTACCAAAAGATGTAATAATCAAACATGAAGATACACAAGAAATTACAGGGATCGCTCTTGATGACGAATGGTGGGCGGACTATATAGATGAGATCATGCAGATTTGGAAGACTTTTGACTAAATTGATCTCATGATTCAAGTAGTTCACACTTGAGTTTTTAGTTTTCAACTTGTATGTTTATTAATACTTAATTTTCGTTCCGTATGTTATTTTATTTTATTAAATTTTCCTTGAAGTACTTTATAATTTAAATGTTAAATCTTTTTAGTTATTAGACATGTGTAACGCTTATGACGTATATCTACCGCAACGATGCTACAACAAATACTATACGAATTTGAAATAAGTACCGCAATGCAAAGTGTCACTCCCGTCGCATCGCACGGGTTTCCTACTAGTTAGATATAGGGTATGTTTGGCAAAAAGCTTTTAAGAGCTTTTAGGAGCTTTAAGCTTCAAGCTTTTAAGAAAAAGCACCTACTCAATAAAAAACCTTGTTTGGTTGAAGGAGCTGGAAGCTTTTAAGTTATAGAAAAAGCTCTACTAGCTACAAGCTTTTAATCAGTAAATGACACAAATACTCATTTTATTTAAAAAATAAAATAAAAAGCTTCCTTACAAGTTTTTAATTATGCCTATTTTGGTCATTTTATACATTTTATTAAAAGTTTCAGCTACTCTGCCAAACACCAAAATATATTTAAAAAGCTTTCAGCTATTAGCTTGCAGCTACCAGCCTCCAGCTAATTTTACCAAATATACCCATAAAAGTCATTTTAGATGAAAAGAAATAATAACGACTAAGGAGAGAGGTAGATAAAGTTCCGATTTCAAGGATCGGGCCGAATTGGGCCTCATTTTGTATTTATGTACTATTAAAAGAGAAGCCATGTTTTATAAATGACCCATGACCCAGACAGAGCCCAGAGTCCAAAAGGGCATCATTCTTACTTTCTTAGCCTACATTAATATTCACTTTTTTAGTTTTAAATGCGTTTTATATTTTTCACAATACTTATGAAATAAAAGTATTACTTGATTAAAATATAACATGATTATTTATGATGATAAATGATATATGACTAATCCATTCATAGTGGTGAAGTGGTGGAGTGGCTTTTGTTTCACCTATGTGATCAAAGGTTCGATCCCCACTTCCATCATTTATGGTTTGGTATTCGGGTGAAGATCGAATACGGGTGACGCCGGTTCGAATCTGACGGGCGGCGAGGTTTTACCGAGTTCTATAACACTGCCGTGCCTTTGGGCGGGTGGGGCTCGGGTTTCCATGCATCGGGAGAAGGCGGGGGCTGCTGGAGGTTGAGTAGTCGATTATTGGGCACGGTGCCCCGCAAGGGTGGTTGCCACACAGTTGTTCGCCGATCAAAAAAAATTGGTATATGACTAGCCTTTATTAATAATTAATCTCATCCATAGTCTTATCGGTCATCTTATTAATTTCATTGTGTTTTGGCCTACCTAGGTTTCAACTCGACGTTTTAATCTGTGACTTGATAAAGCCTAAATTGAGTTGTATACATGAAAGCGTAAGAACTCAACGAATTCCCTTCTTTGTTTGTCTGATTTGAGGGAGAAGGTCCCGTTGAATTCTTAATCATTAGAATATTTTTTTGTGCAGCTAGTGTGTTTGGTGTTCATGCCGCAATGCAGGAGAGTTTACTCCATGCTCAATGTTCTTTTTAGCATCCAATTAAATAAAGTTTACAGTTTGTTCAAATGCGACATTTAAGGTTTTTTTTTTATTTTTATATTTTTTTACAAATTCCCATTTAACAAATTGTAAAACTTCTTCTTTCAAACAAATTCACATATTTACTTTATAAATTACAAAACAAAAAGTTAGCGACAGAAGGATCCGTCGGAAATCCTTCGCTAAAAGAGAAACTGTCATTATTTCGTCAAAAAACATGGCATGAGTAAAGATTTTATTGATTGTTAACCGACAGACATTACCATGGGATCATCGAAGGAAGTTATCATTGACAGATTACCGGCTATCCGTTGTTAAAGTGTTAGTAATAACTGGGAGATTACTGACCAAAACTTATTATTATTAATAGATTATATATTTGAATTATATTTTGAATTGTAAATATAGATAGTATTTATCTCTTCCCTAATATAGGGCAATGCACCTTGTATATATTGATGGTTTGAATGGAATAATATCAAGCATTGAAACCATAACATTCTTCATGGTATCAAGCCAAACCCTAATTCTTTCCTCTCAATAACCATTCTGCCGCAAGATTGGTTCTGTCGAACCAGAATTTTTTTCCAGCCTATTATTTTCTCCGATTCATAATCCTCTTCTCCTTACAATTGTCCACTATGTCTACAATACATCCCGCAGTCACTGTGTCTAATATTAAAAACTTCATTCCCCTCATCCTCGATAGCCAAACTGAACATTATAACACCTGGGCAGAGCTTTTTACCATCCACTGCAAGGCATACGATGTGTACAATCATCTACAGCCCCGTGCGGCTACCTCCGCATCGTCTACCACCACTACTGAACAGGCCGCCCCACCTACCCATCCCGAGTCATGGGAACGTATAGACGCCATTGTTTTACAATGGATCTATGGTACCATCACTCAAGACCTTGTCCACACAATCATGATTAACAATACCACAGCCTATGACGCTTGGTGTCGCCTCCGAAATCTTTTTCTTGACAACCAAGCCGCCCGAACCATCGCCCTCCAAAACAAATTTTTCAATACCCGCCTTGACCGTTTTTCCAACATGTCCGCCTATTGCCAACACATGAAACTCCAATATGACCAACTCCACAGTTTAGGTGCCAACATAACCGAAACCCAACTTGTCATGCAAATCCTTACGGGCTTAACTGACCAATACGAAAACATCAAACTTATCCTCCAAAACACCCACCCTTTACCCGATTTTTATAGCACCCGCTCAAGTTTGTGCCAAGTCGAAGACCAAAAAATAAACCAAGCGCAATTGTCCGCTCAATCCTCCGGCACCGCACTTCATACTACCACGACCAAACACCAGCCCCAAACCCAAAACCAGCCTCAAAACTCCGACACCGGACGTGGCCGAGGCCGTGGCCGAGGTAAGGCTGTCTACATCTTACCCTGAGAGCGTCTACATCTTACCCTCCTCAGACCTTACCTTAGCTTTGCTATAGGTGGGATTAACTGAGTATGATGATGATGATGATGATGATGATGATGATGAACTCGAATAAAATACTAAAATTAAGTATGGTGCTAGCTTTGTTGCTTATGTACATGTCACAATAAATAATAAAAATAACGAAAGGTGATACAGGGTGGATTACGCAGTTGTGTAAGCTCATAAATCATACGTAATATCGTTCTAAAGCTTTTATGTGTGTCTTTATCTCGTTTTTGTTGCATCTTATATTAAGTGTTCATTGCATTCATGTTGTATGTTTTTACTACGTTTTTTTTTAACGAATTCAAACCACATATTTTAACATAAGGATAAAATTGTTACTTTTAGTGTAAGCGCGTAGCAATAAGAGTATAAGTATGTTTTTATGTTATTTGAAAAATCAGAACTTTAGGTACTATGTCCGAATAATTCTAACCAGGGGCAATGCTTAGTTGGGGCGGGAGGGAGCGGCCGCCCGCCCCCCCCCCCTCCCCCGAATTTTCGCGCAGAAGTTCCGATTATATAGTATTAATATAGAAATGTTTGGAAATATAGGGTTTCGACCCCCCGAAACTGGTTTTCGACCCCCCTAAACTACTGATTTCCGACCCCCCGAACCTTCGGGTCAAGTTTCGCCACTGATTCTAATTGTATGTCAATACTAAAGGTCTATCAAGTACTTGTGACATTTAGGCTCGGTTTATTGATCACATATTTTATTTTGTCAATAGATATATATGATTGTTTATATGATCAAAGATTTTTTAATAACATTTTTACAGAGGTAAAATAGACATTTTATACTTACTTAATAAAGAATTTTAACGATAAATAGAGGCAGGGACGAGTATAAAGGTGTAAGCCATTATGATCAATTATGTAATTATTAAATGATAAGGACAAAGGATAAAATCTACAAAGTTCATGTACAAAGTTCATGAATCAACCAAACAATTAACTCAAATATTTATGAAAACCTCTTCCGAATATAAAAGGGCGCTTAAACCTAGGGGTGTAAATGACACGTAGCGGCTCGGGATCGGCTCGGGATCGGCTCGGTAAAAAGCTCGAACGAGCCCGAGCCCGAGCCCGAGCCTGAAATATGACTCGTTTAGTTATCGAGCCCGAGCTCGAGCCCTAGATACAAAGCTCGATTGGGCTCGCGAGCCTTAACGAGCTAGAGCCCGAACCCGAGCCCGAGCCTAAGTTACAGCCGAGCCTAAGTTATAGCCTTAACGATTGGGCTCGCGAGCCTAAGTTATAGCCGAGCTTTTGCGAGCTCGAGCTGAGCTTTTGAGCTTGTTTGAGATTCTCAAATCACCTCGAGCCGAGCCGAGCCGAGCTCGAGCTTTGGATTTTACTAGCGAGCCGAGCTCGAGCTCAAGATTGTAGGCTCGAACCGAGCCGAGCTCGAGCTTCACAAAACCTTAACGAGCCCGAGCCGAGCCCAGCCAGGCTCGGGCTCGGCTCGGCTCGTTTACACCCCTACTTAAACCTGTTCCACTTACATATTTCGCACTAATTCCTTTTTAATTATATTTAGATATTAAATATTAAATTTTTCAATAATCCAACAGATTTCACATGATTTAATGCATAGTGTGGGCGCCCGTCGAATATAAACAAGCAAACATGCATTATTTAACCAAATGCGTGCGTATTGCTTTTATTGATATATAGATAACTAGTTTTTATTCCGGGAGCGTCCTGAGTTGAAATATCTAATATGACATAACTAGCTTTTATCCTGAGAGCGTCCCGAGGTTGAAAAATATAATAATTTTAATAATACTAATACTAATAGTAATAATTATTACTCTTGTAATTAAATAAATAAAAAAAAATAACCTTGCTATAAGGTGACACCATGTGTTGCAGTGTTGCGCGATTCTTTCTCCTAGCTTCTCTTGATGAAGTATACGCTTCTCTTGATAAAGTATACCTATGCATCTTTAAAAGAGTAAAATTCCAATGAAAGCATGACGATTGGGCTGAATTTCAACATCGTAGATAAGAACCTGGTTTAAAAGAAAAAACATTATTAATGAATAACCTGAACACTTTGTGTTTTTTTTCCTGTATGAGCGAAACCCCACAAAAAATAGTCGTTTTTTTCTCCGTTTTTTATATAGCACTTGGTATTCGTTGGAAAGATAATAAAACGCGCGTTAATTTGGTGTAATTTTTTTCTTTAAAAAATCTCGTATGTAAAAGATATTAACGTTTAAAAATTATGGGAGGAAACATAAGAGAGAAAAATTTAAATTTGTTTTTAAATTTTTTTTTTCCTAAAATAACTCAATTTAAATTTAGTAGATTAGGTTTTATATTATTATTTATTTTTTTTTATTTGCCACATGGCATGTGTAACATTACGCATTAAATTCTTGTACGTTACGCACCGACATTTAATAAAACGTCAAGTTTCATATTTACCCTCGCAATTATTATTATCGTCGCATTTATTATTTTTGTCATTATTTTGGAACCCTAATGATATATATATTATTATATATAAATGTGTGTGTGTTAAATAAAATCAAAAAAATGTTTGCCTTGGCCGGGGTTCGAACCCGCGCCAAGGCCGGTCCATACAAACACACGAGCCCAACCAGCTGGGCTGGCCACTTGTTTGAGATAAACCCGGACAAACAATATATATATACGCGCTTTAAAATCCCACAGTTGACAAGGAAAAGTCAACTGTGGTATTGCCTTGTTGATCAATCCGTAGCTTTAACACGTAATTGTTATATTTTTGGTATCTTCGTGTCTAATCCGGCCCAATCCAACTTAATTGAACATCAATTACACGGCAATCGTGCCCTAGTAATTCAAATTGGCCGCGTATTATCATATGGAAAGTCAACGAACCAATTAACCCAAACCCTAATCCCATTAGTATAAATAGAGGCCTTCTGGACCTTGTACAATCGCTCATACCTCTCCTTCAATCCCTATTTCTCTATAATTCTCTCTGTGTTTTGTTTAATTGCACGTGGTTGACTTTCCCTTTGACCCGATCATAATCATCATTACAACACTGTGAGTTCGATTTTGTTGTTTGGTTTAGTTCATCGGCATCCAAGCAACAATAGCCCCAACATTAATCGGGCTATTGTTGCCTGAATCGTCTGATTGTTAAGCTAGGGTTCATCGCGATTCAATTTGGGGATAAACTGGAATTTGCTTATGTTATTTATTTATTTTAAACCAAAGGGTAACACAACCACCGGCCTAGGCCAAGTGGTTGTGACCCTTGTTTGGCTCTGAGGTCACCCGGGTTCGAGTCCCGGCACTGACCAGGCTTTTTGCACCTTTTCTTTTCTTTTCTTTTAACAAACATTAATTAATTATATATATATATTAAATCCTTTTAATCTTATAAATTCTTTTTAAAATACCAAAACTCTTTTATAAATTCTAAAAAAATTATTATTTCTTAATCTGATATAAAAGATTTATTTACAATTTTTATTTTTCAGAAATTCTTTTATTTAATAATTATAATAATTAAATCATTTTTATACAATTATAATTATAAAAATCCATTATTATATCAAAACAATTTATTTAAATTCTCCAAAAATTATCCTAACTTTTTATAAAGTTAAACTTTACTGAAATAATTTTTAATTCAGTAAAATCATTTATTTATTATTTTTAATCAATTTTTGTAAGATTTAATCATATTTAATTCATAATAAATCCAATTTTCATCATTTTTACACCAAAATTTTACACAAATTATTTTTAATCAATTAGAACAGAATTATGATTTTTAAAAAATGATTTCTTTAATTTTAGTATTTTTGAATATTAAAGTTAATAATTGGCTATTTATAAATAAATAGATTTAAAAATCTATTTTAAATGAAATAATTTTATAAAAATTATTTTATTGCTTCAAACACTTTATTGTACTCATTCAAAATTTAAACTTTATAAAAAGACTATTTTTCATTTATTATCCAATTTTCTTTATTTAATTAACATTTTTAAATAAAAATTTAACAATTGATTATCCCCAAATCGAAACCCTAGGATACACATACTAGTTACATAGACTTAGACTTATTATATATATTACCTCATTATAGGGTAATATTTGGAATCACTTTGGGCAACACCATTATCATATCTTTTCAACAAGTTAACATTTGCTAAGGTGAGTTTACATAGCCCCTTTTATCACCACTTTTTGGGGTGAAACATGTTATAACACTTTTCATTGCAATTCAATCATCAATGTGTTTATGTGATTTCTATGTTACATATTGTCTTGAACATGATTAGAGTAAGCACATTCTAGCATAATCATTAACATTGATCAGCCGACGGTATACATTGATAGATCTATTGGACTGACAATCCCACCCGGATACGTGCCTCCTACAAAGGTTACGTGGGTGTTTGTTATCGCATAACATTATTCATTGGGACCATAAGTGTATGGTATGTATTATTTATAACAGTCAACAGGGTTGATTATGCACTCGATTTATTTCTAATATGTTTCTCACATATGGGCTAGATTAACATGACACATGAATTGCATAACATTTTATTCATTTTATCATCAAAAAACCTATGTAATTCTCACCAACTTATGTTGACCCAAAATACTTTCAAAATTAACATGTTTCAGGTAACAATGAAGCTGAGGCTTGAGATAGCATGAGGATTTGTCTTGAAGTTATTTGAAGTTTTTGAAGTTATTATTTGGATGTTATGTATTTGAATTCTAGACATTATTTCACATTTTGGATATTATGTTTGAATAAATTATTTAAAATTTATATTATACCATGTGCTACTGAAAACAATCATCAATACGTGGCACCCCGATGTTTCCGCCATCGGTTGGGGTGTTACAGATTGGTATCAGAGCCTTGGTTATAGGGAAATAGGTTATTAGAAATAATCTAGACTATAACCTTAGGGACTAAAACAGTACTTGCTTCTCCTACTTGTAACCCTAATTGCTTCCCTAATCCTATCCTTATCCTATGCCCTACAACCCTAAACCTACATGTGACTACTCTTAATTGTCTGCTGCAATCCTGATCCACCATTAGATTTATAGGACAAAATCCTCAGGTTTAACCTGAACCCCCTTGAGATCTCGTCGAAGTTCTAGATTTTAATAACGAACACGTGCAATCTGGAAGGGTGAACGCCTGTATTCTGAGTCTTCTGTCTAGGCTGGCATTGCGCATATATCCCAATCAGACGAGGGACCCGGATGCCTACCTGGGAATTCTCGGGATGAGTGTTCACTTATAGGCTAAAGCATGTCTTCATATGTTATTAGAATTTAGAATCTTTGATAAGTCAACGTTTTCGTTTATTCGTTTTAATTAATGAATAAATGATTACATTCCTTATATGAACTCTCATTCATTTCATTGTGTCTATTACAGATCATGCCTCCTCGTCGCAGCACTCGCAACAGCAACGGTGAGAACCCCGCAGAAGGTAGTGATAACCATAACCACAACCATGACCAAGCTCCTAACCACAACAACAATGGAGTCGATGCTCAACTGGCTGCGATCATTTCTCAACAAATGGCGCAGCAAATCGCAACTCTGGTTCCCAACTTGCTTGCTCAGGTCATCCAATTGAATGGGAATGGTCACAACAACGGGAATGGAAATGGCAATGGTAATGGAAATGGACCCCAAGCTTGCACCCTCAAGCACTTCAACTCTTGTAACCCTCCAAAGTTCAGCGGTGAAGAAGGAGCAACTGGACTTCTCCAATGGTTTGAGGGTATTGAAAATACCTTCATCAACAGTGAATGCCCCAATAATTTCAAGGTTCGTTACGCCATGAGTGTTCTCCATAAACGAGCACTCACATGGTGGAATGAAGAAAAGCGTACTCGTGGGGCCGAAGTTGCTCTTGCTATGACTTGGGACCAGGTCAAAGAGATCATGAAGGAGGAGTTCTGTCCTCGAAATGAAGTTAAAAAGCTTGAGGATGAGTTTCACACCTTGGCTCAAGATAGTGGGGAAAATCTTGCCTACAACACCCGCTTTCATGAGCTTAGCTTATTGTTGCCACACAAGGTTACTCCTCTGCCGGTAGCCATCGAGAAGTACATCGGTGGTCTGCCCATGCAAATCCAGGACACTGTTTGGGGTAGAAATCCTGCAACTCTGGAAGAGGCCAAACGTCTAGCGGCCACTCTTACTGATAATCATGTGAAGAATGGTACTCTGGTTCGCAAGGGCTCTAAAAAGACTGTTGCCAAAGATACTCCACAGCCTGCTATTGAAGTCAAGCCTGAGACCTCAAGCAACAAGAAGCGCAAGGCTAGAAACTATATGGTTGCTGCTACTCCACCTGCTGCCCAAAACCCAGCCAAGAAACCATACACCGGACCTCACCCTTTGTGCAACACTTGCAAGTATCACCATCCCACACAGGTGCCATGTCGATTCTGTACTAAGTGTCAAAGGTATGGTCACCTGGTGAACGTCTGTCGATCTCCTGCTGCCCAAGACAACAACAACAACCCAGCTCCCAACCAAAACCAACAAAACAACAGGCCTACTCGTGGTCAATGCTACGAGTGTGGTAACCCTAATCACTACATCAACAACTGCCCTAACCGTAACCGTAACCAAAACCAGAACCAAAACCAAAACCAAAACCAGAACCGCAACCAGAACCAAGGTGCTCGAGGTCGCGCCTACAATCTCAACGCTAATCAGGCTCGTGACAACAATGAAGTGGTGAATGGTACGTTTCTCATTAATAATCACTATGCATCCATATTATTTGACTCAGGAGCTGATAAGTCATTCGTGTCACTGAAGTTTGAACCTTTACTTAACTTACCCCACACTAATCTAGAAGACCCTTTTGTGGTAGAGGTAGCTAACGGGAAGTCTATTTCGATCGGTTCTATTATTCATAACTGCTTGTTGAATCTCAATGATCATACCTTCCCTATCGATCTTATTCCCATGCATCTTGGTAGTTTTGATATTATAGTAGGCATGGACTGGTTGTCAACTCATCGTGCCGAAATTCTGTGCTTCGAGAAAGTCATACGCATTCCTCTCGAATCTGGTGAGATTTTGAAGATCTATGGTGAGAAACCCTGTGGTGAACTTAAGCTTATGTCTTGTACTACTGCCCAAAAGTACTTACGAAAGGGGTATACAGCCTTCTTAGCTAACGTGATAGAGAAGAAGGACAAAGGCAAGAGTATCCAAGACATTCCTATTATCCGAGACTATCCTGAAGTCTTTCCAGAGGATTTACCTGGTTTGCCTCCTGCTCGACAAGTGGAGTTTCGTATTGATCTTGTTCCTGGTGCTAATCCTATTGCTAAAGCTCCTTATCGTCTTGCACCCTCTGAGATGCAAGAACTTGCTAGTCAATTACAGGAACTTTCTGATAAAGGGTTCATTCGCCCTAGTTCTTCTCCATGGGGAGCCCCTGTCTTATTCGTTAAAAAGAAGGATGGTTCTCTTCGGATGTGTATTGACTACCGTGAACTCAACAAACTCACCATCAAGAATCGTTATCCACTTCCTAGGATTGACGATCTCTTCGATCAACTTCAAGGAGCAACCCACTTCTCGAAGATTGATCTCCGTTCTGGTTATCATCAGCTTAGAGTCCACGATGAAGATATTCCCAAGACAGCTTTTCGCACTCGCTACGGTCACTATGAATTCATGGTTATGCCTTTCGGTTTGACCAATGCTCCCGCAGTATTTATGGATTTGATGAATCGGGTTTGTAGACCCTATCTCGACAAATTCGTGATCGTTTTCATCGATGATATTTTGATTTACTCTAAGTCAAAATCCGATCACGAGCAACATCTTCACTCCATCTTGAGTCTCCTAAAGAAAGAACAACTGTACGCCAAGTTCTCAAAATGTGAATTTTGGCTTAAGGAAGTTCAATTTTTGGGACATGTCATTGATATGAACGGAATTCATGTTGATCCTGCAAAAATCGAAGCTGTGAAGAATTGGAGTGTTCCTACCACTCCCACAGAAGTCCGTTCTTTTCTTGGGTTGGCTGGTTATTATCGTCGATTCATCGCCAATTTCTCCAAGATCGCTGTTCCTCTCACTACCTTGACTCACAAGGGTAAACCCTATGAGTGGGGACCTAAGCAAGAGGAAGCATTTGAAACTCTTAAGCTGAAACTCTGTGAAGCTCCTGTCTTATCTCTACCTGATGGTAATGATGATTTCGTGGTCTACTGTGATGCATCAAACCAAGGTCTCGGTTGTGTTCTCATGCAACGAGGAAAGGTTATTGCTTATGCGTCTCGACAACTCAAGATTCACGAGAAAAATTATACCACCCATGATCTCGAATTGGGTGCTGTTGTCTTTGCACTCAAGATTTGGAGACATTATCTCTATGGGACCAAATGTGTGGTGTTCACGGACCACAAAAGTCTCCAACATGTCTTCGACCAAAAGAATCTTAACATGAGGCAACGACGTTGGGTTGAATTACTTAACGACTATGATTGCGAAATTCGCTACCATCCTGGCAAAGCGAATGTTGTGGCTGACGCACTTAGTCGTAAAGAGCGTGTCAAACTCCAATGTGCTAGAGTTCGTACCGATCTCCAAGATCGTATTCTCCAGGCTCAACACACCTCAGTCACCCAAGGTAACATGTACGATGAAATGTCTTGTGGTGCTGAGACTCAACTTGAAACCAAACCCGATGGTCTCCTTTATTTTCTTAATCGACTGTGGATTCCCGACCGTGATGATCTTCGTACTTTTCTCATGAACGAGGCTCATAAGTCTCGTTATTCTATTCATCCTGGAGCTGACAAGATGTACCAAGATCTTCGTTATTCTTATTGGTGGCCTGGTATGAAGAAAGACATTGCTCTTTTCGTTGCAAAATGCCTCACTTGTTCCAAGGTTAAGGCTGAACATCAACGACCATCTGGTATGCTTGAACAACCAGAGATTCCTGTCTGGAAATGGGAGAGCATAGCTATGGATTTCATCACCAAACTCCCTCGCACACCCAAAGGTTTTGATAGTATTTGGGTAATCGTCGATCGTTTGACCAAGTCCGCTCACTTTCTACCTATTCGCGAGAAGTATTCTGTGGAAAGGTTGGCAAGGATGTACGTGAGTGAAATCGTATGTCGACACGGTATACCTTTGGACATTATTTCTGATCGCGACGGTCGTTTCACCTCTCACTTTTGGGAATCTCTACAAAAAGCTTTGGGTACTAAGTTGAACCTGAGCACTGCTTATCACCCTCAAACGGATGGTCAGACTGAACGAACCATCCAGACACTTGAGGACATGCTCAGGGCGTGTGTCATTGATTTTGGTGGCGCATGGGATTCTCATCTTCCTTTGGTTGAGTTTTCATACAACAACAGTTATCACGCCAGCATTAACATGGCTCCTTTTGAGGCACTCTATGGTCGGAAATGTCGTTCTCCTGTCTGTTGGACCGAGGTTGGTGAAGCTCGTATTACTGGACCCGAACTAATCCAGGAAACCACAGACAAAATCCAGCTTATTCAGGATAATCTTCTCAAGGCTCGAAGTCGCCAAAAGAGCTATGCTGATAAACGTCGTAAACCCTTGGAATTTCAAGTTGGGGACCTTGTGCTACTTAAGGTATCCCCTTGGAAAGGAGTTATTCGTTTCGGTAGAAAGGGAAAACTAGCTCCTCGATACGTAGGCCCCTTCAAGATTCTTGACAGAGTTGGGAAAGTGGCTTACAGACTTGAGCTTCCACCCGAGCTAAACAATGTTCATCCGACCTTCCATGTTTCGAATCTCAAGAAATGCTTAGCAGATGAGAACCTTCATGTTCCTCTTGAGGATGTGCAAATCGATGAAAGCATGCACATTATCGAGAAACCCGTCGAGATTGTTGACACTGGAGTCAAGAAACTCAAGCGCAGTCGTATTCCGATCGTTAAGGTTCGTTGGGAATCTAAACGAGGCCCAGAGTTCACTTGGGAGCGTAAAGACCAGATGAAGTCGAAGTATCCGCATCTTTTTCCACCAGACTCTCCAACTCCAACTTCGGGACGAAGTTCCTAAAAGTAGGGGAGACTGTAACATTACGCATTAAATTCTTGTACGTTACGCACCGACATTTAATAAAACGTCAAGTTTCATATTTACCCTCGCAATTATTATTATCGTCGCATTTATTATTTTTGTCATTATTTTGGAACCCTAATGATATATATATTATTATATATAAATGTGTGTGTGTTAAATAAAATCAAAAAAATGTTTGCCTTGGCCGGGGTTCGAACCCGCGCCAAGGCCGGTCCATACAAACACACGAGCCCAACCAGCTGGGCTGGCCACTTGTTTGAGATAAACCCGGACAAACAATATATATATACGCGCTTTAAAATCCCACAGTTGACAAGGAAAAGTCAACTGTGGTATTGCCTTGTTGATCAATCCGTAGCTTTAACACGTAATTGTTATATTTTTGGTATCTTCGTGTCTAATCCGGCCCAATCCAACTTAATTGAACATCAATTACACGGCAATCGTGCCCTAGTAATTCAAATTGGCCGCGTATTATCATATGGAAAGTCAACGAACCAATTAACCCAAACCCTAATCCCATTAGTATAAATAGAGGCCTTCTGGACCTTGTACAATCGCTCATACCTCTCCTTCAATCCCTATTTCTCTATAATTCTCTCTGTGTTTTGTTTAATTGCACGTGGTTGACTTTCCCTTTGACCCGATCATAATCATCATTACAACACTGTGAGTTCGATTTTGTTGTTTGGTTTAGTTCATCGGCATCCAAGCAACAATAGCCCCAACATTAATCGGGCTATTGTTGCCTGAATCGTCTGATTGTTAAGCTAGGGTTCATCGCGATTCAATTTGGGGATAAACTGGAATTTGCTTATGTTATTTATTTATTTTAAACCAAAGGGTAACACAACCACCGGCCTAGGCCAAGTGGTTGTGACCCTTGTTTGGCTCTGAGGTCACCCGGGTTCGAGTCCCGGCACTGACCAGGCTTTTTGCACCTTTTCTTTTCTTTTCTTTTAACAAACATTAATTAATTATATATATATATTAAATCCTTTTAATCTTATAAATTCTTTTTAAAATACCAAAACTCTTTTATAAATTCTAAAAAAATTATTATTTCTTAATCTGATATAAAAGATTTATTTACAATTTTTATTTTTCAGAAATTCTTTTATTTAATAATTATAATAATTAAATCATTTTTATACAATTATAATTATAAAAATCCATTATTATATCAAAACAATTTATTTAAATTCTCCAAAAATTATCCTAACTTTTTATAAAGTTAAACTTTACTGAAATAATTTTTAATTCAGTAAAATCATTTATTTATTATTTTTAATCAATTTTTGTAAGATTTAATCATATTTAATTCATAATAAATCCAATTTTCATCATTTTTACACCAAAATTTTACACAAATTATTTTTAATCAATTAGAACAGAATTATGATTTTTAAAAAATGATTTCTTTAATTTTAGTATTTTTGAATATTAAAGTTAATAATTGGCTATTTATAAATAAATAGATTTAAAAATCTATTTTAAATGAAATAATTTTATAAAAATTATTTTATTGCTTCAAACACTTTATTGTACTCATTCAAAATTTAAACTTTATAAAAAGACTATTTTTCATTTATTATCCAATTTTCTTTATTTAATTAACATTTTTAAATAAAAATTTAACAATTGATTATCCCCAAATCGAAACCCTAGGATACACATACTAGTTACATAGACTTAGACTTATTATATATATTACCTCATTATAGGGTAATATTTGGAATCACTTTGGGCAACACCATTATCATATCTTTTCAACAAGTTAACATTTGCTAAGGTGAGTTTACATAGCCCCTTTTATCACCACTTTTTGGGGTGAAACATGTTATAACACTTTTCATTGCAATTCAATCATCAATGTGTTTATGTGATTTCTATGTTACATATTGTCTTGAACATGATTAGAGTAAGCACATTCTAGCATAATCATTAACATTGATCAGCCGACGGTATACATTGATAGATCTATTGGACTGACAATCCCACCCGGATACGTGCCTCCTACAAAGGTTACGTGGGTGTTTGTTATCGCATAACATTATTCATTGGGACCATAAGTGTATGGTATGTATTATTTATAACAGTCAACAGGGTTGATTATGCACTCGATTTATTTCTAATATGTTTCTCACATATGGGCTAGATTAACATGACACATGAATTGCATAACATTTTATTCATTTTATCATCAAAAAACCTATGTAATTCTCACCAACTTATGTTGACCCAAAATACTTTCAAAATTAACATGTTTCAGGTAACAATGAAGCTGAGGCTTGAGATAGCATGAGGATTTGTCTTGAAGTTATTTGAAGTTTTTGAAGTTATTATTTGGATGTTATGTATTTGAATTCTAGACATTATTTCACATTTTGGAAATTATGTTTGAATAAATTATTTAAAATTTATATTATACCATGTGCTACTGAAAACAATCATCAATACGTGGCACCCCGATGTTTCCGCCATCGGTTGGGGTGTTACAGCATGACACATGGCACACTTAAGTTGGAGAATGCCTCCTTGAATGCCATGTCATTAAAATGGCTTTATTAGGCCTGTATTGAATGACAACTTATCATTCTTCAATTCTTTTATTATAAGTTATAGATAAAATATATTATTATTATTATTATTATTATTATTATTATTATTATTATTTTAAACAAATCTCTGCTATAAGTTATCATATTCAAATATAAAAAAACGAATCTCTGCGCCGGGGTATAAATCTAGTGCCATTACAAATGAATTCGGAAATTAGAACTAACATGAAATAAGAAAAAAAAAGTTAATTATTGAAATATCGAAAGCATTAGTCCAAGGGTTATGTGATGCGTTAAAAAATTCATGGGTATATGATCGGGTATATAGTTCGGGTATTTGGGTATGTTGTTTCGGGTAATCGGGTCGGATATCACCTAATCCCAGACCCGACCCAAACCCACTGAAGAAGTAAATACCTCTCCTAGTAGACAAGAATGTTGTTCCGGCTATGAATAACTAACCCAAGCTGGATCCGGGTGCCTGCAAAACAAAACACCGTTAAGACTCGTCACAGGAAAGGGGGGTTTCCTGTGACCACCCTCCGGCGTGAGAATAAGTATTGGTTCTTAGTGCGAGAGTAAAGCAAAAGCTTTTATGATTGTGTGTATGAAATATTATTTACCTTTGACCTCTATTTATAACCTTTCTTACTTTCCTCGTAACCGCCTCTTCGAGCCTATCTCCAGGAGCTGATTCTCCGGTTTAGATGGAGATAGGCCTTATCTTCTCTTTCGAACCTTCCTTCCCTGATTCTCGGAAAAGAGGTTGAGCCTTATCAATTGTCCGGGATACAACCGTGTTGGTTCACCCGGCGTATATCTGCCATTGGGCCGGCCCGAAGGTAATGGGGCCTTTATGTGGTATTGGGCCGATCCATCTAGATTGGGCCTACCTCGTCATGTCCCCCAAGTCTAGTGATAAGCAGACTTGGTTATTACTAGGCTTTTAAAATGACAAGTTATATGATACTTTGATAATGACGTAAATGCCAAAATAAAAAATCTTTATAGAGTATAGCGCCGCATGGGTAAGGCATGTGATGTGACGTCACCCTGAGTTGTCGCCTCAGCCGTTTTAACAGTCTGAGCAACTCAAGGGTTCTGACTGTTGGCGGTTTGATTTTAAAATTTAAAAACGCGTACAATCTTCCGCCTATAAATTAGCTGGTTGATACTGAAATGTACAGTCCCAAGTAACTAACTATCAATTTCCCTTTGAAATGGCTCCCAAAGCTAGCACATCACGAACCACCATGAGTGTTGCCCAGATTCATACTAGTTGGTCGGTAACGGCACTACAATCTTTCCTTTCTGAATGGCGTATATCACCGGAGTGGAACCCTGTGTGTCCAGGGCCCACCGACGTTGCTTTCCCCTTAAAGCCTGGGAAAATTACCCTATATGCTGAGTTCTTCAAGTTTTGCCACTTCCGGCTACCGGTTACTCAATTCATGGTGGAATTGCTGTCATACTATAAGGTAAACATTTCTCAGCTGCATCCCTTAGGACTAATTAAGGTGAAGCATTTCGAATTTTGTGCCCGGGGACTGGGTATGTCCCCCCAGCTGGATGTCTTCCGAGTGTTTTATGTCCTTGTGTACAAAGGAGAGTACTTCACGTTTGACCGTCGCCCTGGGGCTCCTTCCTGTATTGAGAATTTTCCCCCCAATGTGCAAGATAAAAACTGGAAACGAAAGTTCTTCTTTATCGACGAGGGTGTGTTGCCGGTCACTGCACCGGTGCAAACCCCTGAAGGGAAAACAAAATTTGCTGACGAGAGCCCTGCTCCGTCTGTCTTTGAGAAGCTCCCACTGTATGTGGCTTTGGTGAACCACCCTACCCCGTGCACTCATATTCCTGAACGATCCCTTGTAGTCGTCGGTATGAGCCGTATTTGGGTTGATGACACCATATATCCGGAGTATCGTCGACGAGACCAAGGTAGGTCCTATTACATAGTTTATCATTTACAGAGTATATTTAATTTAACCAGTCGTTTCTGTGTGCAGATGAGTGGCATTACTTTGATGCCATAGATCCACAGGTCATCCCCCATATTGAGGAACATGACCGTCTGCTGGGGGACGACGAGGCGGACGTTCTTACTCAAACGGTGAAGAACTTTGTGATTCCTGCTCTTCCGGTTCAAAGCCGCCCTGATCAATCGGGTACTGCTGCTCCGGTAATTACTGAGGCACCGGCTTCACCGCCTCTGAACCCAGATCCTCTCAGCGTTGTTGATCCTGTTGTTACTGCTAATGGGAAAAAGAAGAAGACTCGGAAGAGGAAAGCCGGTTCGCCTGATGTATCATCATTTCTTGCCAATCGTCGCGAGCTGCTGGCCAGCAAAGAGGAAAGACTTGGTAAGGATCCTTTTTCATACCTTCGGCTTCTTTCTTTTCCCCTGTTTTTATGGTTATTTGCTTATTTGTGTCCAGGTACTCCCCTCTTGGACGAGGGTACTTCCACACAACAAGCCAAGGCCTCCAGCCCTGTTACTGCAGCCGTGTCTGAGCAGGGTGTGGATGCCCTTGCAGCTACATTGACTACTACCCTTCCATCTGTTGCTGTGTTGTCAACTGCCGTTACAGCCACTACCATCTCGGCTCCTCGCCTAGTCGTCACAGAAGAACCTAACAATACCTTATCAGTCGGTGTCACCTTTTCTCCAGCTACCATGATTACCACGCCATCAGTGGTTGCCTCTTCAAGCACTCTGTCAGCTCCGGCCAGTACTGCCATGATTACCACGTCATCAGTGGCAGCTTTCTCAAGCGTTATGTCGGCTCCTATTAGTACTGCCATGCCTCCTAATGCCCAGACGAGGTTGCACCTTGGTAGCTCCAGTGGCAAAGCCCTTAGGGATATGTCCCGGGTGAGCTTCACCGAGCTGCTACACGATGTACAACACCACCCTATTGCATTTCCTGGTGGTGTAAGATCCGGGCAAATGCCGTTCAGTGTGGATCCCGTTGAATCAGCAAAGATGCTTTCTCATGCTTACGCTCCCGGTATTAATTGGAATCCTTCCTTGCCGGATACAAAATACATCCCTAAGTGGAAGGTTGCTCAGTCCACCCGGTTGATTGATCCAGACGTCATCAGGCATTGGGTTGACCATGTCGTTCCTCCTGCCAAACGGTACTACCTCCAGGGTCTGGATAACGCTCAGCTGGCTGAGAATGCTCTTGGATCTAGTGTAAACTCTGTAGCTTCCATGTACGAAGTGCTGCGCCGTTGGCGTTCGGATGTAGGTGATTTATATGATATGCACGTGTCTCATAGCAAGCTGTCCGTGGAAGCTGAGGCATTGTTGCAATCTTTGGGAGATTGCCGGAAGGAGATTGCGGAGATGTCGTCCATCAGGGATACTTACGAACGGGACAAGACTCGTCTGATAAATACTCATAACGACGAGAAGCTTGAAATTCTTCGTTCCCATGATGGGCAGGTCCGGCTGGTACGGAGTTTAGAGGAGCGGGTGAAGCTCTTAGAGAAAGACTTGCAGGTGGAAAGAGAGAATGTTTCCAAGGCTAAAGCCGACCAGGAAAGGTATGAACGACTGGCTTCTGATATAGAGGGTTATGAATCCCGTGCCCGGAGGGCAGAAGAGGAGAGGGATACCATGCTGAAGCAACTGAATGCTCTCAAGTCCGAGGCTGAGACTGCTGCCAAGAATGCTGCCACTCTGACCGAGCAGTTGACAGCTGCCCATGCCCGGGTGAATGTTTTGGAGACGGACCGGGATTGGCTGATATCCAAAGGGTTCCGGGCTTCGTGGAGCCATATACGTGGGGGAGGTCAGTACCAACAAAGATTAAATGACTTTTACCGGACCGCTGTGGAGTCCGGGTACCAGGATGGTTTGAGGCATGGTCATCGTCACGGGCTTCTCGGGCGCAAACTTCCGGAAGCCACCGATCATGAGAAAGGAGTTGAACAGCGGACCTCCAAAGCCCTAGAAGCCCTTAGCAGTGATTCCCTGGATGAGCTTGCACAGCTGCAGGCCCAGACTGGTGATGAAGGTATGTCAAACGTCCGGGCCTTCCTTGAACCTGTGATTGCTAGTTCCTCTGCCAGTTCTTCAGACGATGAATAGTTGTTTAACATTTGTAATGTGTTGGAATTTGCTATGTGTGTACTGATCCGGTAGAATCTTTTGTATAAACACCTATCTGAATGAATGTTATGTTTATTTAATTTCTAAGATATAATATTGTTAATCCGAGATCCTTCAGCAGGCTATAATGAAACGTCTTGTCGTCATTAATACTTGTAATCATATTGCTGACGTTAGCTATGCAACTTAACCGTCACATCCACGTGTCAGGCGGCTTGTGTCAGTGTCATTATTGCAGGGTGTTTAAACTCCCAAGAATAACTTAACCGTCACATTAATCCCCTTTATAAGTGGGGTTCCATATCATGCATACGTGCACATTTCCGCTCGCTCATTATGCCACGTAGGTTCGTCTCTCTGAAAAAGTACTTGAAAGAGCTTGATGCTCTAGAGGGACTAAGGGAGCTGCAACGCCAGTCCCAAGAACTTGATGAGGCTGTGCCTGTTTTGGAAGTTCCTTCTCATGAACTAGTCGAGATTCTTCCACAGAGGCCCTGCCGGTTGGTGTATCGCCGTCGACCAAAACCCGTCCCGCCGTTTCCTTCCGAAGTTGCAGAAAACGTAGGAGAGGAACTCGCTGCTCCTGTTGTGATACCAAGAGTTTCTACAGCTCCTCTGGAGATGAAGGACGAAGTCCAGGTTCGGTCAGCCAATATCTCGGCTCCTACCCGTTATGGGTTGGTTTACCGGCGTGGTGCTAGACGCCGGCCCTCTCCTTAGGTTCCTATGGAGGATGACGCACCCATGGTTTCAAGAGCTGTTTCTGTTGGAACATCAAAGGTGAATGAGGAGCCGGAGATGTGGTCCTTTAATCTCCAATCAGAGGAGATGGGATGTATGAGGAGTTTTGGGTCCTCCCCCCTGCTTGCAATCCCGAAGGTGACTTGCTATACACCCCTGCAGAGGTGTTTGCCATGTTGGAGGGTTGCAGTGATTAGTGTTTTGTAGTCAAGTAAGACTAAGTGAAATAGCGCTATGTATAGGTGGTAGGAAGTATGTTTTTTGATGGCTTTGGATTTTTGTCCTGCCCCTACCCTTTTTGTAATCTTGCTTGGAAAAAGCAGTTTGTTTATAATGAAGCATATAAAAACTATAAATGTCGTCATCGGCGTCTTATTATTAGTTGCAATGTCAAAAATAAAAATAAAAACTTGACTACCCGGGGTATCGTGGTTACCGGCCGGGCATGCTTACAGCGGCCTATGGCCTAAGACTTTTCGTCATTTATCATTACATATAACATTTTCTGAGCTGGGCAGCGTTCCAGCTTCTGGGAACCGGCGTGCCGTCCAGCTGCTTTAAGCGGTATGCTCCCTTTCCCAGGTCTTCAGCGACCTCATAGGGTCCTTCCCAGTTTGGGCCTAGCTTTCCCTGGGGTAGCTGCCTGCTTGCATCGTTATCCCTCATGACCAGGTCTCCAATCTTGAATGAGCAGCTTCGGACCCTTTTGTTGTAATATTTTTCCAATAATCTCTTGTATCGGGCTTCTTTAATGTGAGCTTCATCACGCCGGGCTTCCAACGACTCAAGGTTGTGTCTTAGCAGCTGGTCATTGTTGGTATCCTGATTAGCATGCCGGCTAGACGGTAGCATCACTTCGGCCGAGATCATCGCCTCTGATCCGTATGTCAGGCAAAAGGGAGTTTCTCCATTACTTGTTTTGGGCATTGTCCGGTGAGCCCAAAGGACATGTGGGAGATGATCAACCCATGATGTTCCCTCTTGGTCCAAGCGTCTCTTCAGCCCGTCTAATATGCTCCTATTGGCTCTCTCGACCTGGTCGTTTCCCTGAGGATGGGCCACGGATGTGAATATCTGCTGTATGTTCAGGCTCTTGCACCACTCTTGTATATGCTTGTCCACGAACTGTGTCCCATTGTCACTGACCAGGTACAAGGGGACCCCAAACCTGCAAACCACATGTTCCCACAAGAACTTCTTGATGTTGCACGCTTCTATCTTGGCCAACGGTTTTGCTTCAACCCATTTAGTGAAGTAGTCAATGGCTACCACCAGGTACTTGAGTTTTCCCGGAGCTAAAGGAAAAGGCCCGACCAGGTCAATACCCCACTTCTGAAAAGGCCATGCTGCTGTTACCGGGATCAGGTTATTCTTCGGACGAATCGTTACCGGTACGTACTTCTGGCAACTGACGCACTTCTTGAGCTCTTCTACGGCCATGTTATGCATTCCGGGCCAGTAGTAACCTGCACTAGTTTTTTCTACTACCGCCCGGGGTTCCGCATGTATACCACATATTCCCGAATGGATGTCCCTTATCAAGTACCTAGACTCAGAAGGGGATACACATCTCAGGGCCGGTCCCAGGTAGGATTTTCTGTAAAGAATCCCGGCTTGGATCTCGTACTGCAGTGACTTGGTCCGGATCTTCATTGCTTCAGCCTTATCCTCCGGCAAGCTTCCGTCTGTGAGGTACCTGTGTATGGGGGTCATCCAGGAGACCTCGACCGTGTGAACCGAATGGACTTCAGACGCCTGTGTGGACGGGTGCTTTAAAGTTTCAATATGGACGTTAGCATCTGTGCCTGAAGAAGCCAACTTGCTGAGTGCATCGGCTATGTCATTCTTGTGCCTCCTCACATGATGCAATGTGACTTTCCTGAACTTTGCCATTAGCTCCTTTGTCCTCTCCAGGTACTTGATCATGGACTCATCCTTGGCCTCGTATGACTCGTTGACCTGGTTGTTTACCAATAGTGAATCCACATGGGCGTCTACCCGGGTGGCACCCAGGGTCAAAGCCACCCGCAGTCCTGCTAGCAGGGCCTCGTATTCAGATTGATTATTAGAACATTCAAAGCCAAACCGTAGGGCGTAGAGGAACCTTGCGCCCTCCGGGCTGACCAGCAGTAACCCTGCCCCGACTCCCTTGCTATTTGAAGAGCCATCAGTATACAACTGCCACGGAGTGGATTCATCTTCCAATGTTTCCTCCAATCTTGGTACGGATTCTTGGATCTCTTCGCCTTCCGGGATCTCGGTCATGAAATCAGCAAGGACCTGTCCCTTTACCGCCGCTCTCTTCTTAAAAGTTACATCCAGCGCCCCCAGCTCAATTGCCCACTTGGCAAGTCGGCCAGATACTTCCGGTCTGTTCAAGATTTGTCCCAACTGGAAGTTTGTTAAGACTTCCACTTCGTGTGCTTGGAAATACCTGCGCAGCCTCCGGGACGCATGAACCAGCGCTAGTACTAATTTTTCCAAAGTGGGGTACCTGGTTTCAGCATCTGAAAGCGTCCGGCTGATGTAATAAATTGGTGTTTGGCACTTATTTCTCTCGACCAACAGCACAGAACTAACGGCATGATGACCGGCTGCCAGATACATTTTCAACACTTCTCCTGGACGTGGTGCTGTAAGCATGGGTAGGTTACTGACGAATGTCTTCATCTGCTCAAATGCTTTGTCCGCTTCTTCAGTCCATCTGAATTTGTTCTTGTTCAGGCAGTCTTTGCGTGTGGAGATGAACGGTAATGAACGCTCGGCATGCCTGGCCAGGAACCTGCTGATGGCGGCCAGCCTCCCGTTTAGTGTTTGAGTATCTTTCAGTGTTTTAGGGGCAGGCATGTTTCGAATGGCCGCTACCTTCTCCGGGTTGACTCGGAACCCGTCTTTTGATACTACCACTCCCAGGAACTTACCTTCTTCAACTCCGAAAGAGCACTTCCCCGGGTTTAGTTTAATGTTGTATTCTCGAAGAGTATCAAATGTTTCTTCTATGTCCTTCAGCATCATATCTTCTGTCTTGCTCTTTATCACCAAATCATCCACATATACCTCCAGGTTCCTGCCGATCTGATGCTCGAATGCCTGGTCCATTAATCTTTGATACGTCGCCCCGACATTTTTCAAACCGAACGGCATTTTGGTGTAGCAGAATATACCTGCGTCCGTGTGAAAAGCCGTCTTGTCCTCATCTTCTTTTTCCATCTGAATCTGGTGATATCCCTTGTATGCATCCAATAAACATTTAAACTGGAATGGAGCCAGGGAATCAACTTTGAGGTCTATCTCCGGGAGCGGATAAGCATCCTTAGGACATGCTTTATGCAGATCCTTGTAGTCCACACACATCCTCCAGGTCCCATCGTGTTTCCGGACCATGACAGGGTTAGCGACCCACGTGTGGTATTTAGTCTTTTTCAAAATCCCGGCTTCTTCTAGCTTCCTAACCTCTTGTACTACAGCTGCTCTCCGATCAGGAGCCATACTCCTTCTCTTTTGCATGACCGGCTTTTTGTTTGGATAAGTAGACAACTTGTGCTCTGCCTTTGCCCGTGCAATCCCGGTCATATCAGAGTGCGAGAAAGCGAAAACATCCATGTTACTTTTCAATAGCCGCTTCAACTTTTCTTGAGTGGTTGGAGCCAAGGAGTTTCCAATAGTGACCGTTTGGTCGGGGTGTTTTGCACTCAGGACCCACCTCTCTGGGCCACGAATCCCAGACGGTGCTTGACGACAAGTCGTGCCATCGGACACTGCACACACCTTCTCTCCAGAAACAGTGGCTATCCCATGCGGGGTTGGGAACATGAGAAACCCCCTGGCAGTGGATACCAGGGCGTCAATTCGTCCCAACGTATACCGACCTATGATTAAGTTATATTGAGAAATAGCCGGGATCACTAGGAAAGTGACCAAGATAGTGCGCTCCCTATAGCCATCACCAAGAGTAACCGGAAACGTCAGCTGCCCCAGCGGCTCTACACTTTCTCCTGTGAACCCTTTTACCGGACCGTGGGCCGGAGCTAGCATTTTCTGATCTTCACTTGTCATTCTTCTGAAGCATGGTTCATAGATGATGTCCTCTGAACTGCCTGTATCTACCATGATCCTCTTCATGCTATAGTCGCCCACTGCAGCTGATATTACTAATGCTTCCATCTTCAAGGCCTTCTAATAAGGCGGCACTGTCATCGTTGCCTCCATCCAAGGTTCAATTGTCTCAAAACGCCTTTTGGTGCCACCGTTTGCTTCTGGCCGTATAGCGTTGATCTCTCTGGGTTTCTTTCCAGCTGCCTTGTCCTCCCAAGTTGAGGGACCCGGCTTCATATCCTTAACCAGATGTGCTAATTTTCCCGTCCTGATAAAGTATTCTATTTGTCTCTTGAGCTGAAAACAATCATTTGTATCATGACCATTACCCTTGTGATAGTCACAGAATTTTGACTTGTCTTTTGATGGCGAGTCTTTGACCGGACGAGGAGTGTTCAGCCTTAGATTTTCAGTTTCTAATATCTGGGACGGTGTCTTGATAAGCTCCGGATAATCTAGTTTGGGCTTGGAAGTTGTTTCCCCTCTGCTGGAGTAGGAGTCCCGGGACCTCTCCAACCTTCGTCCTTGATCCCGGCGATCATCTCGCCGGTCATCCCGGCGTTCATCCCGACGGTCATCCCTTGAGTAAGGTTGGCCAGTCCGTCCTCTGTTCCTGGAGCTTCGAGAGTCTTGGTTGTCACTTGCCTTGGCAGTTTCATGCTTCTTCCGTACTGCATGATTCATGGCAATCGATTTCTCTTGCTTGACATATGCCTTGGCTATAGTCATCATTTCGTCCATGGTTTGCGGGTATCCGTAAGGACCATGGAGCTTCCTTAACAATCCATCATCATTCACCCCCATGGTGAATGCAGTGCACGCCAATTCTTCAGTAAGGCCCGGGATTTGTAGCCGTTCCTTGTTGAAACGGATTATGAAATTCTCCATTGGCTCATTATCTCTCTGGCGGATGTGCATTACCTCCTCTCTGTACTTTGTATGTCTACGCTGCTGGCTGAACTGTTGAGTGAATCCCTTATGAATATCTCTCCAATTAGAAATAGACCTGGGCGGTAAACTATCCCACCAGACCCGTGCTGCACCCACCATGGTCTGAACAAACATGTGACACCAGGCCTGCATCGGCCAATCTTTGGACGTTCCTACGGACTCGAAAATGCTCAAATGATCATCCGGGTCCCCGGTTCCATCATACTTACCCACTGTTGACGGGAGCTTCAGATTTGGAGGTAATGGGGCATTAGCTATCCTCTCCGAGAATTTGGAATAAGTTGCCATTGTCGGAGGACGATATGGCCGGGTAAGGTCTTCATCATCACCTTGCTCCTCATTCTCCTGTAACGATGCTGGGTTTTGCTGCCGGCCCTGAGGAGGACCCGCAGACGTTCCGGGACCACCAGGAGTAGTCTCGTAGGTGAGATGCGTGCGGACGTCGTTCAACCTTTCGCTTGAAGGTATCCCCGTTTGGGGGTTCCACCCGGAAGAGGTGGTTGTACTGGATGATACATGTATGGGTAAGGGTACGAGAATGCACCCCCAGCAGATGGTGCACACATATACCCATACGGAGTCATGGGATAGTAAGGCATGAACAACTGATTTCCGGGTGTAACCGGAGTATAAGGTGGCATGTTTGGTTGCATGAGGGTGGCTTGTGGTGATGATGTCATGGCTGCTGAGATTGCGGCTGAGAAGAGGGGGAGACTTTGTGCTGCGGTAAACCAGGGCACGGATGAAGTTGGCGCCGGCACTCGAGGAGTTGAGAAGCTCGTACTAACAATTGGTCGAGTGTAAGTGGACGACGAAACCGGTCCTCTTATGAAAGGGAAACGTCCCAGGGGACTCCCGGACGACATTAAGGTCTACGTATCGCCCGGACGGGTAGTCGATGTTCTTGAAGAGAACCCAGGGGCCGATCCATCCCTTTCTCCTTCCGAGTCAGACGCAACTGCTCCATCAATCTGCTCTGCTGTGGGAATCAGATTCTGATTGCTTTCGGCGGGTTGGTGGCCACTATGGTGTCCTGATTCGAGGTCATCTCGGTTCCTTGGGTTATTCAACCGATAACTAACTCCTTGTATGGGTCCCACGGATGGTGCCAATGAAGAAGTAAATACCTCTCCTAGTAGACAAGAATGCTGTTCCGGCTATGAAAAACTAACCCAAGCTGGATCCAGGTGGCTGCAAAACAAAACACCGTTAGGACTCGTCACAGGAAAGGGGGGTTTCCTGTGACCACCCTCCGGCATGAGAATAAGTATTGGTTCTTAGTGCGAGAGTAAAGCAAAAGCTTTTATGATTGTGTGTATGAAATATTATTTACCTTTGACCTCTATTTATAACCTTTCTTACTTTACTCGTAACCGTCTCTTCGAGCCTATCTCCAGGAGCTGATTCTCCGGTTTAGATGGATATAGGCCTTATCTTCTCTTTCGAACCTTCCTTCCCTGATTCTCGGAAAAGAGGTTGAGCCTTATCAATTGTCCGGGATACAACCGTGTTGGTTCACCCGGCGTATATCTGCCATTGGGCCGGCCCGAAGGTAATGGGGCCTTTATGTGGTATTGGGCCGATCCATCTAGATTGGGCCTACCTCGTCACCCACAATTTTTTTTAAACTAATCCCAAACCCGACACACTACCTGTCGGGTTACAAAAAATAGTCATTTTTTTCTCCGTTTTTTATATAGCACTATGGTACTCGTTGGAAAGATAATAAAACGCTCGTTAATTTGGTGTAATTTTTTTCTTTAAAAAAATCTCGTATATAAAAGATATTAACGTTTAAAAGTTATGGAAGGAAACATGAGAGAATAAATAATAAAGTTTTAATATTTAGATTTAGTAGATCAGGTATTCAATAGATTAGCTTAAAGATTATAATAGACTAGCTTTTATCCCCGGAGCGTCCCGAGGTTGAAAAATATAACAATTCTAATAATACTATTACTAATAGTAATAATTATTACTCTTGTAATTAATAAATAAAGATAACCTTGCTATAAGGTGACACCATGTGTTGCAGTGTTGCGCGATTCTTTCTCCTAGCTTCTCTTGATGAAGTATACCTATGCATCTTTAAAAGAGTAAAATTCCAATGAAAGCATGGCGATTGGGCTGAATTTCAACATCGTAGATAAGAACCTGGTTTAAAAGAAAAAACATTATTAATGAATAACCTGAACACTTTGTGTTTTTTTTCCTGTATGAACGAAACCCCACAAAAAATAGTCGTTTTTTTTCTCCGTTTTTTATATAGCACTATGGTACTCGTTGGAAAGATAATAAAACGCTCGTTAATTTGGTGTAATTTTTTTCTTTAAAAAATTTCGTATATAAAAGATATTAACGTTTAAAAATTATGGGAGGAAACATAAGAGAGAAAAATTTAAATTTATTTTTAAATTATTTTTTCCTAAAATAACTCAATTTAAATTTAGTAGATTAGGTTTTATATTATTATTTATTTTTTTTATTTGCCACATGGCATGACACATGTCACACTCAAGGAGGAGAATGTCTCCTTAAATGCCATGTCATTAAAATGGTTTTCTTAGGCCTTCATTGAATGACAACTCATTAATCTTCAATTCTTTTATTATAAGTTATTATAGATTAGGTTAAATCATATTTATTCCTTTTTTTAATTGGTTTACACTTGCCACATCACATCCTATGTGGTATCTCTCAAAGAAGAGATTGCATAAGAGTATGACATGTAGGATTAATCCCTTTGCAATATATATATATATATATATATATATATATACATAACAAACTTTTTTATTTGGTTTTTAAATCTTAATCTAGGGTTAGTATGCAAATACACATGAAAGAAAAATAAGAAGTTGTAGAAATGGTATTAAATGGACTTTGATTGAACTCATTCAAGCAGCATTGAAACCGCCTAATCGAACCCTACAATCTTAAGTTTTTATTTTTTCGCTTTTTTGGATTTTTAGCTTGTGGTTTTAGAATTTACTGAAGAATAGTATGGATCAATGCTTGCCCTCTTCTCATTGATCTCATCATAATATATACAAATCCCTAAACCTGTAGAGAAAGGAATTACCAAAAATAATTACAATATAATCTACCTAAATTACTTTAGAAATATTCTAGATTTATACTTTATTACACCCTCGCAGTCGAAACGGGAGGTTTCCATATGTTGAGACTGAAACGAAAATCGTCGAACAACACTTTTGGGAGGCCTTTGGTAAATATGTCCGCAATTAGAAATCTTGTCGGAGTATGTAGAATTCGAACTGTTCCCCTCTGTACATGCTCCCGAACAAAGTGAATATCCAACTCAATATGTTTAGTACGTTGATGTTGTACCGGGTTACCAGACAAATAAATAGCACTGATATTATCACAATAAACAAGAGTAGCAGATTTGACCGGGCGACGCATTTCAAGTAGAAGATTTCGGATCCAACAAACTTCAGCAACAACGTTGGCAACGGTTCGATATTCCGCCTCGGCGCTCGAGTGGGATATAGTAGATTGACGCTTGGAGGACCACGACAGTAGATTCAACCCCATGTACACGCAATAACCCGAAGTAGACTGACGCGCGTCAGGACAGCCTGCCCAATGTGCATCTGTGTAGGCACGTAAAGATATATCCGGAGAGGTCGAAAGCGTAAGCCCATAATCAGTTGTGCCTTTGACATACCGAATGATGTGTTTCAATGCATTCCAATGGTCAGTCTTTGGGTCATGCATATGCATGCAAACTTGTTGAACTGCATAGCTTATGTCTTGTCTGGTGAATGTGAGGTACTGGAGAGCACCTGTAAGGCTTCTGCATAGAGTTGGATTGTTAAATGGCGGACTAGATGTGGCACTGAGCTTTGGTTTTGTATCAACCGGTGTTGCGACTGGATTGCATGAATCCATACCAGCGCGCGAGATGATATCCAAGGCATAAGATTGTTGTGATAAGAACATGGCGGCAATAGAATGGGAAACGTGGATACCTAAGAAGTAGGTGAGAGGTCCAAGATCTTTCATAGCAAATTCAGCCGCGAGGCTGCGAATAAGTCGCACACGTAGGGAATCTGTGGAGGCTGTGAGAATGATGTCATCCACATAGATGGGGAGGTAAGCAATGTCCCTCGTGGTGAAATGTAAATAGAGAATTATCACACTTGCTCTGAATAAAGCCAATAGAGAGCACAAAATCGGTGAATATTTGGTACCAAGCACGAGGAGCTTGTTTTAGGCCATAGAGAGATTTCCTAAGACGACATACATGATCAGGATAATCTCGGTGGCGAAAACCCATGGGTTGATACATATAAACGGTCTTATTAAGGTTGCCATGAAGGAAAGCATTGGTGACATCCAGTTGATGGATTGACCATGATTTTCAGAGAGCTAGAGTAAGAACCGTCCGGATAGTAGTCGGTTTTACAATCGGGATAAATGTCTCACCACAATCAACACCTACCTCTTGATTTCGACCACCACATACCAGTCGAGCCTTGTACCGTTCCAAAGTGCCATCAGACCTGTATTTATGCCTGAACAACCACATACTACGAATAACATGCATGTATACCTGCCTCGGCACTAGTTCCCAAGTTTTATTTTTAAGTAAAGCATTAAATTCGTTTGTCGTGGCAGAGTACCAGTCCGAATTTGTAAGGGCGTCCTTTTGGTTTTTGGGAATGGGGGAGATGATGTGGGTGTGAAGGTTGAATATTTGTTTAGGTTTGGTGATACCTGACATTGCGCGTGTACGCATTGTGCGAGTTGGTGGTGGGGGCGGGTTTGGGATAGGTACCGATGGATAAGGTGAAGGGTGGTCCAGTTGTGGTGTAGGGGTGGTGGCCGATGGGGCCTGGTTCGGGTCATCTTGGGATTGTGTTGGTGAGTGTGGGGCCGAGGCGGGTGGATGGCCGGATGTTGTGTTGTGTGGATCAGGGAGGTTTGTGTTGGGTGGTTGGGCCGAAGTGTAGCGTTGGGTAGGAATGGAAGTTGTAGTAGGTTGGGTATTGGTTTGGTGGTTAATGGGCTGGGCCAAAGGATTTGAAGTTTGGTGGGTGAGGTATGGTTTGGTGGTTAATGGGTTGGGCCGAGGCGACCAATAGTAATTTTGTTGGTGGTTTGGTCGAGGCACTTGTATCCCCGATGATTAGGTGGATAGACAAGGAAGACACAGGGTGTGGATCGGTATTCAAGCTTATGAATGGTGGTGTGAGGAATTAAGGGGTAGCATAGGTAACCAAAGACCCTAAGGTGATCATAAGTGGGATGGGTGTGATAAAGGCGATAGGTGGGGGTTTGAAATTTGTGGACTTTGGAGGGAATGATGTTTAGAAGGTAGGTGGCAACTTCAAGGGCATGATGCCAATAAATGTTTGGCATTGAGGATTGGGCTAGGAGGGTTCTCATGATGTTGTTAATGGATCGGATTTTGCGTTCGGCTTTGCCGTTTTGGGAGGACGAGTTGGGGCAAGAAAAACGAAAATGCATTCCGTTTAATTTGCAAAAGGTTTGAAACTGGTGGTTGACATATTCTCGTCCATTATCACATTGGAGATGTTTTATTTTTCTGTTGAATTGTGTTTGGATAAATGTTGTGAAATGGTGAACATTAAGAATACGTCAGATTTGTTTGTTATGGGGTAGGTCCACAAGAAATTGGTGTAGTCATCTAAAAACAAGACATAATAACAATGTCCCCCATTACTGATACTGGGAGAAGTCCAAACATCACTGTCAATAAGATCAAATGGCATTAAAGTAGCAGCAAAAGTAGATGTAGTGGAAAGTTTGGTGATATTGGACGGGCTGAGAGTGTAGAGATCTCCCAAGCTATTGCACCATAGGATAGGTCTCTTGGTCCGAAGGTCTTTTACAGTAAAACCATATGGGTCAAATTCAACAGATAATTGGTTATTAGTAGTAAAACGACGGACAAAGATTAAGTTTTTGACAAGGTTAGGGGCATAAAGGACATTTTTAAGTTTAAAATGTGAGAAAGGTGGTGGTAGGGTGATGTCGCCCTGTCCTAAAACCGGAATGGTTTTGCCATCACCAATAATAATCTTACGAATAATGCTTTTAAAAATATTTGAGAACATAGTATAATAAGGAGACATAGTACCTAACGCTCCGGTGTCCATTGTCCAAGATGGATCATTGTGATGCAGTGCCAAATTATATAGCGCCTGAGCGATGTCTGTGGGAGAGTATCCAGTGTTATAGGACTGGGCTGAGGCACCGCTGCTGTTGGACTGATTAGGCCTTGGGCCTAATATACCTTGAGCCGTGTGGTTTCTAGATTGTGAATTAGGAGCTTGGGCCGATGGATAAGAACATGGTGGGACTTGAGTCCATAGAGACCAATTATTATTATTGAATGGTTATGGGCCATTCCAGAAGGGATATGACCAAGGGGAAAATTTGAAGTATTATTCGAGACCAAGGGATAAGACATGGTTGTTATGAAGAGAAGGAGGGACTGTCTAGATTGAAGGAGAAGATTGAATAAGGTAAAAAGAATCGGCAGAAGAGAATGTCGAGAAGATTGGAAAGCAGAAGGTGGAGAAGAAAACTAGGGTTACCTAGACTCTTGATACCATGAAGAATAGTATGGATCAATGCTTGCCCTCTTCTCATTGATCTTATCATAATATATACAAATCCCTAAACTTGGGGAGAAAGGAATTACCAAAAATAATTACAAGATAATCTACCTAAATTACATTAGGAATATTCTAGATTTATACTCTATTATTTACGTTAATTCATTGTGTCTTTTATGTAGCATTGTGTCTTTTTCTTATTTTTATCACTGTGTTATTTTTACGATTTAGTGTATCTTTTTTCTTCAGCATTGTGTTATATTTTTCGACGTTGTGTTGTATTTTGTGACTCATTGTGTCATATTTCGTGATCTACTATGTTTTTGTATCATTCTCCCCATTCTCATTTTGTTACACTGTGTACGATAACTTGACCTCTTAATCTAATATATATATATATATATATATATATATTAGAGAACTTAAGAACTCATTTGGACCAATCATCAAGTGACACACCTGCACTTTATAATTTTTTGTATTTATTTAATTTGGGGTAATAAAGTATTTTGTACACAACTAAGCATGGGGTTTTTGGTAAATTTGGACATGTAATGATTACCCATAAATAATAATAAATAATAATAATAATAATAATAATAATAGAAACTCTCTCTCTCACACTTTAAATTTGATTATTCTCTCTCTCTTGCTATTCTCAGCTTCTCGTCCGCCTCTCTCTCTATCTATCTCTCTCCCTCTCTCTCTCTCTTTCTCACACACACACACAAACTCTCTCTAAAAAAAAAAGAAACGGTCTGTGTGGCGATGGGGGTGGATCCGATGGAGGTGGTTTGCTGAAACGTGGCGGATGGTGGGGATGACTTTGTTTTTGGCGACGGCTCGGTGATGGGACGACGGGGGTGGATCCGATGGTGGTGTGGCCGGATATGATGAGGGTTTTGGTGGTGGTGAACAGATCGACGATGAACAGATAGGGGGTTTCGGTGTGGTTCGAACGGTGGGGGAGGTGGTGGTGGTCCTGGGATGAACAGATCGACGGCGGTAGCAGGTTTATTATTATTATTATTATTATTATTATTATTACTATTATTATTATTATTATTATTTTGTTATTATTTTTTTGGGTTGAATATGATGAAAAACGGATAGATGATGATGATTTTGCAGATGCAACAGGTTTTTTATTTTTTTTGGTAACAATAATGTGTAGGATGATTTTTTATAAAATTTTTGTAACATTAATGTGTAGTATTATTTGTTAGTATGATTTTTTTATAAATGTTTTTGTTTTGTTTTTTATAAATGATGATGATGTTTTTGTTATTGTTTTTTATTATTATTATTATTATTATTATTATTATTCATTGGTTTTTTTTTTTGTTTGAAAGAAGATGTTGATGGGGAAGAACATGATGATGTTGAAGACGATGGGGCTTTTTTTTTTAAGGCAAATAAACAATGGTATAAAACCCTTGAGTTATGTGTAGCATGGGGTGTGTAGTATGTATAGTTGTTTTTTAGTTGTTTTACATTGATGTAATACATTTTTGTTGATGTTGTGGGGCATTTTATAGTGGTGTAATACGATTGTGCAGATGTTTGTTTGGTTTTTACACTGGTGTAAAATAATTACACTGGTGTAAATAATTACACTGGTGTAAATAATTACACCAGTGTAAATCATCTTCATCATATATTTGTTTGGTTTTTTACACCAGTGTAATTTTTCTAAAAGTTTGTGTATGCCAGTTTTACACTGGTGTAATTATTTACACCAGCGTAATTTTTATAAAAAGTTTGTGTATGCCAGTTTTACACTGGTGTAAATAATTACGTCAGTGGAAATCATACCAAAATTATGAAAATGAAAAAAAAAACTAAATTAATTAAAAAAATAAAATAAAGTTAAAAAATGGATTTTTTTAATAACGAAATAAAAATTAAATGAAATAAAATTAAAAAATAAATATTGTTAAAAAGTGTTGTATATTACAGAATCTATAATTTGTTTTTTTAAAAGTAATTTACTTAAAAAAATAAAATAAACTTTAAAAATGAATATTTTAATAATAGAATAAAATATTAAATGATATTATTTTAATTATTTCTTTCACATGGTGTTTTTACCTTAATACCCCTTAATGTACTTTATTAGATTAAAAAATACTTATTAACCAAGTCAAGATAAAAAGTCCTAACTTTTGATCTCAACCATTAGATCATCAAGATCAATGGTCCAGATGAGTTCCTATGGTTCTCACAACTCAAGTGAGTTCTCAAAATAACCCAACCCCATATATATATATATATATATATATATATATAGGCTAAGTATAGACAAGAAACCTTGAAATTTAAAGAAACCCAAATAACCTAACATGTGGCTAAGAAGCTTCCATATCACCCAACATTATTTTAACCAAAAAGGGTATAATTGACATTTTATAACTCCTTCCATTTTCAATTTTTTAATTTATATTTCCCCTTATATAAATAATAACACACTCACCTTCTCTTTTCCTATCACCCATTCTCTCTCTCTCTCTCTCTCACACACACACACACACACACACACACACAAATCTCAAACCCTCTCTTCCCAAAACCACCACCACACCACCACCATCAAACCCCTACCCCTGCCAACCACAACCATGGAACACTACCTAGACCACTTGACCACTACCAACATCTTCATCAACCACCTGACCACCCACCAACGTCAACCAACAGACCACCATTGTCCTCGTTAACCACCATAGAGCTAGACCAGATTCGAGCCCTTCGTATGCAACTGTTTGCCACCGGGGAGAGGGTCATGGCTCAAGTCTGTGAAGGTTGACCGGAGCTGTGAAGGCTGACCGGAGCTGTGAAAGTTGACCGGAATTGTAGTCTTGTTTGATTCTGATCAGTTCTGGTGACCCTACTCATTGGGTTGACCGGAATTGTAGCCCTGATCAGTTATGGTGACCCTGCTCATCCTTCTTCATTTTTTAATTTAATTTTTTTTAGTTTTTTCCTCAAATGGTTCTCAATAAACCATTGGGTAGTTTCATGTTAGGTAGGTAAATGATTTTTCTAGAATCAATTTAATGATTTGGTTAAAACCATTAGAATTAAAGTTTTTGAGGTTTAGAAAAATATAAATTTGGGAAGAAAGAGCATGGTTCCTGGTTAGGAATTTAGAAAAAAATAAATTTGGGGTTTAAAAATATAAATATGGGGTTTACAAAAAGTTTTCCAAACATATTTGGGTTGATATGTTTTTCATATGTTTAATACACATGTTTTTGATACATATGAAAATGTTTCATATGTAAAACTGGTGTTGTTTTTATTACAGCCCACATTATATATTAGATAACATGTTTTCACATGTTACAAAGTGTGGATTTTTGTTTAGAACTAATTTGCATAACCTTTTTTTATGTAATTTTAATTTTGGTATTTGATGTTTATGAATATGAATGGTATGGTACTAGAGTTGTATTTCGGTCTAACATTTTAAGTTTGTATAAATTAGTTTCTGATTTTTTTTACCAGATACAAAGGTTTGATTTTTTTGACTTTTCATGAGTTATACATGTTTTATTTTTCAACACCAGTTGCATATATTAATTAAAACAAAAATCACTAACCATGGGATGAAATCTATGTTGCGTCTGTTTCGTATGTAATAGCAGAACTAGGTTGGTATAAATTAGTTTCTGATTTTTTTTACCAGATACAAAGTTTTGATTTTTTGACTTTCATGAGTTACACATGGGATCAAATCTATGTTGCGTCTGTTTCGTATGTAACAACAGAACTAAATTGGTATAAATTAGTTTCTAATTTTTTTACCAGATAAAAAGGTTTGATTTTTTTGACTTTTTATGAGTTATACATGTTTTACTTTCAACACCAGTTGCATATATTAATTAAAACAAAAATCACTAATCATGGGATGAAATTTATGTTGCGTCTGTTTCGTATGTAACAGCAGAACTAAGTTCGTATAAATTAGTTTCTGGTTTTTTTTACCAGATACAAAGTTTTGATTTTTTTGACTTTCACGGGTTACTCATGGGATCAAATCTATGTTGCGTCTGTTTCGTATGTAACAACAGAACTAAGTTGGTATAAATTAGTTTCTTATTTTTTTACCAGATACAAAGGTTTGATTTTTTTGACCTTTCATGTGTTATACATGTTTTTACTTTCAACAACAGTTGCATATATTAATTAAAACAAAAGTCACTAATCATGGGGTCAAATCTATGTTGCGTCTGTTTCGTATGTAACAATAGAACTAAGTTGCGTATGTTAATCAATACAAAAGTCACTTATCACGAATGTAATGCCTATTATAGAGGAGTATTTTGGATGTATGTTTTGTATCTGTTTCGTATGTTTTTTTTTTAATCCAGATGGTTAACATGCATTAAGCCTGCAGGGGGGGGTGCATACATGTAAATTGATGATTTTGTTTTCTTTTTGCAGGTGAACATATATATATATATTTTTTTTTTTGCATTAAAGATGAAAATGATTATCAAGAATGAAGTGTAGACAATTTTTTTTTATTTGTGATAGTTTTTTTAGCATTTGTTGATTGTAATGACCGTTTTGATTGTTTTAAGCACTTTGTAAGAAACATTTTTGTGTACATTTGAATGTTTTTGATCTGTAAAGTTTGTAATTGATTTTATACAATCTAAGTGTTTTAACGTATGCAACAAGAAATCACATATGAGACCAGAGTTTGTGCAATTTTTCACGCATGCAACACTACATATGTAACACGATGTCCTGACAGATTTAGAACAATAGTCACAAAAGTATGAGAGAGATGATGTGACATGTGTCAGGTCAACTTGTCATAGATACTTTTTCAGAAAAATGTCATTTGACCCTTTTGCCCTTTTTTTTTGTCACCTAGTCTATTAAAGATATTAAATTTAAATAAAAAAACATGAATAAAATGCGGACCATTGATCTTGGAGATAATTGGTTGTGATGAGGTCTACTTGGGTTTCTTCAAATAATAGGGGTTTTCATTTAATCCTTGCCCTATATATATAGGGAAAGTATAAATTGAAAACCCTATTGAGTTGAGAAAACTTAGAAAACCCATGTAAAAACCATCTAAATTATTTTTTAAAATACACAAGGTAACATACATGTACATACATGTATTTAAGCGTGTTGGACCAAAAAAAAAAAGAAAAAAAAACTGAACATAAAATAACTTCAAATAGAAGGGGCGGATATGGAAGTGTCGCTAGCGAGAAATGTAAGACTGGAGGGGGTTTAAATCCCATGTAACAAAAACTTAGCCGTTCAAAAAAGGTATTTCTGACTCGGATATCATTAATTTTGTGTGTTAATGCATGTATTATAAAGAGATACAATGAGTCTAAAGATGAAAAAAATTACTCGTTAAACTAACTTGCTAACATATGACGCATGAGTACATGACTAACTACATAAATTTATACATTGTTTGCATTAAGAATCAAAATCTCAAAACAACGGTTTCATTACATCCTAAGGAACACTCTTAGGATGGGATTGTTAGAAAATGGCGATACGATGCTAATGTCTCTTGATGTTGGTGTGCTGATGGACCGTTCACCATTAAACTCATATTATAGTTATAGGGCATTGATAAAAAAAAATCTTAAGGTATGAGTCCATTTGATCTCCTAATAACTATTATAGCTTCTCCAACATAATACAAATATAGATTAACACTTGTTAGCCTTGCCATAAAGAGGGGTCTCTCTTTGACTTTCCTTCGACATTTAAGGATGATAACATGACGTGTATTGGTAATCTCAGTTTCAAACCAAGTTGTAAAATCGTTTGTAGCAACCGGAAAATTTCTCTCTTTTTGTCCCTCCCTTTCAGTCTTGTGCAATTTTTTGGATGAAAATTCTTTCAATGAGGGGATGATGTGATACCCGGCAAACTCAGGTTAGTAACTTTTGTCAAACTAGTAAGTCTACCTTAGCGAGTCATGCATACATTACACTTAACTGGGTCATTTGAGTCAATATGATGGTTCGGGGAATCATCGGGAGTCGTTATGATGGTTTGGGGAATCATCGGGAGTCGGTCCATAACTATGTGCACAAGGATTGGTGATTTGTAGAATCACCATATTTAATGCACGCACGCGAGTCTCGAGTCCCGGGATTGGTGAACGTGTTAGTTATGAAGTAATATGTGTTTATAATCATTATATAACTTGTCGGTATGTGAATACGTGCTTATATGTGTTAAAATAGTGTTTAACGCGCCGAAAAAACCAACCTTGCTGCAGGGGCGACTAGGACCCTAGTAGCCACCCGCAGGGCCTAGTCGCCCATTATGTCAGAAACGACTAGCAACAGCTATAAATACCATACTTGACTTGTAAAACATCATTTGTGAAATTCTAACTCGCCCCAAACCTCTCTCACACTATACATAACCTCTGGAACCCGTTTTTACCCTAAATCTACCATTTCCAAGCCTTAAACATTATTTCTAGCAAAATCTAAGGTGTGTTATTCATCCTAAGCTTTTTGTAATATCGTTATTTGGATCCCTAATGGTCCAGACCTGGTTTTAAAAAGTTTGTGTCTTTGAAAACCTTTGAAAAACATTTTTAAAACAAGTCTAATTTTTTAAGTGGATTCTATATGAAGGATTCATGCAAAGAACAGTTTTTGATGATGAAAACATGGGGATTCTTATGTGTTTGAATTTTAGTTGATATGAATGAGTTATTAGGATGATTATCTAAGATTATGCAGGTTGTTTGATGTGTTTTGATGATAATATGCGTTTTGACCCATTTAAGTGCATTAGGAGGATTTAGGATGTTATAGGGTGATATGATGATTGAATGATGTTAGGGTTTATGCTAGAATGATGTAGTAATAGGTTGATGATGATTGGAACGTGATTATGTGATGAAATTTGATTATTTTCCATTTAGGGTAAGTTATGCATGCAATGATGTGATGTTTTTATAATATTATTCCATTTTGGGAAATGCTTGCAATTAGGGTGTTAGACTGATGATAAATTGGGGTTTTTTCATTTAGGGTAAGTTGATTGATGATTATGGATTGATATTGAATGTTTTTACATGTTTAAGATCTGATTTGGAGGGTTTAACGCGCGAAAAGAGTCACCCAGACTGCAGCGGGCGACTAGCTTAGCTAGTGGCGTGCTGCAGGGTAAGCTAGTCGCCACTTTTGAGCCCAGTCGCCTCTCCAGGGGGGGGGGGGGCTACTAGACTTGCTGATGTGTTGGTGAAAAGACCTTGTTAATATGTTATTTTTGTATATATTTTAGTCTTTTATTGTGTACTTTTGGTCGGTCTTAATTATTTATTGGTGTACATGTGTTTTGTAGGTGTTTGTGAGATATGAGCTTAGTACGAAAGAAAATGATCAAGTCGCGTACACTTGAAAGCGAGCATGAAAAGTGATAGGTGCTCATGGACGTTGGAGCGTTGAAGAGAAACTTTGGATAAGCTAAGAACACCCGAGTCGGAGGCTTGACGACGACTACTACTACTACTACTACTACTAATAATAATAATAATAATAATAATAATAATAATAATAATAATAATAATAATAATAATAATAATAATAATAATAAAAATCGTTATTATTAAATGAAAGATTGAAAGAAACAAAAGTGAAAAGTGGGCTCCACTTAATTGGGTTTATTTTGGCCCATAGAGTTTTTGAAAGGAATGCAAGATGAAAATAGGGGTGGAAACAATTTGGGGATTATTTTTTTTGACGGCAGCATCAAAAAGAGGTCGACACAGTATTTTGAGGGAATATTATCGCACGCAAAGAAAAGAAGAGAGGAAGAGGCGATGGGCAAGATGTTAGGCTAAATCTTTTGTGACTTCCTCTAGACGAACGGTTCGATTAGGTTTCATACTTTTTATGTTTATTTAAGTATTGGATTTTGTTTTTGCTTGTGATGACAAACATCTTAAACATTATTGATGCATTAGTTAATTAAACAGTTGAACTGTGTTTTGAGTCCTTTCTTTACAACTTGTTCAGTTGATGACAAAACTTAGTAGCGGGTTGGGTGACATAAAAGAGGGTAGACTTGACACTTACAACTGGGTAGTTAATAGGGTTTGATGACAAAAACTGTGCTACTAGCTAGTTAATTAATTTCCAGAATTATGTCTATGTGGTTCCCAATCTTTAAACTGAAAACTGTGTGAAACCTAGAACCCGAAGTTTAGAGGGAGTTACGGCTTTATTATTATTGTTTTCTTTTCAAGTCAATTCAATTCAACTTTTGCAAGCACCACAACATTTTACTTCATAAAATATTATTTTTAGTTAGTTAGTTAATTAATAAAATACTATTAACACTAACCACATACTCCTCGTGGTTCGACAACCCTACTCCCTATACTGCAGTCCTTGTAGCTAAGGAGTTGTTTTTAAAATATTTTTTTTTATTAGCACTCGACACGCGATCACTTGCTAGTTGCCTGTTTGATACCTAGTCGTGTGTTTTGCTGCTGTAAGTGTATTTTGGAACCCGAAACATGATTTGACACCTAGGAACATATTTTGAACCCCGTGACATGTCTAGAAACCCGATAACATGTGTTCGGACTCATATATGCAGTATATGAACTGTATGCTAGATTTGATGGTCTGTTATGCGTATAAGGTGCGTGTTTACACATGATTGCTTGGTTATTTGTATTTGGCTAACACGGGGGATGCCGGGTCACCAATGGGATGTCGGGTCTTGTCTTGTGTGGTCAGGTTCACGTTCAAACATGTTTTCAAACGTACATTGGTTATGGTCTGGACATTCAGGGACTAGTTAACCTGCGGGTTATTAGTCCGGGTACTTATACACATCTTATGATAGGTCGCCGGTATTAGGGACTATCATAGCATTTTCGGATTAGCTGTTGTCAAGAACGCAAACTAAGGTGAGTTCACGACCCCGCTTTCACACACTTTTCTCATGGGGGATAAACATGCTACACACTTAGATACTTAAAATTCATGTTATACTATGGTTATTGTTTGTTTACTATGCGACTCATCAAAATCCCAGGGAAACAACTAATACAGGTAAGTAGCGGGGAAATGTGGATAGATCTACTGCGCCTGACAAACCCCACCCGGGTCGACTGATGGTCGGACAGGTGCATTTTGTCTCAAACACACAGGGCCTATAGGGGATGACGGTAGTCCGAAGGGTACTAGGGATGAGATTGGTATCGTACTGAAAATACCCGTACCGAATTTGAACACAAGTGGGTACCGAGTACCGTACCGAATATATAGGTACGGTACGGGTATCGGTACCGGTATTTCGGTACGGTACCCGTTCGGTACCGGTTTTTCTTTTTTGACATTTTTAGCATGTTTTCTCATGTCGCTAAAGGTAGTAGCAGTCGGATTAGGCGCACGGAGTCGCACTTGCGTCTAGGATCATGTCTTGGGTGTCAAAACTTTAAACATATGTGTTTACCTTTACCTTGGTTTTGTAAACTTGAATTGCTTCCGCTGTATTCGGGATCGTTGTTTTAAATACTGCATGGTTTGGTTTACGTTATCTTATCTCATATTGTAGTCGTTTATTGTGATCGTTGACTTTGATCCCGGTGTGTCACGCGCCTCGCGGTAAAACCCCGCAAGTGAAATTTGAGGGTGTGACATCGTTTCTCCTCGGTACGACTATAGCATATATTATTATCATGTCACCGTCAGACTGGTTGTTCGGTTATGAGTGGTCCTTATATTTTTTTTTTTTTGAAAGATAAATTTCATTAAGAAGAAACGCCAAACCACAAGACGTGGCGGCAAAACACGGAAAACACTTACATAAAAGAGAAACTACACCACTCGACCCAAGACAATGAAGACAATTTTGCTCTACTTCTAGCCCAAAGGAACCCCACCGCTTTAACCTCGCTAATGATATCTTCTACTCTAGCCTTCTTGTCTTGAAATTTTAATCTGTTCCTGGAACGCCAAATCGACCAACAGCCAATAAGGATAATACCATAGAAGATCTCTTTAGCCTTCCCCGACAAACCCACAACGTGCCGAGCCTCCAACAAGTCTTTAAACGAGAAGAGGATCAGATCTGGAACCTTGCACCATCTGCAAACATATTGCCAAAGGACCGACGAAAAAATGCAGCCTGTAAAAAGGTGGTCCACAGACTCGTCTGCATCCCCACAGAGCGAACAGCTCACGTCCTCCAGCACAAAGTGTCTCCGACTCAGCGCATCGGCTGTAGGCAGCCTATCTAACTCGGCTCTCCAGGCGAAAATGTTGCATTTATTAGGGATCCATCTACACCACTCAAAGACCGTCCCAGGGTTGAAGGAACTGTTGAAGCGGAGGACTTTCCTGACAGCCTTGACAGAGAAACCTTCGGACCCTGCCCCGACCCAGACCCAGTCATCCTCAGCATCCATGAGCGAAACAGCATCCAACAGCGAATTGAGGGCTGCAAACTCGGCCCACTCAACCTCAGTGGACAGTAATCTCTTCCACTCCCAATTGCGAATGAAACCAGAACCAACCTTCTGCAGCCTTTGACTAACCAAGCATCTTTTTGAAGAGTCAAGCCTGAAGAGGTTCGGACAAATATTCATTAACGGATCCTGAAAGACCCAAGGATCAGTCCAAAAGGCAATAGAGTTCCCGTTCCGCACCACCCCTTTGAAAAACCTTCTGAGGGGGACATTGGCCACAATCGTCCTGGTCAATACCTTGACGATGTTCGACCAAGTACCACTATACAATCTGCGGACCGGAAGGAAATCCCAGGTCCGATTTGAAATATGCACCGCTTCCACAACCTTGCACCACAAGTTGTTCCTCTCCTTTTTGAAACGCCAACCCCACTTAGTAAGAAGAGCGACGTTACTAGTCGAAAGCTTACACAACCCGAGGCCCCCTTGTTTCTTGGGGACACAAACCCGATCCCACTTAACCCAATGAACCTTGTTGACTTCGTTCGACCCTCCCCAGAGAAACCTTTTCATAAGCGATTCCAGATCCGAAATAACTTTGGAAGGGGCTTTATAAAGAGAAAAGAAATATGAGGGGAGGCTTTCCAAAACGGACTTTATAAGGGTAACTCGACCACCAATGGAGAGACAATCCGCCTTCCATTTAGAGAGTCTATTTTCAAATGAATCAAACACCGGTTTCCAATTGATGATACGGTTCATATTAGCTCCAACCGTAATGCCCAAGTATGTAAAAGGAAGCACCCCGGCTCCACAGCCGATGCCCGAAGCCGTCATTTCCACCTCCGATTGATCCACTCCAACACCGATGAGGTTCGACTTGGCTAGATTAATCTTTAACCCGGAACAAACATAAAAGCAACGAAGGATACGGATTGTAGGGATTATGTGATTTAAGGCGATTATGTGATTGTAGGGATGATATCTATTACTTCTCAAGTTCTCGTACTCATACATCCAACCTGACGTTAGATTTTGCATGTTTCTTAGTGTTTTCCCATGGTACATTAATACAAGTACACCCACTGAATTATAACTCTATACCAAAGATAGATATTAAATCTTAATTTTATTTTTGTTATCAACTTTTTTGAGGTTGCGTGTCCATCATAAGTGATGGACCAAAGTTTCTAAAAGTTATTGTATATACTATTATTATAGAAAGAAGTACGTCTAGATATACAATATTATAACATTTTTACAAATATAATAGAAACAATTTATTCCACACTAAAACACCAACACAAACGTATGCCATAATTATATCAGCTAAAACGATGAATATACTTTCAAAAGTAGTGCTCTATGAGCAAGTAAAGAAACCGTAAAGCAAAAGAGAAGAATCAAAGAAAAAACTAACCCCTTGTTTCAAGCACTAAGGATAATTTAGTAATTTTACCATTTGATCCAATCCATGCACTGTAGCAAAGATTGTTTTTGACATCATCACAACATACAGCCATCGGTATATAAATACACCCATAATTCAACCTTTTCATTGCACTCCAACCAATACAAAAACAAACATAACAAAACAACAACATGACACTACCAACACACAACACCACCGGAATCCAATGGAACTCTCCGATACCTTACTTATTCGGAGGCCTTGCTTTGATGCTAACCCTAATCGCATGTGCATTAATCATCTTAGTATGCTCATACAAGAAACCCTATTCTTCTTCAAATTCTTCTGAAAATGGTGTCGGTGATCAAGAAAAGGCGTCTGTGGCGGAGTTTCGTGTCGAATTTTCGCCCGAAATGGAGCCGAAGATCGTAATAGTCATGCCTGGAGATATTAACCCTACTTACCTTGCTAAACCTACTCCACCCACTGGTGCCGATGATCAAGTTTGAGCTATATAATAATATTTTAGGTTTCTTGTTTTATAAAATTTAGTTTTGTTTTCTTTCTCGCCTCAAGATTTCTCTGGTTGATCCAGGAGATTGTAATTTTGGTAGAATTATGAATATAGAAGAGGATTGTTTTACTTGGATTAATTCATATTGGTTGTTGAAGTTTGTTGTGAATAAGTTAATAGTTAGACCATCCACAACGCAGAGGGGGAGGGAGAGACCCGGTCTGGCCCGTGTAAAGAAGCGGAGCTTTTCTTGGGCCTGACGAGGCCTGACCCTCTAGTTTTTTTGCTCCGTGGTGTAACTTAATTATAAAAAAAATTTGAAAAAAAATTTACATGTATTAAGTCCGGTCCCAAATTGAGTCTGGCTTTCCAACTTTTTCGTTCATGATCCGCCAATGCCCGTGTAGACCGGCAGGGTTGGGTCCAACATGTTTATGTTAGGAGAGAGGGATGGAAAAATTTGTGAAAAAATGAGTAGGAGAGGAGTGGGATATGGTGGGTTCGCCACCGTGGAGGAGAGAGGGGAACACGGATACCTATTATGACTATTATGCCTTTGGGGTTGGTGGCCTAATGGTAGAAGCAAGGCTTTTAGGAACATATAAGAATTTTGCTGACACTACTTACTTAACTTTATCAAAAATATTTATTACATTCATATGAAAAAAAAAAAGTATACAAGGCTTTATCAAATTGCTCGTGAACAACATTAATACGTGTATCAGCACGAAAAAATATATGAAAAAGAAAGGTAATTACAAATTTACAATCATTAAATACCACCACTACTGCTAGGACAATGAGTATTTGTGGTGGTCATTTGGGTCAGTGCAACTAAATTTGCTAATGCTTTTAACGACTAATAATTAAGTTTTGGTACTAGCACCACTTATGACCACAGAGTTAGTGGTTATTTCGCAACAGATGTAGCAATTGTTTTGCGACTGTAGAAGTTGCTATTTGTGTTTCGAGATGGATAGATGGGCTACTATTTTTCGGTTGACTGTTTTGTGGATAAATTTAACGACTCTATTGCAACTGCTTTTAGTGTATGATTGATGAGTAGAGAGTATGGTTATTTTTTTGCTTTGTATTGCGAACACTCAAGTATGGTAATTAAGCTAATCATAACAATTTAGAAACTAACTTTCAAATATAGACTTTAGCCCAAGGTATATATCCAACTTTATATGATGTAACATGTAATGATGATAATTTTACAGAAAATGTTATGCTTGTCTGTGCATAGACCCAGTTATATAAAGTCAATTTTAGACCATGGGTAGTGGAGGGGGTTAAATATAACGCCCCTGACTCTGATTGGTCCACGTGGCAGCTGAGTCAGCATGGGTCTTGAAGTAAAAAAAAAAGGGGTGTAATGGTAAGGGGGAAAATATAATGCCCAATAGCGCCCCTTTTTTAAAGACTTTTCCCCTCCTCGTCCACGTGTCATTCGCTGATTGGTTGGAGCATTTGTCACCCGGCGTTAATTATATAATGCTGACATCATTTTTGCCCCATAACGCACCCCCCACTCCACCCGTAACGGTGTGAAAGACGTTATTTTTGTTTTCCACGCTCAATAGCGCCCTCACTACAGCAATTTTAAATGTTCACACAGGTTTATACTGTACAAGTATAACTAGATACTCTAAATATTTTTTTTTATTCAATTAACATCGCAAATAAATTCTTACAAGTTTTTTGCTTCTCTCGAAATTATAAAAAAAATTCTTTTATGCAAGTTTATAAACTTGAACAAATTATCAAAATTTTATACATGTATTAAAGGGAAGAGATAACGTACAAAGTTTTCTTAACGTACAAAGTGTAAGAAACATTCTCAGCCATTAGATTTAGGCGGTGGCAAGATGGTAATTAAAAATCCTAATCATATTTGGGTTAATCTAACCAAGGGTAAATTAGGAAAAACGCGTTTAAATTTCTATGAAATCGTAACAACAGACATAATCGATGCAAAAATTTTCAACGATTGAACCTGATTTTTCATCGTTTTCAACACGATTAAACGTTCAGAATGATTAAACAATCAAAAACATTCGATTACAAACAAAATCAAAACGTATTTGCAGAAATAGAAAAAAACAGAGTATGATAATTCAATTGATAAAATTAGTCGAATCATATTCAAAAATCACTATCAACGCATGTATTATTCACAGAAACGAACGATGTTGATAATAGAAGAAGAATTAAAGAAAAAAATGGCTTTCAAAAAAGTTTCAGACGATGAAGATCAGAAACTGTTAAACATAAAATCATAAAACGCACTTGGTTTTTTTTATAAAACACATTTGGTTTTTTAAACACCATTTTAACTGGTTTTCACAAAACGCACTTGGTTTTTACAAAAACGCACTTGGTTTTTGTAAAACGCACTTGGTTTTTGTAAAACGCACTTGATTTTTGTAAAACGCACTTGGTTTTTGTAAAACGCACTTGTTGTTTGTAAAACGCACTTGTTGTTTGTAAAACACACTTGGTTTTGTAAAACGCATTTAGTGTAAATAAAACTCACATTTTCCTCACTTTTCCTCCTAAAACGCACTTGGACTCTTTAAATGCATATTCAAATGTGCAGAGCCTTCTTTTGTCACATTCTAACCTTCTTTTGTCATCTTCTTTTTTCCAAATCTACATTCAAATGTGCTTTTTATCATGTGTATACATATCTGCAAAGAATCAGCACATTAAATTCTTCAAAAATTTAAGCTCTGTTTATGGTAATAGTGATAACAGGGATGGAATAATATTTATTGTTAAGAAAATGAAACCCATGGAAACACTTTTCACCACCAGCTTCGTTAATATTATTATTAATGTTATTGCTAATATTATTAGGAAACAGAAGGGGAGACCAAATAATATTATTAAAAAAACGGTGTGGAAGACACCATTGTGAGGACAGAGGTAGGGGATGATGATGGTGGTGGTGGTGGTGTTGGTGCTGGTGGTGGTGGTGGTGGTCAGATCTCGATTGGTTTGTTTCAAAACAGGGAAGAGGAAAAATACGTTTAATTGTGGTTAACTGTGGTTAGGTTAAATTGACAGGTGACAAATTCTAGTAGCTTCTTACACTTCTCATGTTAAAAAACTTTGTACCCTATACTTTCTCTGTATTAAAAATAGTAAAACTGAGATATCTATTATATAGTCAACAACCTCTTCTTTAGCCTGAAGATTTACTTATGTGAAGAACATAAACTCAATCACAAATGTCGTCTAAAACACAAATAGATTGCTATCCCTAATATTCAAAATTAATGAATTGTCAATAAACGAAATCTTAGTAAAAATGTAAAAAAACAATGCTTCGCTAATATTCTTATTATGAACATTCGTTTTGTCTAATTTAGATTAGCCAAATTGAAATGGAAAACAAATTTCTTGATTAAAATACAATTTTAGAATCTGGGAAAAACTAATTGGTACCAACTTTAGGCCATGGGGTATACTCTAACATATGTGGTGTTAAAGGTGACATGGCATGTTAACTTGTATTGCACACCACTCCCTTCTTGTGTTAAAGGGTGTTAAAGAGGTTATGTGTTAACATGTTAACATGGTGTTAAAAGTCCACATTAATTTTTTTCCTTTTATGAATCAAAAACCACTAAAAATATATGATTAGGTGAAGTTAATGAGATTAAGTCATTTCCTTAGAATGAAGTAGAGTCAAATGGGAAAAAATGAATGATGTGGCATCTAGGTGGAGTTAAGAAAGGTTAAAGTATACCCTAAGGCCTTAGTTTGCTTCAATGACACACTCCTCAGGATGAATTACTATTTGTGAGTTTTTTTTTACTAATCGGGTCTAATTGAACATCATTGAATTTAAATGACCTTTATTTGATGGCCTTAGGGTATACTTTAACCTTTCTTAACTCCACTTAGATGCCACATCATCCATTTTTTCTCATTTGACTCCACTTCACCCTAAGGAAATGGCTTAATCTAATCAATTTCACCTAATCATATATTTTTAGTAGTTTTAGGTTCATAAAAAGAAAAAAATTAATGTAGACTTTTAACACCATGTTAACATGTTAACACATAACCTTTTTAACACCCTTTAACACAAGGAGGGACTGGTGTACAATGCAAGTTAACATGCCATGTCACCTTTAACATCACATATGTTAGAGTATACCCCATGGCAAGTGACAATGATTGAATCTAACTGACCGTCTTTAAGCCTAACTGACCATCATTGGATATAATTGATGATAAAATATTTATAGTTACTAGTTTTGTTTCTTTCATTAAGTGTGGTCACTAAATGACACATTTTTTTTTCGTAAAGTGTGGCTAAAGGTTTCCAAAAGATGTGATTTTCGCCGCATGAATAAAAAATCGAACAAATATTGTGACCATAGATCAAATTTGGCTACACTTTTCTAGTGTGGCGACAAAATGTCACATTTTTTTTCCTAAAATGTGGCTAAAAGTTTTGAACTGGTGTACAATGGTCACATGGATAAATAAAATGTGTGGCTAAAGATTGGCTAAAATGTCTGAAAATGTGATTAATAACATTTAGCCACACATTTAATTGAAAGTGTGGCATGACAGTTTTAGAAAAAGCATGGTTGTAGGCCTATTTTGACGTAGTGTGAATTATCGTGGCTAAAATAGTAGCAATTTAGTCTCAAAATTTACCACTAATTAGCTACCATATATGTGCATTACGCTTTAAGAAATATGTCCCTAAATTTGCTACCGCTAAGGTGGTCACAATTCAATAGATTTGTTGTTTTTTATAAGATTATTATTTTTAATTCTTTCTTTATATTTTTCTTACGAATTTACCACAAACATAAACGGTGTCAAAATTTACAACCGATTAGTTACCTTATCTTATAATACATATTTTTGTGTAAAATCGATTGCTAAATTTGCTACAATTTTTCTAGGTAGCAACTTAATGGTAGCAAACTTTAGCGACAATAGCCAAGTTTTATCGTGGCTAATAGGGTAGCAATTTAGTTTTAAAATTTACCACTGATTAGCTACCATATATATATATATATATATATATATATATATATATATATATATATATGCATTACGCTTTAAGAAATATGTCCCTAAATTTGCTACCGCTAAGGTGGTCACAATTCAACAGGTTTGTTGTTTTTTTTATAAATTAATTTTTTTTAATTCTTTCTTATTATTTTTCTCACGAATTTAGCACAAAAAATAAACGGTGTCAAAATTTGCAACCGATTAGTTACCTTATCGTATAATACATGTCTTGGTATAATCTCGGTTGCTAAATTTGCTACCATTTTTTTAGGTAGCAACTTTTGATAACAAATAGCCTAGGTTTCTAGTAGTGCATAGAGTTTTGTAGGTTTTAAGTGTAACAACAGAGAATGATGAACTTACGTGCTACTAGATCGTTGGAAGTGGATTGGAGATGATTTAGCCAAGTATAGGGTTGGGTCGGTCAAGGAGCTAATCCAAAAAGACTGGAACTGTGAGGGTAATTTTCGTATGAAATGGGTGGCTTGGGTACTTTCGAACTGCAACATTTTAATTAGCTTGGAGAGTAGAGATGAATAGGTTGCCAACTTTCATGGCGCTTGCACGGAGGAATATGGTTTTGGAAAAAGGACGTTTGTGTGTTATGTGATTATGATGTGGAGTTGCTTGATCACTTGTTCACAGCATGTAGTGTTACCTGTGGTGTTTGGATGCAAATTGAGAAGTGGTGCAAGATAGATCCGATTTATGCAATTTTTTTAAAGGCTTAGTTTAGTGGAAATCTTTGTACAATCCTAACCTTGCGGTCTTAAGTTCGAATCCCTACACATACACCGGTGTCCTCCTTGCCTAAGCTTAAACCGTCACGAGGATTTTTTTGTGGTGTGCATGGATCGAACCTGTGACCTACCCCATGATTTACTAGAGATTTATAAAACGACAAATGGAAGAAAGAAGAGGAAACAAGTTATACATGGTATATATATTATCATTGTGACTTGTTGGGTTTTATAGAAGATGCAGAACGAAAAGATTTTTAAAGGTAAATGGGTCAATGCAAGCGAGATAGTTGCTATTGTTAGGTCTTTGTCGTTTTTCTGGTTTAAAAACAGGCTTAGGTACAAAACCCTTCTTTGGAATGAGTGGTGTATACACCCTTTATATATGGTTTGAGTGGTTTTGGTGGGTGTCCTTGTTTTGAGGGCTCGCTGCGGTGTAAGTGAAAGTTAGGGGCTGTTTGGTAGCCTCTTAACCATTCAGGTCTGAATCATTCAACATTTAGACTTTTTGTTTCAGCAAATAAATTGAATGATTAAGTGCTGAACTATTAAGCTAATAAGGGATGCTGAATGATTCGGCTCTTAACCATTCAGACCATCTTAATGATTCAGCACTTAATCAACCAAACAACCCCTTAATATTCCAAAATAGATAAACACCTTAACTGGTTAGTGTTTCAAACTTGTAAAATCTGAAGTTAAAAATACATCAAGATATATTTATGATAGGGAATCTTTTTTAATACGGCCGTTTCTTGTTAAACAACTACATATACCCCCAATAGGAAGTATTATTCACCAAGGAAAATGGTTTGTTAAAGTATATCTAATTATTAGAATGATAGGGGTATTTTCCGCCATATCATTATCATATGGCCCTTTTAAAAAAATGTGTAATGGTTAAAACCACTTTATGCCATTTTTAGTTATTACTTTTCATATTTTTTATTCTATTTGGTCATTATACTAGAAATGCTCATCCCTTTTAATGCCCATATAACTAGGGGTGTTCAACGAATCGAATAACGAATTTTCGAATTATTCGAATCGAATTATTCGAATTTTTAATATTTTTACCTGAATTCGTATTCGATTCGTATTCGTTTAAAATTCAATTTATTCGATTCGTATTCGATTCGAATAAGAAACTCGAATTCGAATCGAATTCGAATAAATTCGATTTAGTTCAAATTCACCTTAAATAACAAATTGTTTTACTTTTAGTTTTAAAACTAATACAAACTCATTATTTTTAACATATAAAATACAAATCTACAAATTGATAAACAACAATATGTCAAATACAAGAATAGTAAAAATAGTAGAGAGTATAGTTTTATAGAGTTTTGTGATATATAAGGTAAATATATAAAACATGGTTATGCTAAAAGTTATAGACACTATGGGTTCTTAGAGTTTGACCAAAATTTAGAAGTTTTTTTTTTCAATGTGTATACTTGTGTATATAATAATGTGTATATGTGTGTATATATTTAAAAAAATATACATGTACAATTTTTATTCGAATTTCGAATCGAATCGAATTTAAAATCATAAATTCGTATTCGATTCGTATTCGATTTACTGGACTCGAATTCGAATCGAATCGAATTCGAATTCTTAATAATCGAATCGAATTCTTGGTAATCGAATCGAACTAAATCGAATTTCGAATTTTTCGAATTCGAATCGAATTCTGAACACCCCTACATATAACGCCTAAGAAGATGGTATTGGAGGCATTATCATGCTTATTTATGCTCCTATAATACTATTACGCATGATCTAAACATGAAAAGGTTAACAAGAGGAGAGAAAATGTATATAATTATGTGTTAAGTAGTCAATAAATCAGGCATAAATTTTGAATATTGAAATAACATTAAAATTTTGTTTACTTATTCAGTTCAGTGTATACTTTCATGCTGTATTAAATACTTGGAATTAATGGATACGTCCTTGATAAAAAAAATAAATAAAAAAATTAAATTCGATGTATTTGTATTATTTGATAAATTATTGAAGACTAGTGGGTTTACCCGTGCGTTGCAGCGGGATCCACAAATGTGTTGCAATACAACATTATGATACTTAGGTTTTTTTGACACAAGTTGCACAAAAAGAATAGAAATTTGCACAGTATGTTTTAACAAGCATTCGTATAAAGAAAATATAAGAAATGTGCATCGCCACTTACAACTGATTGCTATTCACCACAAAAACCATGTACTCATTATTGAACATATCTTAATAAACCAAATGTATGCTACTGTAACAGACCAATATAAACATAAACATCAAGTTGTTCGGTCATTGCATATCTACATAACTGTGTCATTGAAGACACCTTGCTAAATGATAAAGTTTATTTACATGATAAAAGCATGTAGTAATAATATGATATTGTATACACTATCATATGAAGGTCACTGTCCATTTAAAAATTAAAAGTTGTGATTTGTAAGTTTGTAATAGAGTTGCCTAACCTAACCCAACAACTAAAAAAATTGCCCAATATAGCCAGTGAGCCGAACCACCCTGTCCACTTTGCCTCTGGGTAGACGCATATATATGAAAAAAGGTTTTTATAATATAAGTATTATTATGGCAAAATTTTAAAATTTATACAAATTTAGCTGAGATAAGATTATTCATTGTGGTAACATAAATTATTATCTTTCATCGCCATTATATGAAATTTGTTCAAAAATATTGTTTTTTCGTGTGTTTATTTAGTTTAGGTGAGTTCTATTTTCATATAAAAGTTGATTATCTTCTAGGGGCATTTAGGGAAGAAAAGTGGTAAAATTTATGAAATTGTAAAGAAACCTTTGGTATGCCATCTTAACTTTGAACAATTTGGATATATTGCTCATTCCTCCTCCTTTATAATGTAGTATAGATATGTTGCATTTTCGATCACAAAGAAGCCCGCAACGTAGCCCGATTCCCCGATGTCTTCTCTTTACTCTTATTACTTCTTTTTCCCCCTTCTTTAGTCTCTATAAATTAATTTTTTTTTTTTAAATAAAGAAAAAGATAGCAGTAGGATGTCATTATTCCATAAACCTTTTCTTTAAGTGGGCCTTAAACACGTATGTGGTGTGGTGACATACTAATGAATAATTATATCCTTTTTTCTTTTGTCCTATTATAATGATAAATCGCAATTATACTAAAAAAGTGTTGTGTATTTTAGCCTATTTAAACTATAATAATTTTTAGACTAATCTTTTAAGGCATATGTTTCATTAATTTTCAAAATGAATCAAAAATGGAATTGTAATTTGAAAGAAATAAAGTTAAAATTAGGTAGTATTGAACTTTGTCAAAGTAATCAAAATGCGATGAGTTTAGTTGCCAAAATAATACAGCTTGATTCATAAATTTGTTATAGAAATTTGAGTGTAATGGTAGTCGTGGTGATGATGGTGCCATCAGTGGTGATGGAGATGGTGGCGGTGCAGGTTAGATAGTTAGGGAGGCGTCGATTTTGTTTTCTTGGTTAATTGAATATGATTATAGGGTTATGATCAAATACACAATAAAAGAAAAACAGAAAGTTATATAAGAAGGGTATTAAACGAAGACTGATTGAACTTAATTATTCAAGCGTCATTTGAACCATCTCATTGATCCATACGATCTTAGTTTTTAGGTTTTTGATTTTTGTTACTTTTAGCTTGTAATTTTTAGAATTTGTGTTATATCATTATGTCTTTTATGTTGGATTGTGTCTTTTCTTTATTTTTGTTATTGTGTCATTTCTATGATTCATTGTTTCATTTTTCCTCAGCATTGTGTTATATGTGTGACTCATTGTGTTATATTCTGTGATCCAATGTATTTTTTTTATATCCTTCTCACCTTTTTCATTTTTATTACAATGTGTATAATAACTTAACCCTATGAATATAATAATTCAATTATGTATAAGGAAGGGATTGTTTTATATTATTTTAAAGTTCAGAAGTTTAAAAATTGTTTTACATCGTATTGAACATCAGGCGTTTAACTTTGTAATATGCTAGTGAGGTTTCCCTTATAGGGATCGATAATGGGTATGTTTGGCAAAACTAGCTGGTAGTTGGTAGCTGATGGCTGAAAGCTGGTATTTAGGTGTTTGACAGAGTAGTTACTTGGAGCTTTTTAGATATATTTAGGTGTTTGACAGAGTATCTGGAGCTTTTAATAAAATGTAAAAAATGATCAAAATTGACATAATTAAAAGCTTGTATGTAAGTTTTTATTAATGGTGGAATGAGTATTTGTGTCATTTTACTCACAAAGGCTTGTAGCTAGTAGGAACTTTTTCTTAAACGCTAGTACTAGTAGCGTTTCAATATGAAGTTTTTTCTCCTAACCTAAAAGCTTCAAATTTTTCCAACCAAACAACACTTTTTATTAAATAGAATTTTTTTCTTAAAAAATTGAAGATCTCCTAAAAGCTCCAAAAAAAACTCCTTACCAAATATACATATGCATGTATTAATCATCCCGATTAGGGGCGGCAATTATTGACACGACCTGAAAACCGACCCGAACGCGACACGGAAAAAAACAGATTTGGGTCAAGTAACACGACCCGTTTAAAAAACGGGTTGGGTTCGGGTCGACCCGTATTAAAAATGGGTCGGGTTAGGGTTGACGCATATATAAAATGGGTTGACCCGTTAACCCGTTTAAGTAATTAGAAAAAAAATCTATTATATTTTTATTTTTCTTTTTTTCATTTTTATTTACATGGTTAGTTATAATTGTATTATTTTTGGCACACTATATTATTTATTTGTCACACTTATATACTCACCATTGAACATTTTATTGAAAACCCGCTTACAACCCAACAACCCGCATAGAACTCATGAACATGTATGACTCATTTAAAAATATGGGTTAAACGGGTCATCTTCGGGTTGACCCGTTTTTTATGTGGGTCGGGTTAGGGTTGAAATATTTGACACAAATAATAATATGGGTCGGGTTCGGGTTGCACATTTCAACCCATCAACCCGCCAACCCGCAACCCGTAAACCCGCCAACCCATCAACCCGACACGATTGACACCCCTAATCCCGATATATCCCACTCATGCTCCTATTTTACAATATTTAGAGCACTCCCGTCCTCTTTTCATTTAACTTCATTTTTTTTTCAGTTTTAGTTTTTGTTATTTTCAACTTTCGCTTATGTTTCCCCCCTTACTAATTTTATTACACGGTAATCTTTTCATAATTTTTTTGTTCAAGTAGTTAGTTCTTTTATGATGGTTTTGTTTTATTATCTAAAATTATGAATGTTATCAATAACGTCTATGTTTTGTGTTTATGGTTTTACGTTATCTTTTTCGGTTACTATATCGATTACCGGAAATGAAGCGAACCAATACCAATCAAATTTCTATTACAGCGCGTGTGGTAAACGCTTATCTCTAAATACACTATAGCGACATGCTTCATATAGCCGACCTACTGTAATGTGCGGCCATCGTGTTTATCAAGCATCTATGTTTAGTACTTTGTAATGTTTTTGTCCTTTAACTTTGTTAAGAAAATCTTAGTTAACTCATTTCATTATTCATATGACTAACACATAAGGCAGGCTATGGGGTGGCATGTGCACTTCCCTCTTCTTCCCTCAAGCCCATATCAGCGTCACGCAATTTTCTCCTTCATCTCCTTTAAATGAGAGAAATGGTTCCCCTTCTTTCACCCCCTTCCCCTTCTATATTATTATTATTATTATTATTATTATTATTATTATTATTATTATTATTATTATTATTATTATTATTATTATTATTATTATTATTATTATCAATTATTATATAATATTAGAGTTAGTGGGTTATATGTTATTATTATTATATATAAAAGAAACAAAAACAATCATAAAATATTATTGTTATAAGATCATGGAAGAAGAGGAATTTTCACTGATGGTACCGAAGGTTCAAGGGGGTGCGGTGTTCCCCTACGAGGAAGATGCCAAATCAGCACCACGAAGCTCTCCTCGTCCCCATACCCCTTAGTCTAATGGCATTTTAGACTTGTTATCCCTAAAAACAATTCTTGTAATTTAGTTAGATTTTATGAAATATTTGTTCATTAAAACTTGTTACAAATAAATGGATTATTTTTTTTTTTAATTTTCAGAGTCGATCCGGATGTGAAACTGGTCTTCTTACTGGTCCACTAGTCCAAGTAATCGAACCAATTCGACCGGATGTAAGAATCGAATGACATCCTAAATAATGTAAAGATAAATATGGTAAAATGTGAAAATGTTAATCCAATCTGGTTTGGCACCTCAAAATACTAGTTCGGCCTCCCAGTTTTCATCCCAATGGTCCAATACCCCAAACCAGACCGATTTAGGTCCCCGTTTCTGGTGGCCATGATGGTCACGGCCATCACGGCTGGTTCATCACAGACCGCCCCGAGTGCCCTAACAAGTTTCTTTTAATTCCCACATTCCTACTAACATTCTTCCATTCACTAGAATCCCATGGAAATGACTAGAAAGGATATTATTATATCCTCTTTTAGTTTATAAAGTTTTATTATATCCTCTTTTATTTTACAAAGTTAATTACATGAATGGCGTTCGTGGTATGTCCGTGCTACTGATTTGGTTCTTAAGTATGAGAGATTATAAATTTTGTTATCATGGGTAACGTGCATGTCGTTTTTAGGTTAAATTTTCTAAAAAATATAATTTTCCCATTTAATTAAAATTATAACAAAAGTACTCGACCCATTTCGCATCGGGCAATAGACATGAAGAATACCCCAAAACAGCGATTGTTTCGGAAATTACCTAGAGTGAAATCGGTTATTATGGCAAAGAGAGAGGTGGTAATGTGGAAATATATGTTTGGTAGTCAGTGGCGAAGCTTGACCTGAAGGTTTGTGGGGTCAGAAGTCACTAGTTTCGGAGGGTCGAAACCCTATATTTCCAAAAATTTATATATGAATACTATACAATTGGAACTTCAACGCGAAAATTAGGGAAGCCCGCCCCCTCCCGCCCCAACTAAGCTGCGCCCCTGTTGGTAGTTGTGCAACTGTCTCGTAAACTAGACTGAAGCCGAGTCGAATTTTAACAAGGTCCGACTCGGCGGCTCGTGAGGTTTATCCAACTGCCAATGATGCTAAATCCATTAAAAACATGAAATTTGTTGAGCAGCACACAGATAAAATAATGGACGGTGAAGTGAAACTATGCTTTCGAGTCGTACGTGTTTCCCACTAAGAGTGATTCTTGCGACTCAAATTCTTCCACAATTACACCACAATTAACTTATTTGCTAATTTTAATATTGATATCTTCAACTTTCTCGAGTCGCCACGGCCCATTAAACCTAATCCATTATCATAAATTTATAATTATATTATCAATCGACCTCACCAAGTTAACGCACCCAGTTTAATTTATTGCTTAACTAGCTTATACCCCGGGAGCATCTCGGGTTGAGAAATCTAAGTAAAGTGAATAAAATTAAAAGTATCTAAACTATAAAAATGACATCTATGTATCAACTTACATTAGATACTTTTAAAAACAAAATATACCAAAAGATCCATTTCACCTTACAACATCAACACCTAAAACAGAATATTAAGATCCCAAGCACTTCAAGGGGACAAAGATTGTTTAGCACCAATACATTCAGTCAAAGTTCTTTAACTGCATACAATAAGATTTGAGCTATTTCAGAATATGGTAGAAAAAGAAAACATAGCAATTATCTGTTGGAGAGCGTCCCGAGTTGAAGTATCTAATATGACATAATAAAATATCTAATATGACAACATAATTAATGACTTGCCAATATATGATTAATGAATATTATTATTATTATTATTATTATTATTTTAAACAAATCTCTGCCATATGTTATCATATTCTAATATAAAAAAATGGTAATTGGGTCGGGTATCACCTAATCCCAGGTCCTACTCAAACCCACAATTTTTTTTAAACTAATATATCCCGGGAATGTCCCGGGTTGAGAAATCTAATTTGAAATATCAATTTTACACCTGAAATAAACTGATGCGTTTTACAGTTACATGCAGGAAAGCTTCGGGTAGCACTTAACCTAAAACAATTAACAATGTATCTTCAATGTTAGTGCATAACCTTGAACACTGTATAACTCTAATATTAAAACCTAACCTAAAACAATGTACAACTCCAATGCTAACACATGTTGTAAATAAAAACCATATTTATTGGTTTGAACATAACTAATGACTTGCCTATACATGATTAATGAATAACCTGAACACTTTGTGTTTTTTTCCTGTATGAACAAAACCACACAAAAAATAGTCGTTTTTTTCTCCATTTTTATATAGCACTATGGTACCCGTTGGAAAGATAATAAAACACTCGTTAATTTGGTGTAATTTTTTTCTTTAAAAAATCTCGTATATAAAAGATATTAACGTTTAAAAATTATGAGAGAAAACATTAGGGATAAAAATCTAATTTTGTTTTTAAATTTTAAATTATTATTTTTCTAAAATAAAGTCTTTGTCACATGTGATGACACATGACACACTCAATGAAGAGAATACCCTCTTTAAGTGTCATGTCATTAAAATGGCTTTGGTTTATTATATGTATAAATAGATAGATATTTTCTTCATTTAAAAAAAAAGAATAAAAAAAAGAAAAAAACCATTTATCACACAATTTATGGATAGCGTTCATCCGTACAAATTGAAAAAACACCACATTATTTTCCATGTGTGGTTATATTTTATTCAGAACTTACTTATACCATCATCATATATATTATCATCTTTAAAATAGCTTTCAGCAAGAGCCAAGAAGAGTTATTTACTCTACCACGTACTATATATGGGTGGGTGGGTGGGCTTAAGTATTGAAATAATTAACGTGCAACGTATGAAAGTTTCAGAGTGCGATAAAGTTACAAAATACAATTTGAAAAGGGTTCAACACATTATTGTAAAAAAAAAAATGTTCATGCATTATTGCATTAGACATGAACAACTTGGTTGCACGGTTGTTAACTATGTCACTATAGGCAATATGATCAGACACAATGACGGACTTGCGATTTAATTTTTAGCGCAATCGGAAGATTTAAACGGGTGATCGGAGATTTTTGCTTGAAAGTTTACACCATTTTATTTTAAGGCATTGTTTTCTTATAAATAATAATGTATATAGATGTAATTTACAATAATACATGTTGATGTATATCTTTTTGTTATACCGATATCGCTTTTAACTTTCTATGACTTTTGCCGCTTCATTCTGAACTATCATATACTTCTTTAAATTTAACTTCGTATTTGCTCTTAGCTTTTATCACAAGAAAATTGTCGTTAAGTCACACAACCAAAAGGTATTACTAAAAGTAAGAACGAGCGTATAAGGGATGCTAAGTTATAAGTCATAACCAACCCATTAGTATTAGACCATGTATTATGGTAAGCAATAGCGGTACTGGAAGATGTCCCAGAGTCATAGACAGTGAGTGATCACATCGAGTCATTCACTCTATCACATGGCATTTACTTGAGCACAAAGTTTGTGTGATAAAGATGCTAAGGTGGCACGTCTCCCCTCAAGATCATATATAGCAATGGATAACATTAAGACTGGTGGGTATGGAGTGGCACCTAATCTCCACATCAACCACTCATGCTCCAATACAACCCTATTGCCGCCAAAGGAAAGCGCCATTCTTATCTCAGCCATTGTAGTAGCGAACGTGAGAGAACTGAAGAGTGGACTCATCTTCAAATAACCAATCACATATTTTCTAGTTTTTGTTATCATCTTTTTTTTATTATTAATGTTTAACGGGGCTTTAAAGATACTTTATTTCACACAATGCTAATAAGTGAGTGACTTAGTCAAATCATATTGCCTATATGACATTGCCATGATACAAATTCGACAAATGAGTGATTTATTCAACACCACTCAACCTAAGTAATTTTTCTTTATGGAACATAAGGTAATAAGTTACTAACATGTTAAAAGAGTCATTTTCCCGAATTATATTCTCCAATGTGCAACATGTGGGGCTCATGCTTACATAAATAATTTAAAATTCTTAATATCTATACAATTCTAGGAACAAAATTTTGACATTTGTGACAAAGCTTTTCTTAAAAGCTGTCAGATGACATTAAAAAATATTTTTAATACAAACATTTTAAAAGTATTAATATATAAATTTGCAATTTCTCATTTGTACATGTGTGGCCACTAGATCATACTCTTGTTATGTGACACGTAACAATTATTTTCACCAAACAATTCCACTATCATCGTTTAACCTACGGCGAATTATTTCTACCCACAAAATCAATTTTCTTTATTTTATTTGTATTTTCTTTTTTTTAGTCTTAATCAGCAAAATACGGCCATAGGCGCTGTAGCACATCCTAAAATAAAAAACATAAATGAACTAATTAAAATTTCGAATTAGTGAAAGAAAAATGTAAACAAAAAACAAGTTAACCGAATTACATAATCAAAACATTAAATATGTATTACAGCAAAACAAAACAAGTAAACAGAAGAGACGATAGCGTGTTTTCTTAAAACACGGATTTCGAGCCATCGAGGTGAATCAATATGTCTAATGGGTACAACAACCTAAGTAGATCGTACTGCCAGGATTAGCATACCGCCTGAAATTATGTAAGACCCATCCCAAATAAGATGAATATTTAATGTTAGTCTTGTAACTAAATTGAATTTAGACAGTTATAAAAGCTATTAACATAAAATTTCTTCATAAACTTTCATAAGAGTAGACCTTGTGAAAAAACGGACGGGTAAATGTTTAACCGATCAATGGTATTTACAAAAGAAAATATGACAACTTTAAAACATCAAGACCATAATTGTGATGTATGAAACATTGTTGACAACCCCCGTTTACAAGATTATAAATATATAACAAAAGTGCGGAAGTGTTGGAGTTATGTGCATACGGTTCTTCAAAATATAGCTTGATCATCTCCCGGGTTCCATAACATTCATACATAGGGTTAAACATGGCCAAACAACCCGAAAACAGTTAAACACGTCAGAAACACAAAGAAAATAAAAAAATTGGAAGTATGACCCTCGTCGCGTTTCGCAACGGGAACTTCCCCCATGTCGCCACTTGTAAGACCCTTGTTTATTTATCCCAATTTACATAAAAAGTTAACGATCAAAAACTCGGGTTCAATCGCATTAATCACATAGTATCACAAAACATCATGTTTAGTACTTATGTTAAAAAGATTCATTGATTACACCTAGGTAGACTAATGACACTTGAACCTGAGTACAAAACTCTTGTGCGGAAGCTTGAGCTTGGCATGCGTTTGATTTTTCAAAATATGAGTGCTTGATCATCCTTTCAATCCATTCCCAAATCGTACCTAAGGTTTAACCGTATAAGAATCCATTTATTGTTAGCTAACATGTGTTAAAACAAATGAAATTTTATGTTAAAATGACAAAATCCAAGTGTTTAGGCTTGGGGAGGGCCTCGCCATAGCCTACGGCCCTGTGGCCATAGGTTACGGCCTTTGCATAATGTTGCTGATCTACCTTGCCGTACCCTACGACCATCTGGCCAAGGGTTACGGCCATTAGTTTCTGCTTGGTTTTGCTTGTTTAGCCGTAGCCTACGGCTAAGGGCCATGGGTTACGACCAACAACCTCTGCCCGACTAGTTTTTGAGCAACTATCCTGCACTAATCCGATCCGTAAGCACCTGACCATTCTTGGGAGTCCTCCGCTCACCTTTGGTGACTTGTTCGATCATTTTCTCATGGTTTATAAACTTGTTTACCCTCATTTTTTTATAAAATTAACGCGACACATTAGGAGTTCGATTAGCAAAAGGGTTATTTCGAGGAAACAACAAGTGTACGGATTCAAACTTCCATAGCCCCTTGATCGTTCTATGTCTCAAAATCTTCCCTTTGCACACTCTTGTCCTATGAGGTACCAAAACCTACAAGGTGGGCGATTGTTATCTAGACGAGTCTTATCCTTGTTACCATTTTGGCGAGAATCCCCTAACTATGATTCTTTAGATCAATTTCCTTGGTTTTCCCTCGCCCGGTCAACTCCCGGCAAGACTCGACTATAGATAATCGTATCCATACATCTCATGGTGTTGAAACCTCAATGCCACCATTCTAATTAACAAGCTATAAATGCATCTAGATGATTCTAAGTCGTAGAGCGACTTATCTGGCATGCTTCCAACCTTCGACTAAGGTTGTTTCTATCGGGTTGCATTCTAATACAAGTTCCCATTGTGAAGCTCTCACGATAATGTTCAAACGTATACATATAAGAGCATATAATTTGATATATAACTAGATTTTAGTCATCGGATGACTTACCTTACTCGCGGCCTTTCAACTTCAAATCTTTTACCTCTCTTGCTTCTCGAGCTTTCCGACTTCACACCTATTTAATGCTACACACGCATGGGCGTTTAGTCATTCATTCATTGTGCGTCTATCTCATGGTTCCACATAAACCGAATTTAACACATAATTTCAATTATACAATTTCCACTTGTTTTCATGAAATTTCATTTCTTTTAAGCATTTCATCAAGCACCTTGAGTGCACAATTTTTATTATCATGGGATTCATACAATTCAAGTTCAATACCCCATACCCTTGCCTTATTAGGCCTTATTATGGTTCACAAACAACTACTTGGGCCTGATTATGATAAATTAACACGCCCTACAGCAACAATTTCTCAATTGAATGTGGAATTCACTATTATAGCAAAACCCGCCACTTACACACAATCAAGCATTTACAATTTGTATGCATCGACATCAAACAATCATTTATTATGTTATGTAGCTTCTCTAATGTCTACTAACATATATGAAACATATACGAAAACAAGCATTCGTATTTTTATGAAATCCCTAAAATCATCTCCTTCCATAACCCATGGATTTAGATGAATCAAAAGGGTTGTAAGGTTACCTTAGGATGTTTAAAGCAATAATCCAACAAAGACTCCTACATGCAGTAGCTAAAATCCTTGATTTTGAGTAGATTTGGGGCTGAAATGAGAGAGCTCTCATGTATGTGTTCTTGTGGTGTTTTGGTCGACCAAAAAATGTGTGTGTTCACACACATTTTTCAGTTTAAACCCCCACTAGATTTTAACTTTGCATTGTTGTCATATTCAGCCCCTCATTTGCTATTTATTCCAAATGGTTCACTTTAAAAGTTAATTTCTTATAATGCTTTCCCCATGTGTTTGTAATTTATTAGGCTAATAAGGATATCCGCGGTTCTACTATCGTGTTTTATCTTAACTAGCTCGTTAAGCCACAAATAATTTATATTATATTAATAAGAACACTTATAAGATTTTGGGGTGTTACACCACTTTTGCCAACAAGTCTCCATGTCTGATCCCTTTTCTACTTAGCCATTTTTCCTAGTTTTTCCTCTACCATACTTACACGAATTTGGCTATTCTTGAGTGCAAATTTAAACACGTTTTCAAACCCAAAATCTTGATATTAGATCATAAGCCATTACCTATTTTTTCACAACCAAATTTACACGATTTCAGACCCATAATTCTATTACATTCACTTGTCTACAATTCATGAGTTGGTATATCTACTAATCCCTTTACCCATTCTTTACACCAAGTATGGTCCCATGGAAATTAGTTGGTTATCATTCTAATTGATAATCTCATTATTCATTCCCGTTTTTCTTATCCGTTTGACTTTTTGACAATATCATCGTGTAGGGTCAAAGAGGTTTGACAAGCCAGTATAAACCTTAGTCTTACATCCTCTGAATGTTTTTGTTTAAGCTGCTGAAGTAGAAGATCACGAAGTCCTGGCGAAGCTGATAACAAGTCCTGAAGAGTAAAGAATCAGAAGTTATGAAGATCAACTAGACAGACATCTGAAGAACAACTCCTGAAGACAAACTCCTGAAGTTTACTCATCAGAAGTTTGTCACCCATCAGCACTTCCTTGGAAGCTTCCCACCGCCCTTGATCTTCAGCAGTTTAGTTTTATATTGATATATGTTACTTTGTGAACAAGTTGCATATACTACAGGCTGTTGTAGTATTATTATAATCATTTGTATACTTCCAATGTACATACTCTTTGGTCTATAAATAGATGAGTTCATCACCTCTATTTTAGACAATCTTTTGCAGTAGCATTTTATATACACACTTTGAGAATCATTCATAGCTTTTACTGTTTCATTTACTTATTGCTTTGATTCTCATTTACTACTTTAGTGCATTAACTGAGGGAGAGTAATAACTCCTGTTTAAAGTGCAATCCTAACTTAGAACACTTATACTTATTCCGCTGTGCTAAATACTTTGATAAATCCTAGCAAGTGCTCTTGATAAGAATCTGTTTACAAGCTAGAAACTGATCCAACACATCGCTTCTATGGCCCCTCGGATCATTTATGCTCTTGTTTAACATGTCCAATCCACCCGAATCATCATTTTATTACCCATTTCCATCATGATTTTATTATCATATTATTCTAACTCATCAAGTAATAAGCTAGAAGTACAAAACGAAACACAAGTCATAGATAATAACTTACCTCAAGCGTGCCCCTTTTGTCGAGATTCCTTGTTAACTTGACTCTCCAAAGCCTTGCTGGTATTGCCTAATAGATTTATCCATTGTGTTGCTAGCAATGCATACCATTCATGGTTTATCTCCTAGATGACTATGATCATGCATTCATGATTCTTTACCAACGTATTTGCATAAAATCCCAAGTCAAGTTTCATTTTGGCATTTTCTCAAACACTTGGCGGGGATTAATTATTAGCAACTAATTTCATAATTAGCCACTACCTAAACAATCCGTTAAGCCTAATTCATTACCTTAACACACAATTTATCAATTAAACCATCAAATTCTCAATATAGCCAAGTCAAATTATAATCAAGTTAGGTTAGGCATTTCATCGAGCACTTGTTTGGCATTCACTGGAACTGACATGTCGTAAGAATCACCGATAATGTAGTCGTAATACGACATCTTGTATGTTGTTGGTAAAATTTGTATATTGTGAGTGAAGGTAAATGTTTAAATTTAAAACGATAACGAACAATATAATATCGAACGTACGAAATGAGAGTTTATAGCCAATCTGCATGGGCATAGCGCGACACTTAGGGTTCACGGACATGTCTTGGACAGACAACCTCGTACCAAACCTTGTACAATGTACTTTAAAGCGCTGCACTATGCCATAGCGCAACGCTTCGGGTTTGCTTTTCAGCTTTTTTCAAAAAATCCGTCAATCCAAGTACAATCATTGGACCAAAGTACCGCGCTATGACCATAGCGCGACACTTTGAAAGGTGAAAATATAACGGCACTTTATTATATCTATATTTCTATTTCTATACTTCTTATAACACAAACATCTTCATTAAATAATTACATATTCCTTGTATTTAATTAAGCATTTCTTTCCTAAAAAACAAGGAGTGACACATTATATTAAAGCACATATGCCCACTCTCTATCTCTCCATCTAATCATACCTTTTTTTCTTACTTTTAAAGGTTTGTACCTCATATAAATGTGTGCCCATTTGTTACATAAGAACAAGCTTTTTGTAAATATATTTTAATCTTAAATTATGGAATAGCATGGTATTATAATTATCTGTATTTTATTTGTTAAGGTATATATAAACAACTTACTAGAAAACTTCTTGTATGGTTTGGTAGCTCAGAGCATATATCATTAGTGAGATCAGCATTTTATCCCTATTTTTAGGATAATTGATTGTTAGATTTTTTTTTTCCCACTTTTAAACGGGTTATGTTTAGCCTTTTGGTTGTAACTAGTATGTGTTTTGTTTCCAACAGATATTCATATTAACGTTAAAACAATATAAATAAAACAAGGTTGGCACCGGAGATTTAGGCGTCCTAACCAAATTTGAAAAAAAATGTCCCCTTAGGCTTATAAGTTTTAAATGGATATAGGTTTTATAAATTTTGGGGCTTTAATTTTTTAAATGGGCCTAAGTATAAAATATTTTAAGTTTTAAATGGGCTTAAGTATAAGTTTTTAAGTTTTAAATGAGTTATTTATTAAAGCTAGCAGCTTATACCCAACTTTTAGCAGTGGGCGACGGACAACGTAGATAGATTTATATAGATTCACAAGTTGAAAACATTTATTAAAAAATATAGTAACATAATTTAAAAATGCTACCATTCAAGAGGGTGAAAGAATGAACACAATATAAAAGCAAAAACAAAAAAAAAAACGTATGGTAGCAAAGGGTGGGAATCGAACCAGCATCCATATAGTTACTATAAAAACGCAAGCACCACCACTCCTCCCTCTAAAAACGCAAGCACCACCGCCACATATACTTTCTCTCTCTTTCTAAAAACCCAGTCAAGACCACCACCACTACCGACATTATCTTCAAACGTCTTTGAAATCCGTTGTTAACCACCATTTCGAAACGAAGGTCGAATACAGAGGTGTGGTGTTTAATACGGACCTGGTTCACTGCGACGATCGTCATGTTGGCTATGGTTTCTGGGCGATTTGGCCTTTGGATCTGAACTGTTGAGATGAGCGAGAGGGCAACGTAGAAGCAGATCGGACGCGAGATTTGGCTTTTGATACTGACCGTTGATATGAAGGGAGGAACAATGTGGAAGCAGGTCGGCCGCGAGATAGCTACCACCTGTCATCTAAGAAGCGATGTGGCTGACCGTTGTCGACCACGTAATTTCAGTGAGCCTGCCGGATAGAAACGTAAATTCCGGGGTTTTGTCGGTTTGTGCAACGGCGTTACTACGACAGTACACGCGGGTTATGCAGAGGTGTTGACTGTGAGTGGGTTTGTGCGTCACCGGCAATAACCGTAGCAGTTACTGTAGCGAGCGTCGCTTTCAGTGAGAATTGTTATATATATAATTTAACATTGTAATAAATAACGCTATAAAATTGTTAAAGGAATCTTTTCCAAGAAAAAGTTTTTCGTTACACTTTAAAGGCTTGCAAAATTAACATATCCATTTTGATGCAAAAGACTTCATCATTTGTGCTTTGATACAAGTTTTACACTTTCAAATAATGCTTAAAATATTTGAAAATTACTTACCAAAAGAAGTGATCCTGACGGATCTAGGGGTTTCAAAGAACACCTTCGGTTTGAAAAAAATACAAAAATTAGTGGTCATCAATAAGAATCTACGAAAGAAACTTCCTGTAAATAAGTCTTAAATTCGTTACTGGTCAGTGGTCACCAATATTGGTTTTTGACATGTAGATATATACTCAATCCAGTTATTTTACACGCACACAAAAAAAGGTCAATACTATGAAAAAAAGGTTGCCAAGATAAAAATGGCTTTTTCACGTTAGTTAAGCAAACATTCTTTTCACATTTGACTCGCCTCTTGAACATTTTAGTCAAGATTTTTATGTCAAAGTCTAAGTTATCTCTAGTTCCTTAGACACATTCCACGTATAAAGAGAGATCACATATTTGGCGGAAGCAATGTTAATTTCTTTTTTTTTTTTTTTTGGAAGACAACTTTCATTAAACAATAACGGCCTATCTCCAAGGCAGAGATAGCCAAACCAAACAATCACTTACATAACGTCAAAATTAAAAGAACGCCAACCCTCCCATTTAACGTCATTACCCTTACAACGACTATTAAACCACAAAAAACTGAGAGCCTTCACATCCGCAATGACTTGAGTTGTTGACACATTCGTCTTCTTGAATATTTTCTCATTCCTAGCCTTCTAGATCCGCCATAACGTAATGACCATGATGCCACGAAGGACGTCTTTCTTCAGCTGAGAGAAACCGAATACTCCGCAATAACATGAACGTCTCGAACCGAAAACAGAAATATCGGGGGAATATGACACCACCTAGCGATACCACTCCACGCACCGTTTGAGAACAAACATTCAGCGGCAATATGGTCAATCGACTCTCCCGGCCCATCACATAAAACACACCCGGCATCCTCCACGTGAATGTTCCTCCGCCGCAATGCCTCTATAGTCGGAAGCCGGTCTAAGCCAGCTCTCCAAAAGAAAAGATTACATTTGGCTGGAATCCATCTCACCCATTGCGAATCATCCGCCGGCTCCAAACTACGCGATTCATTAACCCAATATTTAGTATCCTGAACCGTTAAATTCTGCAGCAAGTTAGCGTTCCAAATCCACATATCCGGACAATCGTTCAAAACAGAATCAACAGCCAACCGAGTACATTCGATCAACTCTGAAATTTCTTGATCCGTAATAGGATACCTCTTCCAATCCCAAGCCATAGTACCTGATCTCCCATTAAAATTAACTCTATCCGCAACAACACACCACTTATTTTTATCAAGACGGAATAATGCCGGATAAAGACTCTTTAAAGGAACCCGTTCAACCACGGATCAATCCAGAACTTAATCTCCTTACCATTACCAACCCGGCCTTGGAGCAAACTACTAAAAGACGAGCCGTTAATGATAAGCCGATCCCTACTAGACACTATCTGTCACACCCCTCCCAGGACGGGGCACTTACAGTGACCAGTTGGCACAAACTTAAAGAGGAAACGTAATCTCATTACATAACTTGAGTATTTATTACAAGCCAGTGCTGTCACACCCTCAAAATCCACTTGCGGAGTTTTACCGCGAGGCGCATGACAAACCAGGATCCAAACCAACGATCACAATAAACAAGTCTAAAATGAACATAATGCAATTTCAAAACAATGTTTAAAATCCCCGTTTACAGCGGAAGCTTATTCAAAACAATATTCAATAGTAAACCAAATGTTCAACGTTTGTAAAACCATGCAACCCTAACTAGACGCCGTGCAGACGCGTGCGCCCTAGTCCAGTCGTGCTACCTTAGCGACCTGAGAAAACATGTAAAAGTTTACGTCAGCACAAAAATGCTGGTGAGTTTACAGGTTTTGTAATCCAAGTACCAAGTCAACCTGTCCATACTATAACAAATCGAAAACCATGAAAACCGTCGGTGCGTTTGTAAGACCGAAAGGCATGACCAAGAACTCATAATGGCCATAACGTGTACGAAAGGCAGTCTTTGCAACGTCAGCTTCCCTTACCCGCAACTGGTGATAACCGGACCTCAAGTCAATCTTGGAATAGTAACTAGAACCCTGGAGCTGGTCGAAATAAATCATCAATACGTGGAAGAGGATAACGGTTCTTGACGGTCAACTTGTTCAGTTCTCTGTAGTCCGCACACAATCGGAAACTTCCATCCTTCTTCTTGACGAATAGAATCGGGGCTCCCCAAGGGGAAGAACTCGGCCTAATGAAACCCTTGTCCAAGAGTTCCTGTAACTGACTAGACAATTCCTGCATCTCGGGAGGTGTAAGACGGTAGGGGGCCCGAGCAATAGGAGCAGCCCCTGGTACAAGATCAATACCGAACTCGACTTGACGATGGGGAGGAAGACCAGATAAATCATCGGGAAAAACATCAGGAAACTCGCGTACAACTGGAATATCGTCGATCATCTTCTCATCACCAGAGGAAACAGATAAAAGTGCCAAAACGGCCGGATAACCCTTTCGAAGACACTTAAGGGCTTTCATGCTAGAGATGATATTTAGCGGAACACCACCCTTGATACCGTACATAGAAAGGAATTCTCCATCAGGGAGAGGAATCCGAATAATCTTGTCGTAACAAACAATCTCCGCGCGATACAGGGACAACCAATCCATGCCTACCACAACGTCAAAACTACCCAAAGGTACCGGCATAAGGTCGATGGGGAACGATAAACCCGACAACTCTAATTGACACTCCCGAAGGATACTAGTAGCTTCAATCTTTTTACCGTCAGCCAACTCAATAATATACTTAGTCTCTAATGGTACGGGTACTACATCTAGCAGTCGACTAACTTCCATGGATACAAAACTCTTGTCGGCACCAGAATCTGTCACACCCTCAAAATCCACTTGCGGATTTTTACACCCTCAAAATCCACTTGCGGAGTTTTACCGCGAGGCGCATGACAAACCAGGATCCAAACCAACGATCACAATAAACAAGTCTAAAATGAACATAATGCAATTTCAAAACAATGTTTAAAATCCTCGTTTACAGCGGAAGCTTATTCAAAACAATATTCAATAGTAAACCAAATGTTCAACGTTTGTAAAACCATGCAACCCTAACTAGACGCCGTGCAGACGCGTGCGCCCTAGTCCAGTCGTGCTACCTTAGCGACCTGAGAAAACATGTAAAAGTTTACGTCAGCACAAAAATGCTGGTGAGTTTACAGGTTTTGTAATCCAAGTACCAAGTCAACCTGTCCATACTATAACAAATCGAAAACCAGTGTACGCTAGCTAGGCGTATGTTTTGTTACTACCACGATTGGAAAACCATTACTAACTCGTAAACCAAATGTGTGCCCGATGTAGTAAACCTGTTGTTCCTGTATGAGACAATATGCACCCGCCGACCCTCCAAGTCGACGAGCGGGGTTGGTCACTCCCAATAACGCTATTCACATTTCCCCGTTGTGCAAACCCGCACATTCATGGTTCCCCCCGGGACTTCCAAAGATCGTGTAGTACACAATAGAAACCCATAGTATGACAGTAGTTACCAAATAATCGTTTTAACACATGTTTTCTCCCCCGAAAATGTGAAACCAGTTTAAAAGAGGGGCCGTAAACTCACCTTAAGTTGCGTTACTTCGTAATTCGAATAACTCAGCAGCTATGCTAGTCCCGTAAAGTGGCGACCTAACATATGACAGTTACAAGCACTTAGACTAATAACCCGCAGGTTAATTAGTCTCTAGATGTCCAGACCATAACCAAGTTCGTTTGAAAACACCGTGACTGTTTAACTGACCCAAAGTACAAGACTCGACATCCCATTGGTGACCCGAGACTCCCCGTGTTATGTTTACGCTCTCAAACATACAATCATGCAATCACACTTAACATACGTTAACGCACAACAAGTTATAGCACATAGCTCACGTATCACATAATTACATCCAAACATATGTTACCAAGTTATTAGATATGTTACGGGGTTCTAGCATGTTCCTACAGGTCAAATCGGGTCTCGGAATGCTAATTTACACTTACAGCAGCAGTGCACGCGATTAGGAAAAGTCAACTAGCATTTAGGTTGGTCAACTGGCATTTAGGAAGGCTAATCGCATGTAATATAGGCATTTAGGGTCATAAGACATGTAAACCTTGACCTTATAGGCGATTAGGGCTATACCACATGTAATTACTAGCATTTAGGGCTATACCACATGTAACTACTAGCATTTAGGGCTATACCACATGTAACTACTAGCATTTAGGGCTATACCACATGTATCTACTAGCATTTAGGGCTACTCGCATGAAACATAGGCAATTAGCCTCCTAATCGCCCCTAACATAGGCGATTAGGGTTGCTAATCGCCTGTAACCTTGCTGTTCCGGTTTTTCGCGCGTTTAACGCTCCAAATCGGATCCAGAACGTGTGTAACCATCCAATATCATCCCAACAACTATTCTAAACATGTTTAAACTAAAATCCTTCGTTTAGCCTCGTATTATCAGCCCTGCATGCAACCATGTAATCCAAACACCATACACATAGTATGAAACACCACATTAACATGCATAACTATAACCCTAATAATCAATTACTCAGATTTCATTAATCATGACATCAATATTATTCTGAACTAACCTAACAACATGTTAATCACTCATCTTTAATCATAAAAACCCTAGATATTAATCATAAACACACATAACACATGTATGATTGTTAGAATCCGATTAACAACACTTATTAACGATTTTCAGAAAGCTTTTTCGTTTTAGAACAGGTCTGGACCATTAGGGATTGAATAAAAACGTTTATAAAGATTGCATGGATGAAAACCAAACCTTAGATTTGTGAAAGAATGATGGATTAAGCTTGAAACCTTGTGTTTTGATCAAAAATCGCGTTTCAGAGGTTGTGTGTGTGTTGAGGCGGGTTATGGGACGACTAGGGTTTGTATTATGAAGTTTAGGAGGTCAAGTATGGTATTTATAGTCGTTTTTAGTCGTCCAGCCCGTAACTAGCGATTGTGCAGCATTTACACGCGATTAGGGGTCCTAATCGCATGTAACTTCATGCATTTGGGGCCTAATCGCATGAAACCTCATGCATTTGGCCCCCAATCGCCTATAAACATGCCCAATCGCCCCTCCTATAGGCGATTAGCCACCCCTAATCGCCTATAGGGGCTGGTTCCTGGTATTTTGCGCATTAAACCCCGTTTTAACATATGTTAACACATATTCACATACCGACAAGTCACATAATGATTGTAAACACATAACACTTGCAATTAGACATATTCACACTCGTTCACCAATTCCCGGGACTCGAGACTTGTATGTTCCGTATGACCTGACGATCCTACAAATCGTCACCGTTTGTACACTTGGTTAAGGACTGGCATCTAATGAACCTCTAGACCAACATCCAATGATCTTCTAGACTAAACCGATAGTTCCCGAACCATAACACGACTTAACTAACCCAGTTAAGTATATTATACGCGTGACTCGCTAAGGTAGACTTTTATCTAGACAACGTTGTTAACCAGAATTTACCGGGTGTCACAAGTGCGATCCAAGTACCACCAAGCTAAATAAAGCTTAACTATAATAAGATGAACCGTCTAAAGTATTCCAACTCTTAGCTAGGAACTCCCATTCCTTACACCATCAACCTGTGATACAAGCTCGAGTAATAAAAATACGTCAGCACAAAGCTGGTGAGTCACATAAACCGACTCATCAGTAAAACAACCCCTAATTATTATTAAAGTTGGATATTGGTTAGCGCTACCTTGTTTAAGCATGGATGATCAGTTCATGCCTAACTAAGGCTAGGCTACCCGATACCCCCCTAATAATAATCCTAATACCTAAAATTAATAACGCTAAACTACTACCAATAATAAAGAAGTAATAATCAACTAAATATAACTTAAAGGAAAACATACCTCAAAATTATCTACGACAAGTTGGTGTAGAGTCTCCTCTACTCGTGCTCCTACTCGTGCTCTAAAAATGACTAATAACAACACCCAGCTCAGGATTCTCTTATAATAGAGCATTCCCAAAATAAGTTATACCTTAATTAACTCAATAGTACATGTATTTATACTATAGCTTTAGGAGCTCAAACTTCCATTCTGTCGATGTGGGATGAATTCATAAGCTACCACACACCTCTATATTTGAAAATGGTTTCGATGTGGGACTCCAAAGCACACCCAATATTTCCTCAGTTATTCTTTATCTTCGATGTGGGATTCTTCACTTCTCAATATTTCCTTTTCCAAAACTTATGATATGATTATAATATGAGACAAACTTCATTATTTTCTTTTACTTCTCATCGAATCAAGAACACAACATAAAGATTCTTATGCTTTGATTTAATATTGAAGTATTATTATAATTAATTCAGCTGTTTCACTCGTTTTTCTCGTATAACTTTTAAACTATAACGTTTTACTAACTTCCGAATATCCTGCTAAAACGAGCTAATGTTTATCTAAGTGCCGACCTAAGTTTCATTCAACACTGAGTAGGGTTCAAATATAACATAATATATTATATTATTACTAAACGGTCTCTTATAATACAAATTATTCTCCAGGATCTCATATCTCAATTAACCATGCTATCCGTCACTTGCTCGCGAACTAATTTAAATACACACATATCTATCTAACATGTTATTGGTCTTCTTTGACGGTTAATGACTCGTTTCATTCACTAATAAATATGAAGCAACGCATTTTATTTATATAACAAAAACGGGATGTTACACTATCTTTCCCCAAACCCCACGCACTATTTTATTGTAGGGAACCGATAGCCATCTACGTCTCGACCCGTGAATGGCATCTATCACTTGCCTCCACAATGCCAACCTCTCCGTTCTATAACGCCAAATCCATTTCAATAAAAGGGCGTTATTACAAACATCCAATTTGGACAACCTGAGACCTCCCAACTTCTTAGGACGTGTAACTACCTCCGACCCAACCCAATGAACCTTGTGAATATCCTCATTTCCTCCCCATAAAAACTTTCTCACCAACTTCTCGAGTTTAGTCACAACCGCTACCCCCCATAGATAGCGTCCTAGACTTCCATTTTGAAAGTCTTTTATGAAACACCTCCACGATCGGATCCCAATTATTAATTCTCCCCATATTAGCTCCAACTTGAATCACAAGATACTTGAAAGGGATATCTCCTGGGCTGCAACCCAAAGCCTCTGCTTGAACGGAACATGTTCCCCATTCAAACCAATACCATACAATGTGGACTTTTTGATATTAATTTTGAGCCCCGGACACAAATAGAAAATCCTCAAAATTCTTTTCAACGTCTTAAAATTAGAATCCGACCATTCCCCCATTAACATAGCGTCATCCGCGTACAATAAATGGGAAATACATGGACCATCATTAGGAAGTTGTACCCCTTTAAAGTCCCTATCAACACATGATTTTTTAACGAGACCGGAAAGCGCTTCCATAGCAATAATAAAAAGAAAAGGGAAAATAGGATCGCCTTGCCTCATACCTTTGCCACAGGAAAACTCAAACGTAGGCGCTCCATTGACTAGAATAGAGGATCTAGCCGAAGATAAAACACCTGCGATCCAATTGCACCAAGTATCCGGGAAATTCATTTGTCGCATAACCATTAGTAAAAATCCCCAACTCACGTTGTCGTACGCCTTTTCGAAATCAATCTTAAACATGAAAAAGCGCTTACCAGAATGTCTCGCCCAAGCCAATACCTCACTAACAATCAACGGACCATCAAGAATGTATCTACCCGCAATAAACTCAGATTGGGTCTCTTGAATTAACGAGTTCATCACCTTCTTCAATCTATTGGCAAGCCCTTTTGAAATAACTTTGCTCACAATCCCAATCAAATTAATCGGACGATATTTCCCCAAGGAGACCGGATCGTTAAGCTTGGGAATTAAGGTTATGAACGACGAACCAACACCCCTACTAATGATTCCCGTATCAAAGAAGTCATTAAAAATACTAATGAAATCGTCCACCATCAAAGACCAAAATTTTTTAACAAACCGGAAGTTAAACCCATCCGGCCCGGGAGCTTTATCACTACCACAACTAAATGTTAAATGTTTCTATGAATTATTAGTTTCAACAAATGAGTGATCACACCAATCAACATTATCAGATTCAGATCGGTAATCTATACCATAGTGAAACAAAAAGTTAATGGATTTAAAGTAGTGGAAGTAAGGGGTATCAATTAACATCCACCAAAACAACTATAGATCTTTGTATTCATGTATCATGTTTCTTATTATATATATGTACCTCTTGGTGCATACACTGCACCTCGTGGATTTTTATGTTTGTCAATGTTTAGGATGGTCTGTGTGTGTTTGGGTATGAGAAGATAGAGGGTTTGAATATCAATTAACTGAACATAAAAGGGATAGGGAAATTACAAATATATCCTCACATGCCAAGCATGTAAGAGTATTTAACTGTGATAATCTAACCCGGTTAGTGTAAAGAACAAAGTTTGCAACAAATAATTGAAATAATGGATAAAAACTGAGAATTTTTTTTTTTAAAGACCTGATCCATAATTTTGTTAAAGGGACAAATTGTAATTTTGTCTATTGTGTAATTTACTTCTTAATGATAATAAGAATTTGAACATGTTATAAAATGTGAAATACAATAATATATAAACATATAAACATATATCATAAATTTCTAGGGTCAAGTTATTCTACACAGTGTAACAAAAATGAGAAGGATGAGAAGGATACAAAAAACACAATAGATCATAAAATATGACACAATGAACCACAAAATATAACACAGTACTAAAAAAAATATAACACAATGCTAAAGAAAAATGAAACAATGAATTGAAAAAATAACACAATGATGAAAATAAGAAAAAGAAACAATGATACATAAAAGACACAATGATATAACACATATTCTAAAAACTACAAGCTAAAACCCTAAAAAACGAAGACCTAAAAACTAACGTCGTAAGGTTCGATAAGACGATTCCAATGCCGCTTGAATGAGTTCAATCGAAGTCCGTTTGATACCATTCCTACGACTTCCTATTCTTCTTTGTACTTGATCTTAACCCTAAATTTCTAATCATCAAGAAGCAAATTAATGAAGAAATATGGGACAAAGGCTCCGCATTCGATATATGTTCGATACTTAAAATAAGAATTCTATATCTACTCGTTTACGGTTTATGCTTGCAAGACTTCTCAAACTTTAAAGAGCAAGAGCCGGTAATCGAGTGATTCACAAACGGTTTGGCTTATTTACACCTCTATTTTTTAATGTATTCTCAAGCACCCAAGCACTATGAAATATGAATTACTTCAAAAAAAAATTAAAAAAAAAAAAGATTAAAAAAACTGAGCAAGAATCCACCCTTTATTCATGGCTGAGTTCATTGCTCCATTAAATAACTTTTGTTCCAGAAGCTATACATAGTGCATCAACTATTGTACATTTCCCACTATATATGTTTGCCTTCTCTCATCCACAATCCACAACTTTCATAACACATTAACACATCTAACTCACACCAACACAAACACATAAAAACACATTTATAAACATGGGATCATCTAAAGTTTCATTATGGAAGTTTGATTCACCATTGGTATACTTATTTGGAGGAATATCAGTCATACTTGCTCTAATAACAGTGGCCTTGATAATTCTTGCGTGTTCTCAATGGAAACGACGGGTGGCAGGTGATCATGGTGGCGATATCGAAAGCGGGGACGATACGCAGAAGGCGGCCACCGCGGCTTACAACGGTTGTGATGGGGCAGATGATGGCCCTAAAGTGGTCGTGATTATGGCTGGAGATGATGTTCCGACGTACTTAGCAACACCCTCCGATGTTTCTTAATGATTGATAATCTTGACGTAATTTCTTCGGTAATATTAATTCCGAGGAATAAAAATTTTGAGTCTTGAGACATCATTTACTATGTTTTTGTTTTTTTTTTAATTCGGGAATTTAAATGTTAGAAAGAGGAGTTGTCAACCAATTTTGTTTTGTAATAATAATATCGACATATCGTTGCGTTTCTCCGAACGAAGAGTGTCATATACACGGTAGACCAAATTTTCCGGCCTGGTCGGGCATAAGACTATATGGTGTGCCCCCTTTTCCCCCAACTCCCCCAAGTGCCACATCAGCACCACATCATTCTCCCCCTTTACTCCCCTAAAGTTTGAAAATGGTATTTCCCTAAACCCCCTTCATTTTTTATTATATAAAGTTTGATTTAAAAAAAAAAAAATTAAACCAATCAAAGAGCTCGGTGTGGACGGTGCATTTTCACCGTTTTTCCCGAAAAAGAAACGGGGGGCGGTGTTTGGCATTCTCCCCGAGTCCACCTCACCTCCCCAACCCAACTCCCTGCATGCACACCAAACGGCCTAACTAGAAAAGGTGGAGGACGAGTGGTTTTTTTTTTTTTTTTTTTTTTTTTAAACAGCAATATAATATACTCGTTTTTTACATTATTAGTGTTTACTTTGTGGCTCAAACTCATTACTTTTTGAGAGGGGTATCGTTTTACAAACCTGGATTGCGCTAGGTGAATTCGCTTAGGTGGAGTACTTTATAGGGTTAAAAGACCAAAAAAAGAAGAAAGCGTGTCGTGAGGGTGATCACCGATCACGAGGTTGTATAACCTAGAGATATATTTTTTTTAACGGCCAACGAATCAATTTTCGAAGACTCTCGGACACCCTAAAGATATTGAATTTGTATTTTATAACCTATTAATGTATGTTATTTAATTCGAATTATATATCTATTAAATACCAAATTAATTGGTTACTTTTTTTTTTGAACTGCAAAAGACATTTTATTCCACACCCAAATTTGTAAAAATGTTTCCAATAGCAAGGCCTAACTAGAACACAAAAAAGTACAACACCCGATACACATGAATGAAAACGATTATGATTAGAAGTTGAAGGATCTCCAGTTTTTCCCATCCTATTGAGAGTTGTTTTGCACGATTTGATACCCACATGTATGAAGTTGCTTTGATGTCACCCAACAATTGCTCAAGGTTCCATCATTTCCCATTGAAGATTTTGTCGTTTCTTCCTTTCCATATCACCCAGCAAGTTGCAAGAATAGCCGATTTGAGTGCCTTCTGTTTAGTTTTCTAACTTTCTCCAGGCCCAATGTCTTGTTCATTTCCGGTAATTCTCAAAAGCTGTAGGCGTAAATGTTTGGAATTTTGCAACTTGCCTCAATCTTCTAACAATCATAAATTTCAAGATTTGACAAGATGTGGAGTATGTTTTGGTCTTTATGTATTCGTTTAGAGTCTTAAGAAAATCAATACTTATATTTTTGAACAATCAACTTCATTAAAAACGCTCACAAACAAATCAATACTTATGATTTACTTTTGAGTATGGTTGTTTAAAATTGAAAAAAAAATAACTTTTTAAATAATTGTTGTCTAGATAAATGGTTCCCTCAAACATGTATAATAAATGATTTTTTTTTCTTGAGAGGTGGTTGTGAAGTATTAAGTATTAGGTTTAAAATATGTTCTAACCATACTTAAGATGGTCACCATATTCTTAGTGTTTTCTCAATAGTGCCTATTATAAGTTTATTGGAAATTTTTAAAGATGCTATGTTATATTTCACATAGTTATAGTACGGAACAGTTATATAGATATCCAAATCCAAAAAAATAATCCAAAGCCAAATATATTCTTTTATAATGAAAATACTATTTTAAGTTAGCTTGTCTATATAACGAAGGACTTTTGTTGAAATGTGCTAAAGAGTTATAGTACTTGTTTGGTGCAGGAATTTTCCAAGTATAATACATTTTATATCAGTTAATTATATCGCTTGCTTTAATATCTTTTATATTATAACATTTTTTGTGGAGCATATTTATTCCTTCTTTATCCTTTGATTTATTTTTTTTTATTTCCATTTTATTAAGAAATAAAAGTGTGTTCTTTATAATCGTTTGTTGAAGGAAAAATGGATCATGCTAGATTCAAGGATTCACAATTAGAACACGGGTTTTTCTAGTACAAAATTAGAGAAATAAGGTTTTCATTATTATAGATAGTAAATTCATATGTTTGGGAATTAAAAAAAAATGAATTGGTTGTTTAACACAATAAATTCACGATTTTAATTTTTGTTTATCAATTAATATTTAAACATACAATATTTAGTTTTTCTCGTGTAATTTATGATATTTGGATTTTTCATATATTACGTAATATATCATTAAGAATAAAATTATTAACTTCAAAATTAGAATTAGTGTAATTTACGTACTTAGGCAAAATCAGATTTTGCTAATCCAAACTGTTTTTTGTTGGTCGAGATAAATAGATTTTTTTTTTAATACATAGTAGCTAAAGTAACCAAAATGAGACTTTAATAACTTTCACTTTATTTATCAAGGGCAATCCCACTATAACATATAAATAACTTTGTATACTCCTAATTCATAGACGTATTATTTCACAAGTTACAACACTCTGATCCGGATAAATAAAAATAAATCGATTATTCATGAGGGGCACGCAAAGTTAGTTTTCCATTAGTTTTTTTTCAAAAAAAAGAGTGGTATTGGCATTGATAAAGAAAGTCAAGGTTAAGAGTACCACTGAGATTAAGATTTAAGGGCACTAGCGCTATGGTCGATAAATATGTAGATTTAGTAATAGAATTTTTGTGTGTATGGGTAAGTCGTTCTAAAAGACTCTAGAGTCGCTCATACAACAATATAGATTAATTATCGCCTAGCGGGTCAATTTTATAATCTTATTTGACAATCATCTAACATTAAATAATTTATTTATTATTTCTACATGATTAACTTTTTTTTTCTTTTCTTTTTTATTTTTTGTTGATGAGTTATTAATTATTATGTCACTTAAGAATAGTCTGGAATATTCCTTTTTTAGGTTTGATCTTTTAAAGCATGTGGTGGTTGACACTGATTGTGGTTGTGAATGAAATTTGGGAAAACCTAGGAAAGAACAGTCGTGAATGCATTAATATTTGTGGGACGTAGCTAGTCGACACCGCTTCTATGATTTTTTTATTTTTTTTAACGGCAAGTGGTGTAACTGGTGGAGCTCCGGCTAACACTATGGGCCAGCCTATACTGATTACCATTCTACCTAGATTGCGGATCTCCCCAGGTGGAACCCCCACATATGGTAAATATAGCTCCGACAAAAATCGAACTCTCAACCTTCACATGACCCATCCTCTTTTCACCAATTGAGCTAGGACTTTCAATTTTTTTTTTTTTTTTTAACATTTTTTTATTTGCCTACAACTTACCATTCTGAATTACTTTATATTCAGATCCACTTTGATAATTTTTAGTTGGAATAATGGAAATAAATAATCCCAACTATTCACTATTGGCCAATAACAGTCCCAACTACGAAAATCACCAATATTGGTCCCAACTTTCGACATATTAGAAACCCCAAACTAACGGAGGCTAACTCCGTTAGTGTGATGCTGACGTGGCATGCCACGTAGGATGCCACATAGGATTATTTTGCCACGTGGCATGCCACGTAGGATGCCACGCAGGATCATCTTGCCACCTAAGCATGCCACGTCAGCATCACACTAACAGAGTTAGCCTCCGTTAGTTTGGGTCCATTGGTTTCTAATATGTCAAAAGTTGGGATCAATATTGGTGATTTTCGTAGTTGAGACTGTTATTGGCCAATAGTCAATAGGTGGGATTATTTATTTTCATTTTTCCTTTTTAGTTTGTTTTTTGACTTTCTTTTCTTTAAATTTATATTTTTTTTCACAACTATTTAGCTACATTAAGCGTGTTATTCAGATGAACTTAATCAATATAATCTGATTTAAGATGGATTAAAATTTTATCGAGACAATTAGAGTGCGAATATTGCTCTAAAAGCAAACTTGAGAAGCTCGTTCACCGGACAAACAATCTTAGGGCCGACCATGGTCTTGAGATCTTTAGAGATGGAACATGAGTTACAAACATACATGAACAATCTATCTAAATTAAATATGAAAGATATACATGACAAACTTTATCAAAACCTAACCCAACATACATCTTTTGTAGTTAAACGAAATTTCCAGGAGCATAATTATTCTTGTGAATAATAAGCAAATTTCTACAAGATAAAGGTGTAAAATGCACGTCATTTTGTTTGACTATTCGGAGTACTAGGATTAATTAGTTACTATTGTGGTGTGAATTGCATTTAACTGTACAGTGATAAACAAGGTTAGAATTGAAAGTTTATATATATAGGTATAGGTTGTTGTGTAAATGACATTTTTTGTATAAAGTGTGAGAAATATATGTAGTTATTGTCTTTTAAATTTTGGCTATGATGTTTTTTTATTCTATTTGCATTGTATTGTATAGAAGAACACCAAACGTAACAATTTAAAAAACAATTAAATGTATTTTAGACATGAAATTTAAAACACACCGATTACTTTCTTCGTATAGTGTTTTAAATTGAATGTTGATAATATATTAAATAGTGTTTTAAATTGTTATATTTTGTGTTTTTCTAAATAATATTATACCAAATTAATATAAAACATAATGCCTATAATTTAAAACACAATTCCTATACACTTTGTACGAAAAATGTTCTTTATACAGAAAACCTACCTTATATATATAGAGTGGGGTTAAGGAACAAAGGCCAGATTTTTTTAGGAGAATTAAAAATTGATATTTAGGCATCATTTTTTGGACTTACTCAAAATGTTCTGATTGTTTAGGCTAAAATAACACTAAACATAACAATTAAAAACACAAAATAATTTATTTTGAGCTTGAAAACTTAAAACACAATGCCAAGAACATGTATTCTACGTTGTTGTTTTTAGCCGTGTGATTTAACTAGGTTTTAAATTCCATGGCCATTATACATTGTGTTGTGTTTTAAATTGTTGTATTTAGTGTTTTTCTAGCAAAACCAACCTAAAACATCTTACCTAAATCCAAAACTGGATGCATACATGTCAATTCTTGATCCTTCTCACACTTCTCACGAAATGTAGCCTTTGTACCTGAACCTTTACATATATATATATATATATATATATATATATATATATATATATAAGGAAAGTATAAAATATTGAAAACCCCTTGAGTTAAGAAAACTTAGAAAACCCATGTAAAAACCATCTAAAAAAACTTTTTTTTTGAAAAACTTACACAAGGTAACATACATTTATTTAAGTGTTTTGGGCCAAAAAAATTTAAAAAGCGCCGATGGAATTTTTTTTTTAAAAAGATTAAAGAACGCAAATTTTGTAACAACGCTATTAACATATGTTAGAAAGCAGAAAACATATGTTAACAGTGTTGTTACATATGTTAAAAGGAAGAAAACATATGTTAACATCGATGTTACAAAGTTTGCGTTGTTTATTTTTTTTTTAAAATATCCCATCGGCGCTTTTTTAATTTTTTTGGCCCAAAACGTTTAAAAACATGTATGTTACCTTGTGTAATTTTTTCAAAAAAAAAGTTTTTTTAGATGGGTTTTCTTAGTTTTCTCAACTCAAGAGGGTTTTAAATTTATCCTTCCGGTATATATATATATATATATATATATATATATATATATATATTGGCAAAAACGCTTAAAAACATGTATGTTACCTTGTATATTTTAAAAAAAAATAAATGGTTTTTACATTGGTTTTCTAAGTTTTCTCAACTCAATGGGGTTTTCAGTTTATCATTCCCTTATATATATATATATATGTGTGTGTGTGTGTGTGTGTGTGTGGAATGAGTAAAATGAGAATAAGGTTACATTGTGAAAACAATAGAAACCAATCACAAACCTTTGATCTTTGATCATCCAAGGGTTCTTATTGTGCCACATATATATTTTTTTTTGTCTTTTTGTTTCCCCTATTATTTTATTAGACTAAAAAATATTAAAATATAAATTAAGAAATGGTAAAATCAAATCATTTTGTTCCCCTCCTCCCTAATATTTTTGTTTCCCTCATCATCACATCAACATACGTTTTATTTTATTTTTTAATTCATTTCATTTAAAAACACAACCACTCTCACACTTATTTAATATATAGAATACTAGAAAAAATAAAATAACACCCATGTACAGGTATGCTTACGTCAGTGAAAACCAATAAAACTTATTTACACAAGTGTATAACCCTGCAAAATCTGTAAAAATACATATTACACCATTGTAGATAACTAGTGATAGCTATAATAATCGTATTTTTGTTGTACATCATTGTAAAATAATCAGCAACATCATTTACGCCAGTGTAAGTACCCCAACAACATCTATAAAATTTATATTACAACACTACAGAGAACTAGTGATAGCTATAATAATCGTATTATACCAGTGTAAAAGTCAAAGTTGCCCCGAAATCATCAATGTAAATGTCACACCCTCAAATTCCACATGCGGGGTTTTACCGCAAGGCGTGTGACACATAAGGATCCAAGTCAACTGTCATAATAAATGACAACTATATGTAAAATACGTAAACAAATAACCATGATGTTTCACAACATAAAACGATTAGCGGAAGCTGAAATAAGTTTACAACCCATAATAGAATAAACGTAGTCTGAATGTCACACCCCGACTTTTCCCTCGTCGGTTGTGACGTTTGGTAGCTTCGCCGCGCAGCGAAAAGTTGCATCTAAGACCATTTGTTTCCTGAACGCCATTTCTAACCCTCTAGGATTTCCCGATCCCAAGACGTCACCTACTCCAACCGTGCCGTGACCAAAGTTTAAACCTGAAAGACATACTTAAAAAGTCAGCATAAAGCTGGTGAGTTCATAAGTTTTACAAAAGTAATTCCACAAGTTTTTATAAAAGAGTTTCCGTAAGTCTGAAAAGATCATTCCCGTTAATACTATGTTATAAGAACGTTAGCTAGACATTAAGTATCGTTACTACTACGAGTTGGAAACCATTACTGACCCGCGGATCCGTGATATGTATGCCCAGTAAGTAGGAACCACCGTCATCATCGGTGGCTCCAAGTAATTAGAGACAATATGCCCCCGCCTGGCTCCCAGCCGTCGGGTGGGGTTTGTCAGGCCCCAATAGATCTATCCATATTTTCCCGATATGTGTTCCCACATACTCATGGTTTCCCCCTAGGACTCCCTGATGAAACACCCGTATAGTAAACAACCATAACCATAGTATAACATGATCTTTAAAACAATGTAAGCAATAAGCATGTTTCTCCCACCGAAAGTAAAACAGTAAAAGTGGGGCTGTGACACTCACACACCCATTTCATTTCTCAAAAACTTGTTCGTTTGAAATTCCCCAGGTTTTCATAAAAGAAGCATGTCTTTCCCCCGAAAACATTTATAAGTCAGTAAAAAATGGGGTATGAACTCACCTTAATTTCCTTGCTTAGCTAGCGAACAAAGCCCGAAGCTTTGACCGACTTCCTTGTGCCCTATTACAACAAAAGACACCTTAAAGTCTAACACATATAAACCTAGCCTATTATCCAGCTAAAAGATAGTTTATCCAGCTATCTAAACTCGTGTGTATTAACTCGAGTACTAATATGCTTTAACTCGACGAACCGATCGTGACTTATCTTACTTATGCGTTAACACACGACATAGAACCCAAGTTGCGCACTTGTCACTATTCGTGTGTACGCCACGTTGGACTAATGCCTCGAAACATATAACTTATCCTGAGCCGTAACTCGTCTCGTTAGTCGGATAAATGCATTTGTCTTGTACATTTCTTTTTAGGAAAATACATTTTGCAAAATATCATTCTTATTGTTATTAACTTCCAAGTAATAATAAATGCTACATTAATTTCGAAAATCCGACATTTAAAGTATTCAAAACTTTGTTTTGCATATAGCTTTCCCAAGTAAATAAGACGTTTATATATTTTTGAATACGAACAATAAACATAGTTTATATACCGAAAACCTTTGGAAACTCGTCGTACTCGACGTTTAGCAAAACTACATATATTTGTTTTCCAAACATTGCCTAGGGTTCGCTTATTATTGTTGCAAATGATTCTTGTCAAAACGTCGCGATTTTATATAAATACCTTTATTAAGACACTTGGAAAAATCACTTATAAAACATATACAACGGTATTCGCTTCATTAAGCTTTGGATTTTTATAAAAAATTCGGCAGAGTTTCCTCTGTTTTTGAACAAACCAGACAACACAAGTCGTCTACAATTTTCCCAAAATCAATACCAAACACAAGACCACATTTCACTTATCCGCAATTTCCAATCAAACGAGACTTATACGATTCGACGCCTTTATATAAACTACCTTTATTTATATAAAGAAACGACAACACACACACACACATATATATATATATATATATATATATATATATATATATAGTCCAACTAACTTAGTCCAAGGTCCAATAATACCAAGTCACGCTTTATATACTTATAAATAATAATATTGTCGGTTCGTTCGCGAGGTAACAATATTTATATATATTAGTAAGTATTTATATATAAATATACTTGTTTATAACTACAATCACAAAATAAATACAAGAGATTTAGTTATACCATGTCGTACGCGCAAAACGTCATCTCACACGGCATGCTAACCCGATCCGACGGTTGACCAGATCTGACCCGTTTGACCACGTTTGACCGAAGCTTGACTTAGTTGACCATCCCTATCTGACCCGAGACACTTGACCCGAACCGAATCTGAACCGATCTCGTAATCGGATCCAACTTTGACCAATAACCGAGACCAAAACCAACTGATAACTAACCGGGCTTCTCGGGCCTGACCAAACCAAAGCAACCACCACCTTAGTCATCCCTAAAGCCGCCAACACAACCATAACCACCACCGAGCCCACCATAACTAGAACCCGACCAACAAAGACGAGACAACCTAACCATACGGACCCATCCCGAGCCCTTCTACAAACTCGGTCACCAACCAACCCGGTCCAAATCTGATCTGGGACCTAACCAACCCGGCCCAAGACTCGAGACCCGCCGCCGCTGCCTTCTACAACCACCACCATCTCTGGCCAACCACCACCAAGATCTGACCCGACTTATATCCCGACCAAAACCCACGAGAGCCTGAACAAACCCATCAAACCCAACTCCAAAACCCGACACCCTGCTACCACCTGCCGCCTCTACCTGGAACCCAACAACCACCGCACTACACCCCGACCCCAGAACCACCTTGACCCGACACCATCTACCACCGTAGTCCGCCTTCTCCACCCCTAAGCCAACGCCGCCCCTCATCCTTTTCACCCATAATCTTCCAATCAGGTTACTATGGTCCCGAAAATCCACCACATGGACGACGTTCACTCGTAGCCACCACCACGGTGGCCATTTTAGACCGGAATAAGGAGGAATGGGGGTGTTCGGGTAGGATAGAATGTAGAGAGATAGAGAGAGAGAAAGTCGAAGAGAGAGAGAGAGAGAGTGAGAGAGAGAGAGAGAAGACATGGTTTTGTTTGGGGTGCGGCTGGCCAAATGAAGAAGAAAGAGGTGGATAAGGCCTTTTATAGCTAGGGTTTCCTAGGTGGGTTTCTACCGCGTATCAAACCTGTTCTAAACGTATCGTGCCTCGGTTTTATTCTAGGCCCGATAATTAATAACAAAAGTTAGTCGGTTTCGCTCGTAATTATAAAGTATAGTAAACCAAGCAAAAATATATATATTTTCAATGTCCGACGCGTGTTTTAAGAACACGCGTTTAAATCGCGTTAATTAAATCGGTCGCAGTTTCAATTGTAAAAACGGTCAGTAAACTTCCGAAACTTAATAATTAACAATATCTGAAAATATAAATATTTATTTTTAATAAAAAAAAAATCACGTCAGTGTAGATCGGAAGTTGCCGGCTGTCACACTAAAATTGTCTAAAAACATGCAACTAAACTTTAGACCCCGTGCGCCTAGTCTATGTACTGCTACCTTAGCGACCTGAGAAAACATACAAAAAAAAGTCAACATATAATGCGGGTGAGTTCACAGGTTTTTATAAAACGTTTCCATAAGTTTTGAAAGATCAATCCGGTTACTACTATGTTATATGAACGTTAGCATACTACGGTTAGAAACCATTACTGACATGTAACCATGTATGAATGCCCAAATGTTGGGCTACCGTCATCCTCGGTAGACCCGAAAGTTAGAGACAATATGCATTCGTCCGACCTCCAGCCGATCCGGGTGGGGTTTGTCAAGCCCAATAGATCTATCCACATTTCCCCCGTTATGTATACCCACATATTCACAGTTTCCCCTGGGACTTAAGATGAAACGCCGTATAATAAACAAAAGATAACCATAGTATAACATGATCTTTATGAATCCAAAGTACGTAGCATGTTTCTCCCCCGAAAGTAAAATCAGTAAAAGTGGGACTGTGACACTCACCTTAAGTTGCGTTCTTGAAAATAGTTAAACCGAAATGCTAAGATAGTTCCTAATACCGGCGACCTATCATAAGATGTATATAAGTATCCGGGCTAATAACCCATAGGCTAACTAGTCCCTGAATATCCAGACCATAACCAAGTACGTTTGAAAACACGTTTGAGCATTAACACGTTAAGATAACTTACCCTTAATAATATAGTATCTGTCAATACCATTACAGTGTAGCGGTAGAGACATTGGTGGGTAATGATAGAAAACCCGGGGGATCCTAGGTTCGATTCTTGATCCAGACGAGTTTTACCGGTAATTTCATCGTCGTGCCTACGGGCAGGTGGGTTACCTGGGTTTTCTCCGAAATTGGTGTTTGACAACTCGGGTACTCTCAGACTACTTGAATTTGTTGACAACTCGGGTGCCCTGAAAGTGCTCAGATTTAATTTGTTGGCCGATAAAAAAAATAATATAGTATCTATTAATGGAAATTATTATAATACTTATATGCTAACAGTATAAACAGAAAGAAATGAGTACATTTAGCACCCCTTTAACTAATCATATTCAGCTTGATTTTCACCTGTTGTATTTTTTTTTTTAAATGTTTAGTTTAGTGGAAATCCTTATACAACTCTAGCCTAGCGGTCTAAGTTCGAATCACTACCCACAAACTGGTGTTCTCCTTGCCTAAACTCAAACCGTTACGGAGAATTTTTTTGTAGTGTGCATGGATCGAACCTGTGACCTACCCCCACGATAAGAATCTTTAAGAAAAAACTCATCCTATCTCAAACCAGCTGGGATGGACTTTCACCTGTTGTATTCTTCATCAAATATTATGGTTGTTAAATGTGGCGGCCTGCCGACGCTACCGAACTACTTTCTTAAAATAATATAGAAAACAATAAAGCACAACATAACACAAATGTGAGCATCATTTGCAGATAAGTCCCTACGGTTTTTATTTTTTGAAAAGTTGTGTCACAAATCGGTCCGGTCCACACATTTGCACTCTTTTGCGCCGTTGTCAATTTTTGAAAAAAACTAATTTATTAGATTTTATATCTACTTTTTATGGCATGTTAGATACCATTTAAAGGGTAGATGCGTAACTATTTCTCAAAGGCTCAAAATGAACATGAGGTTTTTATCAATTAACCTTTTTCCTAATAAACTTATAAATTTCTAAACAAAGTATTCCAATAACATATACAAACTATAATAATACTTATAAGAAACTTATAAATATCTCAAAGTATATATTACATTTTTTTTCAATTTTTTTTATCTAAACAAATTAAGTATTCCAATAACATACAAAGTATAATAAACTAATAAATATCTCAAAGGCTCAAAGTGAACGTGAGGTTTTTATCAATCTTTTTATTTTTTTTCTAATTATTAATTTTAAAATAATCAGGAACTGAAAATACAAATATCTATTACAATAAAACTAAACTTTGATGGCAGCTATGTAAATACTATATATCCTAAGTTTGTTACAAACACTTTTACTCTTGTTATTTAAATATTGACTTTTAATATGATAATAGTTATTACAAAATCGTACATAAAAACTATGAACTATGTAAACATGTAGTCGATTTTTACCACAATGCTCGTGTCATGTTATTAGGCAAGTCGTTCCTTACTGTTCAAAAACAAAAAATGTAAGCATGTAACTATTAAAGCTATGCATCAAATTCAAATCAAGTCTATCTATTTTTTAAAGCATATTAATGATTACATCTTTGAAAAATAGGGTGTCAATATCGTTCAAAATCTATAGGCAAACGTGTATGTATTTGACTCCTTAAATTTTATAAAGGAGTTTAGTGGGTTGTTGGATGGGGAAACTTGGGTCCGTAAGATTACCAAAACACACTTATGTCATGGTTTATTCTTCTTGATATTGGTCCTTCTTAGGGGACTACCAAACTAGTGACTTCAAATTCAATAGAAAACGTTTCCATATCAACTCTTTGAAAGTGGGAGACAAGACAAGTTTGCTCGACCACCATACCAACTTAATTGGCCAAAAAAGTTTGAAAATTTTCATGTTTCTTTTAGTAAAATTTTAAAGTCAGAAATGGGATGAAGTTATGGTGATTATTTTTGTTTGAACGAACCGTGGAATTTTATTATGTAAAAAGAAAGAAAACAACTAACCAGGAGCTAGATACATTATACACACCCAATAGAACAGATGGGTTGAGTTATTCTACAAAGGATACAAAAAATGAGAAGGGTGAGAAGGATACAAAAAACACAATAAATCATGAAATATGACACAATGAGCCACAAAATATAACACGATGCCAAAAAATATAACACAATGCTGAAGAAAAAAGACACAATGAATTGAAAAAATGACACAGTGGTGAAAATAAGAAAAAGACACAATGGTATATAAAAGAGACAATGATATAATGTATATTCTAAAAACTACAAGCTAAAACTCCAAAAAAACAAAGACCTAAAAACTAACGTCGTAGGGTTCGATAAGACGATTCCAATGTCGCTTGAATGGGTTCAATCGGAGTTCGTTTGATACCCTTCCTACGACTTCCCATTTTTATTTCACTATGTATTTGATCCTAATCCTAGAACGGGTAGCTAAATATCTGAAAGATTAAAACTACATCAACCGAACCAGTACAGAGCCTGTATTTTGGACCTATATTTCACATACAAAAAACCAACAATCTTGCAATTGAGATGTCTTTATTTTAAGACAAGTTGTGGTGATTTATGAAAGGTCCTTAGTGATGCAAACAATAGAACTGATATTGATGGAAGTTTGAATGTATGAAGTTGATTAACAACATGATTTCATAGGTTAAGTTAAAGTTACGGGTTACCAAAATAAATATTTGTCGAGGTTAGGTTAGAGAGTTTGACATGTTATACACAATTTTTAAATTTTTGATATTTGACAATACAGTCACGCTAGTTGAGTTAAATACTAATGTGTAAAACATTACTAACATTTTTTTTGTACTTTTTGAAGTGCAAATCTTATATGAAAAGATAAACAAAATACTAACGGTTTACTTACATTTATGGGCTTATTTTTTTTTAAAAGGTTGAATAAACATTTTATTGAGGTATAGAAAAACCAGAACATACACGTACTGATAGTAATTGATTATAGAGTAATTACATTTTTATTCAAGTTTGGAAAAAAAAAAAAAAACTAAAATATGATAGTTTTGATGTATAGGATGAATTTTGATATGTGTAGGACAAGTTTGATGTGTGTAGGATAAAATATTTAAAGCTAATTAGTTGGATAATTAATGTGAAATGAGTTAAAGTATTTAATGTTATGTCTTCTTTTTGTTCTCAAATTAAAATTATTCACAAATTAATGATCCCCCTGTATGATTTGATATCCTTCTAAATATTTTTACGATCTCTTAATCTGTTCAAATATGCCCCAAACTAGCTTACTATATTATATATAAAAAAAATCCTTGTTTATTAAACATGGGGTAATTTCAAACAAACAAAATAAGATGTTAGATGTGAACAAGAATACTAGACTTGATGATATCTACACTTTGAAGTTTGAACAAAGGGCAAATGCTTTTAATCTTATTTTCTTGAGAAAGGAAAGTGCATACATATAATATTGTGAGATGATTAAAAGGTTGATGATGAAAAGGTTGATTGTAGTACTAAAACGAATATGAACACAATATACAATTGATCTATATATCATGGGATGCATGATGACCCTACAATTTGTTTGTGTTTTACTCATGACAGATAAACAAGATATCCTAAAAAATATAATGGTCATACACGGTTGTGGCATCTTAACGCGGTAACGCTATCCCTATTTTTGGCGAAAATGTTAAAATAACATGATATCAAGAACATCAAAAGTTTTATTCTAAATCAAAGAAAGATTACAAAACAAAAGAAATACAAACAAAAGATCTGATCAACTCTCTCACTCACCTATTCTCAAATCAACAAGATCTCAGTTTAATCTACTAGAAAACAATGGATTACAATAACAAAACTAAGTCAAGAACAAGATGTTCAGGACTTCTAACCATAATCTAGATGACGAACAAGAGAAAAGTACAGAGTTTTTAGAGAAAAAATAACAAAATGACTGAATAATGCAAGAGAGAGAAAGAAACAAGCTTTTTATATGTTACTCTCACAGCTCAGCGATCGAAGACAATCAACGGCTAAGATATAAGCTAAAAGACTTGATTAATGGACGAGATCATTTTGTGCTTCTTTCACTCGGATAGCCAATGTGGCAAGTGTAACTCGTTTGGGCCAACTTATCAGCAATTGGGCTAGACTTATTTAATACTTCTGTTGGGCTACTCCTGATATAACCAAACACCTTTAACATATTTAGCCCAGATCACAAATCTTCACTTATGCAATTGACCAACTGAGCTTCACGAACACTGGAGACCATCTACTCGGCAACAAGTGATCTTGATCAACATCATCATCATTCCAAATGATCTTTATAACCAACCTGAAACAAACACTTATGCAAAATATTCAACTATCTATTTAAACAATAATGAATACTATAATTGTTATTAACATGTTACCATGTTAATTTCAACACCCTCCTCAATTTTAGTATTCAAAAGGATTAAACATATTTAACAACTTACTCAACTCAATGTGTTGACTAACACCAAGTCTTTTAGTCATGATATCAGCCAACTGATTCTCAGACTTTATCTTAATAGTTTTAACAAAACCTTTTGTCACCAAATCCCTTAGGAAAAATAAATCAAGTTCAAAATGTTTTGTTCTATCAAAAAATACTGGATTTGCTGCAATAGAAAGTGCAGCACTGTTGTCACAAAACAGACTAACAGGTAATTAAACCTGAATATGTAATTCAGACAACAAATTTATTAACCACAAAATTTCACAATATGTAGTACACATAGCCCTAAATTTTGCTTCTGCAGAAGATCTTGCAATTATTGACTGTTTCTTGCTTTTCCAGGTAACCAAGTTACTTCCTAAGAATATGCAAAAACCAGTCACTGATTTTCATGTTTCAACACACTTGGCCCAATCAGAATCTGAAAAGGCCATAAGATTAAAACGTGTATTCTTTTTAAAACAAATCCCTTTCCCTGGAGCTTCTTTTAAATACCTTAGTAACCTAAATGCAATTTTCAAATGCCATTCAGTTGGTTTGTGCATATACTGGCTAAGGTATTGCCCAGCATAGAAAATGTCTGGTCTAGTGTGAGACAAATAGATCAGTTTTCCTACCAACTGTTGATAGCCTGTTATATTAGCTAGCACTTGTTTTTTTGATATTGCATAGATTGACTAAGACATGATTTGGCTCCAAGGGACTCTTAACAGGTTTACATGCAAGCATACCATACTCTATTAAGAGGTCCATACAGTACTTTCTTTGTGATAAACAAATATTTTCATTACAAGAAATTACTTCAAGACCTAGGAAATATTTTAATTATCCTAAATCTTTTAACTTAAAATTTTCTTTTAGACAAGTTTTAATCTTATCAATTTCTTTGACACAACTACCAGTCAAAACAATGTCATCTACATAAACAAGTAGAAACACAGTAGCATAATCAGTTATCTTAATAAAGAGAAAATAGTCACATTTACTTTGGGTAAAACCCATTTCACACAACACTCTAACAAGTTTTTCATTCTACATTCTTTGAGCTTGTTTAAGCCCATATAAGGATTTATTTAACTTACAGACTTTAGTCTCATTTTCAGAAAAATATCCTTCAGGCAGTGTCATGTAAACATCTTCATGTAAATCACCATACAAGAATGCATTATTTATGTCTAACTGGAACATTTTCCAACTATTTTGCACAGCAATAGACATCACACATTTAACAGTGACAAATTTGACAACAGGAGAAAATGTCTCCTCATAATCTATTCCCTCTTTTTGACTATAACCCTTAGCAACAAGTCTAGCTTTAAACCTTTCAATCTCACCACTAGACTTATACTTAATTCTATAAACCCACTTATATCCTACAAGGCTTCTGCCTCTAGGAAACTCAACTAAACTCCAAGTGTTGTTCCTATTTTGTGCTTCAATCTCTTCATTCATAGCACTAACCTAGTTTGGGTCAAGAACAACCTGTTTATAACAACTAGGCTCAACACTTTTGTTTAGTACACTAGCAAACACTTTATTATCAATAGTTATCTTAGCATAGTTAACTACTCTTTCGACACCAAATTTTACTTTACCCTCAACAATAAAGTCATCAAGTTTCTTTGGAAAGGTAGACCCCCCTAGTACTTCTTCTAACAGACTGAGTAATTGACTCATTGCCCTCAGGAAGTCTATTGATTTCAGTGTCATATATCACATCCTCTGCACTGTCATTAGTTTTGTTCTCAAGGTCTGACTGTAAACCTGAAGTTTTACTCAGACTATGAGACTTAGAACTAGACTGTTGAGACCCATGTGTGTTTGACTCAACCTTACCTATAACCCCTCCTTCATCATTGGGCTCATCAGACTGTTCAGATGATTGTGTTTCAATTTCATAATGATTGAAAAAATTTGAAGAATCTAACTCACTTACAAAATTATCATTGAATTTTTCAAAAACACCTTTGTTTTTAAATGGAAATATTGTTTCATAAAACTTCACATCTCTAGAATAAGAGATGGTTTTTGATTCAAGGCTATAAACCTTGTATCCCTTTTTTTCATTAGAATATCCTATAAAGACACACTTTTCAGCTCTTTCACTAAGTTTATTAGATTCATTAAGAATAGTTGTGAAACACAAGAATCCAAACATTCTCAGGTGTTCTAGGAAGGGTTTAAAACCAAAAATAAGCTCATAGGGGGTTCTACCATCCAACACAGATAAAGGAGTCCTATTTACCAAATAAGCATAAGTTAAAACATACTCAGACCAAAACTTCACACGTAAATTACTTTAAAACAACAGAGCTCTAGTTACATTTAATAAGTGCCTGTGCTTTCTCTCAGTATTTCCATTTTGCTGAGGAGTATAAGCACAGGTAGTCTGATGCAAAATTCCAAGTGTTTTACAATAACTACTAAACTGATTATTAACAAACTCAGTTCCATTGTCACATCTAAAAACCTTAACAATTTTACTAAACTGAGTTTTAAGAATATTAACGAATCTACTAATATATATAAATAAAAGTAGTTTAGGGACACTTGTCATCTTCTGAGGGCATCCCTTCTTTTTTTTCCCGCTCAAATAGATGGATCTTTTATTTGGGTTATGGATCTGGGTAATGGATAGTCCAACATATTAACTCCACTAAAATCGTTTATCAGTTATAAGTTTCCGGGTTTTATTGTTTCATCCTAACCTAAATCTATTCATTATCTTTCTAACCCAACCTAATACAAATCCTTTCATCTTCTTCAATAATATCGCCGGGAACATCAGGTATGAATTTTTCTTCTTCTTCAACTGATCTCTCAAGTTCTTTGTCAATACTTATTTAATCCATTCGTTTTCAGTTATTTTATTTGAATGATTCTAAAATCGTATTAGGTTTTGTGTATTTTAGGGGGAATTGAACGATTCAGGTATGAAATCGTATTAGTAGATTACTGCTCTGTATGTTAATCGTTGTAAAGTAAAATTATTGTTTGCCGATTTAGGGGTTTTATAATCATGTATTCTTTGTATAATGTATAATCATGTATTCTTTGTATAATGCCGATTTAGGGGTTTTATAATCATGTTTGCCGATTTAGGGGTTTTATAATCATGTATTCTTTGTAAAGTAAAATTATAGTAGATTACTCTCTCTCTCTGAGTAGCAAGTTTTAGGTATTTTGGATGTTACAGCATAATGTGTTTTCCATTATAGCAAATTTCTATAATACACCTTTTATACGTAATCAGTACATGATAGCTTATTTGTCAAATTTTATAAGTGACAGAGTAAAGGAGTTATCATTCCAAAGGGTTTAAAAGATTGGAAAGATATTCAAATAGTTGTATGAACATTCTTAAGTGCAAACACTTTGAAGTTGGTTGGACAAATTCCTAAGCATTTTGATGTTGAGAGTTATAACAGTTTATATGTAATGCATAAAGCATTGTGCACTTTTGATAAGCTATATCAGATTAGTATGTGATATAACAGGGATATCTTTACAGTAGTCGTGCTTATAATATTTATACTGTAGTGGTTCTACTTATGATATTTTGGGTGTATTTTAAATGTAGTTTATTGTGCATTGTGGATCCCTGTTAAGCTATAACAGATTAGTATGCACAGATTGTCTGTTCATCATCTTTTGCTTTTGGATTACTTATATTAATGAGGTTTTCTTGATTGATATAATTTTTTGTTCATTATTTTCTTTTTAACAGGAAGACTGTTTGAATCTTTAACATTTTGTTAAAATGGTATTTGCTTTCTTTAGACCTATCCCTTTGAACGACGCCAGCTACTTGGTAATATTTTTTTTAATCTTATCTTCAATTTTTATTATGTATTTTTAACTGTTTTTTCATTATATTGTTATTTCGACAGTTTGATGTTTATTATAGTATACTAACAAAATATTTATTTATTTAACTAATTAACAGAAATTGCCGCCATGTTACGACCATAACTACCCTGTGGGTCCTGTTTTGATAACCACGGATGATGATAAGTCATGGGGTGTAATAGTTGAACAAAAATCAGACTCATTTCAGATAACAACAGGATGGAATCAAGTTGTAAAAGATCTTCGGCTTATAGTAGGCGATTTCGTTGTCTTTGAGTTGTTTGAACATGCTACTTTCAAAGTTACGATATTAAGTTCTGTTCAACCGTCGGATGTTTCAAACAAATTCCCGTATTGGTGGATAATACCGGCAAAAAATAAGATGGTAAATATTTAAATTACCTTATTTTTTGTAATTATTTTATTTTTATATAATTTTCTGATGTGTTGGTATATATTTCAATCGGCGTATGTAGAATTTGCCTGCTGATTATGTGGAGCATCATTTCAAAGACAGTAAGGTTCCACATCCGGTTGTCATACGTTTGGGAGATGTGTATGAATGGACAGTCCTAATTGAGCTGTATATCTTTGGATTTTATTTCACTGATGGTTGGAGCACTGTTTTTAAAGATCTTAAATTACGCATTGGAGATTTCCTGGTGTTTGAAAAGGTTGCTGAGTTTGAATTCAAGTTAGAACTGTTTCGAGAAGATGGAAGGCGGGCTGATGCTGATGAAATATGGAATGCAAATATTGAACAAGAATTGGAAGTTTCTGATGAAGTGATTGAGCTTTCTTCTGATGAATCTGAAGACAGTGATTCTGAATCTCCTGATGAATCTGAAGACAGTGATTCTGAATTTCAATATGCTGTTCCAGATCATGAAGCCGTTCAAAAAGTGACATACCGTTTAGTAAGTTTTTAGTACTTAAACATATGTATCTGTTCAAATTTATTTAGTTTTTATTTTAATTTATTTAATATTTACTTAACTTTTTGTAGCGTTTTTCAATCCCTTTTGGAAAGGATTGTGAGTTTGATAAGGTGGAAAGCTTACGTATTCAAGTGGAAAATGGGAAGTCTATTACTAAGAAGCTGCGTGTTGAAGGTTCTGGTAGTAAAAGGAGATATGCTGTCAGTGAGTGGAAGTCATGCATGAAGAAGCTTCGTTTGAAGAATGGTAGGCGTTATCGTATTATGTATTTCAAAAGGGAAGGTATGTTGGTGTTTTCATCTCCTTAGTCAGAAGCTACAAATTTAGAATAGTAGGTTTATCTAAAATGTAATTTGGAAATGACGTAGTAAGGAAGTAAGGTTTGATGAAAGCAATAGTGAATAGACCTTCAAATTCCCCAAATTTTGTTTACTTAGTGTTGGGGTATATTGTTGGAAGGTATATATGAAGTAGGGGATTAAAAGTTTTGTGGTCTTCTAAATATGTATAAGAAGACTTGAATGTTCCAAATTTTGGTTTATTAATGGTTAATATAAGGTTTTCTATGTAGCTTTAATTTCTAATATTATTTTTATACATTTTCATTATCTATAATAGTTTTCTTAAGATCTTTGTGTTATGAATATTGTTTTAACTTACCACAATAAACAACTTTCCAAAATCATACAACATTAATGTTATGTCAAATGTAAAGAATTAACGTTTAAGATGAGCAGTTTCAAATATTCATTAGGACAGTTATTAGGACAGTTAATTTATATTTCAGTTTAAAATCAGATTTTGTTAATTAGTTTTTATATTAGATTGTAATCAACTGTCTGTTGATATATTTTTTTTTAATTATGTTTCAAATATATATTGTTTATTATAACATATTATTTTTTAATAACATATATCTTCTAAAAATACAGATAATTATTCTTATCTTTAACTTAAAATTTTCAAATTCTTAATCTTATCTTTTAATAGAATTCGTTTTTTAAAAAGAGATTTTATCTCTAAATTTTGAATTTTAAATATACTTCTTTCTCTATATATATCATTCAAGTTCACCATTTTCACACATTCTCTCTACAAGAAAATAATTATTCAACCAGCTTTCTTGAGGTTAGTATTTTTTTAATTTCACATTATATTTTATTATTTATCTTAATGATTCACAATATATATAAATACTAACAACAAAGTTTTTTGGTTTTCTTATTTTTTGTTTTTATAATTAGATATGGCAAATGGAAATGTTACCATGTTGAATGCATTGAGGTTGAATGAAGATGACTGTAAAATTAAGGTCAAGATTCTGAAGGTGTGGAGGCGAAAAATGAATGGTGAAGAAAATAAATTCTACTCCATAGAAATGATTCTTATGGATGAAGAGGTAATTGAAATTTTTTAATTTTAAGATATTGTTTTATTTTATTTTCATAATTCTATTATACTATACCACATTATACTATTCGATATCTTAATCTTTGTTTAACATATAGGGAAACAAAATACATGCAAGCTGTTTGCATAGATTCTTCTTCAGATTTGAGAAATTCTTCATTGAGGATGAGAATTTATTGATAAATAGGCCTTCACTTGCTGAAAACAAAAATAATTTTCAGTTGGTCAACAATGACCACAAACTAACTTTTTATATCAGCACATCTGTGAGGAAATGCGACGACTGGAGTGGTCCTGAACATGGCTTTGATTTGACTGATTTTAAGTCAATTCTTGGAAAATCGTCTGTTGTTGAAGATAACAAAGCTGTGGGTGCAGTAATAGGTTAGTAGTACATTATATTTGTTATACATATTAATAATATTTTTGTTGTACATGTTTAAAAAACTAACACAGATTTCGAACAATGTTATTTTAGATCTCATTGGATATGTCGTGATTTGCTATGACATAGAGGATACCGTAACAAAACTAGGACCTGGGAAAAGGCTTAACCTAAAGCTGACTGATTTAGAGTAAGTATTATTAAGCAGTTTCATTATATGATATTTACTTAACTTTCTTTTTTTTAAAATGTTTAATTTTAATATGTATCAGTGATGAGGAGCTTGGTGTGACCCTTTGGGATGAATTTGCAATTGAGATGCACTCATTTATGGCTCGCAAAGATAGGGAGAAGGATGTGTTTCTGCTTATTCAGTTTGGGTCAGTAAAGCTTCATCAAGGTAATTAAAGGCTGATACTATGAATTTGATATGAGTTTTATTTTTAGTATTGTTTATTTTTAAGTGTAGATTATATTTTCATTTTAGATAAGCGGAGTGTCTCAAATGCATTTAGTGCAACAAAGCTGTTCATTAATTCCGCTGTTGATGAAATCGTTACCTTTAAAGAACGGTAATTTTTATTTTTTCCGTTTGCGTGTAAATGATTTATTTGCTGTATAAATTTTACAGTATATTTTGATGTTAAGTTATTTTTTATTGGCATTAGATATTTTGCAAAGTATCGAAACGCAAGGGCCATAAGTGGTAACGAGTCAGGTTCTGTCATGGCTGCTTCAGAAGAGGATATGTTTGTTAATTCTGAATATAGTCCTCTAGCGTTTGTTTCTATAATTGATGAGGTAATTTGAATTAGTGAATCTACTAATATATATTTTTTTAATTTGTATTTGTGTTGTTTATTTAAAAGGTTTTTTTTTTTTCACGCTAGAATAAACATTTGGTCGTGGTTGCTACAATTAAGGGGATATGTACTAAAAAACTGTGGTATTATGAGGCGTGCACTTCCTGCCATTTCAAAGTTGAAAAGGAATTTGGTGTAATAGAAAATGCAGATGGAATTCCTGATATTGGTGAGCGGAAGTTTAAATGTAGTAATAAAACATGCAAGGTCGAACCTGTAAACGCTGAGTACAGGTATAATCTAAATAAATTTAAATACTTTTTTTGTTGGTTATTAATCTTTATTTCATTAGATTTCTGTTATTATTATATTTTGTGGTGTTATTTTATAAAGGTTCAAAATTCCTATTATTGTTCAAGACTCAACTGGAAGTGTTTCTCTAACTCTTTTTAATCGAGAATCAATTAGGATGTTAGGGAAGACGGCTGCAGAAATTGTCAACAGACAGGACCAGGTTTTACCTAATAATACATTTTATTAGATAATATTGATTTTTTACATACACGTTATAAACAGTTAAGCAATATTATTTTGTATTTACAGGCTGATGAGTTTGAGGATTTTCCAACCGAGTTTAAGCAGTTGATTGGAAAGAAGTTAGCGTTTCACATTAAGGTGACAAAATACAATGTTGATCACAACATTGAGTATTATGCTATTAACAAGGTTTCAAATGATGTTGATATTATTAAGAAGATTGAAGATAAGCATTCCGTTGAAAAGGTATGTGTAATACAGTTATATATTTCACGTCATATGATAGTGATATTCTACTTATATATGTTTTTTTGTACTAAATCAGAGTGATGATCTAAATCAAAATGATGCTTCGCCGGGTGATCAGCAGCCAAATACGGTTTCGTTGAAGGTGATGTTTATTTTATTTTGTGTTGTTTCGGTATGTATTAGTAGATTGCATTCGTTTATATTCATTTTTTCTTTTTTAGGATGCGCAATCGTCAACGGACGAGAATGTCACTCCAACGTCTACTGTTGCTGAAGATGCTAATAAAAGTACCTATGGTGATCTTAAAAGAAACCTGGAAGAGGTTTACCCGGCAGAGGATCTTTCGCTTTCTAATGTTAGTGATTCAGATCAGAAAGAGGATGGAATTGTCGGAGATGCAAAAGAGGATGGAATCAGGGGAGATACAAAAGAGGAGAGGCGTTCAAGCAGAGCAAGTGCGAAGAAGCGGATGTTGGTTCCAAAAAAAGAGAAATAGATTTATTCAGCCCCCATTCACCAGCTGATTCAGTTGTTGCTGTTTTTTTATTTTGGACATGTTTGGTTTTTTTCGTTGTTGGATTGTTTCTTTTTTCGTTTCGTTCTAAGACTACTTTATGTTTGAGTAATAAAATGGTGAATGGTTTTCTTATATTGAATCGTTTTGATCCTCAAACAATCAACCTAAAGCATGCATTCATAGTGAAACGACTTTAGCATTTGTGTTTATTCAATAGATTTGTTTGCTATTATTGAATGTAAAACATAATGGTAGGCAATTTTCAGTTTATTGAATTCAACACATAGGACACAAGGTTAGCATCCTCCATTATCCAGGTACATCTTCAGTTTATTTACATAAAACATGTGAAACAAATGTTTAAACAACAAATGTTATTATATGATTAACATGCAATACGATTTTCTATTGTATATGTTCCATTATTATTATAATTTGTAATTTGAATTTGAATTGGTGTGTTTTATTTTTATCTTTCCTAGCATTATTTTCTTTGTAACAAACTCTTCACCATTATCTATTGCAACTACTTTACAAATAATTATGAAAAATTTTGTTCATTTCCCTCTAAAATTCTTTGCATATTTTCGTGAATATTAATTTAGTATTTAACCAAAAATACTCACAGTTTGTTTCAAATTTACTTATAAACTTCATTTGGCTAATATTGAATATTCACGTTACAACATTTGATAAGCATTTCAATATTGAATATTCACCCTTTGTCATGTGATATTGAATTGGTAGGTCCGAAATTTTTGAATCTTCATTTAAAGGCCACCATTTTAAGTCATTATCATATATCATCTTCTCTATTGGTTTGAAGTTAGAATCATAATTACCGTCCTTTTGATATGTTATATGGTTGCATATAATCAAGCTGATACGTGCTCTCAAGAACAGAGGTTTTGATGTTTGATATTATTCAGGTAAGTATAGTATCTTTTAATTTAAAGGTTTATTTCTAATATGATTCTTATTGTTGCTATTTCTTTGTTTACTTTGTTAATGTAATCGACATTTTATATATATATATATATATTTTTTTTTTCGTTTTGGAGGAACATGTCTAAAAGAACATTTGAGCATTCATCTTCATGTTTACCAAATCCTGTCAACAATAATGAAACATCCGATGGTAACATTGTTATTACTTAATTATGGGTGTTTGGTAATTTGTATTTCATTTATTTTCTTATAATGTTGGTTTAATTGTTTGTAGGTAATTTAATCAGGACACCTTTGTCACAAATTACAAATGGTATGGAAAAAGATATATTTTAATCTTAGAATATATATATATATATATATATATATATTAGTAGATAAGTTACGGGCAATGTTTATTTTTTGTAAAGAAAGTATGTGATTTTTTTTCATTCTCCTTTGGATGGTTTTTTACAGTTATTACTCCGGATCCTGTTACTACTACTGCAGCTTCTGTGAATCGAAAAGTTAGAAGGATATATTTGGATAAAAGAAAATGTAATGAGGGTAAAAGCATTCCAAACTCTAATAGCAATTTATCTACATCTGACATAAGGTCGTCGATTGTTAAGGATAAAGAAAATACAACGGCACATAGATATGCGCTTAGGAGTTTGCGTAGTACTCCTAGCACAATAAGCCATACAAGTTCGTTGAATAATATTGGCAGCGGTATGTGTTTTGGATCAAAGATTAAAGTAATATTTAGTTATATTAACATTTTTTAATATATACAATTTGTTTTCTATTTAGGTACATATGTTCGTATCGAAAATAATAGTACGCCATCAAGATCTACTTCGCAATTTGTAATGTCTTCAATGGTATCCCCATCTGGAAATTCAGGTTCCAGAAATGAAAGTTCCTGTTTATCAAAGTTATCTGCCGGGAAGCATAAGTTTGTTAGTAAGGCAAGTAATATTAATGTCGTACCAATGATTGACTTGACAGAAGATTTAGAAGATGATGAACAGCCAATCAGAGGTATCTCTAAAGGTATTCAATTATTAATACGTTCGTAATAGTTTTAACATAATTGAATCATCTTTTGTCAAGTCAAATTGTTTCCTCATTTCGTTGTAAATATTTTGAATTATAGATTACGTAGATCATGGTGATCAACATGTTAAATGTGGAATTTGTAATGCAACATTATGGAAACTTGAGGCTGGTAAAGGAAAAATAACCCTTCAGAAGGTTTGTTATTCTCTATGTTGTGGTTACGGGCGTGTAGAGCTACCTGATTTTAAAGATGCAACATCAAGTTATCAAGATCTGTTTCGGCGCAAAGATGATATAAGCAAGTATTTCCTAACACACATTCGTCGCTTTAATTCTATGTTCTCTTTTACTTCTATGGGTGGAACGATTGATTCAACAATCAATACGGGAAATGCTCCTTATATATTCAGACTTGGCGGCCAAAATTACCATAGAATGGGAAGCCTTCTTCCAAAAGAAGGAGAACAGCCAAAATTTCACCAGCTATATATATATGATACCGATAATGAAGTGACAAATAGACATTCGTTGTTCATGTATGTATTTCTAATATTTATATATGTTAGTTTTATTTTTTTTTTACTTTTGTAACAATATTTTATTTTATAATGTTTAACATCAACATTATTTTTTTGTAGCGGTGACAAACGGAATGGATCTACTAAATCTTCAAAGACATTAGATATTGCCATCATTGAAGCTTTAAAGGCTATGTTAGATAACAACAACCAGCTTGTGAAATCTTATAGGATGGTACGTGACTCTTTTAAGGAAAATCCTCATGTTAATCTTAAGCTCCGTCTTATTTGTGAAAGAGTAGAAGATGGTAGGACATATAATTTACCAACAGCTTCTGAAGTTGCTGCTTTGATCTTGGGGGACATTACTGAAGCTCTTGGTAAGCGAGATATTATTGTTGAAAAAAACAACGGTTTTCTAAAGCGTATTAGTGAATTGCATCCATCATATTTGGCTCTTCAATATCCCCTTTTGTTTCCGTATGGTGAGGATTGTTATAGAATAGATATTCCACATAGAAAAACAGAGGATTCAGAAACAAGTAAACGTCCGTATTGTACTATGCGAGAATTTTTTGCGTACCATGTTCAAGATAGGGTAGATAAATTCTCATTGATTCTGAATGCTGGAAGACTATTTCAGCAATTTTTGGTTGATTCTTACACCATGATTGAAACTGAGCGACTTAACTTTGTACGTTATTCGCAAAGTGATCTTAGGTGTGACACATATGAGAATATTCAGAATCAGCATAAGGATGGTAATAAAGATTTTTCCAAGTCGGGTAAACGTGTAATACTACCGTCGTCGTTTACTGGTGGAGCTCGGTATATGATGCAAAATTACCTCGATGCAATGGCTCTATGTAAGTGGTACGGCTACCCAGATTTTTTTATTACTATTACATGTAACCCGAAATGGCCGGAGGTAAGAAGGTTTCTTAAGGATAAAACAGTTAAGTCGGAAGATAGGCCTGATATTTTATGCCGTATTTTTAAAATGAAGCTTGATACGTTCTTGAAAGATTTAAAGGAAAAGGCAGTTCTAGGAAAAGTTCAAGCAGGTATTTACTTAATCAATTTGAATTTGTGCATTTAAGTTAGTAGATTTGATAAATTATTAATGAAATTTATGCTTTTTAATTATTTGTTTTTTAATGAAAGTAAAATTTTTACTTTTTAATTATCTGTTTTTAATGAAAGTAAATATTAAATTCCGGTTTTTTTACCATGTGTTTCTTTGTTGAAGATTGCATCTATTATAATTGTTATTTTTTTTTATCACTTCTCAAGTATGATAATAGATAGGCTTTAGCGTGTAACTCAAGTATTGTTATTTCCAATAAAACAATACAGATACAATTATATTTATAAAAGCATAATATTCGTTCTACAATTATGTAATTGAAAATGTTTTTACTTTTCTTTTGTAGTTGTTTACACGGTGGAATTTCAAAAACGTGGTCTTCCACATGCTCATATTTGCTTATTCATGGATGTTGATCACAAGCTTCCGACGGTTGACCATATAGAACCGTTTATATCTGCTGAGATTCCTGATAAAAGAGAAGATCCGGAATTGCATCTTCTTGTGAGTGAGTACATGATGCATGGTCCATGTGGAGAAGCTAATATGAAGTCTCCATGTATGCGTGACAGGAAATGCACGAAAAAGTTTCCAAAGAAGTTTTCACCTGAAACGTGCATTGATGCTAAAGGTTATCCGATATACAGGAGACGAGACTCGGGAAATTTTGTTCAGAAGGGTGATGTTCAGTTGGATAATAGATATGTTGTTCCATATAATAAGTATCTTTTAAAGAGATACCAAGCTCATATCAATGTAGAATGGTGCAACCAGGCAGCTTCGATCAAATATTTGTTCAAGTATATAAACAAAGGACCTGATAAAGCGTCTATGGCTATTGTACCGGATGATAAGCAAGATGTTTCTGATTTACCAACGGACGAGATAAAGGAATTTTATGATGTTAGATACATATCTGCATGTGAAGCATCATGGAGAATTTTTAAATTTGATGTTCATTACAGATATCCTTCTGTTACTCGACTTCCTTTTCATCTTCCAGGTCAACAGAACGTGGTATTTGGCGCAGAGGATCATGTTGATGATGTTTTAAAAAAAAGTTCTGTGGCTTCATCAATGTTTTTAGGCTGGATGAAGCTTAATGAAACTGATCCAGTTGCAAGAGAGCTTAGCTATGTGGAATTACCAACAAAGTTTGTGTGGAAACTTAAAAAACGTTGTTGGGAGACAAGGATTACAGGTCGTACAGTTGGTCGTGTTCATTCAGTTTCTCCCGCTCTTGGAGAGGCTTATTTTTTGAGGATTCTTCTTAACAAAGTCAAAGGACCGACATGCTTTGAGCATATTAGAAGTTATAATGGTGAAATATTTCCTACATTCAGAGATGCCTGCTTTGCACGTGGACTTCTAGATGATGATATGGAGTACATTGAGGCAATTAGAGAAGCAAATCTTAGCGGGGATGGTCGTTTTCTTCGTGCTTTGTTTGGAACAATGCTTTTGTGTAATACTCTTTCCAGACCTGATTATGTTTGGGAGAAAACATGGACGATTTTATCTGATGGAATTCTCTATGCACGGGAAAAGAATTCTAATGTTCGAGGTACCATCATAAACATTTAATAAAGCCGTCGTTTTAGTTAGAATATCACCTCATTTATTGAAATTAATACTTGCATATAACGTATTTTAATATTCATGTTGATTCCTGATTGTGTCCGTATTTTTTTTATATATTTAATGTTTTTTAAGCTATTGCATTTGTTTTTTTCATGGTTTAGATTTATCGCTTACCGAAGATCAGATAAAGAACTTGACTTTGGCTGAGATTGAAAAATTTATGCTACGAAATAACTCAAGTTTAAGGAGATTTCCATGTATGCCTTTTCCTGATGATCAAACAGTAGCTTCCGCTCAGAATCGTTTAATCAATGAGGAGTTGAATTATGATCGTACGGAATTAGTTAATGAATTTGACCCCATGTTTAACTCATTAACTGATGAACAGAGACAAATTTTTGATGAAATTATGAAAGCCGTGGATGGTCAGAAAGGGGGTATTTTCTTTGTTTATGGTTACGGTGGAACTGGAAAAACTTATTTATGGAAGACATTGTCAACGGCAATTCGAGGTAGAGGTGATATTGTGTTAAACGTTGCATCAAGTGGTATTGCATCTTTGCTACTGTCAGGAGGTAGGACCGCACATTCTCGCTTTTCTATTCCTATTAATGTTAATGAAGATTCACAATGTCATATCCCAGCAAACAGTGCTCTTGCTCATTTATTGAAAGAAACTAAATTGATCATATGGGACGAAGCTCCAATGATACATAAGCATGCAATTGAAGCTCTCGATAGGTCAATGTCAGATTTATTCAATGGTGATGTTTCGTCAAATGCTGATACACCATTTGGAGGAAAAGTTTTTGTTTTTGGTGGCGATTTTAGACAAATTCTTCCTGTTGTTCCAAACGGAAGTAGGCAACAAATTGTTAATGCAGCTTTAAGCTCTTCTTATTTATGGAACAAATGTAAAGTGCTAAGGTTAACTAAGAACATGAGGCTGACCGTTGGATCTAATACGAGTGATTTGAAAGATACTGCATTGTTTGCAAAATGGTTGTTGGACATTGGTGAGGGGAAGGTTGGAGGTGATAACGATGGCGAAGCAATTATAGAAATTCCTGATGATCTGTTAATAAAGCCGTCATCTGATCCGATTGAAAGTCTAATTGAGTTTGTTTATCCAGATATTCTACAAAACTATAAAAATCCTGAATTCTTCCGTGAATGTGCAATTTTGGCTCCTAAAAATGAAGTGGTCCATGAGATTAATGATCGTTTGCTATCTATATTTCCTGGTGAAGCAAAAGAGTACTTGAGTGCGGATTGTCTTTGTCCGGATGAGAAGAGAAATGAAGAGATAAATGATGACATATACTCTCCGGATGTTCTAAATGGACTGAAAGCATCTGGGTTGCCTAATCATCGTTTGGTGTTGAAGGTTGGTGTTCCTGTTATGCTGCTAAGAAATATTGATCAACAGAATGGATTGTGCAATGGTACAAGACTACTAATTAAATCACTGGGTAAACGTGTTATAGAGGCTGAAATAATATCAGGAGGTACCATTGGAACCCGAACTTTTATTCCAAGAATTACTATGATACCATCTGACAAAAAGATTCCATTGAAGTTCCAGAGAAGGCAGTTTCCCATATGTGTTTGCTTCGCAATGACGATAAATAAAAGTCAAGGACAATCACTTGCTCGAGTTGGTTTGTTTTTAAAACAACCTGTATTCACCCATGGACAGTTATATGTTGCTCTTTCAAGAGTAAAGAGTAGATCTGGAGCAAAATTACTGATTTTAGACGAAGATGGTGAAGCTACGAATAAGACGACCAATGTTGTTTACAAAGAAGTCTTTAGACACTTAAAGTAATTGAATTTTCTTTCTATTGTATCACGAACGTCATTTTATTTATGTTTATTGATTTAATGAATTTGATAATTCGTTTTTACATATCATATAATAAAATCAATAATTCGTTTAATTAATTTGATAATTCGTTTTTACATATCATATGATAATTCGTTGCTTTAATTAGGTGTGGATTATCATTAATTTGAAATACAATTACAAAAGAAAACGTGAGTTAATCTTATCACAAATTTGAAGTAAGTTTTAAAGGATAATGATTATATTCTCATCTTCTTATCTCTTTATCTATATGTTTTTTTAAAAAAATTGCATCATGTTTATTATAAATTGTCTAACAAAGTTATTATTTTGATACAAAGAATACCAAAGCCGAAGCTTGCACACAAGTTAGTCATTTAATCTTCACACGTGAATCCCCTGTAAGTCATACTTAAATTCAATTCTTTTACCTTCATTAAAATGTTGTACGATCTTTGATTACTGAAAATTCGTGAATTGTTAATTGTTAATGGTTATCGACAATAGTAGCAAAATATTAAGAGAAACTTTATCTTTTTAAAGTCTTGAGTTGACCTGATTAAAGCGTGGTTGTGTCCCCTACTTCGTTCAAAAGATCGCTCACACAAAAGTGATGCAGATTTGCATACATCTTCTTCCACTGCTGAGCCATTTGCATCCCCCTTTCGCTATCTGCTTTTAATCTTTCTATCGCCATTTCAGAAGCTCCACAAGAACCACGTTGCTGATGGCAAAATATACAAAATTAAGTTGCTTAATTGGTGATTTGAATTACATATAATTTCGGCTAAAGTTTATCTCATTTGTTGATCATTAAATTTTAATTTTAATATGAGCAGATCTTTGTTATTATATGGTCTAATGTCTTCATTGTAACACTTAAAGCCTTTGTTGTTTTAATAATATTAACGTCCATTGAAGCTATAATTGAAACGTTAATTGTGTGAATAATGTCGCAACATAACTTTCGCTTAATAAATTCCCATTTTTTTTACATTAGTATGTTGTCTACGCCTTGATGTTCGATATTGTTTTATAACATTATAAATGTTTTCATATGTATACAGGTTGAAAAGATGCTTCCATCGTTTTATATAGAGCTAATTAACGTTGTGGCACACTTTATGGTATTACAAAATCTATGATTATTCATTGTTTAAAATTTTTATTATGGACATTATATGTTATTTTTTGATATGTTTGACATAAATGCAGGTGTTACCGTCTTGGTTTTTCACTCAGTATCTTCAAAGTATTTGTTGTAACGTTGTTATACAAGTTGATGCTAATAAGTCTTACAAAATACGTGTATCCAAAAGAGATGGTGAACCGGTATTCTCCGAAGGTTGGAAGACGATGATTGAGGATCTACAACTTAATCAGGGAGATTTATTAGTTTTTAACCCGTATGATATGCATACGTATCAGCTTGACGTTTTTCCTCTTGGAATTGAATGGAATAGCTTGGATGATTGTCGAAGGAACAACATGAATATCACTGCTGCAGCTTTAGATAAAGATAAACGACATGTTGCGTTATTTGCACATCGCGTTTATCAAGATACACCGTACTTCTTGGTATTGTTTGTTTTAATTAGCTAAAGAATATACTTATTTTGTTCATACGATGTTAATTATTCTTTATCTGTGCAGGTTATTCCTGAGTTATTTGCCAAAAACATGAAGTACGATAAACTGGAAAACAAGGATGTTTCAGTTTTTCTGAATGATGTTATTGAGAAGAAAGTGAGGCTGGAAAAATTTGATAAACAGTTTGTGTTTATTAATGGTTGGTCAGAATTATTCAAAAGCTTGCCTTTGGTTCCATACTTGATTGTATGTCATCAGGTTGATTCCCAAAAGATTAAGCTTACCATTTTTGTTGAGGATGGTTATCAATTTATAATTTCGAAAGAAAAAGTTCCTCATGTTACGGACAGAAATATAGGATATGTCCGGTTTGAAAACATGATATCTACATTAAATGCCAACAAAGTTTATCATGAGTTCATCATAATTGCTCGAAACCGCCTTGTGAGTATTTTTTTTTGCTGTTTATATTATCAATATTACTAATTTATTCAAAAACTTAATATATTTTTATGTTAATTTAGAATTCATTATAAATCATTATATGTTTGCATTTTGTAGCGTCTTCCAAGGAGAATTGTTAAGATGGCGGAATTTGAAAAAAACAGTCTCATTACTGTAAGGAATCTTCAAGGTACTCAATGTATAATGTCGCTTCGTAAGGAAATGTCAAATGGAGAAATTAGATTTGCTATACAAGATTGGGGTGATTGGTTGAAGGTAAATGAAATAGCAAATGGTGATTTTGCCACTTTTAGGTACTTCAACACAGAAGGTGTGCTTATACTAACTTCAGTTTCCAAAATGAAGAAACGTGAAAGTAAGAAGCGCAAGGCCAAAAGAAAATTTTCATATGTTTGATAATTACGTCGTATTTCTTTTTGCATTTTTTTTTATTTTAATTGTTTTTTTTAATATTGGCTACTATGTGAACTTAGCAATACAGCTATGACATTTTGTTTGGTTTTATTTTTTCATGGTACTTAATTGTTTGTTTTTGTATTGTATTTAAATATTATGTTGGATATATTGACAAAGGTATCAAAAAGTTAATTAAATCGCAAAACTAACATATTTATACAAATAACTTTTAGTCAAACCCCTTGGTATAAGTTGTTAAAAGTTATATTAACACTCCTTAGTATAAATAGATAGATAGAAATCATGTCAATTCATTTAGAAAATATTCGTTAATGTTAATATGCCAATAATCAATTATCATTGTAACTTTCTTCCTCTGTATAATAACTTATATTTATTATGAACAATAACGTAGCGAAACCCGTGCATCGCACGGGTACTAAACTAGTTCTTGTATACGTTCAAACACTTCACTTTTATTTTTCATCAGACATACCCAAACAACTCTTGAAAAATCATCAACTATTGTAAGGAAGTATTTAAAACCTTTCCTACTAGACACTCTGTAGAGACCCCAAACATCCAAGTGAATTAAATCACCAACACTTGTGGATTTATGTTCACTTAAGGGAAAAGGTTCCCTATGCTGTTTTGCTTTATGACACACATCACAAGGCAACTCAGGATCCCCAAAAAAGTTTAGTTCCTCTGACAGACTAAAGCTTAGTTAAAACAATATCAGCAGGATGTCTAAGCCTAGCATGCCATAAATCATCTAGTTTTGTACTAACACCTACGTTATTACTAAGAAAAGATCCACCACAGAAATATAAACCCTCAAGTTGACTACCAGTCACCAGGGTTTTCCTTGTTGATAAATCCTGAATGTAACAGTTTTTCTCATCAAAACCAACAAACAAATGGTTATCTTTAACTAGCTTATGAACAGATATCAAGTTCACACAATATTCATGAACAACAAATACATCATGCAATACAACATTATTTCCAAGATCAAGTGTTCCTATTTTAGTGACTAATGCATTGGTTCCATTTGGATGTTTTACTTGAATATTTAAATCAGAAACATCCACATAATAAGTTAATTCATGCTCACTAGTTACCATATGCTGGTTTGCACCAGAGTCTATTATCCAACCCACCTTAATTTTCCTTCCATTCACATTAAAACAAAAGAACATAGGTTTCACATAAGAACTACCACAAAAAGGAGAAACAATATTACCAGAAAAACAACTACCTGACATATTGTTACACTGAGGGGCATCAACCTTCTTGTCAGAGATCAAACTCAGCAATTTAGCTAACTGTTCACTAGATAAAGAAGGAATCTGCACATCAGCCTTATCAATACTCACATTATTAGACACAGCCCTTTTCTGCATACCTCTAGCCTTTGCCTAGGGAGGATAACAAATTAATTGAAAATATTTATCAGATGAATGTCCAATTTTATCACAATGTGAACATTTAGGTTTTTGGTTATCATTCATATCAGTTTTCTTGTTAAACTCAAAAGGTTGATTTGTTTTAGCAAAAAACCCCATAGTGGTTTGACTCTTTTTAGACACACCACTTGAATTTCTATGTGACTCCTCCCTTGACACAATAGAGAATGATTCTTTAACACTTCGACGAATTTCTCTAATTAACAGACTAGTCCTAACAGTTTGATATACATTATCAAGACCCATGAGAAATTGCATCAACTTAATCATATTATTGAAGTTATTAAACTCCCTAGATGCACTACAAGTACAGGCAGGTAATTGCAAAATCTGATCTAATTGTTTCCACATGATATTCAGCTTATGATAATACTCAGATACAGGCATACAATTTGAGCAAAAGAATTTATTTTCTGATACAAATCAAATACAACAGAACCATCAATTTTATCATATGTTTCCCTAAGCTCAAACCAGACATCACTAGCTAACTTAGAGAACACATGACCCATATACAAATCCTCACTAATAGAGTTGAGAATCCAAGTCAATACAATAGAATTGCATCTATCCCATTGTCTAGCAAGAACATCATCAGTTTGAGATTTTACACAACTTTTATCTATAAAACCCCATTTATTCTTGACTTGTAAAGCAAGTGTCAAAGCATTTGACCCTACAGAATAGTTTTCAGAACCTTTAAGTTTTATATTTATTATAGTCAAATTGCTAGAATCAGATGGATGCAAATACAGAGGATCACTAGCATCAAGTTTACTAACCAATGTCTCATTACCAGTATTAACTAATGGCCTACCACCACCAGTAGGATTATCCCCACCGGTGACAATAGGATTCACATTATCACCCATAATGAAAACACAGAGTAGATATTATAATACAATTATTATAATACACAACAAGATACTCAACAAAACCACCAGACTCACACACAAATACTCAAACACACTCAAGAACAAATAAACCAATCAAAACAACCTAGACACAGGCGAAGCTGAGCCAGTGATCCAGATCAGTGGTTCCTCACAAGGGCCCCACCGCAGGTCTTAACTCATGAGCCTCTAGACCTAATACACTCTAGACAACAGAACCAAGTATTGAGCCAACTCCGGTCCCCCTAACCCGGACAATGCTCCTCGACCAAACAAGATAAAGAAAAAATAATATGGAAAGATCTCACAGTGGGGTTTGCCCAAGTTAGGGTTCTCCAATAAACTCGTAGTACTTGACCTTCACTTAGGGTCAAGTACCAGAGAGCAAGAAGACAAGCAATCCTCAGATCCAAGCTATCAACAGCTTCACACAGATCAACCAGATCTGCCAATCAGTCAATCAATCTCCAAGATCTCACAGCGGAATAACGAAATACCCAGATAATCAAAGAATCAGAAGTAGATGAGAGATTTTATGATTATTATCAGAAAATCCCCAAATATAAAAACCTGGCTCTGATACCATGTTAAAATAACATGATATCAAGAACATCAAAAGTTTTATTTCTAAATGAAAGAAAGATTACAAAACAAAAGAAATACAAACAAAAGATCTGATCAACTCTCTCACTCACCTATTCTCAGATCAACAAGATCTCAGTTCAATCTACTAGAAAACAATGGATTACAATAACAAAACTAAGTCAAGAACAAGATGTTCAGGACTTCTAACCCTAATCTAGATGACGAACAAGAGAAAAGTACAGAGAGTTTTTAGAGAAAAAATAACAAAATGACTGAATAATGCAAGAGAGAGAAAGAAACAATCTTTTTATATGCTGCTATCATAGCTCAACGATCGAAGACAATCAACGGCTAAGATATAAGCTAAAAGACTTGATCAATGGATGAGATCATTTTGTGCTTCTTTCACTCGGATAGCCAACGTGGCAAGTGTAACTCGTTTGGGCCAACTTATCAGCAATTGGGCTAGACTTATTTAATACTTATGTTGGGCTACTCCTGATATAACCCAACACCTTTAACATATTTAGCCCAGATCACAAATCTTCACTTATGCAATTTACCAACTGAGCTTCACGAACACTGGAGACCATCTACTCGGCAACAAGTGATCTTGATCAACATCATCATCATTCCAAATGATCTTGATAACCAACCTGAAACAAACACTTATGCAAAATATGTTGGATATATAGTATGTCCGATGTAATTAAAAGTCGAGATCAACGTAACCCGACCCGGTACGATCTGAAGAGTTACACGTTGGTACACGAATCAGAAAAGTTCACGCGTTGGTGAATTATTATTTATGAAACAATAATTGTTTTAGTCTTGAGGGACTTAATATTAATAAGATTAATATTAAGGAGTATTAAGATATTTAGCAAGGGGGTTTATTGCAAGTTGTTGTCTTATAAAAGGAGGGTTAAGGAGTAAACCCTAATCACACCTTTTATCAAAACAACTAATCCCTTGCCTCCCTCTTGTGATTAGCGGCCGCCACCCAAGAAGAAAAAGGTCGCCGCCTCTTTTTCTTTTGGTTCGGCCAACAACCACCACAAGCCGCTGCCTTCCTCTTGCAAGTGTTGCTTCCCGGTTGGTTCGTGCTCGGTGTGAACTTCCTACTAGCGAGGATTCGTTGTAACCCGCGTGTTACAATCCCGGTGTAGTCGTCAAAGGTTGATTACTAAACCCCCTATGGTTGTTTATTATTTATTTGTTTATACGCGTTTAACTAAGATCCTGATTGGGAATATTTTATTAATCGGATTAATAAAATTAACTAACAATTTATATATATAAATCAGCTATTATATATATTCTATATATAATCCGTTTTCGTTAAATATATAAACCGCTTCCGCTGTGTATACGATACCATGATTCCCAACAGTGGTATCAGAGCCACGGTTACGCGCGTATAGATGGTAAAGTTATAATTTTGACAAAAGATCAAAAGCTTTTTGTTGTTCATGGATTGTGATGTGAATCGAGCCCTAGGTATTTTGACCCTTGTCATGGTTGTGTTTGTGATGTTTTATTTTTTTATTGATTTGTATTTTTTTTATTATGGATATTGGATCCGGTGTAATAGATAGGATTAGAATGAATTTGTTTTATTTGTATTTCAAATTTATTTGCAATCCTACAAGTACAAGATCAAGACGAAGATAAAAAGGCGAACAGGTTCCATGAAGATAGAGATCTCGGTCAAGTGGGAGCTATATCAAAATAGTTTTGAAACCCTTTTGACTAGTTCGTTTCGTTTCTGGCTAAAACGAAACGGACGACCTATTAGGGGCTCGATTCGTTCAATTTTATTATTATGTTTTGTGGTTGTGGTTTATTTATTGTAAATAATTTAGATAACCCAAAATAAATAAAATTTTCACAATCATGGCAACGGTTTTATTAAAACAAGTTTTATAAAAACCGAAAAGCATATTTAATAAAAGGAGTTTTATTAATATTAAAACAAGTCCATTCACGATAATACGACCAACGTAGTTTAAATAGGGTATTTAAAACTATACCGTGTCGAGTGTTGAAAGGAGTTTCAATTATCACGAACAATATAAAATTGGATTTTATAAACTATCGTGTGACTCACATCATGCTAACGAGTCATTCAATATATTTATGGTAAATATTAAAATTAAATCCCAATTTTAAATTGATGTTTCATGCCACCCTTAACGAGTTAACACTCCATTCTATATCGGACCCAAATGTTAGTGCTGACCCTGCATCTGGGCGTTGATCATGAGTGAAGGTAATCATCGCGGTTCCTGTGTAACATAGGCCGGTGTTACAGTTAACAGTAAAGGACTAAACATCACTTGTTTGACAAGTGGGCATAGTTGGGGTTAAACATACATCGCTTTTAGCGATAACCCCAAAAGGAGAGTTGTGTAGTGGACACAATTAACAATCGTTGTTTACCTACCTAATCATGCTAGTGGACAGTGCTAAGACAGTTCATTGTGTATTGATGAATCGGGATCTCATCCTAATTAATTTTGCGTTTTGGGTCATAAAATAATTAGGATACTTAAAACATGAAATACTAATAAATTAGATTTTGAACTTTGTAGATGTCAACTGAAAACAATTCCGCCTCCAATTCTCTCTCAGGTCCATCTTAGAGAAGGACAAACTCAACTACTCCAACTTCATGGACTGGCACCGCAACTTGAAAATTGTTCTCAAGGCGGAGAACAAGTTGTATGTTCTAGAAACGCCAGTTAGCACTCGTGTGCTAAAAATGAAGGCATATCTTGATCACTTGGCTCGTCTGGAATACCCCTTGAGCGATGAGTTAGCTGGGGATATTATCCTAAACTCATTGCGCAAGTCATATGACTAGTTCATTATGAACTACAATATGCATGGGATGGAAAAGACACTTGCAGAACTGCATCAGATGCTCAAAACTGTTGAGGTGAACATACCTAGCAAGACTGCACCAGTGCTAGTGATCAAGGAGGGACAAGTTAAGAAACCTAACACCAAGAAAATGGGCAATCAAGGCAAAGGGAAGGGCAAAGGCAAATTTGTTTCTAATAAGAAACCTCGGAAAGATGCCAAGTGTTTTCATTGTGATGAAACTGGGCACTGGAAGAGGAACTGTGCTAAGTATTTAGCTGAGCTGAAGCAAGCTAAGGCTTCAGGAGGAGAATCCTCAAGTATATATGTTATTGAAATCTTTGCTTTTCCTAGCAAAACATGGGTGTTTGACACAGGATGTGGTTTCCACATTTGTAATGTTTTGCAAGGACTAAGAAAGATTAGAAAGCTGAAACAAGGCGACTTAGAGGTCCATGTTGGCAATGAACAAAGAGTTGCTGTGAAGGCTATAGGAGAATGTGTTCTCTTACTTCCTTCTGGTTTAGAACTTGTTTTGAACAATGTTTATTACATTCCTAGTGTGACTAGAAATAATGTTTCAGTTTCGGCTTTGCGAGGACAAGGTTTTAATTATCGTTTCAATGGGGAATTTATTTCTGCTCATTTTAACGATGTATTTTACTTTGATGCAAAACCCAACAATGGGATCTATGAGATAGAAATCCAAAACGATAACATATTATGCAATATCTCCCATAAACGTAATAAGTTAGACTTTAATGATACGTATATGTGGCATTGTAGACTTGGTCACATAAGTGAGAATCGTGTTAAACAACTCAAAACCACAAGAATCCTGGATTCCAAGGGTTCAGAGTCGTTTGGAAAATGCGAATCATGCTTAAGTGGAAAGTTAACAAAAGCACCTTTTTCAAATGTTGGAGAAAGAGCCAATGATCTGTTAGGACTTGTACATACAGATGTATGTGGTCCATTCAGAACAATGTCAAGACATGGAGAAAGATACTTCGTTACATTTACTGATGATTTCAGTAGATATGGTTATGTTTATCTTATGAAGCATAAACATGAAACTCTTGAAAAGTTCAAGGAGTACCAAAACGAAATAGAAAATCAGCTAAATAGAACTATTAAAATGCTTCGATCAGATCGAGTCGGTGAATATCTTAGTCAGGAATTCATCGACCATCTAAAGGATTGTGGAATAGTTTCACAACTCACTCCACCTGGAACACCGCAACATAATGGTGTGTCTGAGCGGAAAAATCGAACTCTATTAGATATGATTCGATCAATGATGTGTCGAACAAACCTTCCGAAATCCTTTTAGAGTTATGCTTTGGAAACTGCCGCAAGACTTGTGAATATAGCTCCAACGAAAAAGGTTAATAAAACGCCCAATGAGATATGGCATGGAAAGAAACCTCATGTATCCTACCTTAAAATCTGGGGATGTAATGTTGTTTCCTTGCTTTGCCTATATTATACTTGGTTAAAGGATTGATGAACAATGTTGAGTATGCATCACAATTGATGCAGGGACTCGTTAATATGTAGAACAGAGGGTGGGAGAAAGTTTGTGAAATACAAACTTGATAATATTATCCACACAATGAAAATGATTACATATGAGGGTATTTATACCCATACAAACTAACGGTTAATTAACTGCCTATCTTAATCGACATGTCTATAACCTAACAGACATGACTATTATGTTTTGGCATAAACCTGTTTGACTTTTTAAAGTCAAACTCTGACTTTTAACATAATACATATTTCTTGATTATAATTCTTCTAACAATCACTCCCCTAATCAAGAAATCCGTATTTGATTCTCTGTTCGTGTTCATCCTAATCTGCAGCCTTGTTCTTCTTCTTTCGATCATCTTTTCCTCCTTGAACCGTTTCTTAAACCTTCTATCTTTGATGATAATCCGATATTAAACTTTGAGAAATTGATGTTAAAAGATTATCACAATCCTTAACCTTCACGGTTTATGCCATCTTGGCCTTTCTTCTACGATCATCACGATCGGACAAACAACTAGGAATTAACGTATACTCGTCTTTTCTTCCTATTGTATCAACATCTTCGGAGATTAACGGTGCCTTCCTCTACACTCGTCTTCTGTCTCCACACAATAAACATCTTCTGATTTCTCTAATATCGAATAAACTACGGTTCTTGATCGAAACTTTCATTGTTTTCTGCCTTGCCGGATCTCCTCGCCGAAAACGATTTCTGCATTTTTTCTTTAAATCTGTTAGGGCCTCTTGACTGCATCTCTTCTGATTACTATGATAACAATAACCAAGTATGAATCAAACAAACACTCGTTGTTGTTCGATTCCGTTTATACTATAATTTCCGATCAGATTTTGCAAAACAGGGGATCAGACTTTTCTGCACAGGTTCGTCTTTATCTTTATCTTCCCAAGAGCGTCTCGCTCTGATACCAATTGTTGTTTCCCTGCTTTGCCTATATTATACTTGGTTAAAGGATTGATGAACAATGTTGAGTATGCATCACAATTGATGCAGGGACTCGTTAATATGTAGAACAGAGGGTGGGAGAAAGTTTGTGAAATACAAACTTGATAATATTATCCACACAATGAAAATGATTACATATGAGGGTATTTATACCCATACAAACTAACGGTTAATTAACTGCCTATCTTAACCGACATGTCTATAACCTAACAGACATGACTATTCTGTTTTGGCATAAACCTGTTTGACTTTTTAAAGTCAAACTCTGACTTTTAACATAATACATATTTCTTGATTATAATTCTTCTAACAATCACTCCCCTAATCAAGAAATCCGTATTTGATTCTCTGTTCGTGTTCATCCTAATCTGCAGCCTTGTTCTTCTTCTTTCGATCATCTTTTCCTTCTTGAACCGTTTCTTAAACCTCCTATCTTTGATGATGATTTGATATTAAACTTTGAGAAATTGATGTTAAAAGGATTATCACAATCCTTAACCTTCACGGTTTCTGCCATCTTGGCCTTTCTTCTACGATCATCACGATCGGACAAACAACTAGGAATTAACGTATACTCGTCTTTTCTTCCTATTGTATCAACATCTTCGGAGATTAACGGTGCCTTCCTCTACACTCGTCTTCTGTCTCCACACAATAAACATCTTCTGATTTCTCTAATATCGAATAAACTACGGTTCTTGATCGAAACTTTCGTTGTTTTCTGCCTTGCCGGAACTCCTCGCCGGAAAACGATTTCTGCGTTTTTTCTTTTAAATCTGTTAGGGCCTCTTGACTGCATCTCTTCTGATTACTATGATAACAATAACCAAGTATGAATCAAACAAACACTCGTTGTTGTTCGATTCCGTTTATACTATAATTTCCGATCAGATTTTGCAAAACAGGGGATCAGACTTTTCTGCACAGGTTCGTCTTTATCTTTATCTTCCCAAGAGCGTCTCGCTCTGATACCAATTGTTGTTTCCCTGCTTTGCCTATATTATACTTGGTTAAAGGATTGATGAACAATGTTGAGTATGCATCACAATTGATGCAGGGACTCGTTAATATGTAGAACAGAGGGTGGGAGAAAGTTTGTGAAATACAAACTTGATAATATTATCCACACAATGAAAATGATTACATATGAGGGTATTTATACCCATACAAACAAACGGTTAATTAACTGCCTATCTTAACCGACATGTCTATAACCTAACAGACATGACTATTCTGTTTTGGCATAAACCTGTTTGACTTTTTAAAGTCAAACTCTGACTTTTAACATAATAAATATTTCTTGATTATAATTCTTCTAACAATCACTCCCCTAATCAAGAAATCCGTATTTGATTCTCTGTTCGTGTTCATCCTAATCTGCAGCCTTGTTCTTCTTCTTTCAATCATCTTTTCCTTCTTGAACCGTTTCTTAAACCTCCTATCTTTGATGATGATCCGATATTAAACTTTGAGAAATTGATGTTAAAAAGGATTATCACAATCCTTAACCTTCACGGTTTCTGCCATCTTGGCCTTTCTTCTACGATCATCACGATCGGACAAACAACTAGGAATTAACGTATACTCGTCTTTTCTTCCTATTGTATCAACATCTTCGGAGATTAACGGTGCCTTTCTCTACACTCGTCTTCTGTCTCCACACAATAAACATCTTCTGATTTCTCTAATATCGAATAAACTACGGTTCTTGATCGAAACTTTCGTTGTTTTCTGCCTTGCCGGAACTCCTCGCCGGAAAACGATTTCTGCATTTTTTCTTTTAAATCTGTTAGGGCCTCTTGACTGCATCTCTTCTGATTACTATGATAACAATAACCAAGTATGAATCAAACAAACACTCGTTGTTGTTCGATTCCGTTTATACTATAATTTCCGATCAGATTTTGCAAAACAGGGGATCAGACTTTTCTGCACAGGTTCGTCTTTATCTTTATCTTCCCAAGAGCGTCTCGCTCTGATACCAATTGTTGTTTCCCTGCTTTGCCTATATTATACTTGGTTAAAGGATTGATGAACAATGTTGAGTATGCATCACAATTGATGCAGGGACTCGTTAATATGTAGAACAGAGGGTGGGAGAAAGTTTGTGAAATACAAACTTGATAATATTATCCACACAATGAAAATGATTACATATGAGGTATTTATACCCATACAAACAAACGGTTAATTAACTGCCTATCTTAACCGACATGTCTATAACCTAACAGACATGACTATTCTGTTTTGGCATAAACCTGTTTGACTTTTTAAAGTCAAACTCTGACTTTTAACATAATAAATATTTCTTGATTATAATTCTTCTAACAATCACTCCCCTAATCAAGAAATCCGTATTTGATTCTCTGTTCGTGTTCATCCTAATCTGCAGCCTTGTTCTTCTTCTTTCGATCATCTTTTCCTTCTTGAACCGTTTCTTAAACCTCCAATCTTTGATGATGATCCGATATTAAACTTTGAGAAATTGATGTTAAAAGGATTATCACTATCCTTAACCTTCACGGTTTCTGCCATCTTGGCCTTTCTTCTACGATCATCACGATCGGACAAACAACTAGGAATTAACGTATACTCGTCTTTTCTTCCTATTGTATCAACATCTTCGGAGATTAACGGTGCTTCCTCTACACTCGTCTTCTGTCTCCACACAATAAACATCTTCTGATTTCTCTAATATCGAATAAACTACGGTTCTTGATCGAAACTTTCGTTGTTTTCTGTCTTGCCGGAACTCCTCGCCGGAAAACGATTTCTGCGTTTTTTATTTTAAATCTGTTAGGGCCTCTTGACTGCATCTCTTCTGATTACTATGATAACAATAACCAAGTATGAATCAAACAAACACTCGTTGTTGTTCGATTCCGTTTATACTATAATTTCCGATCAGATTTTGCAAAACAGGGATCAGACTTTTCTGCACAGGTTCATCTTTATCTTTATCTTCCCAAGAGCGTCTCGCTCTGATACCAATTGTTGTTTCCCTGCTTTGCCTATATTATACTTGGTTAAAGGATTGATGAACAATGTTGAGTATGCATCACAATTGATGCAGGGACTCGTTAATATGTAGAACAGAGGGTGGGAGAAAGTTTGTGAAATACAAACTTGATAATATTATCCACACAATGAAAATGATTACATATGAGGGTATTTATACCCATACAAACAAACGGTTAATTAACTGCCTATCTTAACCGACATGTCTATAACCTAACAGACATGACTATTCTGTTTGGCATAAACCTGTTTGACTTTTTAAAGTCAAACTCTGACTTTTAAGATAATACATATTTCTTGATTATAATTCTTCTAACATGTAATGCTTATGTCACTCTAGAATCTTCGGATAAACTAGATCCCAGAGGCGAAAAAGTGGTTTTCGTCGGATACGGTAAGAAGATCGGTTACCTGTTCTACCACCCCACTGAAAATAAGATTTTCACCAAACGCAGAGGCACTTTCTTAGAGGAAGAGCTTCTGGCGGGAGGGATTGGAGATAACCATGTGGATGTTGAAGAAATTCGAGAATCACAAGTGACTGAACCAGCTGTTCAGACAGAACCAGATGTAACTGATCCAGTTGTTGAAGTTGAGCCTGAGAGGACTCAAGAAACAACAGAAACACCAAGTGTTCGGAAAAGTATTAGGGATCGTCGTGCACCGGTAAGGTATGACGATATCTTCATGATTGATGAAGCTGAGCCTACTACTTACAAAGCTGCAATCTTGGATTCAGAATCCCAGAAATGGCAAGATGCCATGAATGCAAAGATGCAATCCATGTATGATAACCAAGTCTGGGATTTGGTTGATCTTCCTACCGAACGTCGGACTGTGGGAAATAAATGGATCTTCAAGAAAAAGATTGACATGGATGGGAATGTGCAAACCTACAAAGCAAGGCTTGTAGCGAAAGGTTTTACTCAGACTCAAGGAATTAATTATGAGGAAACTTTCTCGCCAGTAGCCATGCTTAAGTCTATTAGAATTCTACTTGCCATTGCTGCATATTATGACTATGAGATATGGCAGATGGATGTCAAAACCGTGTTCCTTAATGGACACTTACTGGAAGATGTCTATATGGTTCAACCTGAAGGTTTTGTTGATCCAAAGAATCCTAATAAGGTATGCAAGCTGAATAAATCCATCTATGGATTAAAGCAAGCATCTCGCAGCTGGAATCTCCGTTTTGATCAGAAAATCAAAGAGTTTGGTTTTATCAAGAACGAAGATGAACAGTGTGTTTACAAGAAATCTAGTGGGAGCTATATCACTTTTCTTATACTGTATGTAGATGACATACTAATCATTGGAAACAATATCCCTATGCTTAAAGATGTTAAGACCTGGCTGGGTAAATGTTTCGCAATGAAAGATCTTGGTGAAGCCGCTTATATTCTAGGAATAAAGATTTATAGAGATAGATCAAAGCGGTTATTGGGTTTGAGTCAAAGTACATATATTGATAAGGTCTTACGACGCTTCTCAATGCAAGACTTAAAAAGGGGGCTCTTGCCCATGGCACATGGAACCATTCTTGATAACCAGCAGTGTGCAAATACTGAAGAGGAAAGGAAGAAAATGGTAGGTGTTCCATATGCTTCTGCGATTGGTTCCATCATGTATGCCATGTTATGTACTAGACCTGATGTCTCGTATGCTCTTAGCATGACGAGTAGATATCAACAGAATCCAAGAGAGAGTCACTGGACTGCAGTGAAGAACATTCTTAAGTACTTGAGAAGGACTAAGGACATGTTCTTGATATATGGAGGACTGGATGATTAGCTGTCAGTTAAGTGTTATACTGATGCAAGCTTCCAGACTGATCGTGATGACTCAAGATCACAAACGGGATACGTTTTCATTCTGAATGGTGGGGCTATTACTTGGAAGAGCTCTAAGCAAATTGTGGTTGCTCAATCCACCTGTGAATCAGAATACATTGCTGCATCGGATGCTGCAAAGGAGGCTGCCTGGATGAAGAAGTTCATTACTGATCTCGATGTTGTGCCTAGCATAAAGAAAACCAATCGAGATACTGTGTGACAACACTGGTGCCATTGCTCTTGCAAAGGAACCAAGGTCACATCAGACCGCAAGGCATATACTCAGGAAGTTCCACTATATTAGAGAAATAGTAGAACGTGGAGACGTCGTGATGAACAAAGTTCATACAGATCTAAATCTGGCTGACCCCTTTACTAAGACTTTACCTCAAACTAGACATGAGGAGCATGCTGGAAATATAGGGCTTAGAGTTGTTAGACAATGGGCATGATCTGTTATTAGTATTGGTGTTTTATTTTGAACTATGACAGTTATATTGAATATTTATTTGATTTAATGGGTTAAATGCAAATTTAAATATTTATTAACTGTGTTCATTATTTGTATGTTTAAATCCTTGAATAAGAGTATTCTAAATGTCCGTAGTCGATCAAATTACATGGGAATGAATTTGAATGTAAGACTATTGTGAATTGAGATGGTTGTATTCATGAGATGAATAGCTCAAGGGTTTGAGAATCACAATTCACAGATATTATTAGGGAATATATTGGATGTAACTCGCTTCAAAACAATCTCCATGGATCTCTGTCATGAGATGTTTTGATATTGATATGTTCAATCTGTCCTTTTTCCTAAGGAACATATTAAACTACATTGATCAAGGTCTATCTTTGATGTTATCTTACACTATCCTGAAACATGGGTAGGAATAAGGGTAGCGTTGGGAGAAATCCGAGATTAAGTGGGAGTTGTATGACGTTGATGGAATTCTGTACTTCTATATGATTAGAAGTCTAGACATTCTGGCGCCCTCGTAAAACTCAAACTGGTATAAACGCGTGGCCACGCTCGGACTAAGGTAGTTCGTTAGACCATTTTGAATTAGAGACGAGAATAGAGAATAGTTGATCACTATATAAGAATGAACGATCCATGTCTTATGATCAACGGATGTCTATACAGAAGGACTTATTGATAAAATTATCAGGGCTATAGTATTTGGTTAAGTAAAGCGTTACTTGAACTCAAAGAACTAGTTGACGACTGTAAAGTGTCATACTGGTTTGGGTGCAATGCGATGCAGCTAGGCGTCCAACTTTGCGCATGTTGACTCATTTAATTAAAATCGTCCAAGTGGGAGATTGTTGGATATATAGTATGTCCGATGTAATTAAAAGTCGAGATCAACGTAACCCGACCCGGTACGATCCGAAGAGTTACACGTTGGTACACGAATCAGATAAGTTCACGCGTTGGTGAATTATTATTTATGAAATAATAATTGTTTTAGTCTTGAGGGACTTAATATTAATAAGATTAATATTAAGGAGTATTAAGATATTTAGCAATGGGGTTTATTGCAAGTTGTTGTCTTATAAAATGAGGGTTAAGGAGTAAACCCTAATCACACCTTTTATCAAAACAACTAATCCCTTGCCTCCCTCTTGTGATTAGCGGCCGCCACCCAAGAAGAAAAAGGCCGCCGCCTCTTTTTCTTTTGGTTCGGCCAACAACCACCACAAGTCGCCGCCTTCCTCTTGCAAGTGTTGCTTCCCGGTTTGTTCGTGCTCGGTGTGAACTTCCTACTAGCGAGGATTTGTTGTAACCCGCGTGTTACAATCCCGGTGTAGTCGTCAAAGGTTGATTACTAAACCCCCTATGGTTGTTTATTATTTATTGTTTATACGCGTTTAACTGAGATCCTGATTGGGAATATTTTATTAATCGGATTAATAAAATTAACTAACAATTTATATATATAAATCGGCTATTATATATATTGTATATATAATCCGTTTTCGTTAAATATATAAACCGCTTCGCTGTGTATACGATACCATGATTCCCAACAAAATATTCAACTATCTATTTAAACAATAATGAATACTAAAATTGTTATTAACATGTTACCATGTTAATTTCAACAGAAAATAAAGAGAACAAATAACAATAGGAAAACCAAAAAACAAGGTCGAACCATCGTCTACACGAAATGAAACTGAGCTTTTCAAACCTATTCATTAGTTTTTTTTTTAAATAATATAGTGGTTTGGCAGGCTTCCGTTTAGCTAATTTGACCAAAAATGGCATGAAAAAAATGAATACTAGTAAGAGTTAGTGTAAACTACTACAACCGTCTCGAATTCTCAAAACCAAAAGCTAATCGACCAAGTTAAGAGCTTTTTTTATATCATACAACCATGTCTTGATTTCTGATCTATAACAAATATATCTATTAATTATAAATCATATATTTTTCATTGTTTATAATAAATAATAAGTATGTAAATTTCATGGAAAAGAGAAAGAAACAATGTGGGGTTTGAATTGCAAAACTTGTATAAACTTTATAGGATGGAATGATGGGAAAAAAGAAGGGAGACACCCATTGTGAAGGTTTGTTCATTGTTAATGCGCATATTATAAACTTTTATTCTCTTTGGATATTTCTTTCTTCCTTCCAACTGCGTCATGTCACCAACTCCACTTTCTGCTGCTATGAAACCTTGCGACGAAAAAAAAAACCATGCTTAAATTCGAAAACCAAAATATTTGTAACAGATTTTCAGGTATAAGATTAATTTATAACTTTTTTGCGGGTATGAATGAGCATAGAATGATACTCGCCCTAATTACCTAAAATACATACCCATTTACTTAAACCATACCTATAAACATTTTTTTAAGCTTAATCGTTGAATAATATACTAATTTGCTATTTTAGTTTACATATTTCTATTTTTTTTAAAGAATAAAATTATATAAAAATTAAAATATGAAGAAATGTATTTGGGAAATCCCAATACGTATTTCTTAACAAAGTAACATGTTGAAATATATGATATCTTATAATTCAAGTGTTGATATTTATTGGGCCTATGTGTACTTGTGTGGGCTACTAAGTGATTGAACTGTACCAGCCCATATTTGAGTGTGTACTTGGGCTGATCATCTTTGGCTCATATGTGCACGTGTGTTTGTTATGTTTGTTAGATATTATTTTCAGGCTTTTATCTTGACCGTTGGATACATATTGAGATCAAAGGCTGAGATTGCTTATACGTACAAGTTGATGGAAGATTCTAGAGAGGACTATATATAGATTATTGTTTCTCTCTCTTGTAATCAATCGTTCACTTTTTCTCTGTATTTTCTAGGGTTTCCTCTGGTTCTCTTTGTATCATCTGTTCTTCCTGAGCTATAAGGAAGACAGATAGTGTCTGGTTAAGAAGGTTAATCACTACTGTGATCCTTCTTGTTAGATCGAGTGTGTTCGATCATTTGGTTTCCCCTTTCCAGTCTGTAAGTGTTTGATTTGTACAAACATTCAAGGTCAACTGATCTAAACAATCAGTTGACATATTATTCTTTAGGATCTCTCTTATTTTAGAGAGATTCAGGGTATTTGGGGGGTACTTTTATGGTTTGGGTTAAATAAGATTTTGTCACTTGTTTTGTCGCTACATCTCTTTGTTCTTGGTTATATCTGAGTTTGTGTTGGTTCAGATTTGTGTATTGTGGTTTGGATCATTAAATTTTACATGGTATCAGAGCCTAAGGCTCTTTTATCATAAAGTTTTGTTAAAATCAAAACTGATCCTGTTGTTCTTCCGCTGCATCTTTGTATTGTTCTTGGTCTTCAGTCTGAGATCTAGATTATTAGATCTCAGATCTGGTATTACTGATTGTGTTCGTTCTTGTCTTTTTAAGTGATTTGATCCTGATATCAGAGGTCAACTATTGTTGGCAAGGAGTCTGGAATTGTTGTTGGATTGGGAAGTATTTGCTTCAATTGCTCTCACAACTCTATACCCTAAGTGAAGGTATAGGTTGTGAGGTTGGAGATCCCTAACTTGGGACCCCCTCCTGGTGAGATTGTTCCTGTTTCCTTGTTCTGGTTTTATTTGTTGTGTCTAGGGCAACTGACCGGGTTAGGTGGACCGGTATTGTGCCAAGTACTTGGTGTCTTGTCTTGATTGTTGCTTGTCTTGTGTGGATTCTTTTTGTCTTATCTTTGTTTTTCTCTTTACATATAGCTATTAAAAGAACTCCTGTGTTAAGAGTTGGGTAGGCACCCTTGAGTGATGAACCTACTATCTTCACACTGACACAGCTTCGTTCTATTAGGACTTTTGTGTGTTCCTTTCTTCTTGTGTCTGGTTCTTGTCTGGTTTGATTGTTGATCCTGTTTGTTGTCTGTCTTTGGTGTTAACATGACTGGTCCTGTTGTTGATTCACAAGTGACAGAAGAACCATTTGTTGGTTCTTCTGACTCTTCTGGACAATTGGGGTCTCTGATAAGCAAGTTAGATATCAGTGACCCCCTGTTTCTGCATCCTAGTGACACTAGTAACTTGTCTATAATTAGCATAAAACTAAAAGGTACTGACAATTACAATGTGTGGTCTAGTTCTATGAAGTTAGCATTAAAAGCTAAAAATAAATATGGTTTTATTGATGGAACTTGTATAAAACCTGAGGATAATGAAATTTTAGCTAATCAATGGGATAGGTGTAACTCGGTGGTTCTGTCTTGGTTATTAAACTCTGTTTGTGAAGAGTTATACTTAGGACAAGTTTTTTCTGATTATGCTAGTCAAGTATGGTCTGACCTTAAGGAGACTTATGATAAGGTTGATGGGTCTGTTGTATTTAGTTTATATCAGAAAATCAATGGTGTTAAGCAGAATGGGAGTACTGTTGCTGAGTACTATCATAAAACTTAACACCATGTGGAAGCAATTGGATGCTATATTACAGTTGCCTACTTGCACCTGTAAAGCATCTAAAGACTTCAATGATTTTTCTGCACTTATTAAGCTAATGCAGTTTCTAATGGGTCTTGATGACATTTATCAACCTGTTAGAACTACTCTTCTTACTAGAGAGCCTCTGCCCAGTATCAAAACTGCTTTCTCTATTATCTCAAGAGAGGAATCTCATAGAGGTTCTAGTGGAAGTAGCAAAGGGCAGAATATGGCTTTTATGTCTAAGACAAATCAACCTATTGATAATAGAAAAAAGGTAACTACCAGGGGACCTAATCCAAACTTAAAGTGTACCCACTGTAACATGTTGGGGCACACTGTGGATAGGTGTTATGAATTGGTTGGGTATCCCCCTGGTGTTAGAAGAATGCCTGTTGGACAGACTCCTAGAGTTAATCTGTCCAACAATCCTGGTAATAATTCTAAGTCTCCTGTCTCCTCTACTTCTGGTTTGCCTTTTTCTCCTGAACAGATATCCAAGTTAATGAATCTGATCAGTGAAAAGGGAACAAGTGATCCACAATGTTCTAATTCAGGAGGTAAAACCATTTATGTTAATGGTTTTTCTGCTATGTCTAAAATATCTAATCTAAAACAAATCTTAAAAAGATTTTCTAGTTGTTCTAAGCTTATTAAGAAAGCTATTAGTTGTGGGTGGATCACTGATTCAGGAGCAAATCAGCACATGACCAAAAGTGATGAGCTTATGGTCAATTGTGTTGATGTGTCTAGTTATGACATTAAGGTGAAACATCCAAATGGCACCAGTGCTAAAGTCACCAAGATTGGTGACATTAAAATAGCTGATGGTGTTACTTTGTATGATGTTTTCCTTGTTCCTGACTATTGTGTAAACCTTATGTCTGTTCACAAGTTGTCCAAAGACAACAAGTTAAATGTCTTATTTGATGAGGATCACTGTTATATTCAGGATTCCAACACAAGGAGAGTCCTGGTGACTGGTGATCAGCAAGATGGTCTGTATTTTGTTGGTGAGAATGTGAGTTCAAATCTGTGTTTTAGTAGTCTGGGAAATTCCAACCTATGGCATAGTAGGTTGGGACATCCTTCTGATCAAGTCTTAGCCATTTTAAGTAAAGATCTTAAGATAGGGAAGTCTGACTCTCAGCCTTGTGATATATGTCACAAGGCTAAACAAGTCAGATTACCTTTCCCTCTTAGTGATCATCAGACCAAGCATGTGGGTGACATTGTTCATCTAGATGTTTGGGGTCCATATAAGATCACAAGTAGGGAAGGATATAGGTATTTTTTAACCATTGTTGATGATTACACAAGGACTGTTTGGTGTTATTTGTTAAAATCTAAAGTTGAAGTATTTGAAAATCTGGTTATTTTCTATGAACTCTTAAAAACTCAATTTCAAACTAGAGTTAAAGTTTTTAGGAGTGACAATGGTGGTGAGTTTGTGAACAAACAAATGGAAACATTTTGTAATAATAATGGAATAATGCACCAAACAACTTGTGCATACACACCACAACAAAATGGTGTGGCTGAGAGAAAACATAGACATCTTCTTAATATGGCTAGGGCTTTGTTGTTTCAAAGTGGGATACCACTTAGGTTTTGGTCTGATTGCATTTTAACTGCTACTTATTTAATTAACAGGGTTCCTTCCTCTGTCCTTCTAGGTAAGAGTCCTTATGAGGTCTTGTTTGGGTTCCCCCCTAAGCTTAGTCACCTAAAAAACTTTGGTTGTTTGTGTTATAATACTGTGTTAAGTGAGTCTGATAAATTGTCTCTTCAAGCTGAAAAATGTGTTTTTTTGGGTTATTCAAACTTTAAAAAAGGGTATAAACTTTGGTGTCTTGAGTCAAAAAAGGTTGAATACTCTAGAGATGTTAGGTTTTATGAGGAAATTTATCCTTTTAAACAAGAGTCTTTAAAAGGTGTTGTTGAAAATGATTCAAATATCACACATTTAAATTTTTTTGACAGTATTGAAACTATAACAACCAATGATTTATATGTGACTAAGGACAATGTGCCCAATGATGAAGGGGAACCAACTATGTCTGATGATGTTCCAGCTAGTTTGCAGTCAGGATCTACTCCCAGGACTGCTGGGGGGGTTAGAACATCACCATCCTGGTGATGATCAGCAGCCTGGCAGTCCAGGTTGCAGTGATCCTGATAGGGTAAACCATGATGCAGGGACATCAAGTGCTGCAGACAACCCATCTGAGGGTCAGTTTGATGATAGTATTAGGAGGTCTTCTAGGGAGTCTGTTTTCCCTAAAAGATTTAGTCAGTATGTTATAGAAGGTAAGGTTAAGTATGGTATTGACAAAGTTGTCAAGTACTCTAACCTATCTTCTGAAAATTTCTGTTTTGTGTCTAGTCTTGATAAGTCAGTGGAACCTAGTAGTTATTTTGAGGCTTCAAAAGATCCCAAATGGGTTGAAGCTATGAATGCTGAAATGGAAGCATTACATAGAAATAACACTTGGATCCTTACTGACTTACCTAAAGATAGAAAGGCTATAGGCTGTAAGTGGGTCTATAAAATTAAGTATAAAGCCAATGGTGAAATTGAAAGGTATAAAGCTAGGTTAGTAGCAAAAGGTTTTAATCAAAGAGAAGGGATTGACTTTGGTGAAACTTTTTCACCAGTAGTTAAGATGGTTACAGTAAGGTGTGTTATTAAACTTGCTGTGTGTAATAATTGGCCTTTGTTTCAACTTGATGTGAATAATGCTTTCTTATATGGGTCAATTTTAGAAGATGTATACATGAAACCCCTGAGGGTTATTATTCTGGAAATGAGACTAAAGTTTGTAAACTTGTTAAGTCTCTTTATGGTCTAAAGCAAGCACCTAGGAAGTGGAATGAGGAGCTTACTAGTGTGCTTGTTGGTTTTGGCTTTGTCCAAAGTGTATGTGATTATTCCTTATTTGTTTTGTCAAAAAAGGATGTGTTAGTTGTCTTATTAGTCTATGTGGACGATATTGTTGTCACTGGAAACAGTGAGTCTGAAATTAAAAAGGTTAAAGATTGTCTAAATTCTAAGTTTCTTATTAAGGATCTTGGAATTCTGAAATATTTTCTAGGAATAGAAGTGTTATATTCTGATTTAGGTATTTGTTTATCACAAAGAAAATATTGTTTAGAGTTACTTGATGATTTTGGGTATCTTGGTTGTAAACCAATCAACACTCCATTGAGCAGAGTTTCATTGTCTCTGCAAAAAGTGGAAAAAATGATAAACAGTTGGACAATGTCACTGGTTATCAAAGGTTGATTGGTAAGTTGATCTACTTGTCTTTGACCCGTCCAGACATTAGTTATTCTGTGCAATACTTGAGTCAGTATATGCATAGACCAACTCATGGACATCTTCAAATTGCTCTTAGGTTACTAAGGTATTTGAAGTTGTCACCTGGAAAAGGTGTATTAATTAGTAAAGATAAGTCTCTACACTTGACTGGTTATGCTGATGCAGACTGGGCCAAATGCTTAGAGACAAGAAAATCTGTTTCTGGGTTTTGTATATTTCTAGGAAACACACTGGTTTCCTGGAAAAGCAAAAAAACAGAATACAATTTCTAGATCTTCAGCTGAAGCTGAATATAGATCTATGTGTTCTGCTGTATGTGAAATGATGTGGTTAAAAAACCTTATGTTTGAATTAAAAGTTGATGTTAAGGTTCCCTTACAAGTCTTTTGTGATAGCAAAGCAGCTATTTCTATAGCTGCTAATCCAGTGTTCCATGAACGAATTAAGCACTTTGAGTTAGACCTACATTTTCTTAGAGAAAAGGTCTCAAGTGGTTTAGTTCAAACTAAAAAATTGAATCTGAAAAACAGATTGCTGATGGTTTAACAAAAGGACTTAGTGTTGAAAAACACAAATTCTTTTGTAAAAGTCTAAATATGCTAGATCTGTTTAACACTTGAATTAAGGAGGGGTGTTGAAATATATGATATCTTATAATTCAAGTGTTGATATTTATTGGGCCTATGTGTACTTGTGTGGGCTACTAAGTGATTGAACTGTACCAGCCCATATTTGAGTGTGTACTTGGGCTGATCATCTTTGGCTCATATGTGCACGTGTGTTTGTTATGTTTGTTAGATATTATTTTCAGGCTTTTATCTTGACCGTTGGATACATATTGAGATCAAAGGCTGAGATTGCTTATACGTACAAGTTGATGGAAGATTCTAGAGAGGACTATATATAGATTATTGTTTCTCTCTCTTGTAATCAATCGTTCACTTTTTCTCTGTATTTTCTAGGGTTTCCTCTGGTTCTCTTTGTATCATCTGTTCTTCCTGAGCTATAAGGAAGACAGATAGTGTCTGGTTAAGAAGGTTAATCACTACTGTGATCCTTCTTGTTAGATCGAGTGTGTTCGATCATTTGGTTTCCCCTTTCCAGTCTGTAAGTGTTTGATTTGTACAAACATTCAAGGTCAACTGATCTAAACAATCAGTTGACATATTATTCTTTAGGATCTCTCTTATTTTAGAGAGATTCAGGGTATTTGGGGGGTACTTTTATGGTTTGGGTTAAATAAGATTTTGTCACTTGTTTTGTCGCTACATCTCTTTGTTCTTGGTTATATCTGAGTTTGTGTTGGTTCAGATTTGTGTATTGTGGTTTGGATCATTAAATTTTACATAACAGACATACTTGAAAAAGACTTATCGAGTAGTATGAGAGACGGTTTTATAATTAAGTATAAAAGTTAAATTACCAATACTCGTCTCATTGTTATCCATAAACACAACCCTTATCAATTTTTTAAATAAATATTTCAATCAAGTATTTTATGTAAACGCTTTGAGTCGCCACATAAACTAGTTGGATAATAAACTAGTATTTTATATTTTATTTATTTTCTTTTTGAAAAGAAAGGCTACTTTTGAACTCCACCATCTCGCTCGGCTCCTTTGTCACGTCATCCCTCAATTATGTTTCCAACTTAAACAACTTGTGCTTTAAAATAATCGACCTCTTTAATGGAGATTTATTTACAAATTACTAATGATTTATTTGGTGCAAATTTAAAGTTTTTGTTAATGTAATTTCGTTTGAACTCAACTTCAATTAACGTAAAATAATGCACAAGAAGTCATTTTTGAGTGTAGATTAATTAGCTTCTTATGGATCCTAAGCTTTTATTATTTTACTAGAGTTTTTAATTTTGTAATTACCTTTTGTACGCAATATTATATTGTTTTATCAAGATATATACACACGCTTTTGTAGTTTTATGGTGTTAGTTATATGCCAGCTTGTCAATTGAAATGAAAGTTAACTTCATTTCTGTTGGTAGAAACTAAGATGGTTCACTTTTGCATATATTCTTATTTACATCATTGATGTCATTTGATATCATGTTCTTTTCTTACATTATTACTTCTCGTTTTACTTTATTTTAAGTTAATTCAGCATATAAAAAAGGTGATTTTACTCAAAATTCTTTAATGTTTATCTTTATATTTCAATATTTAAAGGGAAAAATAAAATCTTTTCAAAGTATTATTTTTTTTTTGGCTGAACAATGTTTTTACACCAAAATATCACCTAACTTTTTATTATCTGAATTCATACCACTTTGTGAGGGTAAACAATAGTCATGAGTACTATTTCAATGTAAAAACGATTGTGGAATTTTTATAACACATCCCACACGACCACTTTACCACCAATGGGATTCAGTCCCAATTCTCTTGCACACATAGCTCTTAGTAAAATAACAAGTTGGAACACATGATTAGGACTACAACAATGCAATTTGTACCCTTCTCTTTCAAGCCAATCTTATATCAAATGTTAGAGAAGCACCACCCACAGGGGCGATGCTTAGTTGGGGCGGGAGGGGGCGGCTGACCCCCCCGAATTTTCGCGCAGAAGTTCCATTTATATAGTATTCGCATAGAAAATTTTGGAAATATAGGGTTTCGACCCCCCGGAACTGGTTTTCGACCCCGAAACTAGTGACTTCCGACCCCCGGAACCTTCGGGTCAAGCTTCGCCACTGACCACCCATATGTGTGACATTAGATGTCCCCCTAAAGTCCATAAAAAAAGACATACCCTTGACCAATTTGTTCAATAGAATGACATATTCATGAAACATTTGGATGTTTTTCTTATCCCTACACTTAGGCTCTTACCCTCCAGGCCTCCACACATGCTTGCTCCTTGCAGCACCCCCATACGCCTTCCTTGGTTATATGTTAACCAGGTTATTGTTTCCTTGATCTTAACACCAACAAAGTTACCATTTCACAATATGTTGCTTTTGATTAGCTCATGACACCATTTTATTTTACTTCATAGGTGTCTCGATCAGAGATAACCACTAATCATTCCTACTCACATTACTAAGCATAAATCCATCAAACCGGCCAGACAACTATCACTCTTGTATGCGCCATGTCCACAACCTTGGTCTGGTTGAAGTGAACCACATGATATCAGACCATCTGCTCCTCCCTATCCGATCACACGATAGATATTCCATGTGCCGCAAGACTGGGATATCATACCCGTAACCCACCACATGTGTCCATTAGCACCATCGGATATGACGATGTAATAATTGTAACATATTATAATAAACTTAGTTGTTAAAAGCATTGTTGACATTTATATTGGTTCTCTATTAACAACACAGAATATAAAAAAAAAATATTTGAACTTTGAATCACTTTTGACATTGAGGAATAAACCCTAATGAATATTTTCTATCAGAAAGAGTTGTAGCTAAAAGCCTTTGAAGATCTTAAGAGACAAACCAGACCCATTACAAGTTGCCTCTTGACTTCAATATAATCTCAAACATTCTGTTTCGGAATGTACGAACCATTACCTTAAACAAATAGTAGACGCAAAGCTAACGTAAACATTATTCTATCGGGAACCATTGACCCTCTCGCAATCTAATTTTCTATTAACAAGTGTATCTAACATTCTCGCATAATAGTAAGATATACAAGTCTTCTATAAGCCGTCTGACGGTCAGTCATTTCTTTAGCAAATTCAATGTCAACCAACAGGTTAGCGAGCGCCAATTCACCTAACCTCAGGTTCCATCCTTTCTCAGGCTATTAGCGCGTACCAAATTCATTTGTCCTTGTGCGTAACTGCATATTTTGACAGCGTATAGAGCTTGTCACATAATGGATCAATGTTTCGCTATCCACATATTAATCTGTTAATATATCAACCCTTTCTTCCTTTAACCCGCTAATGAATCTTGATTCTATACAAGATGCAATGGTGGGTGCAGCGAATCGCTAGATCAGCTGCTTGCTGAACCGTCCATTAACCTGTACCTTTAACGCCAGTTTTATCAAAGACTATCAACTAAATAACCAATCTCCATGATCATCTCTGATACTAATATATATATATCTGCAGTGATCTCTATTAAGATCCTTAAAAGCCCTCTTGAATTCCGTTCTGTATACACAGCATGAAGTTCCTCATTATAGAGGTTACCTACAGATTTAAGTAGATCAAACGCTTCTGAAATTAGCTGCCTGTATCCATACTCGATTCCATTGTGAGCCGTTTTGACAAAATTTCCAGAACTACCTTGACCAATGTATGTCACACTCACACATGGCCCGCTGTCGGGTACCTGAGCTGCTACTTTGAGCACAATGTCTTCTATTTTCTTGCAAGTGTCAATGGACCCATCAGTGTTTTCACACCACTGGTCGTTCCCACCATCGATAATGCACTCGCCCTTCTCCATGATTATCAAAAAGTAGGAAATCGTCCATATTATCGCCTTTCTCCATAATGCATAGCTTTTAGATTGTGTCATCAACAGGAGACGTCCCAGCCTTAACAAGCGTGATTATCACTGAGGTTTTTGCATTAACTCAACAAATAATTTTAGCCCGCTCGACAGTCTCATCGACCCATAACAGCAAGACCAGCTGTTGGAAATTTTAATAATTAAGTATTATATTAAATATAATATAATGACATTTAATTATAAAGCTAGGTGAATGAGAGATCTAAGCTTTATGTGTGTGGTGGAACTTTAAAGTTGGAGGAATTTGTGCTTGTCCCACATTGGTGGAAATATAAATCATGTGTTGGTTTATATCTAGAATTCTGTAAAGGAATGTATTCCTATACAATAGGACACACCCAGTGGCAGCCAGGAGGGTGCGGGGCACCCGACGCGCCCGCGCTCGGGACTGAGGGCGATGGGCGTAATGTGGCGTTTTGATGGCGCACTTCGCACTTCGCACGCTCGCATCGCCGCGAGCCGCTTGAGAGCCGCCTTTATATTTTTAACTGAGCTTGGACTGGAGTGGCTCGAGCCTGTGGCCAATCTGGTCAAGTCAATGAAGCCAAGACTGGTTAATTAATCTGGTCAAGTCAATGAAATTAATTGTATTAATACTCATTGACCACGTTTGAATTCTAGTCAAACGAAATTAATGCCAGACTTAATTTCGTAATCAATGAGGCGTATTACTAGGCTCGGTTTTGTGTATAAATACCGAGTGCAAGACTCTGTTTGAACACACCGGAAATCTTCCAATTCATGTTCTCGAACCACCACCTTCTCTCAGAAAAATTTCCTAACTTTTCAGACCTGCAGGCTCTTGTTTCAGGTACTGTTTCAGGTGCTTGGCTAACTCCGGCAGTGCAATCTGCTTAGGCTGTTGTACCCTGGGAAACAGACGGGTTCACCTGGGTGGCCCGAAATCTGTTTTAAGGGAAGCGTGTTTTACACGTGCCTCAGTCACTTCGAGTTTCCTTTGCCTTCCTTCGTATCTTACTTTCAGTTTGCAATTTTCTTTCTGTTTGTATTCTGTTAATTTCATTATTGTATTGTAATCCGATATTATTTAATAAACCTGCATTTATTTTATTTCTTGTGAACGGTGTTCCTACAAGCTTAAAACAGATTTTAAGACTCCGTTCATACTTTGTTTTAAAATTTTCGGATTACAAAATAAATTGTTTCTTTAAACTCTTTGTGAGTTTGCCTTGGTTTTCTGTAAACCAAACAGTTTGGTTTTTTGTTTAATTGGTTTGATCATTTCTGACCATTGTTTAATTGTTTCAGAAATGGCTACGAATGCTAGCGCTTCATCAACAACCGTTGGACCAACATCCACCACTGTGGGGCCATTGTTTGGCACCCAGGCAGCCCAGGCGGTTGCAAACCATGCTGAGAAACCAGAGAAGTTCTCTGGATTGAACTTCAAGAGATGGCAGCAAAAGATGCTGTTTTACTTGACAACTCTGAATCTTGCGAGATTCTTGATTGAGCCCCCCCCCCCCCCTCAACTTGGTGAAGGGAACTCTGACGTTCAATCTGTGAGCGCACTTGATGCTTGGAAGCATTCTGAGTACCTATGCAAAAACTATGTGTTGAATGGACTTGCTGATCCATTGTATAATGTGTACTGCAAGATAACGACTGCCAAAGAACTTTGGGAATCTTTGGAGCGTAAGTACAAAACTGAAGATGCTGGTACTAAAAAGTTTGTTGTGGCTCGGTTCTTGGATTATAAAATGGTGGATTCCAAAACTGTTATTAGCCAAGTCCAAGAATTGCAAGTGATCCTTAGTGACATTCTTTCTGAAGGAATGAATCTTAGTGAAACATTCCAAGTGGCTGCAATAGTTGAGAAACTTCCTCCAAGTTGGACGGACTTCAAGAATTACCTTAAGCATAAGCGAAAGGAAATGGTAAATCAAGGCACATACGACGTAGGCACAATACGATACGACAACTGCTCTCAACAGGAGTTATCACAATTGACTATGTGAAGTCAAAGGATAACATTGCGGATCCGCTAACAAAAGGCTTAAGCAGAGAGGCAGTGCACAAGTCGTCGAAAGGAATGGGACTAAAGCCCTTGGAGTAAGTTTGTACAACGGAAATCCTATCCTAGAAGATTGGAGATCCCATGATCTAGGCTCAATAGGACCACCTAACTGTACGAACTAAGATCACTGTGGGGGAGTAACCCGAGACACAAAGGGAGTTGCATACTTCCTAGTCCATCCTTAAACAATCAGTGATGTCAAAGGAGGATAAGCATACGACTTTTAATGATTTTGGTAAAATCACCTATGTTAGAGAGAAGTGGAGTCGCTTCAAATGGAATTGTGGGGGGCGCAATTCCTAGAGCTCTCGCAGAACCAGGACAGTGCTCCATGACCATAAACGGACACGACAATGAGGGGTTAACCAGACCAGGGAGAGTAATGTGTGATGTGTAATAATGTCTACATAAAAAGGGGTTGGTTCAAGGACATCGCGTCTACTAACCGCTAGGAGACAAAGTATACATCACAAAGGAGGGTTCAAAGGGAATACCTACCTATCCTGCATTACTTAACCGTAGAAATTTTATTTTGACACTTGAGTGTGTGGGTCGATCTCCATTCATGTGGGGGATTGTTGGAAATTTTAATAATCAAGTATTATATTAAATATAATATAATGACATTTAATTATAAATCTAGGTGAATGAGAGATCTAAGCTTTATGTGTGTGGTGGAACTTTAAAGTTGGAGGAATTTGTGCTTGTCCCACATTGGTGGAAATATAAATCATGTGTTGGTTTATATCTAGAATTCTGTAGAGGAATGTATTCCTATACAATAGGACACACCCAGTGGCAGCCAGGAGGGTGCGAAGCACCCGACGCGCCCGCGCCCGGGCACGGGCACGGGCTCGGGACCGAGGGCGATGGGCGTAATGTGGCGTTTTGATGGCGCACTTTGCACTTCGCACGCTCGCATCGCCGCGAGCCGCTTGAGAGCCGCCTTTATATTTTTAACTGAGCTTGGACTGGAGTGGCTCGAGCTTGTGGCCAATCTGGTCAAGTCAATGAAGCCAAGACTGGTTAATTAATCTGGTCAAGTCAATGAAATTAATTGTATTAATACTCATTGACCACGTTTGAATTCTAGTCAAACGAAATTAATGCCAGACTTAATTTCGTAATCAATGAGGCGTATTATTAGGCTCGGTTTTGTGTATAAATACCGAGTGTAAGACTCTGTTTGAACACACCGGAAATCTTCCAATTCATGTTCTCGAACCACCACCTTCTCTCAGAAAAATTTCCTAACTTTTCAGACCTGCAGGCTCTTGTTTCAGGTACTGTTTCAGGTGCTTGGCTAACTCCGGCAGTGCAATCTGCTTAGGCTGTTGTACCCTGGGAAACAGACGGGTTCACCTGGGTGGCCCGAAATCTGTTTTAAGGGAACGTGTTTTACACGTGCCTCAGTCACTTCGAGTTTCCTTTGCCTTCCTTCGTATCTTACTTTCAGTTTGCAATTTTCTTTCTGTTTGTATTCTGTTAATTTCATTATTGTATTGTAATCCGATATTATTTAATAAACCTGCATTTATTTTATTTCTTGTGAACGGTGTTCCTACAAGCTTAAAACAGATTTTAAGACTCCGTTCATACTTTGTTTTAAAATTTTCGGATTACAAAATAAATTGTTTCTTTAAACTCTTTGTGAGTTTGCCTTGGTTTTCTGTAAACCAAACAGTTTGGTTTTTTGTTTAATTGGTTTGATCATTTCTGACCATTGTTTAATTGTTTCAGAAATGGCTACGAATGCTAGCGCTTCATCAACAACCGTTGGACCAACATCCACCACTGTGGGGCCATTGTTTGGCACCCAGGCAGCCCAGGCGGTTGCAACCCATGCTGAGAAACCAGAGAAGTTCTCTGGATTGAACTTCAAGAGATGGCAGCAAAAGATGCTGTTTTACTTGACAACTCTGAATCTTGCGAGATTCTTGATTGAGGCCCCCCCTCAACTTGGTGAAGGGAACTCTGACGTTCAATCTGTGAGCGCACTTGATGCTTGGAAGCATTCTGAGTACCTATGCAAAAACTATGTGTTGAATGGACTTGCTGATCCATTGTATAATGTGTACTGCAAGATGTAACACCCCAACCGATGGCGGAAACATCGGGATGTCACGTAATGATGATTGTTCAGTAGCTCATGGTGAATAATAGATTCCATTAAATGATTTATATGAATTACATACAATAGTTCTAGAATTTGTACATCAAATTGAATGAAACTATACACATATCTTCAGGCATCAATTCAATCTTCAAGAAAATAGAACCTGAAACATGTTAAGTTGAAAATGTTTTGGGTCAACAAAAGTTGGTGAGAATTACATAGGTTTTTGATGATTGAATAAAAATGATGTGCAATTCATGTGTCATGTCAATCTAGTCCATATGTGAGAACATACTAGAAATAAATCGAGTGCATAATCAACCCTGATGACTGTTATAAAAATGATACATACCATACGCTCATGGTCCAATATGTTATACGATAACAAACACCCACGTAACCTTTGTAGGAGGCACGTATCCGGGTGGGATTGTCAGTCCAATAGATCTATCAATGTATACCGCCGGCTGATCAATGTTAATGATTATGCTAGAATGGTGCTTACTCTAATCATGCTCAAGACATAATGCAACATAGAAAACACATAGACACATTGATGATTGAATTGCAATGATGATGTTATAAACATGTTTCACCCCAAAAATGGTGATAAATAGAAAAGGGGCTATGTAAAACTCACCTTGGTAAAATGTTATATCTGTTGAGAAATGTGTTGACCAAATGTGTCAAGTATCACCCTATAATAAAGTAATAAATATGTCTAAGTCTATCGAGTCTACAAATGTATAAGTTCTAGGGCTTCGAATTGGGGATAATTGCACGTTTGATTAATATTAAAAATATTCGTCAATTGAGAGAAATTTAGTAAATAAATAACCAAAAATCTTTTTATAAATGTTAAATCTAGGATGGTCACAAGAATGTGTTTAAAGTATAAAAATAATTTTTATTAAATTATTTTCTTTAAATAGATTATTAAATCTATTTATTACAAATTGCCAACAATTAACTTTAATATTCAAAAATACTAAAATTAAAGAATTTCTATTTTAAAAATCATATTTCTGTTCTAAATGATTAAAAATAGTTTGTATAAAATTTTGGTGCAAAAATGATGAAAATTGGATTTATTATGATTTAATTATGATTAAATCTAACAAAAATTGATTAAAAATATAAAATAAATGATTTTACTGAATTAAAAATTATTTCAGTAAAGTTTAATGTTATAAAAACTTAAAATAATTTTTGTGGAAATTAATAAGATCGTTTCGATATTTTTATAGATTTTTATAAATAAAATAGAATAAACTTGATTTATTTATTATATATATTAAATAAATAAATTTTTGAAAACTAAAAATTGGGTGTTGAACTTTTATCTCAGATCAACATGGTATAATTTTTGTAGAATTTATAAAAAGGTTTTACTATTTAAAAATGAATTTACAAGATTTAAATGTAATAATTATATATATAATTGGCTTGTTGAAAATAATGCAAAAAGAGGTGCCCTTGCTGGGACTCGAACCCGGTTCCTATCTGTTGCAGGCCATGGTCACAACCATTTGGCCTAGGCCAGTGGTTGTGATGAATCCTGATTAAAATTATATAAATACTCTGTGCCAAAACTAGTTTATCCCCAAATTATTAATATGAACCCTAGAATTTCAATCAAACAATTCAGAAAGTTTTAGCCCGATTAATGATGGGGCTTTCGTTGTTTGATTACCGATTAATGAAACCCACAAAAATATAGAACTCACAGTGTTTGTTTCGTGGATAATTGCCGGGTCAAAGATATAAGTCAACGGCTTTCAAAATCGTAATAACAGAGGTGTTTCAGAAGAATTTGGGGGTTAAGAAAGATGAGTGAGCGAGTTGTTAAGGCTCGAGGATGTCCAATTTATAGTGTAATGTCTGGATCGAAGGATTGGTAAGGGTTGACCACCATTTAATGTCAAACGTGTCAAAGTTAATTGATTATCAATCAATTGATAATTAACGTTTTGGTAAGACCATATAGGCCGATAATTATGAGTCATTGGTCAAAATTTAATGGTGGCTAATAATCATGGCAAATCACGTTTTAAAAAAAAATAAAACAATATGCCTGCTGCTGCAGTAACGCGAAGGAGAGGGAAAGGAACAAGGGGAGTTGAAAACGGGGTTAAATACAATATAAATTAGGATTAATCAGCAACTGTGTGGTAGCCCAGGTGGTTTGTGCGTTGTGTTGTGAGTGGGGGGGCTCGGGTTCGATACCCGGGTAAAGCATCTTTTATTTTTTTGTAAAATAGCAAGGCCACAAGTGGGCCGGATCTGATTGGGCCGGGTGTGGCTTCTGATGGGCTTCCGAAAATAAAAGAAATTGGGGAGTGGGCCAATTATAGATTGTTAGTTGGGTTGAAAACATTTGTTTAGCCAAAAACCTTCACTTATATAACTCTTTTTTTTTTTTAACTATAGATTATTATTTTTATTATTATTAGTATTATCTATGCATATATATATATATATATATATATATATATATATATATATATAAGTTGTGATTTAGGAGGATAAAGATTTAGGTATAAAAATGAGGGGTTTTTATTTTTAAAAATTTGGGGAAAATTTTTGCGATGTTACAGTCTCCCCTACTTTTGAAAAACTTCGTCCCGAAGTTTATTGAAAACACAGGGTTGAAGGGGGTTGGGTAAAAATTAGGACGAGTGTGACTTGAAAAATTTTATGTTACGGCAATGAATAGAGTAACCTGTTTCGAATAGTGTGGATAAGAGGCGTGTTATGCGTGGGTTGAGCTACTAAGTGAACTACTAGATATCTAATGTTTACATTTGGTTAACTACCGAAAATCTTGACAGCATTTCACACCACCTTAACGTACCTGTAAATTCATGATTACGTTCCGGACCGCAATCACCAATTTACCTTACATTAAGGTTTTGTGTCCTTCTATGTCTCTACCGATTGTTGAGCAGGTCTGATAGTCTCCACCAGTCGTTGAGCAGGTGGTAGGGCCTCTCCCGACTGTTGAAAAGACATGATGACCTCTACCAATCGTTGAGTAGTTTGTTTGGTAGTCCACTAATTGTTGTACAAGTAAGCATGTATGATCATAGATATAGCAATTAGTTCACATTAAAGCAATCATGCACACAGATGTTATAATATTACTTGAATCCAAAAAGTGTCAATACATAGAATTAAAAGCAAACAACATTTAAATGGTGGAACTCGCTGTTAAGTAGCTGGAGGGTCTTGATCTTGGTTTAGTTTAGGGCATCAGTTATGGTAGTGATCCACATTCATAGCATTGACCATAGTTGAAATTACCAGGATGATTAGGATTAGTAACCTGAGCAGGGTTGTAGATAATCGCAGCCAGTCGGGCATCAACACCTTTGTTGTTTTTGTTGTTGTTGTGGTTGGTGTTGTGGTTGTTGTTACTTTCCTCTTGGTTTTCACCACTGTTATTGCGAGTGCTACGACGTGGAGACATGATCCGTAAGGGACACAATGAGGGCATGAAATGAATGAGGTGATATAAGGAATGTAATCATTTATTCATTAAAACGAATAAACGAAAACGTTGACTTATCAAAGATTCCAGATTTTAATAACATATGAAGACATGTTTTAGCCTATAAGTGAACACTCATCCCGAGAATTCCCAGGTAGGCATCCGGGTCCCTCGTCTGATTGGGATATATGCGCAATGCCAGCCTAGACAGAAGACTCAGAATACAGGCGTTCACCCTTCCAGATTGCACGTGTTCGTTATTAAAATCTAGAATTTCGACGAGATCTCAAGGGGGTTCAGGTTAAAACCTGAGGATTTTGTCCTATTATTCTAAGAGTAGATCCATTGATGGAGAGCAACCTTCTTGTAGGAATGAAAGTAGGGATATGAAGTAGGAGGGAGGTAGAGTATAGCAAGTAAAGAAGCAAGTACTAGTTAAATCCTATGGTTATAGACTAGATTATTTTTCTAATAACCTAATTCCCTATAACCATGGCTCTGATACCAATTTGTAACACCCCAACCGATGGCGGAAACATCGGGATGTCACGTAATGATGATTGTTCAGTAGCTCATGGTGAATAATAGATTCCATTAAATGATTTATATGAATTACATACAATAGTTCTAGAATTTGTACATCAAATTGAATGAAACTATACACATATCTTCAGGCATCAATTCAATCTTCAAGAAAATAGAACCTGAAACATGTTAAGTTGAAAATGTTTTGGGTCAACAAAAGTTGGTGAGAATTACATAGGTTTTTGATGATTGAATAAAAATGATGTGCAATTCATGTGTCATGTCAATCTAGTCCATATGTGAGAACATACTAGAAATAAATCGAGTGCATAATCAACCCTGATGACTGTTATAAAAATGATACATACCATACGCTCATGGTCCAATATGTTATACGATAACAAACACCCACGTAACCTTTGTAGGAGGCACGTATCCGGGTGGGATTGTCAGTCCAATAGATCTATCAATGTATACCGCCGGCTGATCAATGTTAATGATTATGCTAGAATGGTGCTTACTCTAATCATGCTCAAGACATAATGCAACATAGAAAACACATAGACACATTGATGATTGAATTGCAATGATGATGTTATAAACATGTTTCACCCCAAAAATGGTGATAAATAGAAAAGGGGCTATGTAAAACTCACCTTGGTAAAATGTTATATCTGTTGAGAAATGTGTTGACCAAATGTGTCAAGTATCACCCTATAATAAAGTAATAAATATGTCTAAGTCTATCGAGTCTACAAATGTATAAGTTCTAGGGCTTCGAATTGGGGATAATTGCACGTTTGATTAATATTAAAAATATTCGTCAATTGAGAGAAATTTAGTAAATAAATAACCAAAAATCTTTTTATAAATGTTAAATCTAGGATGGTCACAAGAATGTGTTTAAAGTATAAAAATAATTTTTATAAAATTATTTTCTTTAAAATAGATTATTAAATCTATTTATTACAAATTGCCAACAATTAACTTTAATATTCAAAAATACTAAAATTAAAGAATTTCTATTTTAAAAATCATATTTCTGTTCTAAATGATTAAAATAGTTTGTATAAAATTTTGGTGCAAAAATGATGAAAATTGGATTTATTATGATTTAATTATGATTAAATCTAACAAAAATTGATTAAAAATATAAAATAAATGATTTTACTGAATTAAAAATTATTTCAGTAAAGTTTAATGTTATAAAAACTTAAAATAATTTTTGTGGAAATTAATAAGATCGTTTCGATATTTTTATAGATTTTTATAAATAAAATAGAATAAACTTGATTTATTTATTATATATATTAAATAAATAAATTTTTGAAAACTAAAAATTGGGTGTTGAACTTTTATCTCAGATCAACATGGTATAATTTTTGTAGAATTTATAAAAAGGTTTTACTATTTAAAAATGAATTTACAAGATTTAAATGTAATAATTATATATATAATTGGCTTGTTGAAAATAATGCAAAAAGAGGTGCCCTTGCTGGGACTCGAACCCGGTTCCTATCTGTTGCAGGCCATGGTCACAACCACTTGGCCTAGGCCAGTGGTTGTGATGAATCCTGATTAAAATTATATAAATACTCTGTGCCAAAACTAGTTTATCCCCAAATTATTAATATGAACCCTAGAATTTCAATCAAACAATTCAGAAAGTTTTAGCCCGATTAATGATGGGGCTTTCGTTGTTTGATTACCGATTAATGAAACCCACAAAAATATAGAACTCACAGTGTTTGTTTCGTGGATAATTGCCGGGTCAAAGATATAAGTCAACGGCTTTCAAAATCGTAATAACAGAGGTGTTTCAGAAGAATTTGGGGGTTAAGAAAGATGAGTGAGCGAGTTGTTAAGGCTCGAGGATGTCCAATTTATAGTGTAATGTCTGGATCGAAGGATTGGTAAGGGTTGACCACCATTTAATGTCAAACGTGTCAAAGTTAATTGATTATCAATCAATTGATAATTAACGTTTTGGTAAGACCATATAGGCCGATAATTATGAGTCATTGGTCAAAATTTAATGGTGGCTAATAATCATGGCAAATCACGTTTTAAAAAAAAATAAAACAATATGCCTGCTGCTGCAGTAACGCGAAGGAGAGGGAAAGGAACAAGGGGAGTTGAAAACGGGGTTAAATACAATATAAATTAGGATTAATCAGCAACTGTGTGGTAGCCCAGGTGGTTTGTGCGTTGTGTTGTGAGTGGGGGGGCTCGGGTTCGATACCCGGGTAAAGCATCTTTTATTTTTTTGTAAAATAGCAAGGCCACAAGTGGGCCGGATCTGATTGGGCCGGGTGTGGCTTCTGATGGGCTTCCGAAAATAAAAGAAATTGGGGAGTGGGCCAATTATAGATTGTTAGTTGGGTTGAAAACATTTGTTTAGCCAAAAACCTTCACTTATATAACTCTTTTTTTTTTAACTATAGATTATTATTTTTATTATTATTATTATTATCTATGCATATATATATATATATATATATATATATAAGTTGTGATTTAGGAGGATAAAGATTTAGGTATAAAAATGAGGGGTTTTTATTTTTAAAAATTTGGGGAAAATTTTTGCGATGTTACACAAGATAACGACTGCCAAAGAACTTTGGGAATCTTTGGAGCGTAAGTACAAAACTGAAGATGCTGGTACTAAAAAGTTTGTTGTGGCTCGGTTCTTGGATTATAAAATGGTGGATTCCAAAACTGTTATTAGCCAAGTCCAAGAATTGCAAGTGATCCTTAGTGACATTCTTTCTGAAGGAATGAATCTTAGTGAAACATTCCAAGTGGCTGCAATAGTTGAGAAACTTCCTCCAAGTTGGACGGACTTCAAGAATTACCTTAAGCATAAGCGAAAGGAAATGACCATTGAAGACCTTGTGGTTCGCTTGCGTATTGAGGAAGATAACAGAGTGTCTCTAAAAGGAACTCAAGTTGAAGGTACTGCAAGAGCTAACGTTGTTGAGCATGGTCAGTCTTCAAGAGGGAATAAGAGCAACAAAGGTCACAAATTTGGTGAAAAATCAAAAGGTAAGGGTCGGGACCTTGGGCCTAGAAAAGGTGGTGTGAAAAAGAAGGTTAGTTCCTTCAAAGGGAAATGTTACAACTGTAACGAAGCTGGTCACAAAGCTGATCAATGCAAAGCACCTAAACGTGAGAAGGCGCTTATGGTTGATGATGATGTGCCTTTAGTGGCCATGATTTCAGACCTCACTGCCATGATGGAGGAGGTTAATTTGGTGACTAACAACCCAAAAGGGTGGTGGGTGGACACTGGGGCTACTCGTCATGTTTGCCCAGACAAGACCCTCTTTAGTACGTTTAAAGAGGTGGTGGGAGACGAGAAGCTGTACATGGGTAATGCTGCTACAGCAGATATCAAGGGAGAGGGTGATGTGATCTTGAAGTGGACTTCTGGAAAAGAGCTCACTTTAAGCAATGTGCTTTATGTTCCCGACGTGCGTAAAAGTCTTGTGTCGGGATGGTTGCTTAACAAGTTTGGCTTTCGTTTGCTTTTTGAGAGTGACAAGTTTGTTTTAAGTAAGCATGGTGTGTTTGTTGGTAAGGGCTATGCCCAGAATGGTATGTTCAAACTCAATGTAATGGCTGTTACTAAGAACATGAATAAGAATGCTACTACTTCTGCTTACTTAGTTGAGTCTCCTAATGTTTGGCATGGTCGTCTTGGTCATGTTAATTTTAATTCGATGCGTCGTTTAATTAAATTAGACTACATACCAACGTTTGCCATAGACTCTAAATCAAAATGTAAAACATGTGTTGAAGCCAAACAAACGAGATCATCATTTAAATCAGTTAATCGAATAACTGAGCCCCTTGACTTGATTCACACTGATGTGTGTGATTTAAAATCAATTCCCACTAGAGGTGGCAATAAGTATTTTATTACTTTTATTGACGACAGTACACGGTATTGTTATGTGTATTTACTTAAGAGTAAAGATGAAGCAATTGACAAGTTTATCTTGTTTAAAGCTGAAGTTGAAAACCAACTTAATAAGAAAATAAAGCGTGTGAGAAGTGATAGGGGAGGTGAATATGTTTTGCCATTTGGGGATGAATGTGCCAAAAGTGGCATAATACACGAGTGTACCCCTCCCTATACACCCCAATCAAATGGTATTGCGGAACGGAAAAATCGTACCCTAAAAGAAATGATGAATTCCATGTTGATAAGTTCTGGAATGAGCCAGGACATGTGGGGGGAGGCCATTTTGTCGGCCAATTTTTTGTTAAATAAAGTTCCTTTCAAGAATAAGGATGTAACACCATATGAGTTATGGTGGGGACATAAATCATCCTATAAATACTTGAAAGTGTGGGGGTGCCTGGCCAAGGTAATTGTTACACCTCCAAAGGCTCTTAGAATTGGGCCTAAAACTGTTGATTGCATATTTATTGGATATGCCCAAAATGGGACTTCACATCGTTTTCTTGTGCATGAGTCCAAAAATCCTGATGTTCATAAGAACTCCATAATAGAAACAAGGCCAGGAAATGCAACTTATTTTGAAGAGGAGTTCCCAATGTTATTAGAACAAACTCATGCGAGTTCATCAACAGCGGTTGATAAGGTTGTTCAAAATAAAACCCATGAACGATCAGAGGATGAAGAGGTTGAGCCAAGAAGGAGCAAAAGGCAAAGGATTGAAAAATCTTTTGGGCCTGATTTCCTTGCTTACATGGTTGAGAGTGAGCCTCAAACCTATCGACAAGCAGTCACCTCTTCAGATGGACCTCAATGGAAAGAAGCCATCAAAAGTGAGATTGATTCTATTTTGCAGAATCATACTTGGGAGCTAGTTGATCTTCCACCAGGGTGCAAGCCACTTGGATATCGATGGATATTCAAGAGAAAAATGAAAGCTGATGGCTCTGTTGACAAGTATAAAGCAAGGCTCGTAATCAAAGGGTATAGACAAAAGGAAGGTCTTGACTACTTTGACACATACTCGCCTGTGACTAGAATAACTTCTATAAGATTGGTGCTTGCAATTGCAGCTTTGAGAAATTTGGAAATACATCAAATGGATGTAAAAACTGCATTTCTGAATGGGGAATTAGAGGAAGAGATTTACATGGAGCAACCTGAGGGTTTCTCTGCTCCGGGCCAAGAAGGCAAAGTATGTAAACTCGTTAAGTCACTGTATGGCTTAAAGCAAGCTCCAAAACAATGGCATCAAAAGTTTGACCATGTTATGCTTAACAGTGGTTTCAAAATAAATGAATGTGACAAGTGTGTCTATGTGAAGGACACTTCTAAAGGTTATGTAATCTTATGTCTTTATGTGGATGATATGCTTATCATTGGAAGTGATGACAAGATGATCAAATCCACTAAAGACATGTTGAAAGCGAGATTTGACATGAAAGACATGGGTCTAGCTGATGTAATTCTTGGAGTGAAGATTATTAGAACCCAAACTGGTCTTGTGTTAAGTCAATCTCATTATGTGGATAAGATCCTTGAGAAGTTTAATTCGGAAGACACAAGTGTGGCTCAAACTCCGATTGATACCTCTCAACATTTGTCAAAGAATAGAGGAGAGGGTGTTGCTCAATTGGAGTATTCAAGGATCATTGGCAGTTTGATGTATCTCATGTCATGTACCAGGCCAGACTTAGCATATGCTGTGAGCAGGCTAAGTAGATATACCAGTAATCCCAGTGCTGAACATTGGAAGAGCATGACAAGATTGTTAAGGTATTTGAGATACACGAGGAATTATGGACTGCATTATGGCCAAGATCCAGCTGTTGCCGAAGGATACAGTGATGCCAACTGGATATCCGATATGAAAGATTCTAAATCCACAAGTGGTTATGTGTTTACCCTTGGAGGAGCAGCTATAGCTTGGAAATCTTCCAAGCAAACTCTTATAGCTAGGTCCACAATGGAATCTGAATTTATTGCTTTAGATAAAGCTGGAGAAGAGGCAGAATGGATACGTCAGTTTTTGGAATATATTCCAAGATGGCCTAAGCCTGTGACGGCTATTTGCATACATTGCGATTGCCAGTCGGCAATTGGTAGAGCTAAAAGTGCAATGTATAATGGTAAATCAAGGCACATACGACGTAGGCACAATACGATACGACAACTGCTCTCAACAGGAGTTATCACAATTGACTATGTGAAGTCAAAGGATAACATTGCGGATCCGCTAACAAAAGGCTTAAGCAGAGAGGCAGTGCACAAGTCGTCGAAAGGAATGGGACTAAAGCCCTTGGAGTAAGTTTGTACAACGGAAAACCTATCCTAGAAGATTGGAGATCCCATGATCTAGGCTCAATAGGACCACCTAACTGTACGAACTAAGATCACTGTGGGGGAGTAACCCGAGACACAAAGGGAGTTGCATACTTCCTAGTCCATCCTTAAACAATCAGTGATGTCAAAGGAGGATAAGCATACGGCTTTTAATGATTTTGGTAAAATCACCTATGTTAGAGAGAAGTGGGGTCGCTTCAAATGGAATTGTGGGGGGCGCAATTCCTAGAGCTCTCGCAGAACCAGGACAGTGCTCCATGACCATAAACGGACACGACAATGAGGGGTTAACCAGACCAGGGAGAGTAATGTGTGATGTGTAATAATGTCTACATAAAAAGGGGTTGGTTCAAGGACATCGCGTCTACTAACCGCTAGGAGACAAAGTATACATCACAAAGGAGGGTTCAAAGGGAATACCTACCTATCCTGCATTACTTAACCGTAGAAATTTTATTTTGACACTTGAGTGTGTGGGTCAATCTCCATTCATGTGGGGGATTGTTGGAAATTTTAATAATTAAGTATTATATTAAATATAATATAATGACATTTAATTATAAAGCTAGGTGAATGAGAGATCTAAGCATTATGTGTGTGGTGGAACTTTAAAGTTGGAGGAATTTGTGCTTGTCCCACATTGGTGGAAATATAAATCATGTGTTGGTTTATATCTAGAATTCTGTAGAGGAATGTATTCCTATACAATAGGACACACCCAGTGGCAGCCAGGAGGGTGCGAAGCACCCGACGCGCCCGCGCCCGGGCACGGGCACGGGCTCGGGACCGAGGGCGATGGGCGTAATGTGGCGTTTTGATGGCGCACTTTGCACTTCGCACGCTCGCATCGCCGCGAGCCGCTTGAGAGCCGCCTTTATATTTTTAACTGAGCTTGGACTGGAGTGGCTCGAGCCTGTGGCCAATCTGGTCAAGTCAATGAAGCCAAGACTGGTTAATTAATCTGGTCAAGTCAATGAAATTAATTGTATTAATACTCATTGACCACGTTTGAATTCTAGTCAAACGAAATTAATGCCAGACTTAATTTCGTAATCAATGAGGCGTATTACTAGGCTCGGTTTTGTGTATAAATACCGAGTGCAAGACTCTGTTTGAACACACCGGAAATCTTCCAATTCATGTTCTCGAACCACCACCTTCTCTTAGAAAAATTTCCTAACTTTTCAGACCTGCAGGCTCTTGTTTCAGGTACTGTTTCAGGTGCTTGGCTAACTCCGGCAGTGCAATCTGCTTAGGCTGTTGTACCCTGGGAAACAGACGGGTTCACCTGGGTGGCCCGAAATCTGTTTTAAGGGAAGCGTGTTTTACACGTGCCTCAGTCACTTCGAGTTTCCTTTGCCTTCCTTCGTATCTTACTTTCAGTTTGCAATTTTCTTTCTGTTTGTATTCTGTTAATTTCATTATTGTATTGTAATCCGATATTATTTAATAAACCTGCATTTATTTTATTTCTTGTGAACGGTGTTCCTACACCAGCAAGGCCTATTCTTGTTGGAAAAAAAATGGTATCATAAAATAAGACTAGCAACAGAACATAACAAAACCAATGATCCCAGCATTTACTAGTTATACCAATTGAACATGTTTTTTTAATTATGAGCAAATAAAACAGAAAATTGAAACATCTTTAAAAAAAGTGACTAATAAATTTGTGACCTCTCTAGTAACAATATAATCCTAGCAAATGAAACCCATAATCAAACACATGGTAAACTTATCATAACTCAATAGAAAATTTTAGTGAGAGCTAAAAGTTCTTTAAAATTAAAGCTTTAATGAATTGAAATAAATATGTATTAACTATAAGGAGCTAAATGAGTTGATGCATAACCCTTTGGGGATAGTTATTCGATCAACAGTTATAAAGACATCAATAAAACTATTTTTTTTACCAGCAAATTTTTAATAAAACCAAAAGTCTAGTTTGTTTTTTTTTTTTATTCGCTTTCATTCAACACCAAAGAAGGTCCTCAAACTGAGGACCTCCGGAACAACTTACAACATATACAATGGCGATTTATGCCAGTCCTCCCACCTTAAGTCCTTAAACTTAGATTTATGTTTTAACAAAAAATACGACAGACTCTTGACATTAACGGCTATAGTTCTTCCATATGATGCCTTGGTCCTGAAGGTCTTCTCATTTCTTGCGAGCCAAGCACACCAAATTGTTACCAAAAGTCTAGTAAGAAACTTGCTAACATAAAAAAGAAAAGAAAGAAATGAAAAGAGACTATAAATTGGGTCGTCAATACTAATATTAATGCAATGTGAGTGAATTCAAGAGTAATCCAATTAGTAAATATCTTTGATCTTTTCTTTAATTAGATAAAATATTAGTAATTCTTTTAATTATAAAAAAGAATGAGCAGTTATTTATTTATTTATTTTTTTTGACCAACTAAACTCTATATATTTCATTAAAACAAAATACGAAAGTTACATGATAATAGCAGGTAGACGGGCAACAAGCTGCGCCGCCACCCCCTTTTGAATTGCAAACCCTAGTCTACTAAAGACAAAACCTTGCTCCCCTGGGGATGAAACTATTCCGAGTTATTTTATTTATAAAACGAAAAGAAAACTAATGATTTGGTTTAGTGTTGGTTCGGTTAATTTCGTTATTTATGTATGCAATTGAATCATAAAAACTGGTTATCAAACAAAATCACAAAATCCATTCAGTTATTTCAATTTTTTTTTTTTTTTTTTGTTAATTGTTTTCTCTATTCATGCCCGAGGTATTTGAACAATATTTTGTGTTTGTATTCTCAATGGTAAAGTTTGGGAAATTAGTCTGGGGTTGGAAATCACCAATCAAGGGACGGGATCAAAAATTTGTTTTCTATAGGCTATGTTTCGGATTATATGTTCGGTCGAGTCAAACATTAAATACAATAGTATCAAAGTTTTAAGCATCGTTTAACAAGAAATTGAACAAAGACACTAAAACGTTAAAAAGGAGACAAAGCGTGGGTACCTGGATGAAGTCATAATTATTTTCAAACCTAATTCAATGTGATAACTTGACACAAAAGATTGAATAATAATAAAAAACCACCACCGCCAATTATCCAAAGCAGAACGTCAACACTCAACAAGACTACAACTAAATATTATATTGGGTGTTCTATAAAAGTATGAAAAATGAAATTAGTTGTGTACATGGATGGAATGATCAATGATGGCTTGATTCTTTTTTTATTTTTGAATGAAGACAAATATGGTTGAAACTTGAAAATGAAAGTATAAACTCATAAGTGGTTAAAAGTTTTATTTGGTTTAGGCTTTTAAGTGGGCTTTAAAATTGGATTTTTCTAAAGAAAAAATGAGCTAAATAAAACAATTGGGTTTTACCTCTCAAAATAGGCCCAAAAGAAAAAAAAAACAAAGAAAAACGATAAACTTGGTAAAACAATCGATATTTGGGAACCTTGTATCGTCCGATATATCGTTAGTTTGGTTTATATAATATACCTATTTTTTTTTTCAAAAAAAAAAAAAAAAAACGGGAGGTCGAACCGTATATACATAAGAAATTCTATACAGATACTATATAAGCAGTACTTCTGAGCGAATATTCAGGGGGGAGGGGGGGGGGGGCTGCCCACCCCTTCATAGCCGCGCCCCTCCATATTCTCATTATTATAGCTTGAGGTGTATATTCGGTTTTAACCGGTTTAGGTAAACATAATCGGTTTGGTCAAAAACGGTTTATTGGGTTATGCCATATATTAGTTATGGAGAAAAATATTTGAACTCTATACAAATCCGTTTAAGTCAGGTTGAAACTGGTTTTTTTACAAATCGGTTCCAGTCTAAATTAGTTCACTAACGAAGGTAAGAACCGATATATAAAGTGGCGATTTGGGTAAGGTTTGAAACAGTTCAAAGCGGTTATTGTTTTAATATCATGTTTTGGAACCATCTTTGAAAAATATAACCAATTTTTTTTGGTACATCTCTAAATTTAGAATAGGGATAACAATCGAACTAAAACCCGATAGGTAAACCTGAAACACATAGGGCGGGTTTGGGGTCAAGTACTTGGGTAGGGGGTCAGATATGTGATTATTTTTTATTTCTTTTCATTGGTTTAAGACGAGTATGGAATTGTATCACATGATTCACATTTATTTTTCAAAGTAATAAATATTTAACATTTGCCCCCACCCTTGTGGTGAAGTGGCATAGGAAGTGAAGGATAAGACTTGTGACTGAATGGTCTCAGGATTGACTCTTGATCCCGCCTGCGTTCAATGTTGCAAAAGTCGCTAGGCGGCCCCTAGTCGGCTGACTAAGGAGTTGGGTGTACTCGGAGTACTCGGGGAGTACTCGGAGATGGTAAATATAAAGAAAATTAATTATTGGATATAATATATGTATCAAAATAAGTATAATTCATGTCAAATACGCATGTTTTTTTAAAGATACATGTTTAAAATTTAATTTTTTCCGAGTACAAGGCCGAGTAGGCCGAGTACAAGGCCGAGTAGGCCGAGTACAGGGCTGAGTAGGACGAAGATGGCTGATTTTGACCACTGAGTACAGGGCCGAGTTGGCCGAGTAGCCCGAGTACAAGGCCGAGTTGGCCGCCGGCGACTAGTTTGGCCGAGTAGGAGAAAGTCGCCTCGGAGGGGTTCCGAGGTCCGAGTAGTCGCCGAGTACAAGGCCGAGTAGGCCGACTTTTACAACACTGCCTGCGTTTTACCGATTCTTCAATGTCCTGCCTTCGGGTGGGTAGGGGTCATGATTTTCCTCAGATTTGATGACTAGGTGGGTTCTGGCTACCCACCGCTACTTATGGGCGAGCACCTAAGACGTGTCTCCACCCAAAAGCGTATGAGTGCTTTCACAATGACGGGTGCCCCATGTAGTCGGGGCATCAATTTGTTAGCCGTTAAAAAAATAAATAAATAAATATATCACATTTACGTTATTTAATTAGGCAACATTAATAAGTAATAATAATGAACAGGTAATAAATAAATAAACCCAAAGGCCCTATAAGACTGCAAGCAAGTACACAGAAAGACTTAAACATGGCCGCTGGTGTTGCCGTTGGTCGTCTTACCGAGGAACGAAAAGCATGGCGCAAGAATCATCCTTATGTGTGTTCTCACTAGTTATTATATTGAATTAATATTTAATAATAATAATAATGTGGTTATAATTATTATTGTTTTAAGTTTTGCATTAATTTTAATGGAGTAGGGTTTTGTGGCCAAGCCGGAATCTGTTGCTGATGGCTCTGTCAATATGATGGTTTGGCATTGTATTATCCCTGGAAAGGCCGGCGTAAGTTATTATTTATTTATTTATTTATTTTTATGTTATGGGTGGCAATTTTCAACATGACATGTCAATAATATGGTGTTGGGTTGTTATATCTAAGCCTGTTTAATAACGGGTTGTGTTATTGTTGGCCTGTTTTTATCAAATGGGTCATGTTCAAGATAATATGTTTGATTAATTTGGTCAACTTGCTAACCCCTTTATGACCCATTTAACCCATATAATCAACCACCAACCCGATTGAAAGCTTATAACTTGATTACTACCCACCAATCCATTTAGCATGTTTAGAGAAATGGGTTAAACGGGTCATCGCTAGCTACATGATTTTAAGTGTATACGGGTTAGGGTTGATGCTTTTAAAACGAATCGTGTTCCGGTTGAACAGGTCAGCCCACCAACCTGACACGATTAAGACCTAAAGAAATACCTGACGGGCAGTGGCGGATCTAGGCCACAAAATCAGTAGTAACGTTTTTCATTTTTTTTTCATTTTAGTAGCAACGTTTTCCAAATTTCCTAAAAAAAAAAAAAACAAAATTTTCACTAATGTCCGCGACCGCTGCTTCTTTCCCTATGTCCGCCCCTGCTGACGGGTACGGAAGTGGGTATGGGACAGACAAGGTTTGCCATCCCTAAACATGGAAAGGCATAAGCAATAAAAAAGCAATCTTTAATATGTCCAATTGTTTGATCATAATCTTTTATGATATGCACATTGCAGACTGATTGGGAAGGTGGATATTACCCTCTTACCCTCACATTTAGTGAAGATTATCCAACCAAACCACCAATCTGTAAATTCCCTCAGGGGTTCTTCCATCCTAATGTTTATGCATCTGGAATGGTTTGTCTGTCTATCCTCAGTGAAAGCAGTGTAAGTCCACACTAAACAATTTTATCACACATATTGTTTGTATGTTTGTTTTCATTAGTAAAATGTTGGTATCCATATGTTGTTGTTTTTAAGGGATGGAGACCAGCAATTACAGTCAAACAAATTCTTGTTGGTATCCAAGATTTGTTGGACACCCCTAATCCCGCCTCTCCAGCCCAAAACGAAGCATATGGTTTCTTTGTCAAGGTAATCATGCTATGCCTGCTATCATGTAAACCGAGTGTTGTTCATGTTGTTAAAGTTATTCTGATCAATGCAAGTTTGTGCAGGATTTGGCTGAGTACAAGAGAAGAGTCCGACAGCAGGGCAAGCGATATCCGCCTAAGGACTAGATGTAATTCATGGTAGCTTGATTTCGTTTATAGTCTGGTTATGTTTTTGTGTAGAACCCGTTTTGGCCCAAACTTGTTTTGACCAGCTCCCCGACCCGCCTGTTTTTCCAGACTTACTATTAATAGAGTTAAATGTTAAAACTTTAGCTTTGTTTTGCTGGTTTGTACTTTGATCAGTGCTTGGTTTAAGCTTTAATGTACAAACTTTTTAGCCGCGTAAAAATAAACTAATGTGACCGAAGACTACCCATAACGATTTCAGTTGCAAATGGTATAAACCTAAAATAAATAAAGTTAGGATGTATTATTGCCTTTGCTTAAAAGATATTATGGCAGGGACCATACTTTTTTTTTTAGTGCCAAGGTTTCATCTTGTATGATTTTATGGCAATTCCTTTTTACTTCATACGCAACAACTACGTGTTTGAATAATGTTATCCTCTTACCACTTTCACTTCTTTTATCGTTTAAGTGGTACGAGGTTAAACTGATCAAACACGTAGTTTGTGTATGAACGAAAAGTTATGTACTTACCATATGCACATCTGAAACCAGACAACACTTGTTTATGGTACAACAGGTTGCATTTTCTTTATTTAATAAGCTATCCTTTAGAATAATATCATAATAATGATGCTATATAACTACATCTTCTCTGATGTCTTACTGTCTACATAATACGCAGTAGTCGACTTGCATCATAAGAAGAAAAATTAACAAGTTAACATTTACGGGTCTGGTTTAAATAAGGTCTGAGGAGCTTGAACCAGACTGGTTCGAAGATTCGGTCTTGAGGTAAGCATCGTCACAGTTAATATCATCCAGATCACTTATCGCAGGGTAGGTTCCATTAACCTGCATATCAGTAACCATTCCACGCAGTCCAGAAACTTCCTCCTTAAGTCGAGTATTCTCCTGAACCACCTCTTCATGCGTCTCTGAGAACTTATTCAGCTTTTCCATAAGCTGGTGGTTTTCGTGGCGCAGCCACATAACCTGCGACCAAAGCTCGTCCAGATGTTTCTGCTTGCGCATACGCGACCTGCGTGCAGACTCTCTGTTAGATATCATCCTCCTTCGTTTCCTCTCATTGATGAGACTTTGTTGCTGCTCATCTGCTTCATCGGAAGTTGAGTATATTGATTGCATGTTTATATCATACACTTGTGGATTCATATGAAGCTGGTAAAAGGGGTTCATGAGCGCGTTAACATCGAATGGGACGGCCGGTGGATTGCCTAGATTCATGGGTAAATGTGATGTGTTAAGGTTTTGGATTGCAGGAGCTAAGTAGTGGAAGTCTGTAACCTCACTAGCTTGCATGACTGCGAGTACTGATACACGAACACAAACACGAATATGAATTAAGAGTGGTAAAAATCTATCAAGGAATAGGAGGTTGTTAGATTAAAAACATGAAATTGGTTGAGGCTGTGGTTGGAAAATGAATGAGAACATTGGGGACAATTTATAGTATGCTAAAAGGTGTAAAGGGACCCACATGTATAAGTAGTATTTGATGTCTGTATGATCTATTGATGATACTAATCATGTGTGTCATTTGTTTCCCCTAGATTATCTTTGATAAGTTAGCAGATTTCTAGAAAACTGGTGCAAGTATCTATTAAGGTAACTTAATTGGCTGCAGCCTCCACCAGTTATAGATGAAGACTTCAATGGTTTGGGAAAAAATGGAATGTGTTAAACACAACTTTATTTTTTTATTAGAGTTAAATGTCATTTTCGTCCCCGAGGTTTGTCACTTTTTGCTAGTTTCATCCGAGAGTTTATTTTTTCTCATCTGAATCCAAAGGTTTTCAAATTCTTGCTGGTTTTATCCAACTCGTTAACACCGTTAGTAGCAAAAAGTGGCAAACCTCAGGGACGAAAATGGCATTTAACTCTTTTTATTAATATAAAGTTATGTGAAAATATCTACAAACAAAAAATCCTTGTAAATAGTTGTTCAAACATATAATTAATCCAAACCACTAATTTAAAAGTATGGTGTGCCAACATAAAATCAAATCAAAATTATTCATACACCATGTTTCCATGTTCACTTCATCATCCATTCTTGCTCTTGTTCTTCTTCTTCTAAAGTTAAAGATAACTAACGGCAATTTATCGAGTGTTATCGGCAACCCAAGCCATAGATCGTGAAGACTATCGTGAGTGGTGGCGATGGTGTTGGCTGCTATGTTGAATAGGGCAACCAGGATAGTGAGAAAATTAGAGAAGAGTTTTTAGGGTGTCAAGAAGAACGAAGAGAAATAAAATGTTGTGTACGTAGTTATTTTTTAATAGTTATCTAATAAGAGCATTTTGATCATTTAGCAAAAATTTTAATCGGATAATAGACGGTTTAGTAATATGGAGTGAAGTGGTAATTGCAAACTATATTGACAAAACACAAAAATTTGGATTGAAATGAAAAAAAGTGACTCAAACACATTGATGAAAACGCTACATAAGTAGTGTGTTGTTAGAGAAAAAGCAAATTTGATGTTACATGAATAAATTAATGAAAAATAAAAAAATTCAGTTCAATTTGAAACGTCAGATTTTTAATCAATTTAAGACTTCTTTTTAACATCAATAATAAAATCAACCCTTTGTATAAAAACCAACTTTTCCAAAAACTATTACCATAATAAAAGAAAAATCATATACAATACTAGGTTATGTACCCGTGTGATACACGGGTTGAACAATTTAAATTATATATATTATATATATAATTAAAAATATAATTAAGAAAAATTAGATTACATGTTATATTTAAAATAAATAAAATTGCCTTTACAACCGAAAAATATTAAATATTCATCAGCCCCTAAATAATTTCTTGTAAAGACATTCATATTCACATAAAACTATTTCCAAACTTTTCAGCATATATCTTTCATACTGTGGCTGTTACTTTGTAGACTGCAGGTAAACAAAAAAAATCAAAAGTAATAAGATAAATTTGTTTAGGCTAAGATCTAAAAAATGAAATTAATTTAAAAATATCTCCTCATCCGTTAAAGCATCCCAATTGAGTATCATTAATTTGGATTTGACATCAAGTTTCTTGCAAAGCCAAAATATTTCTAACCTTGAGTGTATAATCATTTTTTTTCTAACATCAAGTTCCTTAAACATAATGTCATTTATTGGTTCAATATGACTGTAATTATAAAAAAAGGATTTCGTGATTTAATAGCGTGAAAATGAAGCTAAAACGAATTACTAATGAAAAGGTTGTTGCCACTTAGATATTGTATTTTTCTGTTAAAGTAACTTGAAACAACACAGTCAATGAAAATTTCAAACAATGATTGTTCATATATAAAATGTATTTTATATATCAAGCTATTATAATACGAAAATAGCTAAGCATATTTAGTTTTAATTAATCAAATATTTAATTAATGTGAATTGATTTGTTTTATTTTGTTTGTTCAGAACACTATAAGAAATATAGTTTTAAACTTAGAGTGAAAGACCATATATTAAAAAATAGGTTAATTAACGTTCACGATTTAAATTTAAATTTAATAACATATAAATACGCTATCTTAAAAAAATGAATATTTTTTTAATAATATTTACCTCTATTAACTAATAAACATTTTCAAATCATGTCTAGTAATTTATTTCTAATTTTGTATTAAAATATAATCATATTAATTAATTTACAAAGACATAGTATATATATATATATATATTGAACTAAATTTTGATAATTAAATTAATAGTTATAGTTGTAAGTAATAAAAATTAAAAATAATTATTTTTAAATAAAAAAACAAATTAAAATAAATGTATTATTTTAAATAAGAAAATGAGAGGCTTTACGAGGGAGATCTTAGTATTCCATGTGTTGTCTTTTATTAGTATAGATAGCAATAAATTAATGTTGATTGGTTTACTTTATTTATTTGTTTAGAACAATATATATGTCTAACAAAAAAGCTTAACCAATTACATTGTGTATTAATTTGCTTATTTGACTTTTGAACTCTTTTAAACATCTAGAATTAGTATGTACTTGCTGAGCATATTTAACATCTAAAACAATGACCAAAATAATATAAAAAACTTAATAATCATTTGTCAAACATCATAACAAACATAGTTTTAAACGTAGAATAAAAGATCAAAATTTTATAAATAGGTTTATTTAAGGTACATGATTTAAATTTAAAATTAATAACATATAAATATGTTATATAAAAAAGAATCACTAATGTTTAAATAATTTTTAATTCGGTTAGTATTTATATTAATAACAGAAATCAATAAATCCGTTTTTAATGATTTATGTTACAACTATGATTATTAATGTATTTATATTATGATTTTGCAAATCAATTAATATAATTATATTTGAATTTATTATATTAATTAGTAAAATTAGAGAACTCATGAGGGAGTGCCATGTGTCCCTCATGTGTTTTCTTTTATTAGATAGTGTAGAAGTGTAGATGTAGATGTAGATGTAGATGTAGATGTAGATTGTTATGTGATTAAATAATCAACAAGCTATATATATGTTATTACTTAGGGTGTTTGGGATTAATTATTCAAAACAGATTATGCGTTTTGAAAAAGCAGGGGTGGAGTTACTTATAGATTATTTCGTTTTGGTAGCCTAAAAAACTGATTATTTGCATTTTTAAAACGCAATCTGTAACACCCCAAAACCCGTTTCGCTTAATTACGCCATTATGCGTGATTAACAAAATATTAAAACGGAGCTTAGACGATGGGAATGGGGGTTATATTCTAATATGAAAATAACCTAGTTAATGTTTTTATCTATTAAATGAACAAATAATATGAGAAACTAACTTGATTAGTTAGTTTTTATATAAAAAATGACATTGGAATAAATTGGAGGGACCATTTTAGTAAACTGTTGAGTTAAAAACAAAGGCAAGAAAGACCCCCATGGGGCATATACGAATTCAGCCAAGGGAGGTCTTCCCAAGGCCAAATTCAACCCTAAAATGCCTAAAATTGAAGAAGAGATGAAAGGGGTTTGAGGGTAGACTTGATCGGGGTGCAAATTAAGAGTAATCTTCAAGGATTAAGCTTTGGTAAGAACCCTAACCCCCAATATAGTGTAGAATTTGAAACCTACATATGGGTTTTGAGTTCGTGATATTGTTGATTACTAGTGACATTGATCATCCCTAATGGTTAGGAATGAGTTAGAATTGTTAGAAACTTGCTTATATGCAAAGATGTTGATTTTAGTTTTGATTAGTAGCTTTGAGGTTACTAACATAATAGAAAAACCTATGTATAGGCATGGGTTGTGTAAGAATGGAAATCTACATCTATTGCATGAATCATGTATGTTAGTTGAATTTGGAAGTAGCCCAACATAATGACTAGAAAGATTTTTGATGGTGAGTTCATGAATTGGGTACTTGCTAAATGTCTAGTAAGTGGAATAATCATGAAAAACATAGTACGCAAACTAGGTGTTTGATTAAATGCTTAGTTGATATAAATATGTGAAGATATGCGAAAAAGCCTTACAAACTAAAATGTTATGTGAGGAATGAAAGTAATTGATAAAGTAGGATTGCCTAATGATGATTAAAAAGATGATATGTGCACAAAACTTAATGAGTCGATATGATAAATAAAAAGGGATGGTTCATAATTAGGACTATTGCCTAATGATTAGTGCATATATATGTAAAAGGTTAGTTTGACTTTTAAAAGTCAAACTGACCCGAATATAAGTTTGAATGAAATAGTGTGTGAAAACTCATGATATGAGTTAGTTATTGAAGCAATGAATAACTTGATTTGTCTTGAGTATAGAGAAGTTGATCTTGTCAAGCTAGGTGGAAGCTTGAGGAGGAAGGGATCAAACGGATAAGCGGATCATGGAATGCGCAAATGAGGCCAAGGTAAGTGACTTATCTTAAATAAGTCTCTTAGTAACTAAATGATTATGTAAATGCAAGAAAATATAGATTCTACGATGTTAGTTAAGAACCGGTAAGCTTTGCATAAAATGGATTGTGAGAATGTGGGATTCTAACTCAACATGGGTTAGAATCTTCCAAATGAGAGAAAAATTGTTTAGTCCGAGATAGGACGCCCAAATATAGATAAACGAGTATATTTAGAAATGGGACAAATGGGTCAAGTGAGGTGGATGTCACTTGAGCCCAAGATTAGTAAGATTATAATTGAGAATTGAAATAAGCGGGTCAACTTGCAGAACCTGTTTCGATGTCTTAACCATTGAGTTTTGACACGAAATTTGGTCAGAAGATGTTTTATAACATAAAGGACATTTGGTAATTTTTATAGATTTTTCTAAACATGTCTGATGTGGTTCATGCGACTGTTTTGTCAGTAAATAGTGGTTGACAGCAAGAAGGTTGGTTTACTTATATGCATACTAACTTAAAACCCTTAATGGGTAAAATAGCATAAATGTTTAAAGCACCGTAGGGTACCCAAATATGAGACTTGGTACCCTTAGAACATGTTATAACAATGTTAAATGAGTCCCCAAGAGTCCTTGGGGATGGTCAAGAACCTAAGCAAAAGTCCAACCCAAGGTTGGGTAAATAATAAGGAATTGTGATCGTTTATGCACGCGATTCAGAGTATTCAGCGGCTTCAAACCGTAGCTTACGGTTTCAGAACCGTAGGCTACGGTTCATAATGAGCAAACTGATCATGTTATCTGAACCGAAAGCTACGGTTCTCATACCATAGCTTACGGCGGGATTATTCCAAAAAAAGAAATAAATTAGTTTGTTGTTTTGAAATGATTTGACCCCTTAATCCCAAATAATAATCGTTTATCGTGTGTATTTGTGGTAGGCACATCTAAGGAGCAAAACCGGACGCGTAACGGATCAAGCATGAAACCGAACACACTCGAGACCAAGATCACTATTGCGAATAAAGATATGATTTCGTCTGCACACACCGTGTGGGACATTTTCGAAAATAACAATGATGTTATGTATATGTAATGTCTATGGTAGCCAAACTTAAAGATGTTGAATTATAAATAACACGTGCGGATCTTCCTAGGATCCGGACGTGTAAATATGGTTTAAGAACAAAAAAAAAATGCTAAACTAGGACCAAAACTAAATTAGTCGTTAGTGAATTATTTTAAAATGGGTTGGGTCTTACACAATCCAAACACTAAAAACTGATTATCTGCGTTTTCAAAACGTAATAATCTAAAAATCAGATTCAAAACACAATTCCAAACACCCTCTATATAATTTGGTACAAATGAGAATCTTTGGCTAAATTGAGAACTCAGAGAACCATTCTGTACCACACATTTCTCTAAATCAAAAAAAAAAATATTGTTTTTGCTTTAATCGCTGCTTTTTATGCAGGAAAAAAAAATTATTTATTTTTTATTTTTTTTTCAATATACACATATGTATTGTTAAAAATGTTATATACACATATGTATAATTGCTATATACACATATGTATAAATGAAAAAAAAATTAAAAATAAAAAAAAAATTTCTTTGCATAAAAATGTGCGATTAAAGCAAAAAATAAAATTTTTTAGCTTTATATAAAATGTGTGATTAAGAATGGTTCTCTCAGTTTTCAAATAGGAGTTGGTTCTTTTAAAATCTATACTCATTACTTATAAATGATCTTTTGTGTCCTTCAAGAGGCACCGATTGGTTTCATCAAGAAAAAAATAGTTTCTTTCTTGTCTTATATTATTATTGAGTAAATATATTTGTATATATAGTTTTAGAATGGTCAAGCGACTACATGATTGATTGAAGACGTTTTCCAATTTCCATTGCCTACGTGTGGTTTACGGCTTTTTGTTGTGGATAGGATTTAAAGCTTAAAGTATGCTTTCGTCACTACACTTATGGAGACAGAGAGAGGTGGAGGAGCTATAATAATAATTTGTTCAAATCTCAATCGGTACTGAAGAACACACATTTTAAACAAATTGTATTCAAGAAATCAATCAAGCAAGTTGGTGTTTTTACTGTTATAGGGTGCAACATATATACAAATGAGACTAAATAACTTATGATGATCAATTGTCATTCATCGAGCTAAGCTTACGGGCATATCGTGAAATGAGTGGCGTAGTTGTAGTTTTAGTATCTATAATCTATAACTTATAATAAAAGAATTAAATAATGGAGGCCTAAGAAAGCTATTTTAATGACATGACATTCAAAGAGACATTCTCCTCCTTGAGTGTGTCATGTGTCATGTCATGTGACAAATTAAAAATAAATAAACAATAATATAAAACGTAATCTACTAAATTTAAATTGAGTTATTTTAGGAAAAAAATTTAAAAAAAAATTAATTTTTTCTCTCTTATTTTCCTCCTATAATTTTTAAACGTTAATATCTTTTATATACGATTTTTTTTAAAGAAAAAAGTTAGACTAAATTAACGAGCCTTTTATTATCTTTCCAACGAGTACCATAGTTCTATATAAAAAACGGAGAAAAAAACAACTAGTTTTGTGAGGTTTTGTTCATACAGGAAAAAAAACACAAAGTGTTCAGGTTATTCATTAATAATGTTTTTTCTTTTAAACCAGAATCTTATCTACGATGTTGAAATTCAGCTCAATCGCCATGCTTTCATTGGAATTTTACTCTTTTAAAGATGCATAAGTATATTTCATCAAGAGAAGCTAGGAGAAAGAATCGCACAACACTACAACACATAGTGTTACCTTATAGCAAGGTTATTTATTTATTTATTTAATTACAAGGGTAATAATTATTACTATTAGTATTAGTATTATTAGAATTGTTATATTTTTCAACCCCGAGACGCTCCCGGAATAAAAGCTAGTGGTTGTATAAAGTTAAGGGTGAATATGTATGATGTGGTGTAATTTAGACATTTTTGTACTTTAAAGATGCATAAGTGGTGTATGAGTGGCTTCCTAAGCCACTCGCTTTGGTGGTCAGGGTGTGTTTTGTTGGAGTAATATAATTTTCGCTGGCCGTAAAAAAAATTTGATCATGACTCACTCATTAGTGTGGCATAGAGAGGATGGGACATGAGACGAGACCATCATGAAAACAAAATATTACCTCACTCTCCGACCGAAATTCAATGCTCTTTTTAGATTCGAAAGTGTTTGAATATTTTATTTCTTTCTTTTGGATTCAACTTTTGAGCAATGTTTACATTATAATAATTGTTATGGGGCATGGGTTCTTTAAGTTGTAGTTAAAAAATGATGTTCAGTGCTGTATTAACAGGTTGCTGTAATATATGGAGTGTACTAGAAGATATCACATCCTTCAGGTTTACTCATCTTCTCGGTAGGGGTTTTATAGAAAATGATCAGTGTGCTTCCTTATTCAACTTTTCTTGATATATAGAATCAAGGATAATAGAAACACAATAACAAATTAATGAATTTCATTCAAACTCGTATTATATACTCACACATGAGAGTAGTTATCGTATCGTGTTGTGTCTATGTCTAAAGTGCCTTGATTTGAAATTATACATTTTGCTTTGAACTCCACCAATCGCTGACTGACTATCACAATCTATGCTAATAGCCAGTAACGGCTTTGGCCGTTTTGGAATATCTTGCACAAATTGATATAGTCATTCTGCTTCTTCTCTTGACTTATCCAAGGAGATGAGTTCAAATTCCATCGTGAACGTAGCTATAACAGTTTTTTCTTATAGGCCTTCTAAGGTATACCTGCACACCGAAGTGTAATACGTAACCAGATATTAATTTGGAATCGAGATCCAGTAATTTTCATCGGTGTTTTTTCGATCACAATTGGTTGTTAGGTATAATGCAGTCCATAATCTCTTTTGTATATCTTATGTATCTAAGAACCCTGGCTATACTTTTCCAATGTTCAGAACTAGGATTGCTAATATATCTATTTAGCCTACTCAACGCGTATGTTAAGTCAGGTATAGTACATGCCATTAAGTACATTAGACTGCCAATGATCCTTGAGTACTCTAACCAAGCAACACCCTCGTCTTTATTTTTTTCTTAGATGGTGGGTGGTACCAATCGAAGTCGAGCTATACTCGTGTCCTCGAATTGATTTTTTCAAGAATGTTGTCCATATAATGATATTGATATACCACAAGACAATTTTGCGTTTTAATGATCTTTGGCTCCAAGAATCACATACACTAAACCCATGTCTTTTATGTCAAACATCGCTTTCAACAAGTCTTTAGTAGATTTGATCATCTTATCCTTACTCCCAATGATAAGCTTGTCATCTACGTAAAGGAATAAGATCACATAACCTCCTAGCATGTCTTTGAAATCAAAACATTTGTCACACTCATTTATTTTGAAACTATTGTCAATCATGACATGATTAAACTTTGGTGTCATTCTTTTGGAGGTTGCTTCAATCCATACAAAGACTTGATGAGTATACATACTTTACCCATTTGGCCAGCGACAAAGAAATCTTCAGGTTGTTCCATGTAAATATCTTATTCTAAATCGCCGTTTAGAAATGTGATTTGAAATCAATTTGGTGAACGTCCGAATTCTTAAAGCCGTAATATCAAGATCTAACCACATTGAGGTTATTCGTGTCACATGCGAGTAAGTATCAAAATAATCTAGACCTTCCTTTTGTCTAAATCCTTTGATCACTAACTAGCTTGTTATTTATCAATACCTCCATAAGTTTTCATCTTCGTTTTTAATATCCAACAATATCCAAGTGGTTGACATCCTGGTGGAAGATTTGCTTGCTCCCAAGTCTGATTCTACAATATACATTCAATCTCATTTTTAATTGCTTCTTTCCATTGAAGTCCTTCTGAAGAAGTAACCTGTTGGTGTTGGGATCACCTATAATCATATCATGAAGTTCGGATAAAAGATTTCTCAATCCTTGCCCTTTTCCTTCATCTAAGCTTACCCTCTTCAACCTGAGTGTTGGGAATTGCGTGACCCGTTCGGGTTCAAATCAACCCGAATCCGTTTACCCGGTTTATTATAAAATCCTATTTTATAAATATCTTATTTTAACATGAATAATATATTAATAACATTTATCAATAATCAAAGCGGAAGCGTGTTATACCAAAAACAATATATTTATTCAAACCGAATACGCAATACCAATCCAGTGATCCAAATACAAATCAAGAACAAAAAATATAATTACAACAATAGGGTGTTTAGAAAAACTACCTTTGACGAAACGCCAATTAGATCGCACGATGGATCTACGAACGCCACGCTCGTTAGCAAATCACCAAGACTTTGATTCTCCCAAAACACCAAGAACACCCGTGTGGATCTCTCTCAACACGAACACCCAAATACACAAACACGCGAAACGAGATAACCAAGAAACAGGGCACGTGACTCGAGAACGCACACGGTCCGCGCGTATGACTCACGACCCCTTTAGGAGGCGGCCCGTGAGTGGAGGCGGAAATGGAGGTGGTGGCTATGGTGGCACGTGGAAGTGATGGAGGTGGTCGGCCGAGAGAGGGCCGATGGTGGTGCTGGTGTTACGATGGGAGGGTGGCAGCGGTTATGGTTTTTGTGTGTTATGGGGTTTGATTATTATTCACAAATAATAATATGGTGGGGCAAGATTAGTCTCTAGGGTTTAAGGATTAACATGATTAAATAATAATCATCTTTTGCACTTTGATTCCTAGTCCCTAACTTTCTTCTAAAGGAGTTACTAAATAACAATTAAATACTTAATTGTTAGTCCACCATGTTTTATTAATTACTAAGTAATCAATAAAACTTATACTTATATTATGTAATATTATTATCAAATAATAATCACCATAATATTAATCCGTCTATAAGACCATAAGTAATGGTTGATGCCCCTTAACAGCATTTTTTGCCACATCATTATTATAAGGCCTTTCACAAAAATGTGTAATGGTTAAAACCGCTTAATGCCCTTTTTAGTAATTTTTTTTTGATCGGCGAACAACTGTGTGGCAACCACCCTTGCGGGGCGTCGTGCCCAAGAATCGACTACTCGACCTCCAGCAGCCCCCGCCTTCTCCCGATGAGCGGAAACCCGAGCCCCACCCGCCCTAAGGCACGACAGTGTTATAAAACTCGGTAAAACCTCGCCGCCCGTCAGATTCGAACCGGCGCCACCCGTATTCGATCTTCACCCGGATACCAAACCATAAATGTTGGAAGTGGGAATTGAACCCATGATCACCTAGGTGAACATAAGGCCTCTCCACCACTCCACCACTCTAAAAATGCTCCTCCCTTTTCATGCTTGTATACATGCTTATTCACGCCTCTATAATGCCTATTACATATGGTCTAATTGTCATGTCTTGACTATCGTTTATCACCAATAATTATATATTTTCAATTAAAAATGGGTAGTGTGTAAATAATATAATAACTTTATTGTTATGGTGCATGGTTATTTATATTATAGAAATGCTTTCTAATTTTTTGTTTTTATTTTAATGCTCATTAACTACACGTAAACGTAAGTAGATTACAAAATTGTAAATAATTTAATTAAACTTTTTATAATGTATCTGGATCTTAAATCTGCTCCGACTATTGAACCAATAAGACGAGCGGTTAATTTGCTTACCGGTCTGATTATGAAAACATTGATTTTCAGACCAAAATTAATTGTAATTGATTATGTTTCTAAAAAAATTATTCATTTGAAAAGTATTAATTGTGAAACTCAAACCGTGTAAAACAAAACTGGTTTGAATCACAAATAAAATGGTTTTGTAATACATGAACGGTGTTTTTTAAAATAAAATGTTTTAACATTTTAAAAACCATAAACAAAAATAAGTAGCTTGATATTACAACCAAAAAAATTCAAAATACAAGAATATAGGAGAAACAAAAAATAATGGGGATGAGTATCGTGTTTGACACGGGTCCTTTAAAATAAACTTAGAGTCTACCAAAGAACTTGTTTTGTATTCCATTGATAACAGTCGGAGTAGTGGTACTGCTGGAATTGACTCAAGAACCCGAACGATACCTTTAAGCAAGAAGTAAGAAAAAACTCATTGACATTACATCATCGTGTAATTCTTTTGAGCAATTGTTCAAAATTTACTATCAATGCCTTTCTTTGTTAAAAAAAGAAGAGAAAAAGAAAAGTGTTCTCTTTTAAAAAGGCAGGAATATTAAAATAAATCCATCATTTTCGACTGTTTCTTTCTCTTTGGAAATGCACAGCTCTTCGCGTGATGCAGTTGGGCACCAATCAGTGGCATATTATCGTAAGTAAGTTTTCTTGGTCATAATTTAGTAAATTATTATGTGATAGAAACGATTGCTTTTTAAAGTAACATAACTTCTAATTGTGAATTGTGATGCAATATATTACCAGATTAATTAGCATGGCCAACTATATAGTTTCCACTAAGTAGACAACTAACTCTCATGGACTCATAATGCAATATTTATAATATAGGTTGACTACTTGTAATCAAATATTAATATATTGAGAAAGTATTGGGTACAAAGTATCTTAACCTACAAAGTATAGGAAGCCACCAAATAATGACACGCGTAAACTAGACTTAGGGTTAGTAAACTTAATCCCAGATCATTATAAGGGTAGTTTAGACATTCTGATTTACAACCAGTTCCCCTGTAATCACGATATCATTTCCCGTTTTTAATGTCAATGATATTCATGTTACTTTTCGATTCAAATTCAGATTCAAATATAGTAATATTGATTGCATTTACGACTTAAACATATTCTCAATTTTATACATTTTGAAGAAATTTACGAGGTGATCTGCATTCGATTTTTATTATTAAAAATAGTATTGCAATTTAGTTTCCAGTAATTAACAAAATAACAATAGTATTGATAATGTTTTGATTATGTTTATGCATTTAAACATGTCTGCTTATGATTCAAGTGTAGATCTTGATAATCTTGTATTTCTAGGATATTAGTCATTATGCTCTGTTTTTTCAATCATTTTTTAAAATGTTTTTCACAATCGATAATGAGAGATTAAGTTTTATTTGTTGATTATATCCAATTACAGAAGAAACAAACGATCAAGGAGGTATTGAAGAGAATGAAGAAGGATAAGATTTTTGATGATCAAGAAGAGAATGAATAAGGAGAAGATCTTATTATATACATGCGTTTTACATTTAGAACGTGCGTTTTGTTTATATCAACGTGCGTTTTGTTTATGTTTTTGTCACTGCGTTTTGTTTATATTTTTGTGAATGCGTTTTGTTTATGTTTTTGTGAATGCGTTTTGTTTATGTTTCTGTTAATGCGTTTTGTTTAGGTTTTTGTGAATGCGTTTTGTTTATAATAATAATTTGGACATGCGTTTTGTTTATGTTTTTGTGAATGCGTTTTGTTTATGTTTCTATGAATGCGTTTTGTTTAGGTTTTTGTGAATGCATTTTGTTTATAATAATAATTTGGACATGCGTTTTGTTTATAATAACATTTAACAGACGCACGTTTATAACTTTCGTCTTCTTCTTTCTCCTTCATCATCTGTTAAACCTACATGTTTTTAAGTTTAATTATACTTTATCATTAAAATCAAAAGTTATTGACAACGATGACGTATATTTATAACTTTCATCTTCTTTGATTTACGTTTCTTAACCATGCTCTGTAATCGATATTGTTTGTGTTTTTTGAAATGATTCCCTGTAATCGATTGTTTCGTGCAATTGATTGACGAAATTATGCATAACCGTCAAAAAGGAAATCTGAATTAGGAGCTGTTAAGAGAAAAAACTGAAAAATTTTATTGTTATATTCCCTAATCTACCCCTGGTTTGTTTTACTGAACATTAATTAAGTTTAGATATTACAATCGTACCACTGCTAGTTTTTAACACTAATCAATGGCTTGAAATCCTTCTCACACTTTGTATGTTAAGAAGGCTTTGTACAATAGCCTCTCTCTAATATATTTTGCATTACTAGTGAACACATATTAGCAAATTGGAATAGAGCTCGTATTTAGGTCGCTACACGATTATAACACACGGAACCTAAGTTTGCGGAAAAACAAAAAAAGATAAGAGAGACACCCATCTTTCTAGGCACCATAGACTCTTAGGATTAATCTTAAACATTAACATAAGTTCTATGTCTAGTATATTGTACATAGTAATAACATAAGTCTAAGGTTGTAAACATGAACCGGTGTGGTCAAATTAGTTATAGACGGTTACAAGATGGACGGTTATGTTGGTTAATATACCCGCCGGTTCATTTTGTATATATATGTATGTGTTTCACAACCGCTTTACAAATGTCCCTCTACAAACTCCCTCCAAACTTTTTGTCCGCATACAAACACACAAATAAACAACCCTATGTCCGATTTCTATCATGGCATCAGAGCCTAAAGATCCTAGAACCTGTGGTATTTTCGATGTTGGAAGCGATCTAGAATGTAACACCCCAACCGATGGCGGAAACATCGGGGTGTCACGTATTGATGATTGTTCAGTAGCTCATGGTAAATAATAGATTTCATTAAATGATTTATATGAATTACATACAATAGTTCTAGAATTTGTACATCAAATTGAATGAAACTATACACATATCTTCAAGCATCAATACAAATCTTCAAGCAAATAGAACCTGAAACATGTTAAGTTGAAAATATTTTGGGTCAACAAAAGTTGGTGAGAATTACATAGGTTTTTGATAATTGAATAAAAATGATGTGCAATTCATGTGTCATGTCAATCTAGTCCATATGTGAGAACATACTAGAAATAAATCGAGTGCATAATCAACCCTGATGACTGTTATAATATGATACATACCATACGCTCATGGTCCAATTGAATATGTTATACGATAACAAACACCCACGCTACCTTTGTAGGAGGCACGTATCCGGGTGGGATTGTCAGTCCAATAGATCTATCAATGTTTACCGCCGGCTTGTACGGAGTTAATGATTATGCTAGAATGGTGCTTACTCTAATCATGCTCAAGACATAATGCAACATAGAAAACACATAGACACATTGATGATTGAATTGCATAAATGATGTGGTAACATGTTTCACCCCAAAAACGGTGATAAATAGAAAAGGGGCTATGTAAAACTCACCTTGGTAAAATGTTATATCTGTTGAGAAATTTGGATAATTGTGTTGACCAAATGTATCAAGTATCGCCCTAAAATGAAGTAATAAATATGTCTAAGTCTATAGAGTCTACAAATGTATCCTAGGGTTTCGATTTGGGGATAATCAATTGTTGAATTTAAATTAAAATGTTAATTAATAAAGGAAAATTTGATAATTAATGAAAGAAAGTCTTTTTATAAAATTTGGGTTTTGAATGTACACATTAAAGTGTTTGAAGCATAAAAATAATTTTTATAAAATTATTTCATTTAAAATAGATTTTTAAATCTATTTATTTGTAAATAGCCAATATTTAACTTTAATATCCAAAAATACTAAAATTAAAGAATTTAAATTTTAAAAATCATATTTCTGTTCTAAATGGTTAAAAATAATTTGTATAAAATTTTGGTGCAAAAATGATGAAAATTGGATTTATTATGATTTAATTATGATTAAATCTAACAAAAATTGATTAAAAATATAAAATAATTGATTTTACTGAATTAAAAATTATTTCAGTAAAGTTTGACTTTATAAAAAGTCAGGATAAATTTTGGAGAATTTAATAAAATTGTTTTGATATATAAATGGATTTTTATAAATATAATAGTATAAAAATGATTTAATTATTATAAATATTAAATAAATGAATTTCTGAAAAATAAAAATTGTAAATACAACTTTTATCTCAGATTAAACAAATATAATTTTTTTTGGAATTTATAAAATAGTTTTCATATTTTAAAATGAATTTAAAAGATTAAAAGGTTTAATATATATATATATATATATAAAATAGTTTTGTTTTAAAGAAATAAAAAGAAGCAAAAATGGCAGTAGCCGGGACTCGAACCCGGTTCCTTTCTGTATTGAGCCAAGGTCACAACCACTTGGCCTAGGCCAGTGGTTGTGATATTCACTGATCGAAATTATATAAATACACTATGCTCGTTTCAGTTTATCCCCAAATTAAACACGAATGAACCCTAGAATTTTCAATTGGGCAAATCACACAACCTTAATCTAATTAACCATAGGGTATACGTTGTGTTTATGCCGATTAAGGATTCCCATAACAGAAATTAAACTTACAATGTGTTTAGAGGTGCAATTGAACGGGTCAACGAAAAAGTCAACCAATCGGGCACGAGTAAGATTGAGACAATTAGAATGAAATGTGATGGTGGAATTGTGTTTTTCGTTTGTCACAGAATCAATTGGTGGTTTCAATTTATAGTAGTTAAGCATATAAGGAAGGTCTCAATCTTTGACAATTAGTTGGTCAAATACGCGCATATGTTCATTGATTTGAAGTGTTTTTGGCATGAATTACGGATTATAATCATAGGGGTTTGTTAGTCGGTTAATTAGGAGCATTTAATGGTGATTATTGACCCATCATTCACGGCTTGATGGCTGTTCACGCAGGTCAGCGTGCAGCAGAAGAAGAGATAAAGGTTTCAGCAGCTATAAGAATAAAATGTGTTGGGGTTTTATCAACTTGAACTTGTGGCTCAGCTGGTTGACGCGTGCGTTGTGTGAATGGAAGGTCTCCGGGTTCGATCCACGCCTGGAACCTCTTTTTCTTTCCTTTTTTTTTTTTAAACAGACTAGTGGGTGGGCAGTTGGGCCGGCCTTGGGCCATGTTGGGCTTCAGGTAAAGAAAGAGGTTTGGGCTGAGGGTATATTGGGTTCAGGAGTTGGGCTTCACATGTTTGGTTGAATTAAAGTCTTGGGTTAGGTATATAGCTTGGGCTTATGTAGTGTTGGGTTTGTTTTAGAGATGAAGTTTATAATGTAGGTATTATTTTTATTATGATGACTATTATTATTATTATTATTATCATTATTATTGTTATTATTATTATTAATAATAAAAAAAATGCATTACATATATATATATATATATACATATAGGTTGCGAGTTAGGAAAAAAATAAATATAGACTTGGGCACATTAAGGATAAAATAATGGCTTTTTCGTATAGAAATTCGGTGAAAATTTTGCGATGTTACATAGAAGATGTTTATTATTTAGGGACAAAAGACGGCTGTGATGATTCATCGTTATTCCCAAGCTGTTGCAGTGATCGTGAGGATCACAAGAGAATGGCCGAGAAGGAAAAGTATGAGGGACATGAAGACCCTTTGAACATTAGATTTAGTAACTTCCACAACGGTTCATCAACAATAAAAGATAAAGAAAGTAAGAAGAAAGAGGCGCAGAAAGTATACAATCATCATGTTGTAAAAGAAAAGGAAGTGTCGGAGTATTCGATGGCCATATATTGTAGCATATGCAACGAACCGTTCCATTATAGGAAGAATTGTCCGAAGAAGATGGGCAAAACAGAATTCATGGTAAAAGGAACCGATAACCAAATATGAGATGATGTGTGGTATGCAAGTTTGACAAGAAAAGAACATGGTTGTGGGACAAAGTCGATATTCACAACATTAAATAATTTGTTTGGAGAAGAAGGATGCCCAAGTGGATACCGAAAGGAGTACTTTAGAGGAAAGGGGACCGTGATAATCACAAATGGAGGACAAGCACACAAGATAGATTCGGTATTTTATATCCCCACTTTAAAGAAGAATGTGTTGAGTATTGAAAAACTCACACAAGAACGCTTTGAAATTGAGTTTGATGGTGATGTGTGCCACATATACAAGCCGTTGATCCAGAAACCGAAAGAGATCAAGAAAGTGAAGATTATCACGTGTAGGATTTGCAAAGGAGAAGATCATTTCACATCAAATGTCCAAATACGGAAGAAGGCTGCAACGATACAAAAAGCGGATGCAAGGCGCATATTAACAAAGGAAAGGGGCTATTCCACGACTATGATCAAGCAACTCATGTAACCGAAAAGGATATTGAAAGTGCATCATTGTTTAAACATTTTGAAGAATTCTCCATAATGGAAGACAAAGAAGAAACTGAAACATTTATGGAGAAAGGACAAATCATAAAAAGTCTAAGTTGCAAGATTGCATTGTATTCATGGATTTAATCCATATCGGCATTATGATTCAGAGATTCAAAATGAAATTTGAATTCGAAAGCATCATAGAATGGTTCGTGAAAATTAGAATTAATGCTCCAATACCACCACTCGAGTGCAGTGGCTATCCGATTAGTCTCTTAGAGTTATACATGGTTGTACAAAGGTTTGGTGGATATCATAGAGTCACAAGAGATGAGAATTGGACAATGATTGCATTGGCTATGGGAACGGAGTAGGAATGTCGAGATTAACTTATAGAGACGAAATCGTCTTGACATCGAGGAAGGCTTATATAAGATACTTGGAGATAATAGAATGGTATCATCTCAGGTGTAAAGGAAGGGAACTCACAGTCGAAGTGGGAGAATCAAGCGGAAGCAGCCATAACAAGACCAAAAAGAATTGAAAAGACAAAGATTCGACCTAAAGAAGTGATCTAGGACTTCAAGCGATGAAGACTGAAAAGGCTGCAAGATTCAAGATGTTAATGTTTAGATTAGGGGGTTGAATGTTAAGATTAATCTTAAAAATTAACATAAGTTCTATGTCTATTATATTCTACATATTATTAACACAAGTCTAAGCCTAAGGTTGTAAACATGAACCGGTGTGTTCAAGTTAGTTATAGACGGTTACAAGATGGACAGTTATGTTGGTTAATATACCCGCTGGTTCATCTAGTGTATATATGTATGTATCTGACCATTTGTAAATAAGAAAAGTTTATGTTTCATAACCGCTTTTCAAATTTCCCTCTACAAACTCCCTCCAAACTTTCTATCCGCATACAAACACACAAATAAACAAGCCTAAGTCAGATTTATCATAGACAACCAATTATGAGTTTAATATCTATTATACTTATTATTTGATTTATCATTTAGTTTTATTTTTATGTTTGTTAGTCATTATCCTATCGTCAGTTCATATATTTGGATTGTTATTGACTTCAATTTATCATAGTCCTTATCTAGTTATCTTTTAATTCCGATACACTTCTATATTTAAAGAGATGAATCATTAATGTTGATAACAATATGAAAAACCACTAAATTTCTCACAACTCATTTTCTAACAAATGTGTTGTTGGATCGATGAAGCAAAAGCTAATGTTAGATTATATGTCTAAACTTGACTCTGTACTCATCTTTAGATAAAGATCAGTTAATCATCAATGAAGAAGTTAAAAGTAGTATCAAGGACTAGGAGTTGATTGAGGGACATGCCCTTCTCCCAACACGTATTGATTGGATCATATGGTCAAAAGTACCATTTTAGACCGATAAAGACCGGTCTTTCTTGTCTTGTCCACAATGTGAACAAACCATACCCCTTTTCTTTTTTCTCTTGTTGCTCTACTTTTAAGTTTTTGCATCTTTATGTGTTGTCTTACCCTTATAAGGGCTTAGGGTAGAGAGGTCCCTCATGCAGCCAATAAATATGGTATTCATCTATTAACCTATTGGAATCTTTCTTGAGCAAGGAAAAGAAGTGGTGATATGTTCTTTTAAAAAGATCTAAAAAGAAAAAAAAAAGGAATTGACCATGAGTGATATTGCTATATAGCACCAATACATTAACAAGTATGGGTCCACATGCTACACCACAGATCATGAAAGAAATTATCAAGAGAGATGATCTCTTCTTCTTTCTTAGTAAAATATTATTGATTGATTGTGCATCTTAGCAACTAAATTATATCTCAAAAATCCACATTATTCTATATTGAACCTTTTTTTTTTCTTGAAGATATTGGAGACTTTGCCAATTTGCATATTTAGCATTGTTTCTTTTTATTTTTTCTACCGTCCATGCAAAGCGAGTTTTATGTCATATTCAGAGAAAAGAGAACGTGATAAGCTCTTTTGCATGAGTTCAATTAATCATACAAAGTTGAAAATGAAAGTTTTGAAAGCAAATTTCACTTGGACTCTTGTGCTTTTGTGTGCCAACCACACAACTAGGCATGAGAAGTAAGTTCATTTGAGCACTTGCTAATAGCGAGTTGCACTACTTGTGCGGTTGGCTCTTTACCCTCTTCTCTTTTCGCCTCTTTGTTACACTTTTTCGATGTAACATGCTATTAACGACTTTAAACTTCTTAATGAGTTAACAACACCATCTATGGGTGATAATTTTGGTGTTTGGGTGCGTGTTAATTTTATTAATAGAGCTCTATCATAGCATTGATTTGTATTACAATATTGTAAACCCTTTACTAGACCATTGACTATAGGAGGATTCCTAGGAATGTCGCCATAGTACGCCTCGAAATTTGTTGACTGAATGTTCTCCGCAAGAAAAAATGGAACCGATATTGATCGAAGGCTCACTTGGCAACCACGACTTTATTGAGAACCCACTTCTTCCAAACCCCGACTTTAGTTAGACTATATGGTGTGCCCCCCTTTTCCCCCAACTCCTCCAAGTGCCACATCAGCGTCACATCATTTCCCCAATTTTCTCCCCTAAAGTTTGGAAATGGTTTCCCCCATTCCCCCTTCCCTTTTTTATTCTTTTCCATTTGAATGCAGGCCCCACCATTAACATTCCCTTTTTTTTGGGCCAATCACCATGCTCGGTGAGTTCGGTGGTTAAGCCCCGAGTTCCCTGAATTATTTTCGGGAGGGGCGGTGTTTGGTTTCGGTGCCAAGGCCAGCTAAGATCCCCGAGTGAGCTCCCCGATGGCACACCACACGGTCTTATATACACATCTGCTAACTGCGGCTTAGTTATGAACAATAATCTTATAGCTTTAGTGTCTATAGCTTTCACCACCCATTCACTACCAATTCCAGCCATATGGACCTAGCTAGGGTGATAACCACCACAATGTCAATAATTAAACTCTCTTTATTAGAAAACTACATAAAACCATGCATGATATATGTTCTTTTTATAAAACCTGTCGTTTGCTCGTAACTGGTGGACCTAAAAGAATGCTTATTATACTTTTTAAATAAAAATACCTTGTAAAAATAATGTTAAACACATTTCACGTTCCTAGATATAAAAATATATTATAAATTACAGAAATAATATACAACAATAATTTCACCAATGGAACAAATATATAATATTGGCGAACATGCGTTGGACCTAGTTTCAGCATAATATGGTTGCAAAAGTTGCACTAAACGGTGACAATTTGGTTAACTAGGAATTTGCGAGTACTCTGGGATTACTCGTTGAGTACTTGATGTCTAGGTGAGATTTTTACATCCAGTGCATATATCTTTTGTGCCGTAACTAGTTAGACTACAGTGTAACAAAACATAAGAGAATTAACTCGTTTATAGAAATAACGACTGTGTAACGGCTGTTAATAGAACAATTTCATTACTTGTTTAGTGCTTTTAAACACGTAATGCTAATTAACAATCTTAACCAAATCCTATGAAATTAATCTAACATATGCACATGATTGAGTCACTATCCACAGTTGGAAAGCTTAGAGTCGTTGCACAACACTTGTTAGAAAAAAACAACATAAATTAAAAAAAATACAATTCATTAATCTATCTATTACATTATTAAGGATGAAAGATGATTAATGTTGTAATTTTACAGCATTTTTTAGATGACATATAAAAAGGCATCGAATAAATTTGTTAATCTTTTTGTATTTTTTTTTCCATCCTACCCTTGTTGAATGTCAAGATGCTAAACCAGATTGTTCCACGCTGCCTTGCTTTGAATGTGCATCACAGGCAAATCAATTCATCCAAGCTAAAGTAGATTAATTACTTCAAATTGATATCTATAATTTACTTTTTTGTATATATATATATATATATATATATAACTTTATAAGTTTAGTGTTCCATGTTCGTTTATCTGTACAAACAGGAGGGGACGGGACCTTAGGGCCACCACTAACCTCTGCCCCTTTTTTCAAACATGGAATTCGATTCCGAATTCATTAAAAACCATATAATTTGGATAGTGGTCATAGTAGTTTGGAATATTTATGGTTACCAACACATGTACATGCATTCCAAACCATATAATTTGAATAGTGGTCATAGTAGTTCGGAATATTTAGATTATCATTTACATGTTACATGTGTGTAGCTTATGATGTAGACCACAATGATGTTAGTAACTTGAAAAAATTAATAAAAATAAAAACAAGTAACATAACAAACATTTCTAAATCCTATAGGAATAAAGAAAACAACATACATACTATGCAATATATCATGCATGAGAGTATGGTTGGCTATGTACAAGCCAAGGAATGCACATGGATCGGTCACATTTTTATCAGGGGTACAATTTTCTTGTTGTTGTAAAATTCCTATATGTGTGTGTCATTTTTATTAAATAGAAAACTCATTTAACACTTGAGCCTAATAATAATTTATTTAAATTGTTAACCCACATGACCCATAATATTTATAAGCCCAATACCCATTTACTAGGCATAAGGGGCATATTTTTTTAAGACTCAGATGGGGTACGTAAATTCCTAAGGACGTCACTACATGAGGGAATCAATACAGACTTCAATGACAAGACAAATAGGATCGATATTCTCATTCACTTCTCAGATACTAAATGGTTTACCAATTCGTTGATTTAAAGGAATTGTTCTTTATCCAAATTATCATCACTGGGGACTTCATTAAAATAGTGTGCTAGCTCATATATCATCCTTGCTTTCATCTTCTTGACAAGATCCTAACAATGTTTATAATCACTTATTCTTGAATGACAGATAGTTTTTAGCCTTTTCTAGTTTGATGTTTTCCATGACTTTGGTCCTTTTTAAGTTCCCTTGGCTAGCTACTATCAAACCATGTACACTTTAATTTCACCACTTATTGGGTCATCTAAAAAAAATTAGAATCATAAAACGTATTGGGCCTTTTATGATTTATTTAAAGGGAAAATGGATTTTAATACTCCCAACTATCGCCTATTGGCGGATATCACTCCGAACTTTAACTTTGGCCAATAGCACTCCCAACTTTCAACTTATTTTCTTCCATCACCCCCAAACTAACGGAGGTCTAACCTGGTTAGTTTTCGTGGCCAACATGTAAAAACTAAAACTTAAGGGGCATTTTTGAAACTTTTGAAACTTTTTATTATAAATCCCAACTCCTCCCCCCCCCTCCACCCACCTTATCCCTCATCCTCCTCCTCCTTCTTCTTCTTCTTCCTCCTCCTCCTTCTTCTTCTTCTTCTTCTTCTTCCTCCTCCTCCTCCTTTCTTCCTTCTCCTTCTCCTTCTCCTTCTTCTTCTTCTTCTAGTTACAGGGCCCATACCACCCCCACAACAACCGCCACTAACAACCCCTGCCATACCATCATCCCCCACAACAACCGCCACCACCGTCGTGAACCAAACCCTAACACAATTAATTACCACCCACTAATCCAGCTCGCCGCCGTCGTCATCCCTTGTGGTACGTTTGATTTTTTATCTTTATAACTATCATTGATTCCATCATCAATGGTGTTGAATCTATTGTATTAGATAACTTGGAATCAGCTCCAAATACAGAAGCAAAGATTCATAAGCAAACCGGCTTAAGAGAATTCACCTTCGCTCAATTGATGGCTGCCACTGATGGCTTTAGGGCTGTTAACTTGTTGCGCGAAGGAGGATTTGGTAAAAATTTTAAAGGGAGAATAGAAGAGCATGACCAGACTCTTGTTATTAAGCGGTTAGATCACGATGAGGGTCAAGGGATTGAGGAATTTGCTGTTGAAAGATGGCTATTTGGCATGGTTGATCATCCTAATTTGATGAAATTAGTTGGTTATTGTGCTGAAGGAGAGGAAAGGTTATTAGTATACGAGTACATGTTAAGCAGTGTTTTTGAAGTGCTACATGCAGTGGCGAAGCTTGACTCGAAGGTTCGGGGGGTCGGAAGTCACCGGAGGTCGGAAGTCACTAGTTTCGTGGGGTCGAAAAACAGTGTCGGGGGGTCGAAACCCTATATTTTCAAAATTTTCTATACGAATACTATATAATCGGAACTTTTGCGCGAAAATCCGGGGGGGGGGGGTGGTCAGTCACCCCTCCCCGCCCCTACTATGCTGCGCCACTAGCTACATGTATGAACTTGCCAACCAAACAAACAAATGATCATTTTCACCCATAATAAGTAGTTCAAACAATAAATGAGTTAAAGGGTTATAAACGGATTGTTGTTGTCCATTGAAGTACGAAACCCTAATTGAAGAGAAATTGGGGGAGAAGTATGTATGCCTGGTTGAATGCTATGAATTTGGGCTCAATTTTTGGACGTGTCAAGATGGTGGTGAGGGTGGGTTGGGTTGGTGGTAGATGTTGGTGGTGATTTAGAGAGAGAAGGAGAGTTGGGGGGGGGGGGTGTTTGGTATTTAAAATAAAAAGTTTTAAAAAATGCCCCTTAAGTTTTGTTTTTTATATTTTGGCCACATAAAAGTTTTAGTTTTTGCATTTTGGCCACGAAGACTAACCATGTTAGACCTCCGTTAGTTTGGGGGTGATGGAACAAACTAAGTTGAAAGTTGGGAGTGCTATTGGCCAAAGTGAAAGTTCGGAGTGATATCCGCCAATAGGCAATAGTTTGGAGTAATTAAATCCATTTCCCCTTATTTAAAAAGTCATTACTTATATTGGGCCGAATTTGATCCATTAATAATAATCCAAATATCCAATCATATCTATACTATATTATAAAACATTTTCTAAGGAATTCTTAAAATTTACAAGGTATAATTTTGATTCCTTATGGTACAACACACAATGCATATAATAACTATCTTTTAAGGGTAAAATTATCTTTTAAACACCATATTTAATCATAAGGTAATCAAGAGTCATAAGATGTTTATGAGATCTCATGGCATTCAATTCTATAATTATTTTAAACACATTAAATAGAACACATATAAAAAATAATTCATAGTACTACATGTTTTGTTATAATCTTTTACATACAATTGGGTACTTCATAAAAGTTAAAATTTTTATAAACCTGATAATACTATATAGAAATCGAGAAATCAATAATGAAAGCCGTGTTTTTAATCATGTGGTAACGATTATTCTAAAATTGCTACGTATGGATAATCTCATCTAAACTATACGGTCACCGAATTCTATGATTAGAGAAGAAAGATTATGTTTATAATGAAATTTGAACAAAGTATTAATAAATATTCATATAAAGGAGTGGACAATACAAAAAAAAATTAGTTAATTAATAATAATGGGTTCTTCTTTAGTACTTCACCTTAAGTCCATATTGCCAGCTCAAGTAAATTTGTCGGTTATTTATTGAAAACCAGTTGGACCGATGTTCATAACAAATTAACCAAATGGGAACAAATGAATAATTGAAACCAATTGGTTTTTGAAATATCTTAATCGAAAGTTTTGGTTTTGGTTATGGCTCAAAACCGTAGTAAACCGAACACCAGCTTGTACACACCCACAAAATCACCAATTAGAGTGTTGTGGTCTCCGCCGCAACGAGCGACCACCCCACTAGTAATTATCTAATCTAGATAATAAATAACAATAAAATTTGAAGTTATTGAAATGTTATTACGATCCACAATGTCCCAAGAAGACTTAGTAGATTGGTGATGATAGCTATCGAGATCGAACTCTTAGAGAATATAATTTGTGAAGAGGTGATTAAACAATTTGTTATCAAAAATGTTATGAGAGCTTCACGAATCATCGATTAGCTATTAAAGTTTATCATTCTAATACTATTTTTTTTGCTATGTTTATTGCTATACGTTAATCATCGTTTAAAAAAAACTTTTATATAACTTATTAGACTATCCCCATTGGTGATCAAAAGTTGATTTGTTAATGAATAAAGCAAAAGAAGACAAAATAATGAATAATTAAAAAAAATTGAAAAAGAAATTAATTTTGGCAACCAGGTTGGTGGAGCAACCCTGGTTGCAACCCAAACTAACCATTCCACTAACTTAATTACTCAAATATCCTATTATATTCAAGTTTGAAAAAGCTAAATACACTGTATTTTTTAACTCTTTTTTTGTGAATATCGAGATATAAATTTTATTAAAAACTGAGTACACTCAAAAATAACATTTTTAGGTATGAGTGTTAAATTTTGAGTATGATTGAGTTGTATAGTTGAAAGAAAGATATGTTATTTTTTTTTTAATACAAGGTTGGGCTGTGATAGGCACCAATGGGGATAGTCTTAGGGCCTAAGGGTTTTTTTGGCTCGGCCGATACATTAAATTCTCAAGATCGCCTCTGCTATCACTTATGGACATGGTCATAGTAACATCCTTCCTAATTAAGTATTTTAATCTTTCATTTTTATTTATATTCTGTTTTCTAGTGGGATGTGTCACTAATCATCAATGATTTTTGATTTTTTTGCCTATAGGAGGAAGTGAAGCGTTAAAGAAATTATAGTTTTGTCATTAACTATGATGAGGTGGTGACGTGGGTTCTGCAGAAGTGCAACGTGTCGGCTTAGCGGGTGGAGATGGAAAAGATCCCTACAGTAGTAGCGCGTAGGCGTGGGAATGTGAACATTGACGATGTGTTGTGCCCATTGTGTGAATTAGGCAAAGAAACGACTGTTCATATGCTTACGTCGTGTATGCTTGCTTCTGTTCTTTGGCAACACATTGGTTGTGGTGTAGGGTGCCTAGCATTTTCGCCTTCTCCGTTAGGGACTTGCTGGAGCTTCATTTACACTCGGGTTTGAGGGGTATTGAACAAAAGGTATTTCACGGTCTTGTTATCATCGGCTGCTGGAGTATTTGGAGGTCCAGGAACGACTTGAAGTTTAATAATAAAACGGTTCAGATGGAAGATATTAAAAGGGAAGTTAAGTCGGTAGGCTTTCTTTGAACGAAAGTAGAACCAAGCTTAAGTCGTTGTCATGGTCAAATGGTAATCATGTATAGTTGTTTGGTGGCCCGGGTTGGACGGTTTGTGAATGAAGTTCACTTAAAAAAACTATTTATCTTATAATCTCTCTATAAACTGCATATTATAACGTGAGTGTGCCCTTGACACAAAAAGAATTATATATGACAAAAAATTTAAAAAATACAATAGTGACTTAATTTGTGATAAGGACACTACCCTGAACTATCGGGATGAGTACCGCACGGATGGGAACTGATTAAACAAACCAACCTCTTTTCCAATATGGCCACCACTGCATCCCCAATAGGAGAGTACTTTGATGAAGTTACTTTTTCACCTTGAGATTGATGGTTTGTCGATGCCTCTTCTATGTTTTGTCTCTACCAAAGGGCGTTCTAAGTTTAGAACATCCATGAAATCATCGTCAAACTTAGGTTCGTTATTAATAGTAATATTGCAACGCACATCCCAATCACCGGCACTATAATCTCCGGATTTGATGTTTCTGACCTTGTCGCCTACGCCACCTCATTTAGGGTGAAAGGGGCCCTTGTAGGATTTTTTTTTTCTTTCACTGGTTTTAACCAATTATGCTGTGCCACATCACTTTACTGGTTTACTTCACCTTTTTGTAGGCAGCACTCCACTAATTCTTTTATTTTTTTTTATAATTTCATTAATCCTTTTATTATTATTATTATTATTATTATTATTATTATTATTATTATTATTATTTCACACGGTTTAAAGTCTAAAATTTATTACCAAAACTATTTCAACCGTCCCACTAATCATGGTCAGAATTCAGTATGAAAACCGTTCAATCGAATTCAATGGCATTGATACCATTCCACCAAACCGTTTGAAGTTTTTATATATAAACATAGCACACCGTGGGGTTAAAACACACTTTTACCACCGTAGTTGGCATCAAACACACACGAAGATGACTTGTTGGACCCCCGAAGAAGAGATTGCATTGGTGATATGCTACCAAGACGCCTTGAACATCCCGGCCCTTCAACAACGTCGTTCGCAGGTTTTTTGGGAACGTGTACAGTCCGATTTCAGTCGACAAGTTGGCATCAATGACCGGACAACTATCAGCCTGCAACGGAAGTGGACCGATATCACCAATAAATGTGATCGGTGGACCAGCATGTACGAGAACACGTTGAGGGATGAGTCAGGCATTGACCCGGAGTTGGCTATCGAGCTCACGCATGTGGACTATGCGGCTCGATATGACACCAGCTTTGACCATGTCGAGGCATGGCAACTGTTGCGTCAACCCTAGGTTTTTTATTTCTTTTAATGTATTTTATTTTTAGTTTTTTATGTTTCATGGTTATGAATTTTAGTTTTTTATGTGTATTTATCTTTAATGTTCTTATTATTTAAGTAAATTTTAAACAAACGGTTTAAAAAAGGTAAAGATATTCATAAAACAAATGGTGAAAATAATACAAAAATAAAACAAACGATTTAATACACAATAAAAATGTATATATAAAAAAATCAAAAAACAACAAAAAACCCGGTACCAGCACGGTAAAGAGAACCAGCAAAACGGTCCACGGGACCACTACCAGCGTGGGTGGCGGCGGTGTTACCGTGCTGGTAATTGGTACCGTGGACAATTCGGTAGGCGCCCCGTCCCCCTTTAAAATCGGCGTCCACTTGGAATACTTTTTAAAATTTTTCCACGCCCCTACGTATGGAAACATATGGTTATGTTTTGAATTATTTCTTGACATAGCCATTGAAAAAACCGTTTCATCACTTGACCCACTTGACCGATTGACGTACATAAGCCTTGTTGTAATGCCAAAAAACCACGACACCTTTCTGTTCATTACTCGACACTTCAAGTCGATTGATACGACTCGTTGGTATGGCTCCTGTTGCGTTAAAGAATGAATTTTCTGGGTAACTTTCTTCCCAAACTATCCGACCTTTGATTATTACCTAAAAAATAATATAACAAAGTAAAAGTACTTATATATACAACAAAAAAAATAGTAAAGGAACTAAAAATAATAATGTGTATGAAAAAAATAATATACCTATTATGGACACGTAAAAGCATTGCATCATGCTCGGGCCAACACCTCCTCTTCAACCGTTGTCTATTTTGACTTTTTGGTTTGCTTGTAGTTTCAATTTCTGGCCGATTTGAACACTTCTTTGACTTTGTTTTCTTCGACTTTTGAGGTTGTGTTTTCGGTATAACTTCAACATCGTGAAAATATTTTATCTGTTGGCTCTTGGGTATCAGTTAATTTTGAACTTGAGAATGTTGATGTGGTTGAATTTGGCTTTGTTGGTGTCACATTTGCATTTTTTTTATGATGTTGTTGGAATTGAATTTGTTGAAGTTGAAAGCACACATTTAAAGGTTGATTGTGTTGAAGTTGAGTAAATGCATTTGGAACTTGATTGAAACCCAAAAAAGAATGTTGTGGTGTTCACAACATCGGATCAAGGAGGGGTGAGTAGCCCGGTAATGTAAGGGGTTGGTGGCGGGTTGTTCTTGTCGTTTGGATCTATGGTTGTGTTTTTTTCGGGGTAAAAAGATGGAAAAAAGTATAGAGAATGAGGATTTTATTATTCTTTTGGGTACAAATTGTGTTGAGTTTGTTTTTTTAATATATGTAATATATATATATATATATATATATATATATATATATATATATATATATATATATATATAAAAGGTAGGGTTCAAATAGGAACAACACCTTAAGTAGGAACCATAGGAACCACTTTATAGCCATTGATCTCTAATGACATGATTGTAAATAATTAGAAGATTAATTAATCGTTCATTTTAATGTAAGAGTATTATGGACTTTTGGTCTTCCACAAAATTAGGTAGGTTATCATAACACATAATTTAAATTGATTACACCATAAATACCTCCTAAAAACCCTCTCCTTCTCCATTTACTGATTTAGGGATAATATTAAAAAAAATTTGATCCTACAAAACGTAATTATCACGTCAAAAAAAAATGAGACGCTTTATTATTATCAAATGCCTATACAATAGTGTATATTATACGTTGGTGTATATTACGTAAAGAAAATGAGAGACATAACCGCTATAAGGATAAACAAAGCCAAATGTCTATACACAAGTGTATATAATGGTAAATTTTTATTTAGCTATATAGCTGTTGTAAGTTGAAGTGTACATTGGTGTATATCAGTTTTTTTTTTCATTCATCATCATCAACACATATATACAATGGTGTACATCAGTTATACATTGATGTATATCAGTTTTTTTTCTTTCATTCAACATCATCAACACAGATATACATTGGTGTATATTCATTTTTTCATTCATCATCATCACCAACACAAATATACATTGGTGTATATTAGTTTTCTTTTGTTGATTACACCATCATCATCAACACATACCAGTAATATCATGATTGTATGTATATGGAACCTGGTTCTGACTCGTTCTTGACCTATGTTGACCGAGTCAACTGAGTTGACTCGGTTTCTTAACCCTTCATCACATCCACAGCTTCAAATCAGTCGGAACCCTAATACCGCCGCCGTCGTCGATCCAATAACATCATCAACGATCTCGTGATCTTTCTGTAACCCATCAACCATGAGTGATTATCCCAATAAACGGTTATTGGTAGTAAACAACAATCGAAATAAAATAATAATCCGATGAAGCAAAACTTAGAAGCAAAACTTATGATTATGAATACTATACCAAAAAAAAAAAACAAAATATATAATAGTAAGAATTCTGGTAAAACACAAATACCGAAAAGCGATTGTGAAATGGATCACTTGCAAAGACAGTTGTATTTAATAATCGATTTAATTATATACAAAAGTTGAAAAGCTTAATTGCCAGATCGAAATCAAGGATGAAAAGATAATTAATTAGATGCCTAATTACACTTATACCCTTTAGATCAAAATTAAGGATGAATGGCTAGGATTGGTTCCTAAGGTTCTTAACTAGGGTGGTGGTTCCTAATTGATCTCAATCCTATATATATATATAGGGTAGGGTTCAAATATGAACCAACCCTTAAGTAGGAACTATAGGAACCAATCTGAGCCATCCATCTTCAATGGCATGATTGTAAATAAGTAAAACTTTAATTAATTGTAATTTTAATAAAGGGGTATTAATGTCTTTTGTTCAATATCATAGTTATTAGATAATTAATAAGAAACTCCTTTATAGTTGGAAACAGCAAATTAGTGTTTATGGTATACCCAAACGTATTTATTGAATATATAATATTAAAATTATATCTCGTTATATATACAACAGTGTACATTGGTGTATATCAGTTTTTTTTTGTTCATTCGTCATCATCATCAACACATATATACAACGGTGTACATCAGTTATACATTGATGTATATCACTTTTTTTTTTCATTCAACATCATCAACACAGATATACATTGATGTACACAGATATACATTGGTGTATATTCGTTTTTGAAGTGTACATTGGTGTATATCAGTTTTTTTTGTTCATTCATCATCATCATCAACACATATATACAACGGTGTACATCAGTTATACATTGATGTATATCACTTTTTTTCTTTTCATTCAACATCATCAACAACACAAAATATACATTGGTGTATATCAGTTTTTTTTATCATCATCTACATCGGTTATCATGTCTAATCATATCATTCATCAATACTTAAAACAACCTATAAATTGAACAACACACAATATAACTGACTACATAGTACATTCCGTATTTGACCTACAAAGGAATTAATTTTATATTCAATAAGATATAATAGTAAACTCCATCAATCCTCTGTATCGCTATTTCATGTTTAGCATAGTTGTCAATACCAAAGGAATTAATATATTCAATAAGATATATATACTTTAGATATAATGGTAAACTCCATCGATCCTCTGCTCTCCTTCCTAAAAATAAACCCTCAATCATACTTTAAAGCCGCCGCCTCCGTCTCGTCTCCGTCAATATGTTAAATGATTTCTGCAAATGGTAATTTTTTTAGGCGAGTATGAGGTTTGCGATGAATGATTTGTTTTTAGATGAATTCGTATTATTTTCTTGGAATGATAATATGAATTGAATTAGAGATAAAATGGGTGAGTGATTTAAGGAAATCAAATCATGTATTATGTAACTGCTTTGAATAGAAAATTATAACTAGAATAAAAAGATAATTATTTAAATGTCTATTTACAATAATACCCTTTAGATCAAAATCAAAGATGGAAGGCTAAGATTGGTTCCTAAGTTTCTAACTATGATGGTGGTTCCTATTTGATCTTTTTCTTATATATATATATATATATATATATATATATATATTATTTCTGACCGTTTTCAAACGGACAAAATCATTAAACTCACCAAATGATGGCCCTTGAAGAATGTTGCCTTACCCACGCTCACCACGTGTGGTTGTGTTGGGGGTGGTGTTGCAGTATTGGTGCCACTGCCTATGTGGTAGGACCACAGGTCTCCCACTTCCCTTCGTACAACCTAACCTTAGGGGTGTTTGTTAGCCTTTTAATAAACATGTTAGTTATTCAAAATTAAGAATATTTGTTTCAACTAAAAAAACATTTGAATGGTTCTATTAAGCTATTAATCATTCAGCTAATAAGGGTGTTGAACCATTCAGACCTTTTTAATAATTTAGCCCTTAATCAGACAGATCTTACCAAACAAATAGCCCTTAGAGTGTGTAAGATTATTATGTTGTCTTGTTGATGAATTGGTACCATGTAATTAAAAGTTGTAATTTATTTCTTGAGTGGTAGGTGACAGGCTCATCATAATTACCTCTTGATTGGTTTTACTAACGGACGACCATGGTTGAAGTGCACCAACCCTTTGTTTTACTTTGTGTTAATGCCGGCATGTCAGCTCAACACTAAGTTCCGTGGGAAGTCGTTTTTTATTTGATTGTTTCGTTTTCATTTAGATTAGTCTCACTCTCAGGTGCTCATATTATTATCAAAGAAACCTTCTTCTGATGTTGTGGCTATTGTCACTTGTGTAACCCACTTAAGTAACCGGCTTATTCTTTTCATTGATATTGTTGAGGGTACATGATTTCGATTGTACAATCATGTATTGCTTCATCAAGTTTCACTCTTTTGTCTTTTTCCTTAGTCACATAGATGACATATTTTCCCTTGAAAACATGCTATTACATAACCTAATAAAAAAACAAAAACATCTAGAAAAATGAATAAGTATTATTGAATACATTTACTAATGGATTATAATTAGACATAAACTTCTGGTGATTTTAGGGATAGGGTATGTTTAGTAAGGAACTTTTAAGAGCTTTCAGCTTCAAACTTTTAAGAAAAAGTTTCTGATCAATAAAAAGTCTTGTTTGATTGAAAGAGCTTAAAGTTTTTAGGTTAGGAGAAAAAAATTCATATTGAAATTACGCTACTAGTCCTAGTTTTTAAGAAAAAAGTTTCTACTAGCTACAAGCTTTTAATGAGTAAAATGACACAACTACCGATTCTACCATTAAAAAAAAAACATGTATACAAGCTTTTAGTTATGCCCAATTTGGTTATTTTATATATTTCATTAAAAGCTCCAGCTATTCTGCCAAACATCAAAATATATTAAAAAGCTACAGCTACCGGTTACAGCCACCAGCTTCCGGTCAACAACTAATTTTGCCAAACATACCCATAGACGGGCATGTTAGATTACCCACGGTCGCCGTAACTAACATATCAGGTTTTCGATACTCCTCTATTTTGTAGCACGTACTCGTGTCATGGAACACTTTCTTCATGCGATTATAAGATTTGTTAAAAGCAAATTGTACTACCTCCGTCCCAATTTAAATGTTCATCTTTTCATTTTTTTGTTGTCTCAAATTAAATGTCCATTTCCCAAAAGAGAAATGCAATTTTCAGTTTTATCCATAAAATACAAAACACAATAAAAAATTTAAAGATATTATTATCATTTTACCACATACAAACAAAAGATTTCTTAATATGTGTGTTTCTGAGCCCACGACATTTAAAATGGGACGAAGGGAGTATATCTTTAATTTCTTTTTAGAGGCAAGTCTTTGAACCACCAAAACTATCACAATTATACCCTTCTTATAGAATAGCTATGCAAGTTGAATGCAACTTACCGCGATGCATTTAGTCTTTGTTAACGTCTAAGCAAGGGCAGATCTAGCTTGTAATCAGGGTAGCCCGGGTTACCCCTCAACTTTTATTGCGAAATACAAATTTAGTGCAAAACTTTTTTTTATTCTTCTTTTTATGTATTAGGATACCCATGAGGAATATTATAGTCACTAAAAAAAGTTTGGGATGCTCTTGAGCTTTTTTTCTAAATCCGCTATTAAGCTTGTTGTTTATTGTGTGTACCTCAATAATATGTGATGGTATGATTCTATAGTGTGAATCGATCATTCCATTAATTAGTGCTAACGAAAGAAAAACTAAAAAGTTGAAACTTTCATCCCCAATAGTCTTCTACCCCCATTAATTATCTCTCATGGGTAAAAGTACATTTGTATAAGCCAAAGGTATGTGTTATGTTAGTTTCATTACTATAATGATTATAGGTTTGGAAACTCTTAGCATATGGCCAAATTGTTAAACAACTATGAAGTTAGTGAAGCTTTATTGGAGTTATGGCTTCCAAAACCTGACAAAATCCCACCAAGTGAGTAAACAAACAACTTGAATTGCCTCATCTTGCTATGTGCATGTAAATTAAATGCGATCCCCGTAGGTTTCATGTTGTATTCGTTAAACTATATAGGGAGTTTAAATAATATGATGTAGATCAAGATTGATTGTTTTCTTCACTATATATACATTAAAAGAGGGAGATTAGATTTTAACACCCTGAACTATTGACAATTGGCCGCTGACGCACTGAACTACAAAATTGAACAACACCGCACTGTACTTTCAACTTATTGGCCTGTATCACCCTCAAACTAACCATGGTTAATTTTTCTGACGTGGCATGGTGACGTGTCCATTTTGCTGACGTGGCATGGTGACGTGTCTATTTTTGCTGACGTGGCATGGGGAATTAAATTTTAACACCCTGAACTATTGATTATTGACCGCTGATATTAGATAAAGGGGTGTAGAGTTTAGGGTTTCAAAACCCCCCAATTCAATTTCTACCCTCTTTCTTCACAAGTCGCAACCTTTTCCGGTTTAAAAGCTTTTGAGACGAATTCGAAACAGATTGTTAAGGTTAATGCAGTTCTTAATCTAATTGGGCAGGATATCATTGAGTATTTTTTTAGGGAGGGTGGGTTGCAGTTCTTATATTATTATTATTATTATTATTATTATTATTATTATTATTATTATTATTATTATTATTATTATTATTATTATTATTATTATTATTATATGTGGTGGAGGAGAGAGGAGATGGTGAGGAGAGGGAGAGGGAAGGTGGCGGTGGAGATGGTGGTGGTGGTTAGGGGTGAGCATCCGTCAAGAACCGACCCGACCCGAGACCCAAAAACCATAAAAAGCTGGAACCGAATTCAAAACCTAAAACATGGTTCGGTCTTCGGTCCAGTACCCACGGTTCCATCAGTCCCAAATTCCAAAAACCGACCCGATCAAAGTCTACCAAAATCAACTCAATTTCTTGATCAAACATCTCTAATTTTGTGACAACCTGCACCCTTCACTTTTCATAAATGTGTATAATTGGTTCCTCAACTATTTCAAAATTTTCATTTTTAACCCTCGTATTTTAATAGGACGAAAATTCACAATTTAATAAAACTATTAATTTTTATAAGTAAATGTATATTCATTTTATACTCACATCTACACCCGAACACGTATGTTTCGGACCTTGATACTCAAAGCCCTTAATTTTCGGTCCTAAAACTACTTAGAAACAGAAGGAAACAAGTCTATAACTTAAAATTGATTAAATTAGAAAAATTATTTTTTAGCCCTCACGTTCCGCTGAGACAGTCAAACAGTCAAAGTCCCTGTCAAAGTCTTAGTCAAAGTCCTAGTCAAAGTCTCAGTCAAAATCCTAGTCAAAGTCTTAGTCAAAATCCTAGTCAAATAGTCAATTCATCTTAAAACCTTAATTTATTGTGTTGACCAATTTTAAAGCCTAATTGAATTCAAAACTAGTATAAAAACCCACCTATGACCCATTACACTTTGCACCTCTAAATCGATTGTTTCAATTCGACTAAACTCTTCCTCATACCTTTCTTCTAGAGTATATTAATTCTACATTTGAAGCTTTGATTATAAGCTCTTGTAATTGGCGAATTGGAAGCTTGATATTTTTTTTCCTATTCGGTTTCTTTTCTTCTAAATTGGACTAGTTTCGTTGTTGAATCTTTGGATTGCTCGCATTTTCACGCTCGCTTAGTCATCTAGTCATTTGGCGAAAGTGAGTATTTCCTATCCCCTTTTTGTCTTTATTCACTTTTGGGGTGTTACATGTACACTTATACAAAATACACATACAAGTTGACATTTTTACAATACAATTCTAGTACATTATGCATTTGCTTACATACGTGCTTTATGCTTAGACATTACATGTAGAATGCATTTGTACTTAGTGAAATCATTAACCATGTACAAGCCGACCTTAACATTGGATAGCGCTATTGGATTGACAACCCACCTAGGTGATTCTCCCCCTTTTCATTGGAGAATCCATGGTCATTGTTAAGTTATTATCCATTTATTGGATAAGTACACCGCCGTTCATTTTAGTACATTTATACAGTCACATGATTGATTTCGCTCATTTGTATGATACATAGTTTACATAAATGCACTGTAGCTTTGCACTTGAATTGTATAACATTTTCCAATTTACTATATGTATTAAATCTAGGAATGCTCACCAACATTTCATATGTTGACAAAACTTATTTTGTACATGTTTCAGGTGCAGTTTGATCTTAGTATTATAGCGTTGGATTTTAGTGCTTGCTTTTAATAAGTTATTTCAAATTTCATGTTTCGTTCAGACTTTTGTATTTTTTTCCATTTCATCTATGTAAGACAATTTAAATTATTCAATAATATATTTATATTTTAGTACCATGTGCTTTTAAACAATCGTCACTACGTGACACCTTGATGATTCCGCCATCGGTTGGGGTGTTACAGATTGGTATCAGAGCCACTCCTGTGCCGTTCGGAATGGTGGGTGCATACCTCATCAGGGACGATGAGACTCTAACCTCATCAGGGACGATGAGACTCTAACGGGGGATGAATGTGACACCCCAGGAAAATCCCACATCGGCCGTGGCCGGGAGAGATCCTTGGTTCATAAGTAATGTCTTGCCTCTAAAATCACCAACGCGTTTTGGGGCTTAATGTTAGTGGATGAGAGGAGAACTTCACAGTTAAGCGTGCTCAGGTGGGAGAAATTTCAGGATGGGTGACCTCCTGGGAAGTCTCCACTTAGGCAACCAAAAACAAATCCGTGAGCTCTGGATGGGGAAAGCGGACAATATTGGTGGTGAGAGGGGCGGGGTGTTACAGATTTGTTACAGGTAAGTTATTTTAAAAGTCGATTAGTTGGTTTGATGTGTGTTCTTATGTGGGTTTCATAATGATGTGTGTTCTTGATGTGGTCCATAACCAAATTTTAATGACATACATTACTGTATTCTTTTTTTATTTCCTCAAGCTAGCAATGGATACAAAACATTGTTGTAATGCTGAAGCAGTAGTTTCCAAGAGTAATAAATAGGTAAAATAAAACACTTATTAATAAACATTCTTCATATCAAATCCATAGAATTGGAGGTCACAAAATGTTGACCCGTTTTATATAAAGATGGAATTGAATTACTTTGCTTTAAGAGTGCTTTAAGAGGTCAAATAGATAGTTCAATCTAGAAACAGAGACATAATAATCTGGAAATTCAACTTTATGATAAAATAGAGACATGATAATAATTTGGAACTTGAAATTTAAACAAACACTCTTTCCAAATGCTACAAAATCTAATCTTACAAGTATCCAGTGATAAAATACCAAAGAACAAAAAGACGATCAATCTTGGGGATAGAAGAAGGCTACTGAATAGTTAGTTTGATATGTGTCATTACAATTTCGGGTCGGTCCAAAAACATTCGGTTTTTATATACTTAGAACCGAGAACCGACCCGACCCGATTAAAGAGGAAAAACAAGAACCGAAAAAACATACCCGTATACTATATCGGTTCGGTTTTGAAAAATCCCGGTCCGGTTCTCGGGTTTTTCGGGTCCGGACCTAAATATGCTCACCCCTAGTGGTGGTGTTGCAGGGTGATAGATGATGATGATGATGATGATGATGATGATGATGATGATGATGATGATGATGGGTTGCATAGGTTGATAGATGAAGATGATGATGATGATGCCACATCATCATCAATTTAATGACTCAACATCCTAGTCATCATGCTACATCAGTATCACACTAACTGGGTTAGTGAAAACTAGGGGTGTGCAACGGTTCAGAATCAGACCGAACCGACTCGAATTGGAACCGAACCGGAACCGTTTAGTGATAAATATAAGAACCAGAATCGAACCGTATAAAAACCTACCGGTTCGGTTCGGAACCGAGTTAAACGGTTCTCGTGTAAACGGTTCTTGCCGGAACCGGTTGTCAATTAAATTCTAAAACTAACAATTAAATCAAGGGCAACTTTAGTAAACTAAAGTGTGGTGTCCTACTCATATTACGGACCTATGATACATTTTTAGAAGTGCATAATACCAACCACATATATGCAATGATTGTAATTTTGACACTAATGATATGTGTCATGCATTCCTAATGTCACATGTTATACTACATCATTGTCCAATACACATTATAGGCCAACATGTGCACCTTATAAATGAATTTGTAAGCGTTGATTCTCAGTTTAAGCTATTTCCGTTCCCTTTATTGTATTTTATATGTTTTTATAGAAATTACATAATTCAAATGGAACTCATATCACAACAAATTTGTTAGATATTATATAGTTAACATGACTCAAAAAGTATTCTTTATAAAGATTGAACTTGGGAACTGAAAATGTGGATAGTCGATATACAAATTACTTGGAAAAACCCTCTAAATTAATAGGGTTTTATATATAATATTTAAAGTTTTAACCTAACTCGGTTCTGCGGTTCTTTAAACAGAACCGCGGTTCTAAACCGAACCGAACCGGAAACCGTTTTCACCATTTTAATGTTTGTTGTTTGCTCAAAATGTCTAATTTAGTCCAAAATATTAACTTGACTTTTATAATCCAAAAGTTTAGTTTTCGTATCAATTTAAGTTCACTCCACTAACTCCATCCAAATTTTTGGTTTATTTTTCATAAAAAAAGACTAACATTATATAAAAATATATACACACACATCAACTCGAACTCTATTTCTGCAAGAGACCAAAACACAACCACCCACCTAGAAACCCCAATCCTATCGTTACCCCCATTCACCATTAGGGATGTTCAAATTACTCGTCATTCACCGCTCGCTCAGAAAATGCTTGAAAAATGTTCGCTTGATCTTCCGCTCGGATGTAAATGAGCCGATCGGCTCGGTTCGTTTTGTAAACAAGCCAAGCACGAGCAAACGTTAGCTCGGTTGGGTTCGGCTTGAATAAATTATAATTTCTTTATTATGTATATAATTATATACATATGCACACAAATCACACTACTATTTATAGCTTTATATCTAACATTTGGCTCAAGATTTACAAATAAAATATAACTCACCTGCTTAATCCAATAAAAATTTAATACTAAGTTTAATAGTAAACCCTAAGTCGTAAAGTGACAGTCTTGGCTTTATTATGTTATTAGTCTTCCGTTGTTAAACGTCGCTTAATACCACCCTAAGCCACAATGCGACACTTGTTCTCTGCAGTAACCTCATCGTCTCACTACCTCAACCTACGCCTCATATTCGGGCACTCGAACCTCAATATTAGTGTCAATAACGGACAATTTAACCTTGGGTGTCACCCCTACAACGAAAACATTGAAGGAAACATCCTAATTTTATGTAGCTCTCTAATTACTCTAGATCTTGATTTCTTTTATTTGTTTGTTTCTCCCCCATTTGAACCATCATTGCTACGAACACTCCTTTCCTAAAGTTTGTCACCATCGCCCCTTTCTTCACAATTCAACGTTGATTTAGGTTTTCGTTGAACCCTTTTGCTTATATTATTTTTTTAGAGAGAAACTAGGTGAAATCCCATGCGATGCACGGAAAGACTATATCATTTTTTTAAGGTCTGTTTACAAAAGACCAAATCAAGAAGTCAAGCATCTGTTGCAAGCAAAGTTTGTTTACTAAGGTCTGTTCCAGAGTAGTGGGTCTGTTAAGGAGATCTGTCTGAAATAGCTGTTGATTCAAACAGATGTTGCTTCAACAGTTTGCTTCAAACAGTTGTTGCAAGCAAACTGTCGAAGCATCATTTGTTTGAAGCAACAACTGTTTCAGACAAATCTCCTTAACAGACTCACTACTCTGGAACAAACCTTAGTAAACAGACTTTGCTTGCAACAGATACTTTACTTCTTGATTTGGAAAGATAATAAAACACTCGTTTTATAGCACTATGGTACTCGTTGGAAAGATAATAAAACGGTCGTTAATTTGGTGTAATTTTTTTTCAAAAAAAAAATGTCATTTAAAAAGGTTATTTACGTTTAAAAATCATGGGGGTAAGTGCATGTGCTATGCACATGAGAGAGAAAAAATAATTTAATAATAAATGGAATATCCTTGACCCATTTAATTGACCCGATAAAATGAGCGGGAAAAACTTAGTTAGATGGCCTGAGAATATGCCATGTGTCCCAACTTTGGTTTCATTTATATATAGTAGTAGATTAGTTAATTTTATAAGGATATCTGGTTTTTCAATAAGAAAAAATACAAGGGTAGTTTGGTTTTTCCTTAACAAATTAAGAGAAAATTTGAATATAGTTATTGGTCTAGACCTTAATTTATACAAAACAAAACTATTGTAACATCACACAAATTTTCTTTATATATATATAGAACTCCCTCGTTTATTCATCCGATTCATGTTTACAGTATCTTTACCATCCATTTTGTTAAAAAAATTTATTTAAATAATGACTTATAATCAATATTAAATTGGATTATATTAAAAATTCTGATTTAAAAACGTTAAAAAAAATGTTTGCCTGTGCCAGGATTCGAACCCAAGTCCCTGGCGGGCTAAACCTTACCCACACCACACAAACCACTACACCATTTGGTGTTTTGTGATGTTAATTAAAACCAATTAAACTTAAACCCTTTCAATGTCCCTTAGTCAAACCTGAAAAGTCAAACGTAGTCTTCTAGTCAAGTCAAGTCAAAGTGTTAGTAAATATGGTCTCCTAGTCAAGTCAAAGTGTTAGTAAATATGGTCTTCTAGTCAAGTCAAAGTTGTTCCTAAATTCTAGCCTAGTCAAAGTAGCCCCTAATTACAACTCCAAATTTTACACTATAAATACACTAGCCTACCATTCAACTCTTTGTACCATTCAAAAAAAAAAAAAAAACATTATTATCCCATCTCCCATATACTAAAGTTTTCATCCGTCATTATCTCATCTAGCTAGTTTCGAGTTTTCCAAGACATTATTACTAAGTGTTTGCACGCTCAATAAAACGCACGAACTCATTATGCACCTAAGGTGAGTTTACATAGCCCCTTTTTCTATTTTATATTTTTGGGGTAAAACATGTTTAAACATTTTATACACTATCATTTACTCATTCTTACATTGTTGAAACTTGTGATTCAATTACACTATCATTTACTCATTCTATCATTTGACTGTAACAAAAAGACACAGTACAATCATTAACATTGATCAAGCCGTCTGTTTAGATTATAGCGCTATAGGTCTGACAAACCCATCCCCCACATAAATTCAGGGATGATCGATAACAGTTACACTTTTACTAACTTGCGAGTTAGGTCTCAGTCGACACAAGGTTTGATTGTACAAAAGACGCATTGTTACATGTCGGACTCATATTCTATCATTATACTTCAACTATGTTTACTATACAACATATTGTTTTCAACTATATGCAAAACCTATGTATTCTCACCAACTATTTATAGTTGACCCCCCCATCGTTTCAACTTAACATGTTTCAGGTTTATTTGCTATTGGAAGTTGTACAAGTCTTGGAACACATAGGAGCTTTGGACTTAGTTTATGTAAATCAAGTTTATGTATTTATTTAATTGTATGACAAATTGTAAATTGTTTAGTAATATTCAACTTCCATTTAGTACCATGAGCTATTGAACAATCATCACTACGTGACACCTCGATGTTTCTGCCATCGGTTGGGGTGTTACAACTATTGGATAAAAAAAATTAAAAAAGAAAACTTTTAAACAGAAATATATATTATGAGCGAACCATAATGACTAAAATCGTATTTAACTCAACAGGTTTTATACATACCTATAGGTTATTTACATGTTCGTCTTAGGAACTGATGCCATTAATTGTAAGATTTGGAACTTATTCCACATATATTGTAAGAACAATAATAAATTTAAGGTTTATAGACCAAATGGTTCCGTATCCACCAGGATAGTCTTTTGAAATAAGTTAGCTTGTCTGAGCGTAACATTAGTATCGGAGTCAAACTTGAAGTGGTGGTCTCAACTCTCAAGAGAGCCAACTGTGACGGTGACCAACATGGACGTTGACTCTCAAAAAAGGTCAAATAATACTTACTGAAACCATCACAAAGTATATGACTTGTTCTATATAACTATATTGGTTTTGTAAGCAACAAATGTGACGTTTATAGACCAAATGGGTCTCTCACCCACCTGACCAGTCTTTTTGAATGTGTTCTCCAATTTTGTTTGTGTAAAAGTTGGTCATACATTTTCATGTGTATGTAACTTTGATGCACACCCTATTTGTTATCTATTTATTTTATTATCTGAAAATTGATATGTTTAGATCCCTCGCTTGTGAGGCCAGTATGTTTCTTGAGACAATTGCATAAGGTAATGCATAGTAATTCACAGAGCTCCAGGAACCAATGGTTTTGTCCCTAGCTGAATATGGTTTGTAACTTAGAAGGGGGCTGTGACACGACTTGTTACCCATTTACCTGTCATCCTTATGTAATGCGTCTTATTCGTGGAATGAAAAAAGATTATTTAATTTGGTTCATAAATTGACTTCAAATACACCAATGGACACTAATCAACATATAAAATGTCATATTATATTTATTTAGAGAGACTTACATAAATTGTCCTTTAGTTATTAGTCAAATTGCATTCTATGTCCATTATGTATTTTTTCATTCCTTATGTCCGTGCTTTTATACATTTGTTACACCCTCTGTCCTTTAGACCAAACCCCATTAAAAAACATGGTTAAGTTGACCACGTGCCCCTCACATGAGGGGCAAATCTGTCTTTTTAGCCTCAATTATACTGTTTATATCTATTCAAATCAAACATAACCCATTCATTGACCCTAAACCATCATTATCAGACTAAACCCTAACTAATTCCAGCCCAAAATTACACCATCAGACCAAGTTAACAATGGATTTTGATAGTCGGACACTTAGCCCTGACGAGATATATAAACGATTTTGCATACGTGAAGACCTAGAACAGGAAGATATTGATGGTATCTATGGTAAGTGTCAAAGTATTTATGTTTTTTATATTAAATTTGAACATAAAGTAATGTACGTTTGGTGGTTATTAACAAGCACATATGATGGGTTGTTTTCGATTGAACTACATCATGGAGGACATTTCACATAGAATAATGGCCGAGAGTATTTGGAAGGGAAGGTTAGCCTTATTGATTTGCTTAATCAACATTATTTTTGTGTTAACACAGTAGATCAAATAGTAGAGAAGCTAGATTATTCTGTTGAAATGGTTAGGTTTTATCATTATGTTGAGCCAAATGAGGATTTAGATAGTGGTCTTAGATCATTAGGCAATGAAGGTGATGTTGCAAATTTTTTGAAGTTTTTATGGAATAACAGTATCTTGGTGATGAGGGCTTATGTTGAATTTGGGTATATAAATGCTTTTTACATGGATGAGTCACCCACTGAATGTGTAACTCAAGTGTTATGAAGGGATTTAAGGAATGCTAATGAGAACAATAGTAACTTCTTCCTAGGGCAGGTTTTTGGAAGTAAAATGGAGGCAAAGGAGTTAATTAAACAACATGCAATTGAAACTAGAAGGGAGCTTAGGATTGTGAAGGATGATTTAACTAGAGTAAGGGCTGTTTCCATAGGTCATTTGCCTAATTTTTATGTAGATGAAGTTGGTATTCATAATCATACTGATATAGGTGGTAAGTCAAGCAGTAAAGGGAAGGGTAAACCCAAAGGACCTAATGTGAAAACTGCTAAACCTAAAGGGGCTGGTGTGGAAATTAAAGAGAAAAAAGGACAAACCAGGAAATGTGGGTGGAAGAGGGTATAAATCTAACCCCAATAAAGTATGTTGTCCTTGGGTCATTCTAGTTTCCAAGGAGAGAGATGCAGAAACCTGGATGGTAAGGACTCCTGTTACCCAACACAAGTGTCTTCAAACTAGATCTGTTTATCATTGCACCTCTACCTATCTTAGCAAACAGTTGATGCAACAAATTGAGAAAAATCCTAACATACCTGTTAAGGCAGTTCAAGAGCAATTTCAGAGGAAGTTTGAGGTTGGGATATCAAGCAAGAGTGAATTTAGGCATGTTTGACGAGTTCCCGAGAACCAAGTTGATTTGTAAATTATAGTGTTATTGCATATAAAAAAAATGAAAGAAACCCATAAGAAAATGTTAAGGAACCCACTACTAAAGAATGAGAGTGCTCTAGTGGTTGCAATCCTCCTTAATACACAATAGATTCCCAGTTCAAAACTTATTTCTCTAGTCGTTGTAGTATAGTGGTGAGTATTCCCGCCTGTCACGCGGGTGACCCGGGTTCGATCCCTGGCAACGGCGCCAAAAACTTGATGTGCTATGTATGGTCTAAAAATATAAACAACCTAGACACCTAGTAATATAAAACAGACTCAACTAAACTAGACCACACGACAGGCAAGTGTACGTATCAATGCAGTACATACTAAGTAAGTCCGAGTATCGAACCCACAGGACACTAATAGAAAACAAAACTAGACTCGACTAAGACTTAAAAAGATTTGATTTAAAAGTTGAATTTGGTTTTTCAATTAAATAAAATAAATAAAGTAAATAAATAAGATAAAAAGATAGCAATGATAACTAAGGAAAATGTCAGGATAGGAAGGTGGCTACTTAGGTCAAGAATCCTATATGTAAACTCATAACTCTCGGAAATGGAAAACTGAATGGATGCCAGATTCTAAAGATAACTTAAGAAACCTTAAGACGTACTAGATCTCCTCCCGGTCTCACTAACACACCCTAAAGAATCCTAAGGAATAAAACACTGGTTATCTAGCTCGGATCACCTCCCGGTCTCACCTCACTAAGAATGCTAAGGTACTCTAATGACTCGATCACCTCCCGGTCTCTCTAATCACATTACACCCTAAGATGTAAAGGAGTAATTTAATTGGGTTAACTATGACTTGGAATTGCAAGAAACTAAAGACAACTAGGATAGGATCATCTCCTGGTCTCACCTAAAACCCAACACCTAAAGCTCTAGACAACCCAACATTCCATCACCTCCCGGTCTCAAGAATGGAAGAATACTTAAGTCCTCTAAATTCTCTAATTAAGTTCCTATGGCTTTCGGATCCAAAACCATAAACTAAGCTACAAGCACCAAGCAGGTAACCCTAATAAACATCCAAACATGAAAGACATTCACTAAGACGTTTATGGAACTCTCAAAAATAATAAATCAAACTTAAGTACGCACACACATCATAATAAATACCAACTAAATCGTTACCAAAACATTAACCATTCAAAAATAAATCCAAAACCGAGTAAAAAAATTAACATGTATTCATCATACAACCTAGGTAGCTTAAAAGGTTTAGCCAATAATATTCATGACAAACGATAAAAACATGGTCTTGGTACCAAGGTAACACATAGTCATAAAGTTTAGAACACAAAGTAATAAACAAAAATAACCAATATTGTGTAACCTCGATCCCTAGCCTTCCTGCCCTTCACTTCTCCCCTAAAGAATAATTAGGAGCGCTGCTGTGTTGTGACCTTCTGTCCTTTCTTGACGGCTGTTATGCTCTCTCGAAAATAATGTTTCGATGAAAAAATATATTCCCCCGAAATAATGATGTCTCCTCTCAATTTGTACTATGCCTCCCGAAAATATGAATGTTAACCCTAAAAATAAAGAGCCGTCCACTATCTCGGGTTTTTCCTTTTTTTAATTTTTTTTGGGCCTTCAGTTCATCTCGTGACCATCATATGGTCATATTGACCATTCATTTTTTTATATTAATAATTATTATTATTATACTATTATTATTTATTATTACTATGACTCGGGTGTTCTTGGCTCTACCAAAGTTCCTCATTTACGCTTCAATGTCCATGAACATCTGCTTTTAAGTGTTGGTGTCTCGATTAAAATTCTTTCATTTTGAGCTCATTTTCTCCAAACACCTATAAAATAATAGAATACATAAATACATAATAAAAACGGCACAAAACGAATAAAAACTTGACCAAATAATATACAAAATACATAGGAAAAGAGATGTGTTTTGCAACACATCAGTTGTTATTTCGTGTCTATTTTTGTTATTCAAAACCTAACCCAAACCCAAACAAACACTACAGCCTCCTCTCCAAACAAATATGGTAGCCCTCCTTTTCAAACACTCATCTCCTCCAAACAAACACTGCAGCCTCCTCCAAACCTAAGTCATCCCCTCTTGACCTCCTTTCTAAATTGTCCTCCCTGGCTTAAGATCCTTCCAAAACCATGGCTATTGTCTCTCATGTTTTCAAGCTCTATGTCTCCACCCTAATTAATAAGAACAAATAGCTATTACTATTATATCACAATCACAAAACAATGGAAGTATAAATTTGTAAACTGAAATCAACAACAAGGGAAGAAGCAGAGGAGGATCAGACATTGATCTTTCTTGATTCATTGGATAATTATCTCATTTTGATTCAAACATTATCTTCCAATTTTCGCCAAGTAAGTCGATCTATCATATGATTTTGTTATTAAAAGAAGAATTTGTTATGCATCTATGTTACTACTCAGGGAGGATTTATACTATTATTATAGGTTTTGCTACCATATTGAACTAGGGTTTGCAAGTGCGAGACATTCAATGGGTTCTTCGTGCGTAAACACAACTTTGTTTATCCTTAAGCACCGTTCTGCCGCTACAAAAGTACAACTAGATTACATCGGTTATTTCTTGATCAAATGATTTGTTGGATTTTCCTTTTGTTATGTTAAAAACAAACATAGAAATCTATTTAGGAGGTTTTATATGCTAGAAATACACTTTTTTTTATATAATACCCATTTGACCCGCTAAGGGTAAAACATAACTCTAATCGACCCAAACCAATTTATAATTAAATGGTCGAATATGTATATTACGCACTTTAAGTTTCAAATGATGATGATATTTCATTATTATATCATATTTTTATGGGAAATTAGATTTTAACACCCTGAACTATTGACAATTGGCCGCTGACGCACTGAACTACAAAATTGAACAACACCGCACTGTACTTTCAACTTATTGGCATGTATCACCCTCAGACTAACCATGGTTAATTTTTGCTGATGTGGCATGGTGACGTGTCCATTTTTGTTGACGTGGCATGGGGATTGGATTTTAACACCCTGAACTATTGATTATTGGCCGCTGACGCACTAAACTACAAAATTGATAGATTTGAGCTTGGTTCAAGAGTTTCAAGTCATCATCTCTGTCTTCTGTAGTTCGATTATTTGTATTGTTCAGTCATTAGGTTCTTTGTATCATTGGACCAATATCGATATATGTGTATGTTAACGAAATGATTCACCACAAACTAAATCAAACACAATCAGACTTGAAACTCTTGAACCAAGCTCAAATCTATCAATTTTGTAGTTTAGTGCGTCAGCGGCCAATAATCAATAGTTCAGGGTGTCAAAATCCAATTCCCCAAGCCACATCAGCAAAAATGGACACGTCACCATGACACGTTAGCAAAAATTAACCATGGTTAGTCTGAGGTTGATACAGGCCAATAAGTTGAAAGTACAGTGCGGTGTTGTTCAATTTTGTAGTTTAGTGCATCAGCGGCCAATTGTCAATTGTTCAGGGTGTTAAAATCCAATTTCCCTATTTTTATTATGTGATAAACCTTACCCCACCCGAACCGTCAACCCGACCTGAACCCTTAAACCGGCCCGAATTTTTTATGTTTGGTCATATAAAATTCATACACCTAAAAAAGGAACCTAGTGAAAAAAAAAATCCTGGATCTGCCACTGATATCAAGGATGAAAGCCTAGCACTTACAAAGCTACATGGTGACTATCAAGCATAATACAGTGTGTTGAGGGATTATTGTGGTGAACTGTTGAAAACCAATCCAGGTACAACAGTTCATATTGAAGTAGAATCATGTCCAGATCCAAAATCATATACAAGGAAGTTTAAATGGATTTACATTTGTTTGGGGTCACTAAAGCAGGGGTTCAAGGCTATTGGCTGACATTTTATTGGGTTTTGATGGTGCTTTTATTAAGGGTCCATACCCAGGTCAGGTGTGACTATTGTGGGTGTTGACCCTAATAATGGGATATACCCCTTAGCATAGGCAGTTGCAGAGACTGAGACTTTGAACTGTTGGATATGGTTCCTCCAATGCGTAGCTGGTGACATTGACTTGGAGACTGATTCATACTTCACCTTCATTAGTGACAGACAAAGATGAGTCCCTAACTTACTTTATTAATTTGTGTAGGGGTATTACATATTACTGAATAAAGAAAATGTTGTAATTTGTGTAGGGTATTATTCCTACTATAGAGAAACTGCTTCCATACGTTGAACACAGGTCCTGCCTAAAACATATTCATGAGAATATGAAAGTGAGGTTAAAGGGTAAAGCATACAAGGACTATTTGTAGAAACTGACATCATCATCAATAGTTTCATATTTTGAACAAAATATGAAAGATTTGAAAGACTTTAATGTTGAAGCTATGTAGTGGTTGTCTGCCATCCCACCTAAACACTGGTCAAAATCACATTTCAACATAAGTTTTCTTATTTATTGTTTTCCAATCAATTAGTCATTTATGATTTTCATTATTGATCTTTCTAGGGAGGGCAAAATTAGATGTGTTATTGAACAACATGGGTGAAAGTTTTAATTCCTAGCCGGTAGATGCAAGAGACAAGCCAATTGTTACAATGTTGGAGTACATCAGAGAGTATCTGATGAAAAGGATTATGAATGTGCTTATGCTGATAGACCATTAACACCTAAAGCTACCAAGAAGTTTAAAGAAATTAAGCAGTAAGCTAGTGGGTGTACTGTGTTGTGGAATGGGAAAGATCACTATTAGGTTAGAGGGCCAACATGTTTTGGTGTTGTGGTTGATCTGAGAAAGAGATAATGCACTTGCTGAAAATATGAGATAACAGGGATGCCATGCAAACATATTGTGGCTGCAATTTGGAACAAGAACATGTATAGCGGTAAAGAAATAGAACTACCAGAGACATATGCTCATCTAGATTACAAGTTGCTATGTGGAAGGAGATTTATAACTACAAGATATACCCCATCAATGGAAGGACAATGTGGCCTAAGTCTTATGTCCCCACTACTCTAACTGCACCCAATCATCATTAGCCCATTAGCAGGCCAAAGAAGGTTAGAAAGAAGTCACATGTGAAATTAGAAGTTGCAACAAAAGGAGGAAAGTTATCACAAGAAGGGACTACCAAACTTGCAAGAAATGTGGGACCCATTTGAATGTTTGTACATCAACCTTTATATCATGACCCATTTGAATGTTTGTGCAAGTACCATAATATCATGACCCATTTAGATGTCTGACCCATTTACCATAATTTCTGACAATCTAATTTTTGACCATTAAAAACATTTCATAACCAAATTTCTGACAATCAAATTTGTGCACAATACATTTCATAACCATTAAATTACATTTTAGGTCAAACAAACTACATTTCAACTAACTAATGAGAAATAATAAACTACAACAACAATAAAGGAAAAAAAGAAACAAAATCCAACTTATCCGAAGCTTGTTTCTCAGTTTTCTTGATTCCTCTTGACTTTCTTGTAGCTTTAGAAGGAAAGTATCATTCTGCAACTTAGAATTAGGGCAAACCGTCTTTTCACACCAAGCAATAAACCCACAATCGACTGGACAACAATAGAACCTTCTACCTGGGATAGAGGGTGTAACAAATGTATTAAAGAAATGATAAAAGAAGTGAAAACTTTACATAAAAGACCGAGGGTACAATTTGAATAATAACTAAAGGACAAATTGTGTAATTCGCTCTACTGGGAGCTATTCTATATATACAGCTGCGATTCGTTATGTTTCTTGACCGTAAAGCCTAGTGTCCGACTCCTTTTTATTAGTTTTTTCTGTATAGATTAATCCATGGTCCATGATATTAAAATTAATGTTGTTGAAAGGCGCTTTATTGTAGAGAGATTATATTTTAGTTGTTGTACGTACTTACATGTATGGATGATAAAGTAGTTTGTTTGCTTCAAGGCGTCAAGCAAATGGGCATTTTCTAATCCTAGAAGAACACTTCTTTGTCTTCTTATCATTTTTAATTTTCACTTGCTTATCATTGTTCTAGACATGTGAGTCTTTCTTAGATTATAAACGTTCTTTTATTGATTACTTTCATTCACAGTCGACTGCCACCACTTGGGTTCAATGTAGAGTGCTTGACTACAAATCGTACCTGGCCAAGACGCAGATTATTTGCAAATTCTGGTTTTTGTTTAAACTTCAACAAAATATATGGCTATTTAGTGTCATTTTGTTGTTCGTACAATCATCAAGATTGTTTATCCAAAATATATGATGTTGCGGTTAACTTTCAATAGTTGCATGATAACATACATCAAGATTGTTTTTCCAAAATGTATGATGTTGCAGTTAACTTTCAATAGCTGCATGACACCCTCCTTGCTTTCCTTATGGGAGGTGGGGAGTTCGAGTCCTACTAGCACCAAAATGCTGCTAGTGGACCTTCGAGCGGCGGGTTTTCCACAGGAACTGGTGTGAAATTACTGGTGGACTCAGGTTACTCTCGGAGTACTCCTTTGTCCAGGGGGTACTTCAAGAAAGCTCGGAATTGATTTGTTGGTCGTTCAAAAAAAAGTATAGAAGTGTAGTTAATTAAGTTAACTAACCATCATACCTTAGTAAAATATAGTCGGGTCAAGGGATACGGTATAAAGCTTTGCCACATTATGTCTAGGGGATTGGGTGTATGGGATCGCGTATACAATTCATATTTTTGTTTGTAAGATCATCACCAATGCAATGCGGCGACCTTGGCTTGCATGCCCCCATCCTTGTAAAGGGCTGCATTGAAGGGCCAATTTATAAATGGTTTTTAATCTCCCGATTTAAAAACATTTTTTTTTCCAATGGCTATCTAAGACACAAGTTTTGCAAAGCTGAATATATTATAATATATATTATATTAATTTAAATAATACAAAAATGAAAAAAATAACCAATCATAAAATATAATTAAAAGTAACTAGAGAAAATGCTCCACCTTGACGCCACGGAGACATGCATGGCCGACGTATGTTGCTTACCCTCACTCTCTATAATTTGAGTTCTCTCTCGCAAATATGTAAGGCACAAAACAAAAACTCAACAACGTGTGTCACGTAGACAACCTATAAAATACCAACGTCTTTAAACGTCGTTAATTTCATATCTCACGCCTACCTCACATCATTAACTCATTATTCCTTTCACTCATGTATTGATATATAGAATATAGAATTTGATTAAACTATTAACAACATTAATCAAGTCAAGTCAAATCTCTTAGTCAACCATTGACTCTCTAACATAAATCAAGTCAAGTCAAGTCAAGTCTCCTAGTCAACCATTGACTCCATTATTTTAGCCATTGTATTTATATTGTACATTATACTTAGTCAACTATTGACTCCATAATCTTAGCTAGAGTTAGTCATATGTAAGCCTATATAAAGGCCTTGATGTATTGTTGATAGACACAACTTTCATAATACAAAAACACACAACATTGTTCATTATTTTATATGGTATCAAGAGCCTAAAAGCTCCCTTGAGCCATCTTCGATCCCAACCTACTCGACAGACACCTTCTGTCCGCATTTTGCCTTTTTTTTTCTTTCGATTCATTATGGCCAAACAAATCACCCACATTACCGCTGCCACAACCCGAAACCAAGGGCCACCACAAACTACCAATACCAACACTCGCCCGACTCGCAACAATAACACCTATTGCTACTATTGTAACATTCCCGGACATGACACTAAAGATTGTCGCAAACTTAGTCGCTTCCTAAGAGAACACAATGTCTCGCCTCAAAATACCAACACCCCCGTGGTTAACTACACCACCCCTCACCCAATGGCTACAACCTTATCTTGGATGTGGGACACCGGTGCATCCAACAACACCGCGAACAACAACCAACAATTTTCCGTTCTTTCCGAATACGGAGGACCCGATAAGATCGTGCTAGGTGATGGTAAAACTCTTCCTATAACTCATATTGCTCAAACAACTATTCCAACAATTTCTCGCCCACTTCTTTTAAATAACATTTTAATTGCTCCTAATCTTCGAAATAATCTTATTTCCGTTGCCAAAGTTTGTCGTACTAATCGTGTTTCCGTTGAATTTTTTCCTTATCATTTTTTTGTAAAGGATCTACGCACGGGGGCGCGCCTCATGCGGGGAGTGAACGTAAATGATGTCTACTATGGACCAATCTCATTGTCTCCTCAAGTCAACAACACCCAAACAAACTCTCTTCTCATGTGGCACCACATACTTGGACATCCATCGCTTCAAGTGTTCAAGTCTTTAATTTCTAGATTGGGACTTCGTTTTAATAAGGTGACCCATGAGTCTTTTCATTGTACTTCATGTTCCCTAAATAAAAGCCACAAACTACCTTTTGGCAAAAACTCTTTTGTTGCCAATCAACCTCTACAACTTCTCTACTCCGACGTATGGGGTCCCGTAAAAACGTCAATCGATGGCTTTAAATACTATGTCATTTTTGTTGACTATTTCTCCAAATACATTTGGTTATACCCAATCAAACAAAAATCCGATGTCAAAATTCTTTTTCCACAATTTAAATCTCTTGTTGAAAACTTTTTCAAAACCAACATTGTTGCGTTGTTCACTGATAATGGGGGTGAATATGTGGGTCTTTCACCTTATCTTGCCTCTCAAGGTATCTCCCATTACACGACACCACCTCACACACCGGAACAAAACGGTATTGCCGAACGACGTCACCGACACGTTGTGGAAACCGGCCTCGCATTACTCCACTACTCCCACTTACCACAACATTTTTGGTCCCATGCCTTTCAAACCGCAACCCACTTAATCAATCGTTTGCCTACACCGATCCTTAACAACAAATCTCCCTACGATATGTTGTTCAAAACCGCTCCTACTTATTCCAAACTCAAACCGTTTGGTTGTCTTTGCTACCCATGGTTACGACCCTATGCTACATCCAAACTCCACTCCCGTTCAACGGCGTGCATATTTCTTGGGTACTCATCCTCGAAATCGGCATTCAAATGCTATGACCCTACTAGTCACAAACTATACCACTCTCGCCACGTTGAATTTATCCCACATATTTTTCCATCTCAAACCACTAACCCCCAACCCAAAAACATGTCATTTGACTCCTTCCTATCCACATACCAATCGGCCCAATCAACCTCCTCTTCTAACCAACCCACTCCAGACCCAAACATCTTGCATCATCCAACCTCTACTCCACAGCCCACATCACCCGAAGCCCAAACCCCTACTCCACAAACCCACGGCCCACCTCCTCTACCTCCTGCACACAACCCACCCTCCCACACAACAGGCCCTACACCCCAGCCCACCGAGACACCCTTAACATCCGGCCCACCGACTCCACCCGATAGCACCACCCCTACCCCTACCCCAACCGCTTCCCACTCCACTGACCCCAGTTCACCAATGTCTTCATCCAACACATCTGATGATCCCACGAACTCACCTCCACATAACCCTCAACCAACTCGTCGACAACCAAAACCCAACTCAAAGTATTACAACCCCAACTTTGTCAACTCTACTACCATTCACCCTTTACCCGTTTCTCTTGAACCATCCACTTATACTCAAGCCTTGAAAGATCCGGATTGGCGCCATGCCATGGATCTTGAGTATAATGCTCTCCTTCATAACAACACTTGGGAACTTGTCCCTCACACAACCCAAACTCCCATTGGTTGCAAATGGGTATTCCGAATCAAACGTAAACCCGATGGCACGATTGACAAGTACAAAGCCCGTCTAGTTGCCAAAGGGTTTCACCAACAATATGGAAAAGACTATCATGAAACATTTAGTCCCATTGCTAAACCCGTTACCATTCGCATCGTTCTCTCTATTGCTCTTTCAAAAGGATGGTCTTTACGTCAACTAGACGTTAATAATGCGTTTCTTCATGGGACTCTTCACGAAGATGTCTTTATGGTGCAACCTCCCGGGTTCACCAATACGGAATTCCCACGTCACATTTGCAAACTCAAAAAATTCCTCTATGGGCTTAAGCAAGCACCGTGTGACATCCGTCACTTTTCATTGTATTTATAATTATTTGTACGATTTACCGCAATTAATAAACGTGGCATTTCTATTATTCTTGAACGTTAAATTCGGGTTCGTTTAATCTTATGAGATAATAATAATAAATAATAATAATAATTATGTATACACAAGCCCAGCCCATAAACTATCCCAGCCCAAACCCTATACCAAGCCCATATCCAAGGCCCAACCTCTCTTTGGCCTGTTTAAAAAAAAATAATAATTATCTGCTTTGGCCGGGGTTCGAACCCGCGCCAAAGCCACAGCTACACACACACTTAACCAACTGGGCTGACCATCTACTTGGAATAAACTCAGACGCGAGTTAATCTTATACTCACCTTAACCTTTAACAGTTGACTTGGGAGAGTCAACTGCTTGGACGCGTCTCTTAATCAATCAAGATCAATGCTTGATTGATCTAAATTAGGCAAATTCAAATGATTTCCGGCCTTGTATTGCACGATTACACGTCAATTAACATCGGATCGTTGACTAATTTTGAATTCATACGCGTATGATATTAAATCAAGGTCAACTTACCAATTAACCCAACCCATTGATCCCCACTATAAATTGAGCCTTGGAACAGCTTAACAACTCGCTCACTCATCTCCCTTAACCTCCAATTCTCTCTATTAAACTCTGATTATTGTTAACGAGTTCGTGGTTGACTTTTTGCTTTGACCCGACGTTTATACACGAAAACACACTGTGAGTCTTCATTCTGTTATGGGTTTTGTTTATCGGCAATCCAGCAACAAAAGCCCCATATTTAATCGGGCTCATGTTGCCTAGATCGTCTGATTGAAATTTCTAGGGCTCGTGTACATGAATTGGGGATAATCTTGATTTCGCGTTGTGTTTATATATAATTTTGAACGGGAAATATCACAACCACCGGCCTAGGCCAAGTGGTTGTGACCTTGTTCCAACCCAGAGGTCACCCGGGTTCGAGTCCCGGCTCTGACCGGTTTTTATTCCTTTCTTTTCTATTTTTTTGAAACAAACAATTATACATTTATATATATATTAAAATCCTTTTAATCTTTTAAATTCATTTTAAAATATCAAAACTATTTTATAAATTCTAAAAAAATTTCATTTGTTTAATCTGATATAAAAGTTTCATTTATAATTTTTATTTTTCAGAAATTCATTTATTTAATATTTATAATAATTAAATCATTTTTATACTATTAGAATTATAAAAATCCATTTATACATCAAAACAATTTTATTAATTTCTCCAAAATTTATCCTGACTTTATTTAAAGTTAAACTTTACTGAAATAATTTTTAATTCAGTAAAATCATTTATTTTATATTTTTTAATCAATTTTTGTTAGATTTAATCATAATTAAATCATAATAAATCCAATTTTCATCATTTTTGCACCAAAATTTTATACAAATTATCTTTAATTATTTGAAGCAGAAATATGATTTTTAAAATAAGAAATCTTTAATTTTAGTATTTTTGAATATTAAAGTTAAATGTTGGATATTTATAAATAAATAGATTTAAAAATCTATTTTAAATGAAATAATTTTATAAAAATTATTTCTATACTTCAAACACTTTATTGTGTACATTCTAAATTCAAATTTTATTAAGAGACTTTTTATTTAATTATTTATTAAATTTCTCATAATTATTAGACAATTTGTTTATTAAACAAATAAACGTCATCCCCAATTCGAAGCCCTAGATATACATGTATCCTAGAGTTATTTCACTCACACATTATCAATTACTTTAGGTTAATCATTTGGGAGAAATCTCAAATTCATATTTCGTTGTCCAGTCCAATTCCAAGTTACTACGTGAACAGTGAGTATTTCCTACCCCCTTTTTGCTTTTATTCATTTTTGGGGTGTTACATGTACACTATTACGATTTCAAATACAAGTTTACATTTTTTTACAATACAATTCTAGTACTATGTGCATTGCTTACAACGTGCTTTATGCTTAGACAATACATGTGGATTACATTTGTACTTAGTGAAATCATTAACATGGTACAAGCCGACCTTAACATTGGATAGCGCTATTTGGATTGACAACCCGCCTAGATTGATTCTCCCCCTTTTTCATCGGAGAATCCGTGGCCAGTGTTAAGTTATTATCCATTTGTTGGATAAGTACACTACAGTTCATACAGTACATTATACAGTCACAGGGTTGATTTCGCTCATTTGTTTGATACATGGTTTACATATTTGCACTGTAGCTTGCACTTGAATTGTATAACTTTTAATCTACTATATATATCAAAACTAGGAATGCTCACCAACATTTCTTATGTTGACCAAACCTATTTTTGTACATGTTTCAGGTGCAGTTTGATCAAGAAACTTTTAGCGCTTTATTATGCAGTTATTTCATTATTTATATTTCATTTAAGAATTTGTATTTCCATTTCCTTGTAAGACAATTTTTGGGTTTTATTTAATAATATTTACATTTAAGTACCATGTGCTTTTGAACAATCGTCACTACGTGACACCTCGATGATTCCGCCATCGGTTGGGGTGTTACAGATTGGTATCAGAGCCATGGTTATAGGGAATTAGGTTATTAGAATGCCTTTTAGCCTAGACTATAACCGAATTTCAACTTTCAGGTACAACACTTCCTAATTTTCATTACCCTTCCCTTTCCTTCCTCAATCTTTCCTTCTCTTCTCCTTTTCTCCTCATCTTTCATCATGACGTATAGAAATGGTGTCCTACAAGGAGTGGGAAGACTACATCATCATGGAGCGGGAGCAGTACCTTTCATGAAGACACTCTTAGGCATAATGCCTACTCTTATTTTTGCTCCTTCAAAGTTGTTGAACTTTAATGAGTGTGAAAAAGGACACGTGCAATCTGGAAGGGTGGACGCCTGTACACTGGGTTTTCTGGCATAGGCAAGTATAGCGCATAAATCCATTTACGGACCTGTTATGCTTACCTGGGGATTCCTGGAGTGAGTGTCCACTTATAGGCTAAAGCATGTCTTCTTTGATCACCATTGGGCTCAATTTCTTTGAAAAGTCAACGTTCTTGTTGGGCTTTATAACTAGACAAGGGCAATCCAAACATGTTATACAAATATTTCAAATGATATATCTCTATTTCATATACAATATCTTGTGATCATAACTCTTATGCAATATTACACTTACATTTATTAATCTCATAACTTTTCATTGACTGCCTTGTAGATGTCTGCTCGCCGTATGCTCCGTGATGCTAGCCAACGCACTGTTCGTGCCTCTGGACAACGTTCTGATCGTCGCCTTGCTTCTCTTGTCGCTGAGCAAATTGCTGCAGTGATTCCGAATCTTGTTAGTGAGTTAACCCAGAACAGCAACAGTACCAATACTGAGGGTGCAACTCAATCCCGGTGTACATACAAACATTTCAACTCATGCAATCCCACGAAGTTTACTGGGGAGGAGGGTGCTACTGGCCTCCTCCAATGGTTTGAAAGTATGGAAAGTACCTTCGTGAACAGCGAGTGTCCTGATAACCTCCGCGTTCGCTATGCTACCAGTGTCCTTCAAAAGGGGGCATTGACCTGGTGGAATGGTGAGAAGCGTAATCGGGGCGCTGATGTTGCTCTATCCTTGTCTTGGACTGAGGTCAAGGAACTTATGATCGCCAAGTTCTGCCCTAGGAATGAAATGAGGAAGCTAGAGGAAGAGTTCCATGGGTTGAAACAGGACAGTGGTGAAAATCTTGCATACAACACCCGTTATCATGAGCTCAGTATTTTGGTTCCACACATGGTTACCCCGGTCTCTCGAGCAATTGAGAAGTATATTGAGGGATTGCCTGACATAATTCAAGATGTAGTCACTGGAAGCAGACCCACTACGGTGGAAGAAGCCATTCAGCTTGCAGCCTCCTTGACTGACAAGCACGTCAAAAAGGGAAATTTGGTTAGGAAAGGAACCAAGAAATCAACTGAGAAGACCCCCACCCCTACTACTGAATCATCAAGAGTTGCTGTAGACAATACCGGTTCCAACACTAGGAAGCGGAAGTCCAGGGGTAGAAACTATGCTGTTGTGGCCCCAGTAACTCAGGCTCCAATAGCCCAGGCTCCAATGGCTCAGGCTCCTCCTGTTAAGAAGGTTTATAGTGGAAACTTACCCAAGTGTGCCACCTGTCAGTACCATCACCCCGCAAATTTTCCTTGCCGCCACTGTACCACCTGTGGTAGGTATGGTCATGTAGCTGCCACATGTCGATCTACGTTTCGACCTCAACCTATTAATGCTCAACCTGTTAATCCTCAACCGGCTCGCCAAAACCCACAACCTATAGCATATGGTCGAGCTTGCTTCAATTGTGGTGATTTGAACCACTTCAGAAACCAATGTCCAGCACTTGTCCCAGCAAACCATGCGGCAAACCCAGTGGCTCGTGGTCGAGCTTTCAACATCAATGCAACAGAAGCTCAGGAAACAAATGACGTGGTGAATGGTACGTTTTTACTTGATGGTCGTTATGCTTCAATTTTATTTGATACTGGTGCGGATAAAAGTTTTGTGTCATTAGCATTCGAACCTCTATTATCTCACACTCGCTCTAGATTAGGAGCGCCTTTCACGGTCGAGGTCGCAGATGGTAAACCCATCTCAATAGATTCTATCATTCTGGGTTGTACTCTTAGCCTCAACGAACATGACTTCACCATTGATCTTATACCCATGAAATTGGGAAGTTTTGATGTTATCGTGGGTATGGATTGGCTTTCTAAACATCATGCCGAAGTTGTCTGCTTTGAGAAATTTATTCGGTTTCCTCTCGCATCGGGTGACTTTTTACGGGTTTATGGTGAGAAACCATCCAGTGGTCTTAAACTCATGTCTTGCACCCAAGCACAGAAATATCTACGCAAGAAATACGTAGCTTTCTTGGCCCATATTGTGGAAAAGAAAGGTAAAGACAAGAGTATTCAAGATGTTCCTGTTGTTCGTGAGTTTCCCGAAGTTTTTCCTGATGATTTACCGGGACTTCCACCAGTGCGTCCTGTCGAATTTCGTATTGATCTTGTACCTGGTGCTACGCCCGTTGCTAAATCTCCATACCGCCTTGCACCTTCCGAGATGCAAGAACTTGCGAGTCAACTTCAAGAGTTGGCAGACAAGGGTTTCATTCGTCCCAGTTCATCACCTTGGGGAGCTCCAGTCTTATTTGTAAAGAAGAAGGATGGATCTTTCCGTATGTGTATTGATTATCGGGAACTGAATAAACTCACAATTAAAAACCGGTACCCCTTACCTCGCATTGATGACCTCTTTGATCAACTTCAAGGTTCAACTTGTTTCTCAAAGATCGATCTTCGTTCGGGATATCATCAGCTACGAGTCCATGAAAACGACATTCCAAAAACAGCTTTCCGTACACGTTATGGGCATTACGAGTTTATGGTTATGCCTTTTGGGCTAACGAATGCACCCGCTGTCTTCATGGATCTCATGAATCGCGTGTGCAAACCCTTCTTGGACAAGTTCGTAATTGTTTTCATCGATGACATTCTCATTTACTCTAAGACCAAATCAGCCCACGAGCAACACCTTAGGCAAATTTTGAGTCTTTTGAAGAATGAACAACTGTATGCCAAATTCTCCAAGTGTGAATTCTGGCTTAAAGAGGTTCAATTTTTGGGACACATTATCAGTGATAAGGGTATACACGTGGATCCAGCTAAGATTGAGGCTGTTAAGAATTGGATTACACCCAAGTCTCCCACGGAAGTTCGCTCTTTTCTTGGCTTAGCGGGCTATTATCGTCGATTTATTCTCAACTTTTCCAAGATTGCCTTACCTCTCACTTCCTTGACCCATAAGGATAAACCATATGTATGGGGACCCAGTCAGGAAGAAGCATTCCAGACTTTGAAGCAGAAACTGTGTGATGCTCCAATCCTCACCTTACCGGACGGCAATGAGGATTTCGTGGTTTACTGTGATGCCTCTAACCAAGGTCTTGGTTGTGTTCTCATGCAACGAGGCAAGGTTATAGCATATGCATCACGGCAGCTGAAAAACCATGAGAAAAATTACACTACCCATGATCTTGAGCTCGGAGCGGTCGTCTTCGCACTTAAGATTTGGCGTCACTATTTATATGGTACAAAATGTGTGATCTTCACTGACCATAAGAGTCTTCAACACATTTTCAACCAGAAAGATCTGAACATACGACAACGACGATGGGTCGAGTTGTTAAACGACTACGACTGCGAGATTCGCTACCATCCTGGCAAGGCGAATGTTGTAGCCGATGCCCTTAGTCGTAAAGGTCATGCCCAGCTTTACTGTGCTCAGGTCCAGTCTGATATCAAACTCCGCATCATTGAAGCCCAACATGTCTCTGTTACTGAGGGCAACATGTACGAAGAAATGTCGTGTGGAGCCGAAAATCAGTTGGAAACCAAAAATGGCTTACTTTATTTCATGAACCGTCTTTGGATCCCTGATCGTGACAACCTGCGTACCTTCCTCATGGACGAGTCCCATAAGTCTCGTTATTCCATTCACCCTGGTGCAGATAAGATGTATCAGGATCTGCGTACTTTGTATTGGTGGCCCGGTATGAAAAAGGACATAGCTCTTTATGTGGCTAAATGCCTTACTTGTTCTAAAGTCAAAGCTGAGCACCAACGTCCATCTGGTTTACTTGTGCAACCAGAAATACCAGTGTGGAAGTGGGAGAACATTGCTATGGACTTCATCACGAAGCTTCCACGCACTACTCGCGGGCATGACAGTATCTGGGTTATTGTCGATCGTTTGACCAAATCTGCTCACTTCCTACCCATTCGTGAGACCTACACAGCTGAGAAACTGGCTAAGATTTACATCAGTGAGATTGTCAGCCGTCATGGTATTCCTCTAGACATTATTTCCGATCGTGATAGCTGGTTTACTTCTCGCTTTTGGCAGACATTTCAGTCCGCACTTGGTACACAACTAAATCTTAGCACGGCTTATCACCCACAGACGGATGGCCAAACTGAACGAACCATCCAAACATTGGAGGATATGCTTCGAGCGTGCATCATCGACTTTGGTGGTAATTGGGACACGCACCTACCCTTGGTTGAGTTCTCGTATAATAACAGCTACCATTCCAGTATTAACATGGCACCATTTGAGGCACTTTATGGTCGCAAATGTCGTTCCCCTGTGTGTTGGAGCGAGGTTGGTGAGACACAAATCACCGGTCCCGAACTGATACAAGAAACGACAGACAAAATTCATCGCATTCGTGAGAACTTACAAGTTGCTCGGAGCAGACAAAAGAGCTATGCCGATCAAAGGCGCAAGCCTCTAGAATTCCAAGTCGGGGACATGGTACTTCTCAAGGTTTCACCTTGGAAGGGTGTATTTCGGTTTGGAAAGAAAGGGAAACTTGCACCACGATTCGTAGGCCCTTTTAAAATCCTTGAACGAGTTGGGAAGGTGGCTTACAAGCTCGATTTACCACCGGAGCTCAATAATGTTCATCCAACGTTTCATGTTTCTAATCTCAAAAAGTGTTTGGCTGAAGATAACCTCCATGTTCCTTTAGAGGATATCCAGATTGACGAATCGATGCGCTTCATAGAAAAACCTGTGGAGATTATGGATCGAGATGTCAAGACGCTTAAGCGAAGCCGAATTCCTATTGTCAAGGTCCGTTGGGAATCCAAACGAGGCCCAGAGTTTACTTGGGAGCGTGAAGACCAAATGATGTCTAAGTATCCTCACCTCTTTCCAGAGACTACCACTTGAAGGAATTTCGGGACGAAATTTCTAAAAGTAGGGGATGCTGTGACATCCGTCACTTTTCATTGTATTTATAATTATTTGTACGATTTACCGCAATTAATAAACGTGGCATTTCTATTATTCTTGAACGTTAAATTCGGGTTCGTTTAATCTTATGAGATAATAATAATAATAAATAATAATAATAATTATGTATACACAAGCCCAGCCCATAAACTATCCCAGCCCAAACCCTATACCAAGCCCACATCCAAGGCCCAACCTCTCTTTGGCCTGTTTAAAAAAAAAAATAATTATCTGCTTTGGCCGGGGTTCGAACCCGCGCCAAAGCCACAGCTACACACACACTTAACCAACTGGGCTGACCATCTACTTGGAATAAACTCAGACGCGAGTTAATCTTATACTCACCTTAACCTTTAACAGTTGACTTGGGAGAGTCAACTGCTTGGACGCGTCTCTTAATCAATCAAGGTCAATGCTTGATTGATCTAAATTAGGCAAATTCAAATGATTTCCGGCCTTGTATTGCACGATTACACGTCAATTAACATCGGATCGTTGACTAATTTTGAATTCATACGCGTATGATATTAAATCAAGGTCAACTTACCAATTAACCCAACCCATTGATCCCCACTATAAATTGAGCCTTGGAACAGCTTAACAACTCGCTCACTCATCTCCCTTAACCTCCAATTCTCTCTATTAAACTCTGATTATTGTTAACGAGTTCGTGGTTGACTTTTTGCTTTGACCCGACGTTTATACACGAAAACACACTGTGAGTCTTCATTCTGTTATGGGTTTTGTTTATCGGCAATCCAGCAACAAAAGCCCCATATTTAATCGGGCTCATGTTGCCTAGATCGTCTGATTGAAATTTCTAGGGCTCGTGTACATGAATTGGGGATAATCTTGATTTCGCGTTGTGTTTATATATAATTTTGAACGGGAAATATCACAACCACCGGCCTAGGCCAAGTGGTTGTGACCTTGTTCCAACCCAGAGGTCACCCGGGTTCGAGTCCGGCTCTGACCGGTTTTTATTCCTTTCTTTTCTATTTTTTTGAAACAAACAATTATACATTTATATATATATTAAAATCCTTTTAATCTTTTAAATTCATTTTAAAATATCAAAACTATTTTATAAATTCTAAAAAAATTTCATTTGTTTAATCTGATATAAAAGTTTCATTTATAATTTTTATTTTTCAGAAATTCATTTATTTAATATTTATAATAATTAAATCATTTTTATACTATTAGAATTATAAAAATCCATTTATACATCAAAACAATTTTATTAATTTCTCCAAAATTTATCCTGACTTTATTTAAAGTTAAACTTTACTGAAATAATTTTTAATTCAGTAAAATCATTTATTTTATATTTTTTAATCAATTTTTGTTAGATTTAATCATAATTAAATCATAATAAATCCAATTTTCATCATTTTTGCACCAAAATTTTATACAAATTATCTTTAATTATTTGAAGCAGAAATATGATTTTTAAAATAAGAAATCTTTAATTTTAGTATTTTTGAATATTAAAGTTAAATGTTGGATATTTATAAATAAATAGATTTAAAAATCTATTTTAAATGAAATAATTTTATAAAAATTATTTCTATACTTCAAACACTTTATTGTGTACATTCTAAATTCAAATTTTATTAAGAGACTTTTTATTTAATTATTTATTAAATTTCTCATAATTATTAGACAATTTGTTTATTAAACAAATAAACGTCATCCCCAATTCGAAGCCCTAGATATACATGTATCCTAGAGTTATTTCACTCACACATTATCAATTACTTTAGGTTAATCATTTGGGAGAAATCTCAAATTCATATTTCGTTGTCCAGTCCAATTCCAAGTTACTACGTGAACAGTGAGTATTTCCTACCCCCTTTTTGCTTTTATTCATTTTTGGGGTGTTACATGTACACTATTACGATTTCAAATACAAGTTTACATTTTTTTACAATACAATTCTAGTACTATGTGCATTGCTTACAACGTGCTTTATGCTTAGACAATACATGTGGATTACATTTGTACTTAGTGAAATCATTAACATGGTACAAGCCGACCTTAACATTGGATAGCGCTATTTGGATTGACAACCCGCCTAGATTGATTCTCCCCCTTTTTCATCGGAGAATCCGTGGCCAGTGTTAAGTTATTATCCATTTGTTGGATAAGTACACTACAGTTCATACAGTACATTATACAGTCACAGGGTTGATTTCGCTCATTTGTTTGATACATGGTTTACATATTTGCACTGTAGCTTGCACTTGAATTGTATAACTTTTAATCTACTATATATATCAAAACTAGGAATGCTCACCAACATTTCTTATGTTGACCAAACCTATTTTTGTACATGTTTCAGGTGCAGTTTGATCAAGAAACTTTTAGCGCTTTATTATGCAGTTATTTCATTATTTATATTTCATTTAAGAATTTGTATTTCCATTTCCTTGTAAGACAATTTTTGGGTTTTATTTAATAATATTTACATTTAAGTACCATGTGCTTTTGAACAATCGTCACTACGTGACACCTCGATGATTCCGCCATCGGTTGGGGTGTTACACACCGCGTGCTTGGTATATCGAACTAACCAACTTTCTCACTCGTTTTGGCTTTAAAAAATGCATTTCTGACCCCTCTCTCTTTGTATACAACCTCAACAACATCACTTGCTACCTCCTTGTGTACGTTGACGACATTGTCCTCACCGGCAATCATAATCCATTTATGGATTCCTTTGTTCAAGCCCTAAGCAATCAATTCTCTATCAAAGACTTAGGCCCTCTCCATCATTTTCTAGGAATTGAAGTCATTCCTACGCCTGATGGTCTATTTCTTTCCCAACATCGCCACATTCAAGATATTCTTACCACCTTTAAAATGGATGGTGCAAAAGAGGTTCTCACTACTTTAAGCACTTCTGACTCTCTTTCTCCCTTTGACTCCACACCCCCAGTCGATCCCACTCCCTACCGCCAACTTGTAGGCACTTTGCAGTATCTTGCCTTCACACGTCCCGATATCTCCTTTGCCGTCAATAAATTATCTCAATTCATGCACTCACCTAAACAATCACACTGGAAAGCTCTCAAACGGGTACTCCGCTATTTGAAAGGAACGGTCCATCATGGGTTGTTCTTGAACCGCAATACTAACCTAAACTTGCAGGCTTTTTCGGACTCGGACTGGGGCGGCATTAATGATGGGGGACGGTCCACTACAGCATATCTCATATATCTTGGGTCCAATATCATCTCTTGGAAATCTGCTAGACAAAAAACTGTCTCTAGATCATCTACCGAAGCTGAGTACAAAGCACTCGCTAATGCTGCGGCTGAACTCTCATGGGTTAAAAATTTACTTGGTGAACTCGGGCTCCCAATTGAAAGCACCCCATCGCTTTACTGTGACAACACCGGAGCTACTTATGTATGTGCAAATCCTGTTTACCATTCCCACATGAAACACATCGCTCTGGACTATCACTTTGTGCGGGAACAAGTCAATTCCGGGCAACTCAAAGTTCTTCATGTCAGCTCCAAGGATCAACTCGCGGATGTGCTCACCAAACCGCTTGCACGTGCACCCTTCCTATATTTTCGGTCCAAGATTGGAGTCTCCAACGGATCCTCCATCTTGCGGGGGGCGTATTAACAACATTAATCAAGTCAAGTCAAGTCAAGTCAAATCTCTTAGTCAACCATTGACTCTCTAACATAAATCAAGTCAAGTCAAGTCAAGTCTCCTAGTCAACCATTGACTCCATTATTTTAGCCATTGTATTTATATTGTACATTATACTTAGTCAACTATTGACTCCATAATCTTAGCTAGAGTTAGTCATATGTAAGCCTATATAAAGGTCTTGATGTATTGTTGATAGACACAACTTTCATAATACAAAAACACACAACATTGTTCATTATTTTATATAAACAAATATAAGTGTAAAAAATGGTGGTGGTGTGGAAATATAAGGATTGTGCAAGGAAGATTGTATGGTTGGAGTGAAAATTGGTGTTTATTTGCTTAAATGAGGAAAATATGATGTAAAAACTAGTATAAATTTAGTGCACTAAGAATGATTTTGTGAATTGATCTTTTGTACATTACAAGGAAAAATGTGTACTATATATATATATATATATATGTATATATATAGACACACACACCAGGGGCGCATCTTTTCAAGGGCGGGGAGGGGCGGCCGACCTCCCACGATTTTTCGCTTAGAAGTTCCGATTATATAGTATTAGTATAGAATTTTTTTGGTATATACGGTTTCGACCCCCCAAAACTAGTGACTTCCGACCCCCCGGTGACTTCCGACTCCCCGAAGTTTTGGGTCAAGCTTCGCCACTGACACACACATCTATATGAGCCTAAAATATGAAAGATTTTACACTTTGACTACATAATTATGTTGATGGGGAATATTATGGAAGGACTTGACTGCATAGTTATGTTGAAGACTTTGACTGCATAATTATGTTGATGACTTTGATTACATAATTACGTTGATGGAGGATATTGTGGAGTGACTTTGACTGCATAATTATTTGTCATAAGAAGCGATTTATCGTCACCCAAAACAATCTCATCCAGGCCACTGTATTCGGAAAGAACGTGCACTGAGTTTGGATTAATGGCAGTGTGATTGGATGCACCGGTGTCCCACATCCATGGAGGGTTTGAAGTCACGACATGAGGAGAGGTATGATTCACAATCGGATTTGCAAATGAGGATCCTTTAGTAGAGGCTTGATGTTTGCATAGGAAGCTACTAAGTTTGTGACAGTCCTTTGTTTCATGGTCGGGAATGTTGTAGTAGTGGCATAAGGTATTGTTCTGAGTGGTGCCCATGGAGGGTTTGAAGTCGCAACATGAGGAGAGGTATGATTCACAATCGGATTTGCAGATGAGGATCCTTGAGTAGAGACTTGATGTTTGCGTAGGAAGCTACTAAGTTTGCGACATTCCTTTGTTTCATGGCCAGGAATGTTGTAGTAGTGGCATAAGGTATTCTTCCGAGTGTTGTGGTTGTTAGACTCAGGGTTGTGGGTTTGTTAGGAGGGGCCGTTGTGTGATGATGGGTCTGAGGTTGAGTTGCGATAGTCGCGGGTACTGGACCAATTGTAGTTTCGGGTGTGAAAGAGTGGGGATGCCATCAAAAGTGAAGTTTTGGTCAGAAAAAAAAAAAAAATAAAGGATGCATGGTCGGATCGGTTGAATACTCGTTAGAGTGTATGTGGCTGTGACACCATATAAATTTAGTAAACACTGAGAATGATTTTGTGAATTGATCTTTTGTACGCTACAAGGCAAAATGAGTATAATATATGGAAGATATTACACTTTAACTACATAGTGATGTTGAAAACTTTGACTACATAATTATTTTGATGACTTTGATAGTTTGATTGCATAATTATGTTGATGGAGGATATTGTAGAATGACTTTGACGGAATAATTATGTTGAGAATGAATCAAGAAGGATTCTCCGTAATAACAACTGACTAGACGCCCGTGTTTGTACATGCATTTAGCCCTTTGTAATTTGTGCTGATCATGGTCCAAACAATACAAAAAGCACGCCTAAACTTGATTCTTCAAAATTGGACGTTCTCTCTTACAAAAAAAAAAAAAAATAAATAAATAAAAATAAAATAACTGTTAAATCATTTTGTTAGATAATTTGTTAAATGCTATTTTTCTATTTATTTGTGTTTTGCATTTATGATTAAAAAAAGAACCCTTTCAAAGCACAATTGAGTTATTGATCCTAGCATGAAGTGATGATCTTGATACTTTTGACCCAAGATTTTGTTGTTGTAGACTTGTACATAGCCTGAGTCGAGGGTCTAGTGGTTGGGGAGTTATATATATTTAACCCTATATACCCTAGGTTAAAATAATATATCTTTGACTGGTATTTTGTTGTGTTATCTTGATTGTGACATCTTCCCTACATGATTTAGCATCACTATGATAAATATCAAACCTAGAAAATATGTTGAATCGGAAATCACGAATTTTGGACACCATTTCAGATGAGATGGTGGGATCCCTCGCATGCGTGCGCCCACACACATATATACATGGTTACAATTACTTTATTGTTTGACTACTTTGTCAACATGTAATTTTTTTTTAACGGCCAACTAAGAATAGCACGGGGAACTCTGTACGCATTACTCATTGGCGAACGGTAGCTCCATCAGGCGGCCCAACCTGCATGGACGGGGCCCCGCACCCACCCGTCTCCTGTTCCAGGGAAAACCAGACCCGCATACCCGCCCGAAGGCACAACAGCAGCGAACCGGTAAAACCTGAAGGGATCAAGAGTCGAACTCATGACCACAAGGATCAAGTGTCTCTCTATCACTTCTCGGTACCACTCCACCAGGGCCATCCCTGAAAATCTCTGAAAATTCATGTACCATATCCGAACCGTTAAAAAATAGGCCCTTAGGCCCAAGTCTAAGTGTTAAACGGGTTATATAAAAAAATATATACATATATATAGGATTTTTTTTTTAAATTATGCCCTCAAAATTTATAGGCCCTGTCCGGTTAACCTCATCAGACCACCCCAAAAACGCCCCTGCACTCCACCATAAGGTGGGTTTGTCAACATGTAATAAATTGGGCTATTAGTCGAATGTTTGCAACGACGCTGATAATAAATGTTGTAAAGCTTTACATCTTAACCGCCTACTTAGATTACCTAATTATAGTCTAACACTTGTAGCCTAGTTGGTTGAGGGCCTAAAGTTTCTTATAGGAGGCTTGGGTTCAATTCTCACTAGCTACATTTGGAGGACATTGGTGGATGGGAAATGAGGGATGACCCGGCCATTGGCTTGGGTTCGAGTCCTGATCCTGACCGGTTTTACCGACTATTTCACCGTCGTGCCTTTGGGCGGGTGAGTGGTCAGGTTTTCCCGGGAATTGGTGGCAATTGGTGGCCCGGACACTCTCGAGTACCTGATTCGTCAAAAGGGTGCCCGAGAGTGCTCGGAATTGATTCGTTGACCGTTTAAAAAAAAAAAAGATTACCTAATTATAATAAATGTTGTAAAGCTTTACATCTTAACCGCCTACTTAGATTACCTAATTAATGCACTGTGCCGTCATAACACACAACGTAGAAAATCCTAGTTTATTCCTTTTCAGTAACAAATCTTTTTCCTAGCGTCCATCCAAAACCATCATTTCATGAAAATTCAAATTAACAATAACCCATATGTTGCTACAACAAGGAAAATGACCAAGATTAGGTTAAGAGATGTTTAGGTTTATAAGTTAAGGGTATGTTAGGTTAAAGTTACGATTTGGGGGATCCTCTAGCTCTCGGAAGGACCTGCACAAGGTAGCAGACACCGTTAGCCTTAACGCAGGAGGGGACCTCCTGCGTTTGGACTCCGGCGTGAGAATAAGTATATATTCGGTTGGAGTATAGGAATAAAGTAGAGAGTGTAAGAGTAAGTAGAAGAAGTGAGAAGTGTGTGTGGAATGACAACCTAAGGGTCTCCTTATATAGGCAGCGGAATTTTGCCCAGGAGCTCCCTTATGGTAGCATCCTTACTATACCTGGTTAAGATTGACTCTCTTTTGTTCCCTGCAGTGAGACTTTGCCCATTTAGTACATTTTCAGCTTTTACTACTTCCTAGGCATGGCTTGAAGCTGTGTGGTGTTTTGTCCCTTGCTCATAGTAATAAGCCAAAGTACCTTTTTACATTTCCAATGTTTTTACTGTTTGCTTTCTGCTGCATAGCTACCGTATGGCAGCCGGGCTGCCTTATATTAGTTGTTCAGCTCCAATAAGTCAGGCGAACCTTAATACTTCATTTTTGCTTTCTTTTTTGATAAGGACTAACCGTGGTCATTTTAGGACCCACGTCATCAGCCCCCCAGTCATAAGCATTTGTAAAGAAGTTATAAGTGCTTGTGACTTGTAAATTATCTCCTGCCTCGGTGGCAATGTAAGGCAACCTTAACTTGGTATCGATGAGTTATCAGATTCCAAGCTCCCTCATGGGAGCCTTGTATTTGTGTAGTGTCTTTGCCAATTTTTTATATGGATTTCCGTCCCTTCGTTACACATTAAGGCCCTATTTTTAATTAATATTAATGGCCATCATTGCTTTCTTGGGGGCAGACTTACGTCCCATCAGCTGCTGTGTGTGGCTGCTGATTTGACGGGCGCCCTAGGCCGATGTCATCCCACTGGACAACTGGGCGGTTTACTTCCTTGGTAACCGTTTTTTATCATTAAATTCAAATTTTGAATTTATAAAAGGAGATAACTCCTCTCAATTTCTCATTCTATTCCCTTTTTAGTAAAACTTCTCTCTTTCACCCACGATCACCTCTTCGCTGGCGTCTTTCTTTTCTTCTATAAAACCTGGTAAGTAACTTCCTTTTCCTTCACACTTGCTTTTCATTATGTCTAAAAACGATCTTGCTTCTCAGTTTACTCGGTTATCTAAATCTGATGCCGAACAGTTTTGTTCGGAGGTCGGTATCCCTGTGTCTTTTGAACCCTCCGTTCCGAAGGGGAAGACTCCAGTAACCACTGTTTCCCCTGGCAAGATAGCCGTTTACACTCATCAGTTCGACCAGTGTAACGCCCCAAAAATAATGTTCGCTTAATCACACTACTAGGCGTGATTAACAAATAGCAAACTAAATTAAATAGTAAAAATAGACGTTTTATGAATAAAATAAAACGGGACTTAGATGATAAGAATGTGAGTTATGTTCTATTAATGGAAATAACCTTGTTAGTGTTATCATCAAAATATATAAGTGAATAACACTAGAAACTAACTAGGTTAGTTAAGTTTCATAATAAATAGGTATTGGGGTAAACTTGAAGGACCATTGGTGCAATTATTTAGCCAAAATAATATTGTCAAGAAGACCCATAAAGGGTCATATGAATTCAGCCCCAAAAAGGGATTCTTGGACCTCAACCAAACCCTAATCACACCAAAGTGGGAGAATTGATGCAAGAAATTGAGGTAGCAAGATGGAGGGTGTGTTCTAGAGGGTTAATCTTTAAAGGTGAAGCCTTTGGTAAGAACCCTAACCCCCAATTCATCTAAATTTCGAACCACATAAGTGGGTTTTGAGAAAATTGTGTTAAACTCGTGTTAGTACTTGATTACAAGTGATGTTGATCATCTCCGATGGTTTAGTGATAAGCTAATTACTAGTAATTTGCTAGTTTGTAAAGATGATGATTTTGGGTTTTCATTAGTAGCTTTGATTATGCTAAAATGGTTACTAATCTATGATATTAGCTTGAAATATATTAGAGATACACTCTATATGTATTGCATGATACTTTTGTATTGGTTGATTTGCAAGTTGAAATTGAAGGTAGCCTAACTTGATGGCTAGAATGATGTAGGCATGATATAATTATACCATGTGCTTAGATTGTTGTACGCACACTAAGCATTTGATGAAATGCCTAGCTAATGTCAATGTGTGAAATTGTGTGATTGCAATAAGTATGCCTTAGAAGCATGAATTCTAGGCTAAAAGGTAATGAGAAACACACCATATGGTGAAATGGAGACCTAATGATGATTAGGAAGTTAAATGTGCACTAAACTTAATGATTTTTATATGATTTATAAAAATGGGTAGTTCGTAATTAGGACTATTGCCTTATGTTAGTACATCTAAGCATGTAAAGGGTAGTTTAACTTTTAAAAAGTCAAACTGACCCAAATATAAGTTTTGAATGAAGTGGTGTGTGAAAACTCATGAAATGAGTTAGTTATTTGATATAATGACTAACATGATTTATCCTGAGTATAGTGAAGTTTGTCGCTTGACAAGCAAGGTAAAAACATGGAAATGAACGAATCAAATGGATGCAATTCAAGCAGGAAACTCAATAGATGCATGTAAGTATTTCTTACGCTCTTAGTTTATAAAAAACAAAGGTAAGACGCTGCTGAGAATGCATCAAAAACGCGGCAGAAATGTAGTAAAACGCTGCTGAAAATGCAGCAAAAAGCTGCTAAAAACGAAGCGAAAATGCAGCAAAAATACTGCTGAAAATGCAGCGAAATTGCTGTAGAAAATGCAGCAAAAAGCTGCTAAAAACGCAGCGAAAATGCTACTGAAAATGCAGCAAAAAGATGCTAAAAACGCAGCAAAAAGGCTGCTGAAAATGCGGCAAAAATGCTGCTGAAAATGCAGCAAAAATCTGCGGAAAATGCAGCGAAAACTCTACAGTAATGTGCAGCAAAAAGCTGCTAAAAAAATGTAGCGAAATGTTGTTGTACTAAGTTTAAGAAAGCCCAATGTGAACGCCATGAGCGGGAACGGTATCCTTTGAAAAATAATGAACTTATTACAAGGAGACTATTAGGTATAAACCAAACGGGTTAAGTGGGTCAATTGAGGTTGCATCACTTGAGCCTAACGCTTAATATAAAATAAATGAACTATGAGTAAACGGGTCTAATGGTATTATACTTATCATTTGAACCGGTATCTAATGCTTATATAACATGCATTAGGATTCAAGAAGTTATGCGGATTAGATGGTGATGTCTCACCATTTGAATCCCGCGAAATTAATGTATGAATTAAGTTTTTACTACAGGTAAGAATATTGGAAAAATGGGCACATGTTTCCAATGGTCATGAAGAGAAGATTGCAAGGTATTGTAATGGGTCAACGCTACCTGGTAAGTACGTAGGCTAATAGACGGCTTTTGAGCCAAGAAGTAGTAACAACAATCCACATGAAGTGTGGATGTCAGATCGGTAAGTCATTTCGAAACTATGATTAATGCGCGCTTATACGATTTGAAACGAATAAAGTTTGTAAAACTAAGAAAATAGTGAAAATAATTAAGGGATGTCGCTAATGGACATCCGTTGTTTAAGCAAATCTGGGCATATCCAAGTGCCCGGGGATAAGAAAGCGTTTGATTTAATAATAGAGTTGGTTATTCACATGATGGATAATCAATAAAACTTAATGGGTCAAAATGGGTAAATGTTATAAGGTGTGATGATCCGAACGGGTATTAAATCTTGGGATTTGATACCTTAACATGTGCAATTAAGGTTGGTTGAGTATCATAGGAATCGGGTTCTTTTATATAGGCAAAAGGGAGTTTCTGCAACTCTAGACCGTAGCCTACGGCTTGGAACCATAAGCTACAGTTCATATAGAGTAAAGCTAGCCGAAATATTGAACCATTGGCTATGGTTGTGAACCGTAGCCTACGGCGGGGTTATTTCCAAAAATTTGAACAGTTATTTTAAAGCTGTAAATTGATTAGCCGAGGCTCGTTGGGTCTTTTTGCTTAATATATGATCCTAATAATTAACTTCTGGGATGAATTCGACCCATTAAACCCAAATACTAATTGTTTATCGTACGTATTTGTGATAGGTAAGTTTTAAGAGCATAACCGGATGCGGAACGAACAACGCACAAAACCGAACACGCTCGAGACCAAGATCGCCAACGCGGATGGAGAATTGATTCCGTCTTCACAAATTGTGTGGGACATTTTAATAAATTATTAATGATGATATAAATAGCAAATGAGTTGGTAGTCAAGTTTTGTAATGACAAGTTTATAAACAACATGTGCGGATCATCCAAGGATCCGGATGTGTAGATATGGGTTCATAAAAAAAATTTACGCTAATCTGGGACCATAAAACTGAATTAATTGGTTTACACTGGGTTGGGTCTTACAACCAGGGTAACCTTCGGTACCCCTTTTCTAAGTTTTTTCTGAACGTTCTCGAGTATCATCAGCTTGGTCTTGATCAGTTGTGTCCCTCTGGTGTAGCCCGAATCATCCACTTTAAAATTGTGCGTCGCTGTCTCGGTCATGAGCCTTCTCTGGCCATGTACCGTCGATTCTTTAGGTTGGCTAAGAACAGGAACTGGTTTACTATTGAAAAAACTCAGTGTGAACCGGCCCTGATTTCGAGTGTTATTGGTCTTGTGTCTACCTGGAAAGATAAGTTTTTCTTTTTGAACTCTAATTTTCTGCCCTTTAAGGCTCCAAGGAGGTCTTTTGATGCTCCTCTGAATGAGAAAGAGCCTGACCCTGACACTCTTGATCAGAAGCTATTGGAAAAGCTTCGTGTTTTTCCTACCCGTCTTCGCACCTAGCCTGAAGATTTTCTAGTTATGATGGGTCTGAGTGTTAATTGAGATGATCCTGAAACTGAACCTGTGATTTATCATGGTGGGGAGGGTATGTGTCGTTAAGGCTTACTTTCTCTCCCCAACTTTTGTTTACTTGTTCCTTTTTCTAATCTCTTTGTCTTTTTTTGCATAAATGAGTACCCTTGATTTCCTTGCTCTGGACGACATTGTTAATATTAAGTTCAAGGTTCATGCCTCGGGGAAGGGTAAGAATGTGGCTGTGAGGACTGAGCATGTCCGTTTCCAAGGGGAGCATACTAGCGTTATTTCGTCATCTTCAACTGTTGCGGAGCCTTCGGGAAGAAGTCTGTTATTGTTCATCGCTCTAGCAAGCAACTTTAGGGAGTTTCTTCTGGCCCAGGGAATATACCTGCTATCCCCTTGGTCATTGAAGAGGAGGATGAAGATTCTTCCTTGATAGCCTCCGCTATGGGATGTGTACCTGCCTCAAGGAAGGGCAAGTTGACATTGTCTTCCCTAAGAAAGATGATGCTTTGTTCAAAAAGCCTAAGGATGTGGTGATCAAGGGTGGTGATCAGAATTTATTGTTGTCGAAAGCTGAGGGTGGTGAGAGTTCAAAGCCAATTGCTGATGTTGGTGTTGATTCCCCTGCTCAGCAGGGTCATGGTGAAGGAGTATTTGTGCCTAATTGAGGTATTAAGAGTACTGACGTGTTGAAGAAGGCTTCCGTCTGTCGTGATTTGATTGACCATTGCATCCCTGATGCAGAGAGGGCCACACACAGGGAGTGGGTGGACAAGGATCTGATGAAAAAGATGTATTATCATTTTGGTAAATTTTTGTCTTTGTTCCCGGACAGGATGGCTAGGTGGGGTGGTTTGTTACTTCGGAGTGAGCAAGTTGAAGGTGCTTATGAGAAGCATGAGGTTGAGTTGGTGAAGGTGAAAGAGGAACTAGCTAAGTATGCTGCCCGGGAGAAGGATCTGGTGCATGAGTTAGCCGTATCCAGGACCCAGCTTGGTTTGGAGAAGGAGAAATTGACAAGATGTTTAAAGGGTTAAATGATGAGAAAGCGAAGGTTGCTGAGGAAAGGGAGGGTCTGGCTCGGGCTAGGGAGGCGGTTAAACAAGAGCAGGTTGCTGTGGAGAAGGTTGGCCTGGAGCTTAGGGCTCAAGTGGATCATTTGAGTGAAGAGAAGGAATGGCTGGTTTCTAAGGGGGTTGCCCGTTTTGTCACCAACTTGCTGCATTCCCAGGAGTTCAATGCTCCGTTGGCTGATATTTATGCCAAGGCTATAGCCTTCGGTCGTCATGGGGGAATTCAAGCTGGTTTCAAGCAGCCGAGGAGGGTCAGAAGATCAAGGAGCTACCATCCTTTAAGCCTTCTTCTGGGGAAGAGTTTGTGAATGCTGTGAAGGCGATGGAGCTTTCCACTTACCCTTATATTGCAGCCATTGCTAAGGCTTCCTAGCAACCTATCTCCTTCCTGTAAGATTTGGAGCCAGAAGGTTTGAAGAAGGAGGTGGCCAACGAGGTCTTCAGCTCCTATGTGTCAAAGAAGCCCCTCAGGATCATGTTGGAGGGGGCTGATGGTGGGGAAGGTAGTTCAAAGCGTCTAAAACCTATTGATTCGTCTAAAGTTCCTGATTTGGAGCAGGTATTTGAGAGTCCTTCCCCCCTTCAAGCTTTGAAGATTGATTCCACCCCTCATGCTGGTGAAGATGATCCGTTTGCTGGCCTTGACACTGAGGACCTCTATGGAGATGTTGGTAACTAAGTTTTGGCTTTCACTGGTGAGGGCGATACCACCGATGAAGCCGAAGATTCTGTTACCCCATGAACTAATCATGTTTTAAGCTTTCGTTTTGTTTTAGCAGTCTTTTGTAATGAAACTCTTTTGTACCTAGCCTTAGGGCTTTTATCAATGGGAATGCTCCCCCTTTAGGGGTGATGCCTTATTTATGTTTAATGTTTGGTTGTGCTGAATATTTTGCTTGTCGTTTATAGTGTTTGCAATGTCTTTAACCTTTTGCCTTGAGGTGGATGCTGCAGTCACCCAACCCAGGCTACTAAGCTAAGGAGCCGATGCAAAACTTATCCTATTAGCTTGTTTGTTTGCAACCTTATTTAATGGTTGTTTATGTGAAATGTTCGTTTTTTTGTTTGATGTGAACATGTATGAGCTGTCTTGGTGTGAGGAGCTGATATACGTTAAATTACACATATAAAAGTCCCAATTTAACTCCCATTTATATATGTTTTTGGCCTTATACATGATGAATTGGTACTTATTTGGTATCTTTATGATTACAGATCTTAAACGATGTCCTGGAAGCAAACCCGAAGAAAAACAAGGATTTCAGCCCTTTATCAAGAGAACTTTTGCGCAGCAGCTGTTCGGATCGTTTTTACCCTTCTAAAACCCAAAATCCGAATTCGACTTTCAAATAAGAATTGTTCTACGCTCTGAGAGCTTTCCAGGCATATAAAGAACACCTCCTAACGATTTTTCTACGATTTTATATGCAGTTTTAAAGATCGTGCTGTCGTGCTGTTCTCTGTGAGCGGCCGCTCACTCTCTCCGAGCGGCCGCTCGCCATCCTGAACACCTCTAGAAGCTTCTGGAAGCGCTAAGTCAGCTTTGCCCACTTGTCTGTAAAGTGAGCGGCCGCTCCAAGCCTCCGAGCGGCCGCTCACAGGGCCTGTTCAGCTATAAAACTCCCATTCAGCCTCTGTTCAAAGTATTGGGTTTTGGAGAGGCGATTTTAGGCGATTTCTGGACCAAAGGAGCTGCTGGAAGGCCGTTTAACAAGCTCGGGAATCCATCCGATCCACCCTTCATCATCCAATCCATCTCTTTAGCAATCTTATGGTTTGATCCTTTAAGCTTTCTTAGATCCAAATCTGATTTTGTTTGCTATTTTGATGTTATTTTAGTTAATCGTACGCCTACGGGCAAGAACATTAGTATTAGTTAGTAGTTAAAACAATCGTTTGTGTGAAATCAAGTTTTGTATAAATTTGGCGTTTTTCATGTTTGAATCTTGATGATCATAGCGCAACCTTGTTTCATTGTTGATAGATTTGTAGTTGTGTTCGGATGACTTTGATGATTATCGAATGTGTTAGGCGGATTACTTGTTTAAGAAACCGTCCGTTTAATCGTCCGGTAGTAAACTAGTTAACTTGTTAATAAAGTTTACACCATGAAGCTGTAACCGGGTATTGGTTTGGTTAAAGTCACTCGGATAATGATTGTAAATGTTTACCGGCACTTAAAAGAGTTTAAAAGCTTAATGGTGTTGTTACTAATCTTTGACACGGTTAATGATCTTTGTTAGTTATTTTAGTGAAAATGGCGATCTTAGTAGATTTGTGTTCAAAGTTAGTAAAATGGAATAGGTTGTGAAATGCTCTACTTTATGCTAGTTTCGGTGGTCGTATTGTGTATTCGATATTGCTTTCCTTAACTAGTGCGGTTGAGGACTCCCGAAAGGTGATACTAACCTATCTTTAAAGATTCTCATGAGATCATATCAGCTGCGCGCTAATAAACGACTTGAGGTGGTTAACGTGTGTATTCGTGTTAGCTTTCCGTATAGTTGTCATGTTAGGATGCCCGAAAGGGACACTAACTGTCGGAAAATGGGAATGTTGATCACGCCTTTATTCCTTATATAGATGACATGCTAGGATTGGCGTATTATAGTTTATATAGTTATATTTTCTATTTGGAGTCGTAGTTAAGTTATTTACATGTGTTAGAATTAATTTAGCTATAAACAAACTCAACTTATCTTTTCCTACTGGTAAATCGGGGACAGAGTTTTAGTACTATTGCTCCGCGCGCGTCCATGGATCGATATCTGGTTCTTATCTATACGTTACTACATATATGACAGGGTACACTTGCCCTATTGTGTGTGTTTTAATATTAAGGTCTAAACCATTTTTATAAATATTAAAGCAAAATGTGTGTTATTTCATTGTAAAATTATGTGTATATCCGCACACGTCAGGAGCTCACCCTCTTTCATGGGTTTAGGTATTCCTTCTAAGGACTTGTCCCATAGAGTTGTGGATTGTATTAGGAACTCACCCTGTATACAGGAAGGTTATTAGCCTTGTTACCTGTTGAGCAGTTGTGGCCTAGGAGCTCATCCCCGTTTCATGGGTAGGTATAGCACCGGATCCCATGGAGCCTGGTTAGGAGGGGCTCACCCTTTGATAAGATAAGTGACAAGTGCATTGTTTTTAAAACAGAGTTCATTCATTCATTAGTCATTTCATTTGGAATACATATCAACGTTACAACCATTAAACATAGAATCGTTTTAAATGTTTGTCATTCCAGTGCCTCGGGACCATGTTGCCATTGGGGTCGGCTAGCTTGTAGGATCCTCCTTTGTGGGCTTCCTTGATGACGTAAGGACCTTCCCATCGAGGACCTAGCTTCCCTACACTCTGCTGCCTGCTGGCTTCATTGCATCTTAACACAAGGTCCCCTGGCCTGAAGACCTCTTTTCTAACCCTTGTGTTGTAGTAGGCTTCGAGTTTCTTTTTGTACCTGGCCTCTCTGATGGACGCTTGGTCCCTTGATTCTTCAAGGAGGTCTAGGTAGAGCAGGACCTCCATGTCATTGTGTCGTGTGCTTTGTCGAACATTTCTTCCTAAGCTTACCCCTATCTCTGCTGGTATGACAGCTTCGCTTCCGAAGACAAGGCTGTAGGGTGTCTTCTGGTGGCTTGTCTTCTCCATGGTTCTGATAACCCACAGAACGCTCGGGAGTTCGTCAACCCACTTCTTGCCATATCTTCCCAGCCTTGCTTTGATACCTTCAACGATGCTTCTGTTCATGCGCTCTACTTGTCCATTGGACTGGGGGTAAGCTATTGAGCTGAAAACTTGCTTGATACCCAGCTCGGAGCACCAGCTGCTGAATGGATTGTTGGCAAACTACTTTCCATTGTCGGTTACGATCTCCCCTGATAGCCCATATCTGCAAATTATCTGCTCCAATACGAAATTTATCACATGCTTCCCTGATGTGGTGGCTAGCGGCCTGACCTCCGGCCACCTGGTGAAATAATCAACAGCTACCAAAAGGAATTTTACCTTTCCTGGAGCCTGTGGGAAGGGACCCACTATGTCCATGCCCCATTTATAGAAAGGCCAGGCAGAGATGATGGGTACAAGATCGTGTTTTGGGTTGGTCTTCAAGGGTGTTTGCAATTGGCATGCTTCACACTTTCGGATTGTCTCAAAGGCATCTTTGTGCATGGTTGGCCAATAATAACCGAGGTTCATAAGCTTTGATACCACAGCACGAGGCCCGGCATGCACGCCACATATCCCCTCATGTATCTCCCTGATGAGATAGTCACTTTGATTGGGTCTGACACACCTGAGCAGGGGTGCCAAGTATCCCTTTTTGTAGAGTTTGTCATCTTCAACCACATATTGCCTTGCCTTGATGACCAGCCACTTTGCTTCTTGCTCGCTATCTGGTAGCTTCCCTTCTTTAAGGTAGGACATAATGGGGGTCATCCATGTGGATTCTGTTTCAGTGAAAATATCTTGGACCTCTTTGTCATCAATGGATGGTTCCCGAAGCACCTCAACCAGGACCTTTTTGTTAAGTGAGCAAACGTTAGGAAGCCAGCTTGCTCAGGGCATCTGCCTGCTTGTTCTTAGTCCTTTGATACTTGTTCTAGTGTGAAGGCTTTGAATTCCTTGATGAATTCCTTGACCTTGTCTTTATACTTGATCATTGAGGGCTCCTTAGCGGTGTACCCTCCATTTACTTGCTTGACTACCAGGTTTGAATCGACGAACACTTTCAATTCTTGTACTTTCATGCTTCTTGCCAACCTTAAACCGGCTAGTAGGGCTTCATATTCAACAACATTGTTGGTGCAGGGGAAGTCTAGACGGCGTGCATAAGTGTACTCAGTTCCGTGGGGATCCCTGATGACAAGACCAGTCCCGGAACCTTCTACACTTGAGGCTCCATCAGTGAAAAGACACCACTTCCCTTTAAGGTCAGGTTGTACTTCTTCGACCTCATTCATCTCTTCTTCTGTCTGCAGGACGGGTATTTCGGCTAGAAAGTCAGAAAACACTTGCCCTTTGTAAGCCCTTTTAGGCAAGTATTCTATCTTGTGTTCCCCTAGGCCAACAGCCTATTTTGCCAACCTCCCGAATCTTCCGGTTTTTCTAATATGGAGAGTATGGGTTGGTCGGTGATTACCCTCATTGGGTGAGCTTGAAAATACCGCCTTAGCCTCTTGGCCGTGTGCACAAGTGCTAACACGAGCTTCTCTATGGGAGTGTAATTGATTTCAGCATCCTTTAGGGCTCTGCTGACGAAATAGACAGGCATTTGCTCTTTCCCTCGATCAACCAAGAGAACAGAGCCGACTGCTTCCGATCCTGCAGACAAGTAAACTGTTATTACTTCCCCTTTTTCGGGTGCTGCCATTTCTGGCAGGGAAGCTATGTGTTTTTTAAGCTCAAGGAGGGCAGCCTCTGCCTCTTTTGTCCAACGGAAATGCTTTTTATCGGCACAATTCTTGAGTGTCTTAAAGAAGGGCAAGGATTTTTCCGCGGATTTAGGCAAGAAACGTTTCAGGGCAACGATTTTACCGTTGAGGCTTTGTACTTCTTTCTTTGTGGCAGGTGATTTCATGTCTATGACAGCTTGGACTTTGCTTGGATTTGCCTTGATGCATTGCTTTCCAACTATATGACCCACGAACTTCCCTTCCTCGAACCCAAATGAACACTTTACCGGATTAAGCTTCATGTTTATCCCGAGGAGGTTATCAAAAGTTTCTTGGACGTCCTTGATCATTGCCTCCCCGGACTTGCTTTTGATTACCAAGTCATCTACGTAGGCTTCCATGTTTCTTCCGATCTGCTTGGAGAAGGCCTGGTCCACCAATCGTTGGTAAGTGGCTCCTGCATTTTTCAAGCCGAAGGGCATCTTTCGGTAACAAAAGATCCCCTTATCGGTGTGGAAGGTTGTTTTCTCTTCGTCTTCCTGCTTCATTTGAATTTGGTGATACCCCTTGTAGGCATCCAGGAATCACTTGTACTGGATGCCAGTTAGAGAGTCGACTTTCCAATCAATTTCGGGCAGGGGTAGCAGTCTTTGGGGCAGGCTTTATTAAGATCCTTGAAGTCAACGCACATCCTCCAAGTTCCATCTTGTTTGGTTACCATGACTGGATTTGACACCCATGAGTGGTAATGAACCTCCCTTAGGATGCCGGCTTCTACCAACTTTTCGACCTCTTGACATGCAGCCTGGCTCCTGGCAGGGGCCAAGCTTCTTTTCTTTTGGACGACAGGTTTATAGGAGGGAGCTATGTTGAGAGAGTGCTCAGCCAAATCTCTTGGGACCCCAGTCATATCTCCGGGACACCATGCAAATACATCTTGGCTTTCCTGCAAAAGGTTGATTAGTTTAAACATAACCTTATCAGGGAGTAGGTTGTTTACTTTGATGGTTTGCTCCGGATAGGCAAGGTTTATGCTGACTTCTCGAATGGGGCTGTCGGCTGGTACCTCTATCTCCCGAGGATGTTTGGCTTCCTCCACGGAGGCTATTAGAAGGGCTTTTGTTGACGGCTTCAAGGTTGCAATTCCGTTGGGGGTTGGAAGTTTCATGAGGCCATGTGTCGTTGAGACTACAGCATTGAAGGTGGCGATGCCCATTCTTCCAATGAGGATGTTATAGCTTGACGGGTATCTGATTACGGAGAAAGTCAGCTCCTCCGTTCTTGACAAGTCCCCATCTCTGAAACAGACGCTTAAGGTGAGCTTCCCTAGGGGATGTACTCGTTCCCCAGAGAAACCCACAAGAGAGGCATCTGATGGTTTGAGTTTGGACTTGATTTCTGGGCTCAGTGATTCGAAACACCGTTCATACATTACTTCTGACCGTCCATGTACACCCTGTCTACTGGGAAGCCATCCAGTTCAGCTTCCACTATTACAGGATCAATTCGTCTGGAGCAGGAGGGAGGCAGATGTATTGTTTGTTCCAAGGCTCAGTACGAGCCCTCTTGTTCTGCTGGGTCCCCTCGTATACGATCATGTTGACCTCCTTATCTTTCTTCCATCATCCTTTCTTCCCTTGATGTATTTGATCAGGTGAGCCAGCTCACCAGACTTAACAGCCTCTTCTATTCTCTTTTTCAACTGATAGCAGTCGTTTGAGTAACACCCCAACCGATGGCGGAAACATCGGGATGTCACGTATTGATGATTGTTCAGTAGCTCATGGTAAATAATAAGTTTCAATAAATGATTTAAATAGATTACATACAATTGTTCTAAGAATTTGTACATCAAAACAACAAATACTAGCTACGCATCTTCAAGCATTAACTCTAATCTTCGAGCAAGCTATAACCTGAAACATGTTAAGTTTGAAAATATTTTGGGTCAACAAAAGTTGGTGAGAATTACATAGGTTTTGATAATTGAATAAAACTTGTACAATTCAAGTGTCATGGCAAGTCTAGTCCATATGTGAAAACATACTATCAGGTAAATCGAGTGCATAATCAACCCATTGTGACTAGAATATTGTGGTCCATCGCATACGCTCATGGTTCACTCGATTATGTTATGCGATAACAATCACCCACGCTACCTATGTAGGAGGTACGTATCCGGGTGGGATTGTCTGTCCAATAGATCTATCATTGTATACCGTCGGCTGATCAATGTTAATGATTATGCTAGAATATTGTGCTTACCCTAGTC